>JAUMHM010000078.1:19650230-19701150 GCA_032362435.1 Melikaiella ostensackeni
TGTTATAACCACCGTCTGGTGTGTCTCCACGCTCACTAGCGCTCCTAGCGGCCGCAAGTGTCAGTCGCCGTCCCCATAGGAGCAAAAGTGAATTTAGCGTGTTAAAAGCGGCGCCTTCGGTAGCTACATCTGACACAGTTTCGGAGAAGTCTTTAGTCAGTTTCAAAGTAACAGGCAGTGACAGGCTCTGGCGTGCAATGTTTACATAATGTTATTTCATCAATCGGTCACAAATCAACGCACTTTAGACACGCTTCACGGGCTTTAAAAAATTCTCATCTTTAATGCAGTTGTTGCAAAAAGTATCGTGTGTTCGCTCGGGCGGCAAACTTCACACTCATCTCAAATCAGCTGCTTTTGTCCCTTAGTGCACAATATACTATTACGGAAATAGTTTATTCATATTGTTTTCCTTAACGGAATTTTCTCAATCTCCACTCAGAGAAATGTCCTCTTGTGTCAAAAGGATGTTTCTTGATACAAATAGAATTGACTCTTAAATTTGAGGTTAAAAGGATTTTCATTTGTCTCGAAAAGAATTTTTTTCCAGCAAACATTATTCCTCTGCTAAGCACAGATTTTATGGTTTTGTCCAGATGATTTTAATTAAATAAATTGATCTTTAATTGTTTTTTGTCTACTGGCCGTAAAAATCCTTTAAGGTGTTACATTATAAACGTTTCGTCCGTCGACGCCGGACCTTATCAGTAGTAAGACTAAAAATCTGTTGAGAACCATTTCAACAAAACCTTAGTGAATCACAATTTATTACTTCAAAATACATCTATTCAAAATTTAAATTCGATCTTACCAACAGATCTTCAATAAAAATACAAGTTTTAAAAGCGTTGATATGAGACAAGCTCATCACATAGATTTCATTATTCCATTACACATGACTAAATTTTTAGAAACACTCAAAATATAATGCGATAGTGCAATGCGCAACTTTATATTTAATTTCTTAAATTTGAATGTAACCATGGTCCCAGATATGTATTAAAATACAATTTTTTGTGGATTTGGGCCAACACAATACATCTATCTCCGAAACCATGGTAACACTGCCAGCCTCATTAACCAAAGTATGTACAATGAAAATGCGCTCTCCCTGACATAGTCAGGTTACATATAAAAGCAAAGTTTGCTCATTAGTGTGACGACACATTTAAAGACAAGTTTCAATATAACGAACGAAATGTCTATATCTGTATAAAATTATTATTCAAAGTATAATTGCATTGTATTAATGTAATATATTATAAAACATATCCCAAAATAGGCTTACAAATTTGAATATCAACATTTGTAATTAGGTGATTCTATAAGGTAGTCATATTTGTGACTAAGAAATTGTATATCTGTTTTTGTATGTACATAGAATCTATTCTTTTTTATGTGATGCATCTCTTTGAAAATTCTATGTTTATAATTAGTTTCTGTTTCTAAAATCTTAACACCATCAAAATTAAAAAGGTGATTCTCCTCGTGAGAATGTACTACAAGAGATGATGTTCTGTCATCATATCTACAGTCATGTTTATGTTCCTTCATACGAGTGTTTTTAGTTCTTCCTGTTTGTCCAATGTAAATACCCCTGCAACCATCACAGTCCACACCACAAACTACGCAAGATTTTTGTCCTCTTTTAAGTATGTCAAACTTCATCTAATCTTGCAGCCAAATAATTCTGTTTGTGTGAAACAGATATTCACGTGGTTTGAAACAAAACAGACAAGAGGACGATGCTTTTGTTTCAAGACAACTTTTTCTCTGAATTTCGTTTTGGATTTGGACGCAGGCTGTCCTAGAAATGAGGTCCAGTGAATGCTTCCTTTGTTTGAAGTGAATATTGCAGAGGAATATATTTGTAGAAAAGGGAGTCGAGAATCTGGTGGCAAAGTGTACGTTCCTGGTCTGGAGAACCGGTGACCCGCCACACCCTGTCGAGGTCGTCGCGCGCCTACCTCTCTCACCTTCCGACCGGTCGACTGGAGAACGACGATCCGATGCCGCGGAGAACCTGGGGGTACCAACCTAACCAGATCAACATCCCGCCGTGCTTTTTCCGCCACGACCAACGTACGGCATGCCATGCCACGCCATGCGTTCCATTTGCCTTGCTCCGATTCGATCCTCCACTCGTTTCTCCTTTCCTTTCCTTCTTTCCTTTACTCCTTTTATCCTTTTATCCCTTCATACTTTTATTTCTTCCTTTCAGAAAGATATACGCGGAATCTGCACCGAAATAAAGCACCGGTTGCACGGAGGCACGACTGCTGGTATAATAGGCTCATCGCTCATTTCCGACACGAAGAGTAGCGTTCAACGTTTCGTCGTTGTGCCACGCAACTGTTTTAACATCAATTTACGTTATTTATGGATTGCAATTTCATTATCTGCATACGTAAATGCTTCCCTTCCTCCCTCAGTTTTTATGCATCTTGTATTTAAGACTCCTCTTTTTTACAGCTCCTGAATTTCGTATCTGGATTGTTTGATTTATTCAGATATTCATGCGGTATCTGACTTCATTTTCTATTTGATTTTGTAGTAAATGGAGAGCAAATTTATTTCAAAGCAGGCAGAAATTATTGACAGTGATTCAAAAATTATTATTTCTGGTACTTAGTGGTTTTCGAAACTTGGAGGATGGTTCTTCTTTTCCTCAATAGAAGAGCTACACCGTAGCTCGAAGTGAAAAATTTAAAGATACACTTGTTTAAAAGTTATGAATTGTTCAAATTATTCATGGTCAAATGTGAACCGTTATTAAATAGTTCAATCGAAATATAAGTCCAATGAAATATTTTGGTTTTCGTAAAAGATAAGGGGAAACGTATATTACTTATTTGAAAAAAATTACTTAGTTAAGGACAGATCTGTGCATTTTTAACCCAAAAGGTATTACAGACAGAGCGTTTTATAATTTAATTACTGATATATATTTTGATATAATAAGGTAGCAAGTTAGCAACTTTCGAAAGATTTTTAACAACTTAATTTCAGATAAAAGAAACAAATTAAAAATTACAATAATACTTATAACATTATTTTATATAACAGGAATAGATATTAAAATTCAAAAAGTTATGTAGCATTTTTCAAATCGCTTTTCAAAGTTGAAAGATATTATTGATTTTCAGTTTATTTTTTATTTTCTGGCAATCAACACATAATAACGCGTAGTAATTTTAACAAATAAAAAAATAGAAAAAGGTATGAAATATAAAAAATTGGGATAAGATTTTTATGTAAATACATCTGTTCCAAATTGAAAAGTAGTGTTAAGAAAATGGTGTTTTGGAAAAAAATAGTTTTAACATAATTTAATTTCCAAGTGGATTACAAAATAAGAAAAAACCCCTTAACAGAATAGCAAGTTTTCGAAGATTTCAAACAACTTAATTTTGATCAAAGGAAACCAATTGAAAATTACAATAATATTTGTCACATTATTTTATATTACAGGAATGGATCTTAAAATTCAAAAAGTTATGTAGCATTTTTCAAAACGCTTTTCGAAGTTGAAATATATTATCAATTTTCGATTTATTTTTTATTTTCTCGTAATCAACACATATAGTAATAACGCGTAGTAATTTTAACAAATAAAAAAATAGAAAAAGGTATGAAATGTATAAAATTGGGATAAGATTTTTATGTAAATGCATCTGTTCCAAATTGACAAGTAGTGTTAAGAAAATAGTGTTTTTGAAAAAAATAGTTTTAACATCATTTAATTCCCAAGTGTATTCCAAAATGAGGAGAAACTCCTCATCAGAATAGCAAGTTTTGGAAGATTTTAAACAACTTAATTTCAATACAAAAAACCAATTAAAAATTACAATAATATTTGTCACATTATTTTATATCACAGGAATAGAACTTGAAACTCAAAAAGTTATGTAGCATTTTTCGAAACGCTTTTCAAAGTTGAAAAATATTATTGATTTTCAGTTTTTTTTATTTCCTCGTAATGAACACATAATAACGCATAGTTATTTGAACACAGAAAAAAATACAGAATAGGATATAAAATATCCAAAATTGGGATGAGCTTTTTATGTAAATGTATCAGTTCCAAGTTAATAAGCAGTGTTAAAAAAATGAGTTTTTTCAAAAAATTAATTTTACCCTTATCTAATTTCCAAGTGAATTACAAAAAAAGAACAAACGCCTAATCAGAATAGCAAGTTTTGGAAGATTCTAAGCAACTAAAGTTTAATCAAAAGAAACAAATTGAAATTTACAATAATATTTGTCACATTATTTTGTATTACAGGAATAGATATAAAAATTCAAGAAATTATGTAGCATATTTCAAAACGCTTTTCAAAGCTGAATAACGCATAGTGATTTAAACAAATAAAAAAAGCAGAAAAGAGTATGAAATATTAAAAATTGGGATAAGCTTTTTATGTAAATATATCAGATCCAAATTGACAAGCAGTGTTTAAAAAATGGGCTTTTTCAAACAATTTATTTCAACCTTATCTAATTTCCAAGTGAATTACAAAATACGAACAAACACCTAACCAGAATGGCAAGTTCTGGAAGATTTTAAGCAAGTAAATTTTAATCAAAAGAAACAAATTGAAAATTACAATAATATTTGTCACATTATTTTATATTACAGGAATAGATATTAAAATTCAAGGAGTTATGTAGCGTATTTCAAAACGCTTTTTAAAATTGAATAACGCATAGTAATTTGAACAAATAAAAAAAAACAGAAAAACGTACGAAATATCGAAAATTGGGAAAAGCTTTTTATGTAAATATATCATTTTCAAATTGACAAGCAGTTTAAATAAATAGGGTTTTAGAACAAATTAATTTAAACCTTATCTAATTTCCAAGTGAATAACAAAATAAGAACAAACCCCTCATCAGAATAGCAAGCTTCAGAAGATTTTAAGCTACTTAATTTTAATCAAAAGAAACAAATTAAAAATTACAATGATATTTGTTACATTACTTTATATTACAGGAATAAATCTCAAAATTTAAAAAGTTGTGTAGCATTTTTCGAAACGCTCTTCAAAGTTGAAAGATATTATTGATTTTCAGTTTATGTTTTATTTTCTCGTAATGAACACATAATAACGCATAGTAATATGAACAAAAAAAAAGATAAAGATATAAAATATCCAAATTTGGGATAAGCTTGAGAAAATTCAGTTTAACTTTATCTCATTTCTAACTGGATTTCAAAATAAGAAGAAAACCCTCATCAGAATAAAACAAGATACAAAAGTTGAATATCTTCATTAAATAAAAAAATACGTATTTTTTCAGAAATTTATGATGAGTTTTCGATTTTCAGCCTCTATAATTAAAACACTCTTAACTTCGTGAAGTTTTTTTTTTCCATCAAATCGATAATATACTTATTACTTAATTTATTTACTCCGGAAGGAAATATTTCCTCGGTGACAGATTTCATGAGACAAAATTGGATTGTCCGCTTCGAAATAGATTGGTTCTCTAATTACTTGACCATAAAATTTGAAGTAATATTTAAGGACATTATATAAACAAGCGTGAAAGCTGGAAGATTTACCGCGAGAAAATCACTCTAGATTCTAGTATGCTTGAAATCATAATTAAATGGTAGACTAATTTTCAGCATTGGAGGGTATCTCATACTCACAGAAACCTTTAATCAGAATTTGTATCTCATGAACTCACCTGAAACAAAAAAGAAAATGTTCCTTTAGTCATACAGTTCTAACTATAATTATTAAAAAATCATAATAAAATCATCAATAAGTTGAAGAAAACGAAACGTTTCTTATTAATTGTTACACTGGAATGTGAGAATAAGAAATATGATCGATTTATGTAACTTGCGATAATAGCTTCAATTAAAAGTTACTGCCAGGTGCAAAAATCTAAATGAGGAGACACATGTTTCCGCGATTAAAAGCGGATAATTGTTTCATTTCTGCTCCGTTGTTAAGCTAGTTTTTAGCCCCAGATGGCAAATGGAACTTTGCCAATACGAGAAATGATATACGTAAACGTGATACTTTTATGAACGCATTTTTTCGCTTTTTGGTGCGCGAATATCGATCATTATCGCGACTAAGTAATGGTTCAAAGTATCCATGATTGCACTTGTTTATGTACTCATAACGACAAAATACATTCGGGCCGCGATAGTTCGTCGAGAATTCCTCTTTTTCAGTTCGCAGAAGCCGCAAAGAGTAACGATCTCGATCTAGGAAATCGCGGTTAACCGCGATCTCGTCACGTACGTTGTAAAGAGAAAATTCTGCTGAAGGAAGAAGAGAGTTCGAGTAAAGAGAACGGAAAACAATGTAGAAACTGGAAGATGAAAAAAATGACGAAGGCGGGATATAATAATATTAAACACTAAAATTATGATCTGAAGAATGAAAACTGAAGTCTGTTCTCATGCGAGATGACAAAAAAGATAAAAGAATTACTGAATGATAAGTGCCTTTCGCAATTAGATAAAAGAAATTGCAAAATATACCCCATTACCCAATTATGTCCAACTTTCAAATGTACAAATAAAGACATATCGCTAAATATTTTATTTCTGCTTCCTTTACGAATATCAAAGATCCAAAGTATCCAGCTGCTACTCAATATCCTAATCGAATATCCAAAGTGAATCAGAAAGAAATAACCTCTTTGGTTTATTAAACCAATCGCACCACCTTATCAAGACCAATATCTTCATCTCCATTTTATATAAAAAAATTTTTCATGAAGCTGCTTTGACGATCTCATATAAGATTTCCCTCTATATAGTTATTTCGAGGCCTACTAGCAGTATATTTAAGTGAAAAAATTACGATTCGACCGGAACGATCACGACTGGGCGAAAATAATGATAACGAGTTCGTCGAGGACAACTGGAACGATATGTCACCCTGTAATTGAGAGACATTCAGAGTGCATTAGCACTGCCGGACAAGGGGCAGCAGAGCGTATTAATTGCTCATCAGCAGTAATGAAGGGTTTATAAGTCGATATTAGCATAACTAACAGGTTTCCCGGTAATGAAGGCACGCTCTCCTACTGCCAGAGCACGTCGTTACATCTCGGATCCCCTCCTTTCTACCTTCATCCAGATCCCATTTGATACGTGATTACAGGAAACGAAAGTTTCACGTAGAATTAAAAGAATATTTCTAACGTTGAACCTTTTAATGAAGGAAATCTGTATTTATATTTTTTGCAGTCTTGTGGAATCGTCTAGAATATCCTGCAATGCTTTGGGATGTTGAAGAAAATTCTGGTATAGTGTGTTATATAATGTCTTAGAATTTTATAAAGCATACTGCGGATGCCCCGGAATTTTCGAGAATAGTGTTTATAAATAGTGTTTTTGATACAGCAGATGATAAATCAGTTAATCATTCGATCAGTTCTGAGTTTTCTTTAAGGCTCAATTTTTTCCTTTTCTTCAATCCTCCTTTAAGGACCAAATGGAAATTGTTCTTTCAGAACCTCGAGGAGACCTCCATCCGTTATGCATCGAGTTATTTAATTTGTCACTTACGATGTGTTTTAGTAGCACGCAACGCGTTTGTACACTTGTGGAGAAAACGAATAATAAATAACAACTATCTCTCTTCTAGAGATTAATGCGCGCGATTTACATGCAGTGTCATCATGTAAAACTAATTGTAAATTATAGGCTCTGAATAGAATACACTTGTTTATATTGCCGGGATCATTAATTACGCGTGTCTCAGCATGTTACCACAAACGTTTCGATTTCACGGTAAAGGATAAAAAAAATTCTTAGTCCCAATCTGACGCTCATTGTCAAGTAAATCAAGTAGAATTTGCAAGAAGTTGACGTGGATAACTGTACTTTTGAATCTTCATCAATAATGAACCTGCTGAACTTTCTTTTCTATTGTAGGAAACTAGTCTAGTCTTTTTTACGTATTAATAAGACTTTCTCAATTAAGAAATATTGGTAAAAAGATACGTGTCTTTATAGTAGGCTCAGATAAAAAATTTCAAAAAAGAGCGATATTCAACAGGCATATGTACATACGAGTATTAGAAGTTGCATGAATGTAGCATACATACAGGACATGCAAATACGTGCGTGCAAGTAGGAATTTGCTTTATTTACATAAAACTTTGGCAAGATCTTGAACATGTCAGTGGAAAAGTATCGTATGTGGTCAGACAAATTGACATCGTTTGTCTCGCTACAACTTGTTGAAAGCAGAAACGAAAACATTCTCTATAATAGTTGAAGCAGACATTTGCTTGACCACGTGCGGTGCTTTTAAGATTTGGCGAATTTCTTTAAATTGCAGACTACATCAAAAGAAAGTGCATTTTTAATCTTCATCTAGCCAATTCTAGAATATTTTGGAATTTTTTAGGGCAGATTCCATACTTATTTCTCATTTTCTATACTCCGAAATGTTCTAGATTATTTTGGAATACTGACATGTTATATAATTTTATACACATTTCACAATTTTTTTAACAATCCAAACATTTAAGAATATTCTAGAATCTTCCGAAGTCTTAGAAAAGTCATGAATTTAATCCATGCTGTAAAATGAAGACCTCAACTCTCAACTAAGCAATTTTTTTTGGTCTTTTTGATGAATGTGGCTAAAAGCCAACTGAAAAAAATGAATTATGGTCCATCATTCCTTAGCTGGAATTCTTTAATGCAAATAAATGTAAAACGCAGAAGTTTCATAACTTTCTTTTGTATATAAGTGGTACAACAGGATCAATAAATTGCTACAGATAGGGTCTTTTTACGTTTCCTTCAGAATAAAAGCAATGGTAAGAGTCAGTCTAGGGGTCGTGCTCGTGCGTTTACGAGTGTTGAGTTTTCACCGGAAACGATGTTGAGATCGTGGAATAGAAGGCAGGAAAGACAGAATGCAAACGGCTGTACTAGTCGGGAATTCAAATTAGCTTAGAAAGTTCAGGGTCACGACCGTATGGTCGCGTGCGTATGCACATCGATAAATATTGAGTCCAACAGCCAACATTCAATGAACGATGTCACGACAAAAATAAAATTAAGATTGCACAATCACCTCATCATTTTGCATCGCAGATAAAAACTCATTTATAGATTCAATAAATAAATCGTAAAATGAGAGCAAGGCTTAAAATAATTTCAATCGTTCAACTTCAGATCCTTGTGGATTAGAGGAACGTCTACAAATATGAAATGTCTTAAATTAACGAGTTTTCATCGTGAATATCGAATAGCAGAGAGACTCATTTCAAAGCTGAGAATCCAATTTTTATTTCTGAAGGCTGATTCCAATATTGCGCGCTTCTATTCTACGCAGAACTATCTTGAAATAGCAAAACTCTTATAATTGCAGTAATATTACCCTCAGGGATTGAAAATTGCAAACATTTATTGCATGAAATGAAATAAAGTTATATCTTGAAGGACGTTAGATAGATCCTGGATTTTCAGGTCGGTATGCATTGCTCAGTGACAAGCGATACCCTATAAACTTTTCTCGCGGTGGTAATTAATTCGAGCAATCCAGGCATCGAAGTCTCCGGCGGCCGTAAAACGTGGAACCAATTTCTACGAGCCTTATCGTTTGAAATGCCCTTTACTCTGCACAGTGCTATGAGGATCAGAGCAACGCTTAAGATTTTCATCTGCCGACCTCAGTGCGTAAGTATTCTCTATACACAAACCTACACGCGCGTAGAGTGAGCGTAACGAGTCGCTGAGTAAAACATAAAAGTTTAACGAGCGGCGTTGTAAAGCTAATTGAAGAGGGAGGTTAGCAGAGCCGCTGCCCTAGTCGGTAGGCCAAAAAGAGGACGTCTTCGGCCTTAAGTTACGTTTCGAGGGATCAACCGATCGTCCTTTCACGAGTTGGACTCGTTTCAAAAGTCAATCACTTTTATCGGCAAAATCGACGGCAAACCTACCGCCGCCTCCGTGCAAATGCAAATCGTTAGCTACACCGACTCGGATGAGGAGAATCGGCTGATCGAGAGTCGATCACGCCGCGAATCAGTATGTGTACTTTTACTGTGTAAATGTATGTATATTGCATGAATGTATATTGCATGAATGTGTGTTGCATAAATGTGTACTCTGTAGATGTTTATTCTACATATACTTGTAGATTGTCAATGTGTATAAGGTTGATGTAGTGGTGTCTGATAGTGGCATAAATCGATAGCCTAAGTTCATGTCGCCACCGTTGAAGATCCGCGACGAGGTGTGCCCCGCTCATGGGAACTGGGTATAATATATTATTTTAATGCGCCACGAATGTGGGAACCCACCCGCCAGCGAAATAAGTTACAGAACACACTGCCGATCGACTGGTCCCTACACATACGATTTCTCGGTGCTTTCCTTGTATGCTCTTCTAGGTGATGAACCGATAAGGTCGTTGAGAAAAGACCCCGAGTCACGTGACACTTCAAAGGTCCGCTGATCTTTCCTCTCAATGAACACGTGCAATTTTAGACTGATAATAAATCTTGCTGTAAAGTGCGTTCAGATAGAGACATATTTTTTTGTTTGGATCGCAGACAAATTTTTCTTAGGGTTGTTAAGAACTTAGTCATATAACACTTAACAATTTCTCCACACAAAAAGGAAGGATTTGTTTTCTATTATAAAATGGACAGAAGTACCCTTAGAGAGATTAATAAACACCTTAATTATTACACATGACCTACGTGATTAGTTTCTATAAATCTACACACTTGCCTAATGTGCATGCTTAAATACGAAGGAAAGATGATCAGCTTGTGTGCTACACGCAAGAATAACTACTTCAAAATATCCCATTATAGACGTTAACCGTTCGTAAAGCTGACTTTACAATTAACACAGGCTGAATATTCGTTCTCCTACATTAAGAGAAAAAATAACCTTTTTCCAACAATCTAGAATTTTATCAGAACTGGAAAAAGTGCCTCTTCTAACTTCCAAATTTGTAAGATCATTAAGAATTTTAATTATTTATGATGTAACACATTTATTAATTCAATAACTAATTTTTATATATCATCACCTATCGGATCAAAGTATACTCTAGTTTTCACGATACTGATTCTTCTGATTATAAATGCCATTAAGTCAATATAATTTGTTATGACTCTCTGATCTAGAAAACTTTAATTAATAAGAGAAGATCAAGTGCCTAATAGTTTCGAATATATCGCGAAGTTTGTCACATATCGATAATATACCGCTAATTGAAAAATTCATGAATTTTAACTTACTATTCCCTTATTCAGTTTACACGTGCAGCTTAAGTATGCGTATGTATTTCCTGGCTGGCAAAACTGACGCAAGTACTTTCACGTCAGTCCGGATAATTAAAATTTTTGACACTGGGAGACATAACTTACGCATGACTCGACGTTTCAACACTCTCGTGCATTTTCTTTGAATAAATCTTGTTTGTAAAATAACATATGTGAATAGGAAGGATTTAGATTGATTAATGGTGGGATTATTGAGGTACAGACAAATTGCCACTTGAGCATAATTATTTAAAATATAATTGAAGATTTTTAATTCAAAAACAGTTTTGTACTTTGAAACTTTTTTAAATTGGAAGCAGAGGTGTGCAAAATGTTAAAAAACAGTTCGTCATTTTGCACACCACTAATTGGAACTTACTTAAATATGTAAATATAATCTAAGATAATAATTTCAATCTTTTGATTCCTGAATTCGACTTCTAAACATTAAAAAATGATAAACAATCGGATCTCTCTTACTGATAAGTAAAGTCCATAAAAATAAACTTCTTTCCTACACTGAAAGTTTTCTTCATAAATTTCCAGCTCTAGGAAGAATTTCACAACAGATGAATATTCTATGAAGTATTGCTCGTAAATAATGAAAGTATTTACATACTGTTGGAGGGATTCGAATATTTAAATGAAGGTTGACTGACAATCGTTTCACCAGTAGAAAACGCCTTTGGGTTCGCGGGGGCGAAACGACAATATGTATTCCCATTAATAGTTGAAATTTTTGAACCTCAGTAACGACTTGTATAGCCTACTAAACTCACAATCAGCTACTTATCATACAGCTATTAAAATGGCGTTGCTTTCACGACTATTCCGGACTTAACGTTTTTCAATCTTCACAAAATCCTGTCTAGATGCAGCTAAGAAAAGCGTAGGTGTAATGCATATCGATCGATACAAATTGCCACCTCTGTGGAACCCACGGCCTGCAGCTTTCTATTATTGGATAAACCCCTGATAAATGCTCGTCTCGGGTCCAAGAGCCCCTGCAATAATTCGCCATTAACGTACCAAGTCGCGATAAACTAGTCCCGATAAATCCACCCGATTCGGCACGCTTGGAAATCATACAGCATCTCGCGACCTGCGTCGTAAGCCGGAGATTCAACTTCGTACTAAAGCAAAGGCGTGAACTCTTGCTAGATGAAATCGTGATAAGTCAATATCTCAAGAAACGTGCCAGATATTGCGAAAAGAGTACAATAGCTTTTCAGAAAGTTATGCTTTGACTGTTGTGAGAAAAGAGAATTTTTGATGTGTAAACATCTTAGACCGCGATATGAAGAGTAAAGTCTGTGTGCTGACTGATTATAGCTTGATGTGAGATGATTATACATAAATCTGGCTTGGGTCGTAGCTCAGGACGCATATACTGATTGCTTTGGATTCGACTTAGTCTATACATTCAGGGCAAAAAGGGTGTACAGGCATCTTTTTGAAAGTCCCATGATGGGTGGATGAACACCGAATCGAAATAGTTGCGAGTAAACTAAACGAGAGGGAGTTTGAGTAGTTTTTGTGAGAGATGTCAAGACGTGGATAGTATGGTAGCGCACTAGGGAAAGTGGTGGATGAGGAATCTGGCGGCGGCCTCTCTTGGAAAGGCAACCTTGCAATGACCTGATGTGAACCCGGGAACGGCTGTACACCACTGTACACCACCACCAAGAGAACTCCATGAGTACTATACATATAGCGAGGAGTGCGGTACCAGTGTGGTGATATGGTGGTGGTACACTCCAAGGTATCGCGGTGGAGACCTCCACGGCGTTGGAGTTTTATCGGGAGAAAATCTACTCTTGTAGGTATGCCCAGCGGGATGGGAGGAAACCGCCGTGGGCCTCAGGATCCCCCTACAGCCTGGGTCGCAAATGGCACACCATGGCACACTGGCAACGCGCACAGAGAACACCATGTGTTACCAGCGGGAGCGCAGACCCGATACAAGATACTGCCACGTGTTACACGCTGTTCGCCACCAGAAGAAACGTATGCCACCATTCTTCTAGATTTACCGGCCAAAGGCTAAAATCGAGTCACCGTTCACTCCTTTCTTTCAGACAGAAGGAATTTACTTCAAATACGGAAACTGGAGAACCTATAAGCTATGATGATCAATTTACGAAACAAATTGATATAGTGCAATGACATAAATAGTGGACCACCCTTCAGTAGTAGTAGCTTCTATGACATACATAGATAATAGTCATATTGCGTGGCTTACTCCTGATAATTTTGCTAGTTTACTTTTCAGAATGAAAAGCTTCAAAATGTCTAGAATGCAGATAAATGCATTTCATTATTGTCCACCTTGACAGTCACTTTTTATAGACCCTTGAATATGTTCCTAATCTCACGTGGCCTACTACTGATTTTCTCACCCTACAGTTGCTATATTTTGGTTTATTTCTAAAGATCTGTATTCTTCTGTTTCCTTTCTAGCATGGCAAAAGTACATTAGATTTATACGACTTACGTAAGGAGAGATCTAGTTTTTCAAACAAAATCGTCTTGAGTGGGGTATGTTGGTGCCTCAGCTTAGCCAGCTTGGGTTGTTTTAACTCTACGTGACGTAATTCTGCTCCAACATACGTTGTTCATGCATCTCGCGAGGTGCCCGCAAGAAATGAATACATAAACTAACCTTTCCAATCCCCGATATAGGACATGCAAACTCCAGCTACGAGTGAGATATTAACTGTCCAATCGGTATCGCAGATCGCGGTATGAGATCGAACTTCTGCGTTTACAACGAGCAAACGTGACATGCTACCCGATCTCTGCGCCTGCACAGGCACGGTGCATAGGAATCGATGTAACAATCGATTCCCATTCGATCGACTCAGGGATAATTATGCATGAGCCAACAAGCAATAGTCGTAATGTGAATACCTTATGGAAAGAGGGACAATGATAACTCTTAATGCCATTATTCAATTAATGCAGAAACTAATCCTCAAGAAAATTAATGCTTACATTTACATTGGACTACCGATCAAAATTGTGAGACTATTCACAAAAATAATGTTGAAAATATAAGGGTGCAAGAGATGTTATCAGAGAAAGTTAGGAAGCTTCGAAAATGAAGATAGAAACATTAATTTCAAAGTAAGCCGAAGAACATTAAAATCGGTATCTCACACGGATCTTTTTCACATTCTTGCACACCTCATTTTGTGAGGAAGTAGCTACTAAGATAGGCGGAAATCTCTGCAATAGTTCTTTCTTAAAGTGGTCTCAAAATTATGAGCGCTAGTTTATCTGATCTCAAATTTCAATTTGAAATTAACAATTTATTAGAAACTGAAAAACGTTTTAGAACCGTTCCGTTCGAAGCGATAGTGACAAACTGAAAGTGGCTCAGGATAACACGCAGGATCGTTGAAGAAACTAAAGAGAGGAGACGAGTTCGACATGGATTACAGAGATAATCAATTAGCGATGAAACAACAAGCGAGGCAGAAGTGGCTTCATGAGAAAATGCAACTTGGCTTTCAGTACCCCCTGAATAACTGTGTCTTTCAAGATTCTGCGACCTGTTATTTTCGCCTCGCTGAATTCATCAGTCTTTAACCACTTAAACAACTTCGTTTAGTCACGCTTTGTTATAATCGCTAAGAATTTGAAACAAGATTGACTTTTTCTGACCTTTTCACTCCAATAAAGACAACTACAAATAAGAAGTTAATTAGTTTCCTATATAATAAATCTACTCCAGGAATTTGATTTCAAACAGAGATCAACTACATTATTATATCTAAATGTTCTCTTGTGTCTTTAAATGAGAGAAATTTTCATTTAACACTTATTTGTGTTTCTTCAATTATAAAAATTCATGTTCAAATATTGTTTCCCTATGATTATCCAATTTTCTCCTATCGACGAGAATCAGTCTAACCCGATTTCATGGTGTACGAGCATTTTTAAGTCTGAGCGAGACAGTTTTCACATATTCGATAAAAGTACCCGTTGCAACAGCTAAGCAGCGGTGCGCCAGGTTGGTCCCTGACATTTTCCTCGGGGTGGCGCCCACCACCCACGGTACTAAATGTCACTCCTCTGAAAAGGGCGTGATCGATGCCACTCGTTTCCCGTTTACCGGCATCCTTATAAGTTCCTATGTCTATATAGTAGGCTTGCGTGGGTACGCGAATACCTGTCACTGGTCACAAGAACGAGTGAGTACCGGCATCCGAACGAACGACTGTTCAGACGGAACCTAACGATAAGCATGATCGACCGTATCGAAGCGAGTAGCCCTTCTTCTTATATCTTGATCTTTGATCAAGGACATTTACTTGGTAGAGGGTTAGAATTATAGATTCCTATTACCGACATTTATCGACATCTGAACGCTTCGATGGTTCTGTCTCATGCTACAAGGCTCATATCCATGCTAAAGATTCTGTCCCATGCTACAAGCTTCATATGTTCCAGGTTATGTTTTGGTTTTGGTAACATTCTTTGATATCTTTTCTTTCTGTTGATTAATATTCGATTGAAAACGTGACAAGAACATAGGTAAAATAACGTTCGTTGCAGCCTCGTTTGTCTCTCGTGACTTTATGTATGTCTTGCGGTGGTGTTAGTTTCTCGCCCGTAAGAACCTCTAGACCTTAAACCGCGGAATGCGAGAAGTTCGTGGTTTTCCTACAGCTGCCCGGGAAGAACGTTGTTTGCTTTTTCTCTTCAATATTATACGGAGTAGTCTGAGAAGTTATTCGTCAAATAAAAGGGTCTTCTTATGGTCGTCACAGTAAAAAGCATGTTAAATTAATTTTTTTCTCCATTAACCGTTTACAGCTCTTAAAAATAAATTAAACTTTCATCTTGCAACGAATAAAACACTAACCGCAAGTTATCTCTACAGGGTGTCCACTAGAATTAATTTTTTTTAAATCGCGATTGTTCCCTGTGTTTTCCTGGTTTTTTATTCAAGTTTCCAGGTCATTCAGATTTTTACATACAAGCCGTGCTATATTGCCCAAAAAAATTCTAGTAAATCAATTTTGCTTGTCAATAATTAAAATGTTGAATTCGAATTTCGATCTGATGTCGAATATCTCTAAGCAAGAGACGGATTTCCTCAAGTCGTTGAATCAGTGAATGGAAGGTTGCACGAGGCCAAGGAGGTCAGAGGTCCAGGTATCGCTCGTGTTACGATAGGGCAAAAAGCAAGAGAGCAAACTGCAAGAACGAAAGTTAATCGGGCCCCCATTACCATACGTTATTGGTCGGCGTCGACTCGTTCGGTGTTTTGCCATAACTCCAGATAAATAAAGCTTGGGTCCGGATAAATCTGCAGCAAGTACCGGACCGCCGGCGTGTATAATGCAAATGCAATCATGTCAGCGGCGATGTTTGAGAGTTTGAGCCTCGCGGATGCGGGCAGTCTCCTGAGTGGAGCGAAAATTGGCACAACACTGATGCAAATCACCAAATAAATTCAGTTTTATGACAAATTATTGAAAGCTTATTATCGAACACAATGCAAGCGTCAATTTTATCAAGAGGAGCCTCCAAATCTTCCGGTATTCTTTTCAAGATTCCAGGATAGAAATAAATTACACTTTCTTCCAATTTACGAAGCTCAGTTTCAATTAAGACGCACTACCATTCAAAATTATAAGACTGTCCTGATGGATGGCTTCTCAATAAATTATGATACACTCATCAGGTGATTTCCGTCAAAAAACGAGAAATATTGAACTAAGTCTGATACAAGTTTAATTCAACCTGGAAATAATCGATCGGATCGATTTATGACCAATTTTTCCCGAAGACACTGCAGCTGTGCACAAACTAAACGCATGTCTCTTCGCTCGAGATTTACTTAGCGTCTTGCACAATTGCGCGAAGCTTTGCGGAACGCAAGACTCGAAGAACGATTTTCTTGTTTCGTTGTAATTATGCAAATCGGGCCTAGAAACTAGGAGCGATACCTTATTTTGTTATTCAAAAGAAAACGATTTGCGTTTCTGTGATTCCAATTGAATTTCACCAGATTGTAAACTAATTCTTAACATTTTTTGGCGACTTGATCGTAAATGAAATAAACAACAAATAAAATAATAAAAATTACTGAAAATTATCTTCAGTTTCGAATAGAGTTCTTCTGCCTATTTTGCCGAATTGCATTCAGGACAGGGGGATAATTACAATACTGATAGGGATCGAGCATTGAAGCGTGTCCTCCAGATCTTCAATTCGCGAAAGAATACGATCTACGATTTGTTGACATCGACCGTTACGAAACGAGATCTGATCTTTCGGATCGGACTCGGGTAAGAGAACCCGCTGCCAGCTTGTAATAGTCGAATATACCCCGTGGGACGAAATTTATGTGCCTCGTCGCGGCCTTATAATCCCGAGTATCTGTTTACACGCGCGATATTGTAGCGGGATTGTAAATTCGATTTGAAGTATTCGCTGGACACACTTTGCTTCAAAATATAGCCCTGCATTCAATGATTTGTCTGACATTAAAAAAAGATGTCCAGTAACAAGAACCCCAAATTTCCGACTCTTATGATGTACTTCCATGAGACTTGAATTTTGATTGTCCATTTTTGAGTTGAAGATCTTTAGTAATATTTTTGTTTGACTTGTTTTGGAAAGTATTATTCAAATGAAAGCTTTAAGAGATTGTTTAGCATTACATCAGGTGTATCAGTATTGCCTTGGTTCTCGGTAGTGTGTTAAGTGCTTTTTATAAGTGAAATTGATAAAGTCTAATCAAGGGGTGGAGGTCCTAGTTGAGAACCACTGGTGTGAATCGATGCGGATGCTGCGATCGCTAATTGAAACGAACCTTCGAGCTATATTCACTCATTATCGACGTTCTGGGAAATGTCTTTCAGAGATCGGTCGTCTCGTTGATGAGAGAAACGGCTCGGTGGCAAGAAGGGGTCACGCCTTGGTTCCTCTTTCCCTTCGAAGAACGACTGACGTTCTCTTGAGCCCTTTCCAAGTACCAAACGATCAGGTATCTATGTTTCTTCGATCAGATTTCAAAAGATACTAATCTTCAACCTCAAAAGTCCAAACAGGATTAAATACGATTCTCTAAGCGGAGGACGAAAAGGCTGCGGAAAATAAGTTTCCAAGTCACCAGAATTAAAAGCTAGGTTTTTTTAGCCCTTGTTATTTAAGAAACTGGAAAAATCCAAACTCTCGACTATATTTCAAAAAGTCTGAAGAATCTAAAGCACAACACCCTTAAGAATTCAATTTCTATTTGAAATACAGAACTATTTCTATTCAAGATATATTCCTTGAATAATTCATGCAAAGTATTCACCATTTTGATACATGCACTCTAGATTTGAGATAAAATTGTGAAGAAATTCTTTCGAGATTAGAGGATAATAATGTTGCTAAATTAGGGTTGGTTGAATCATAGGAGAGGGTTAGCTGTGCACGTGTGCACGCCATTTTGCATGAAGATCCGTGAATCGTCTGATAGGTGCAGAGCAGAGCTCTTTGGACTGCCGTAAAAGAGAACGGCGAGGGTATCGAGATCACGACGTGTGTGGTCGACTTAAGGAGGTTAACTTCGGTTTGACCTATGAACAAAAATCAAGCGTCAGATCCTCAATGTAGAAAAAAAGACCGAAAATAAAGAATCAGTTCAGGTCAATTCTTTTCGAACCTTTAACACGGATATATAAACTACATCGTAAAGCAACTTTACTGTATAGACCAGTCAATCATCTCGTTAATTACTGAACTTGTATATTTACTGATTGTAAGTTCCAAACTGTAAGCCCCAACAATATAAGTTCGAAAACCATTAGGACAAAAAATATAAGACCCAAATACGACCGCAAGATGCACAAACACCGACCCTTTCGTATAATTACTATATAATCTCATGTCTGACTATGCATAACTTTTTCCACTTAACCCGGCCTATATTCCTAATCCCATTTTCTTTCAATTTCCCTAGTTTCTAATTGCAAAATATTTATTTACAACTAACTGCTAAGCCTATAAACTATTATTCTGATAAATTATTAATAAAAATATGAGTTTCATTATCTGACTATAAAAGAATGAACTTTGTTCCTTCTCATCGTTTGGAACAATGAAGGGCGGAGTGTAGAAAGTAAGAGGAAGGTGGACAATCACGTTTTTAGTCTTAGATTATCGGACAAAGCGGAGATATGTAATTAAAGCAATTACAGGATCTGTTAGAAGAGAGGAAGTGGGGGGAATTAAATGGAGCACCGTAGCACGAGTAAATCGAATATCGTTTGCCAGAGATTCGAGCCGATCGAGATACTATCGTCGCATTATTTAACATTCTGGAACGTTAATTCGATTGTTCCGAACTATCGTCTCTCTCTTACTCCTCCTACAATTCGACTTCTTCCTTCTTTCCTTCCTCTCTATATGGCGTAAGAAACATGAAATTAAACTATGGCGATCCCTTTCTCACAATACTTTATAATCGCGTTAATTAACAATGGACCATTGCCTTTAATTCATTCCGTATTCTCCCATTCTCAGGCAATAGTTTTAAGATCCTGATCTCATCCTCTATCTTATCGGAATGAAATGCGTCAGTCATATTATGGCTTTTTTATACTCTCGTTTAGGTATTATAATGCCATAAACTCTATATATAAGTACCTGGTTCACTTAGACTTTAGCTAGAGGTTTTTGAAGGAGGTATGTAACTGAAATGATTAAGTGTTTCGTGTTTTAATTCGAATGCTCTCGTGTAAAATGTAATTTTTTGATTTCGTGGTAAAACTGCCTTCATGGGTAAAGCAATTAATTACGCAACTTGAAAGCCGAGCGCTTATTCGCTTACTGTGCTAATTAACGACCGGTTCGAGTTGTAAGTGCTGACACAGGATGGATAGGGCAGGTGCACGAATAATATGGTGTAGACGACAAAGTGGAGCGGAAAGTGTCGTTAAGTCAAGTGACCCCATACATTGTCTTTTTCCCTCTGTAGATACTCCTTGTCCTCATTATCACATGAAATTGAGTACTCAAAATTTACTAAGGGCAGACTGGGGAAAATTAATGATCGGGGCAAAGTTGTGCATATGAATATATCCTCTATATTATTTTCACGAAAACTATATTTTCTAGACTACCAGACACTATAGGAACCATGTTTCTTGGAAAATACATTCCTCTCCTCTTCATGTCGTTAATTTTCTACCACTTGTTTTTTATTTTTTTATTTTCTAATTCTCTTCACGTTTACACCTCATTCTGCAATTTTCCCTTTACGTCCAATTGCCCTCCTGTGCAGTCGATTTTTCTCGCTGCTCAGCGGGCATCCTTTTGCGACGGTTACTGACTGCAAGAGCAAACCACCTGACCACTCAGACTCGCAAGATCTCGATAGATCATTATTATAGCCTGCACAACCGGTAGTCATATAAATATATCGAAATCGAAGATGATTTATTTACTGCACCTGGTCATTAAACATATATCTGAATTAACGAGAATTCCTTCGCGTGCTAGTTTAAGATTGAAGGAACTTACCAATACTTTTTTTCAAAAGGGATGATAAAAAAGTGGAATTATAAAAAATAAGGAAGAGATCTCCTTTGATTAATTAAGGTGATTCCGGCTTCATCTAGTAGAGAAGATTGAGTAAAATTTTTCCGAGTATCAATAATAAATTAAAAAATACGGGCATGTCAAAAATAGATTAGTAGAAAAGTGGTTAGCTATCAGAGTGAGGAAATCGCATTTTTCACGAATTTTTAAGCAAACAGATCATTTTTAAAGAATATAAAGTCGATGATTCGTTTCATTGATCGGACAAGATGAACGACGTTCTCGATCGGGATTCAACCGTATCGCTTACTGACGCTGCCCATTTAGATCACCGGCCTATTACTATCAGCAGGGTGCAAAAGATGCCACTTTCTTACATCGATTTAATGCCGATTTACGAGCAAAAGCCCGCCTCCTTTAATATTCCGACCAGTCTTTAAAAATAGCGACGTAGTATGATGCAAATATTTATCTATAAGGAAATATAAAACAGGAAATTGTAATTTGCTAAATATCAGATCTTGAATTGACATAAATCAATAAAACTTTCTTGCTAACTGCATGTAGCATCAAATGTTTTATAATTAGGAAAAACTAATGGAAATGAGCCTTGTAGCATAGGACAGAAATTTGGATTTAAATACTTCCTATACATTCCACCATATAAAATGAAAGTAAAAAATAGATGATAGAAAATTGTGTAATGTTCTTTTATTATATATATCATCGCGAATTAGATTTCATCTTTGAGATCCAAATAAAATTATGTAAAATTCGCACACTATTTCACGCTTTCATGAAACTTTACTTTAGTTCAAGATTCCGTTTTATTTTAAATTAAATGCCTCGCTTGCTTCGTCCTTTCATCAAAAACTCAACTTTATCCAAATTCAAGCAAAACTAAGGGAAATGAACCTTATAGCGTAGGACAGAATTTAAGATTCAAATACTCCCTATACAATCTACCATAAAAAAAGTAAAAAATAGATGATAGGAAATTGTGTAATGTCCTTTTTGTCATAAATAGCATTACGAATAAGAATTCCAATAATCCAATCCAAATTCCAAAATAATCCAAAAATCCAAATAAAAATAATGTAGAATTCGCACACTATTTCACGCTTTCATGAAACTTTACTTTAGTTCAAAATTCCGTTTCATTTTATGGAGAACTAAACGCCTCGCTTGCTTCGTCCGTTTATCAAAAACTCAACTTTATCATTTTATGGAAAATTATACGCTCCGCTTGCCTTTTCCGTTTATCAAAAACTCTACATTACCAAATTCAAGAAAATTAACGGAAATGAACGTTGTAGCATAGGACAGAATTTTGAACTTAAATACTATATATACAATCCACAATGAAAAATAAAAGTAAAGAATAGATTATAGGAAATTGTGTTATGTCCTTTTTGTTATACATATCATCACGAATCAGATTTCATTTTTGGATCCAAAAGAAAATTATGTAAAATTCGCAAACTATTTCACGCTTTCATGAAACTTTACTATAATTCAAGATCAAATTTACTTCAATTCAAGACCAAATTTAAGCAAAACTAACGGAAATGAACCTTGTAGCATAGGACAGAATTTTGGACTTGAATACTCTTTATACAATCCACCATAACAAATAAAAGTAAAAAATAGATGATAGGGAATTGTGTAATATCCTTTTTGATATACATATCATCACGAATTAGATTTAATCTTTGAGATCCAAAAGAAAATTATGTAAAATTCGCACGCTATTTTACGCTTTCCTGAAAACTTTACTTTAGTTCGAGATACCGTATCATTTTATGGAAAATTGTACGCCCCGCTTGCCTTTTCCGTTTATCAAAAACTCTACATGACCAAATTCAAGCAAATTAACGGAAATGAACCTTGTAGCATAGGACGGAATTTTGAACTTAAATACTATATATACAATCCACACTAAAAAATAAAAGTAAAAAATAGATTATAGGAAATTGTGTTATGTCCTTTTTGTTATACATATCATCACGAATCAGATTTCATCTTTGAGATCCAAAAGAAAATTATGTAAAATTCGCAAACTATTTCCCGCTTTCATGAAACTTTACTTTATTTCAAGATTGCGTTTCATTTTATGGAGAATTGTACGCCCCGCTTGCCTTTTCCGTTTATCAAAAACTCAACTTCATCAAAATTCAAGTAAAACTAAGGGACATGAACCTTATAGCATAGGACAGAATTTTAGATTTAAATACTCCCTGTACAATCCACCATAAAAAAAGTAAAAAATAGATGATAGGAAATTGTGTAATGTACTTTTTGTCATAAATATAATTACAAATAAGAATTCATCTTTAAGATCCAAAAGAAAATTATGTAAAATTCGCACATTATTCCACGCTTTCATGAAACTTTACTTTAGTTCAAGACTCTGTTTCATTTTATGGAGAATTAAACGCCCCGCTTGCCTCGTCCGTTTATCAACAACTGAACACTAGAAGTAATGGGAGATTGTTCGGAGAATATTTCGCCGATTTACCGGTACGTGAATCTCCTTGTAAAATCAAAGGTAGGGACGCTAAATTCTTTTTGAGAGCCTCTTGTGCCATAAGACGAACGATGGAAAGAGTCGGAGATAACAGCGGGATGCTGAAGGGTCCTGGCGCGATTAATGCCGATTAAAAAGGCCAGTACGTAGGACGATCATTACCGACCGAGCACGGACTGTAGCAATGCGGGGCAATTCCGCGGCAAAGTAAGGTAGCCGACCAGGGGCTTTTTGATTTCTTTTTATTTCCCTCTCTGTCTACCCTTCTTCTCTCCTCCTACTACAATCGAGTAAGTAATTACTTCTAGTTCGTGGCGGCAGATGCGATCGTACCGGCTGCTGCTGACTACCGCTTCGCCGGCGGTTCGATAGCCAAACTTATAATTTAATGGTTAATTATATAAGGAGTCCTGTGCGATTCGGCGGAGCCACTGGGCGGACATGGTGACGTGCAGGAATGCTTCCCATCACCACAGTACGTATACCGTATATCCAGCCAAGGAAGGCAAGGTATTCAGGTTCAAGCCAAACTCAGAAGGCTCAGACTCAAGCTCCAGGAAATTACTCTTTAGATTTTTGGCCATAGTTATGGATTGCAAAATAAAATTCCTTAAAGGTTTCAAAATTATCTAGTCGGATTTCAATCAAAACGATGCTGCACAGTGTTGAAAATGTTCTGAAATTTCAGGCATTTCTTAGTTTCGAAAACAGTAATTGAATCTTCAGGTAAGGTGATTGCATAGAAATTCATTCACAAGTTTCTGAAAATTCGGGTGGAAGAAGAGATTTTCCTAACTTTATGAGATAAAATATAGAGGTAACGCGATTCATAAACTACACTTAAGCGTTAAATATTGGATGAATACTTTATCTTTCTAAATTGTACAACACTAATGTAGAAAATTATACCGTTAAAGTGAACATTTTTTCTTTTCTTCATCCTCAGTAACTCGTATAATATTTATTTTGATTTTTTCAGAACATTAACATATATTTAAGTACGTACGAATGTTATTAAATAAAAATTATTTGTGTCAAAATATAATACAATAAATTTTCGTGCACCGTCTCAAATCTTTTGTTTTTCAATTCTGTTTGAATGGAAGAAGACAAAATTTTTATAGAATTTAAAATTAATCATTGAATGATTTACTATTACTATAAGAATTAGTATTAACATTTGCTGGACAGCAAAGGTAGCTTAAAAGCTGATAAATCTTTAAGAAATAAAATTAGAAATCATTAATGAATCATCACAGTAAACCCCGGGATACCGAATCGCTGCATATCATTCTAATTATTAACTTTGGATCAAAACGATCCACTTTTGCGGATCCATGATTACTTTTTACACAACTTCATGCATATTTGTCAGCGGTTTTTATAATCTTGATTGAAGATCGAAGTCAAAGAAAATGAATTTTCAACTAGACGAGATAAATTTTCAACCAAACACGGAATATTTAAACTTTCAGTTAAAAAAAAATTTCAACCGAATAAAAAAGAAGAATTTTCAACATAATGCTTAAATATGCAATTAGAGAGATGGATTTTTGAATAAAATGATGAATCTTCAACCAAAAAAAAAATGAGTTTTCAGAAAAGGAGTACAACCTTCAACCAAGCTGTTAAATTTCCAAAGACTTTAATTCTCAACTAAAAAAGATACATTTTCAACCAAAAATGAAATACTTGAATTTCAGTTTAAAAAATGAATTTTAAACCGAAAATATGAATCTTTCAACAAAATAGTTAAATTTTCAACCAAAGAGATTAATCCTTAACCAAAAAAATGAATTTTCAACAAAGAAGTTCAACTTTCAACCAGGTAGTTGAATTGTTAACCAAAAAAGATGCATTCTTAACAAAGAATGTAATAGATATTTTCAGTTAAAAAAAGTTTAATTTTTAACCAAAAAAACGAAATTTTAACAAAATATATATTTTCTATTAAAAAGGACGAACTTCCAACAAAAAACATGAATTTTCAACCAAATAGTTGATTTCTCAACGAAAAATATAATTGTTCTTATTTTAACGCAAAAATATTCTAATTTTAAATAAGAAAAAGTTTAATTTCACCAAGAAAGTCGAACTTTCAATAAAATAGTTGAATTCTCAACGAAAGCAGACTAAATTTTAACCAAAAAGGATGGCTTTTCAACTAAAAAATTAATTTTCATCCAATTAATAAAATTTTTAACCAAAAAATATGGTTTCCCAACAAAAATTATGATAGTGGATATTTCAATAAAAAAATATTTTAGTTTAGAATCAAAAACAATTTAATTCAACCAAAAAAGATGAATTTTCCAAAAAAAAAGAATAACTTTTTAAGAAAATAATTAAATTTTCAAACAAATTATCAAATTTTGAACCGAAAAAGATGAAACTTTTACTAAAAGAGATAAAATTTAAAACTAATAAGATGGATTTTCATCAGAAGGGTTGAATTTACGACCAAGAAAGATTTTTCCAATCAAGAGAGAAAAAAATTTTAACCAAATCATTGAATTTTTAAGATGAAAAGGCGAATTTTCTACAAAACAGTTGATTTTTTGTAGTTGAAGTATTTGTCGAAACTCAATGATTTTTCGTTCAAAAAAATATATGAAATTTCTTCTTTTTTATGGCATGACAACTGACACTCGAAAACTCATGAAAATTCATGACAGGCAATTTGATCTTGAGAATGGGATCATTGTGATGCGCAATTTGTTGATCAAATAAAAAAATCCAAAATCTTTATACAATCGTTTTATATTATTTTGATCTAATTCCGGGATCAAACTGATCAACTGGAATTTACTGTGATGTCAATTATTATTAGATACTTAATTTTAATAATAATAAAAATTCCGATTTATAATAGTTTTCATACTCACGAATACAATGAGAAAAGTTATTACCAGTTGAAACTTACCTGAAACAAAAAAGAAAATATTTCTATTAATAATTACACTTATAACATCATCTGCTATTTTGATATTTTATAAAGCACCTCTATTCTGATCATTCACTCTCTCAATAAAATTCTTCCGAAAGCATATATCAAAGAACGTCAGGATTCTTCTGATCAATAAGAATCATTGTTACAGATCTTTCCACTAAGATTTACGTATCAAATCTTATCACAGTTAAAAGAAGATGTAAAACAGCTTATGTTTGTGAAAAAAGGGAAGGGGTAGTATTGGTGAACCTGTAAGTCGTTCCGCGTCCTCGCACATCAGGCAAACCTACTTCTTCTATTCAATTTTCTTCAGATCGAATTGAATATATTCAAATAAAATTATTTCATAATTCATGCTTTTGTATCCACTTTATTATTTCGAACCGTTATACTAATGAATCGTTAACTTTTATACAAGTTTCAGATTGTGTGTTTATAACTTGAATCAACTTTTTGATACTGAAGAGTCACAGAGCTATGAAAAGAGACATGAAAAGTCTTGAATGGAGAAAATTCGATGAATGAGTACTTAGAAACGCAATTCAGAAAAAGCGATTCGGAACTAAAGGGAATCCAATTGGTGGGTCCACAAAAGAAGTATCAATTTTCTCTTCATGAAATGAGCGTGGCGAAACAACCACGAGACTGGAATCGCTACGAGAATTTTTCAGGAATAAGTTTCTCGGAAGGACATTCGTTTCCATTGTCGTTGAATAGCACGAAGCAAAAACAAAATTTAATCAGTCGATTGCATGAAATGATCACGTTCTGACGATAGATCGTCAATAATTGATCTTTCTCCTTTTGATCTTTCGTTTGACTCTATTGGTTTTTCATTCCAACAAAAACTGGTTCTCGGAGAAGTAGATAAATTGCAAGTTTCCTTCTCAGGTAAAAAAGACGATTTGGTTTGTTCGCTCTATATTAGTTTCAATCCCTGATTGATAAATTGAAGGTGAGAATCATATCATTGAAAATGTTCGGATCAAATAGCTTGAGAAGATACCTCCCAAATTATTTTGAAATGTGATTTTTAGAACACAAGTTTCTTCACGTCTCATGTGGTCGTATTGGCATGGAACGATATGGGCCTGAAGATCCAAGAAATCCAGAGTGGACAAAAAAACGCATTGTTAGAAGGCGGTGGCAACAGAAGAGAACCCCAACTCACCATATAATCACCATCATTGTGATACTGACAGCATGACAGAGAAATGAAAAAAAACAATGACCAAAGGGGACAAAATCCAGTGTCGAAATCGACCATCAAAACCGGATCAGATACTAACGAGGACGAAGAATTTAACTGAAGTGTTATGATACATGTATCGAAGATCATAATATAACTTTTTGAACTTGTTTTCTGTATTAATATTTATACAAATATACATTATTGAATTACAGCTTATACATAAGTCAGTAAACTAAAAATAAATAAACAACCACTCTGGGGATCCATTTATTTGTCACGTGCTCAGACATAAAATCTGTCTTTCGAGTTCAGTGACACAGTAATGATAAAGTAGTGCAGCATGCCTCGCAAATAAAGAGTGAGGATTTATAAGCGTAAGCCCAATTAATTGTCCATGTTCGAGAAATGCGTTTGTGTACTTTAAGGATTAAGTTGAAATACAGTCTAACAACTCTACGAATGCTATTTCTTTTTATGAATAATGCATTTTAGATTGGTAACAGTGATAAGGAACTTGTGTAATTATGATCAGTGCTACCATGATAATTGCGACGAAAGCGGCGATAACAACCGCCTCGAACCAAATTCTACAATTTTAATCCACTTAAAAGATTCCTTTAATTGATACATGTGCACAATCAAAAAGTGTTGACAGTTTGCTCAATTTGGATGATTTCTACATTGGGTTTGTAGAATTTTAAATGTTTTTCAGCTCAATATTGTCTAATTTTGACAGCTGTGCATTGAAACCATAAATTGCTCAGTTTTGAAAGCTAGAATTAAAAAATGTGAATACCACTGAATACCACAACTCGTATTTCAATGGGAAATCTTCATCCACTACTGCAGAATCATTTTTACGCCTCGATTACCATTTTTGAAACCTAACCCTCCATCATTCCCATTATAAAAATAACTGTCAAAATTGGCATTGGTAGTTCTTATCTTCCCATTGAAATTCTTGACGCGTATGGCTTGATAATAATCGTTTCTGCTGCCTCTTCCTTTTTGTCTTAGCAATATTTTTCGAGAAGCTATGAGGTGGAAGACGCCGCGTCGCAAAAAAGAGAGCTTAGAGAGCTGGTGATGGCGATGTCATGGGATTAAATGATCTGGGGTCGAAAAAGGCAGCGAAGAAGAGACGATAAGAGCAGTCACGCCGAGTCACTCCCTTGTAATTATAGGTACCGCGAGCCAATAGGGGGTCCGCGTACCGACAATTAGGGCATTTCGGCTGCCCGTTTACCAATCAACCGATTCGTTCGGATAACCACGCTCTTCTCGTTATTACTTTTTTTATCATCAATACATTGTCCATAAGGCAAAATATCTAGTGTTGATTAGGTATCGTTTTTTCTAGAATGATTCTTCCTTTCACGAAATCACTTCTTCCGTATCTTCCTGATCTTCAAGATATGGGAATATTTCGCAATTGTGAGTTTATGATTTTGCTTTTATTGTTCAGCGATATTAGAAATGTATACTTCCGAGATTAAAGAGCAATGATCATACATATGGTGCTAGCACGTGAATTTGTAATTAAGGTTTTGCCGACTCAGCGTGACTGGTTAAATTTATAAAGAATACGAACTCATTTCTTTTCGAGACGTTGAACTTTACTTCCGTTTTATTTGCTCTTGAAGTATCTGTTTGTCAACAGTGCATTTAACTAAAGCTTCTTATTCAATGTTGGTAATTGATTATTACCGGCAGATCTGGCTCGAAGGACAATTTCGTAATTCCGTTTTAAATCACCTTAGATAAATTCTAGTCAAGACTTGAAACATTTTTGAAATGATTCTTAGGAAGCTCAGAATCCGCAACTTTTGTGGGTCTGGAAGAACGGAGTTGCGAGAAAATTGCATTTGCCGACCTAGCCACGAACTAAGGTCGGTTAAGGCGTATCAAGCCACGTGGCGTGTGCGCTTCTGTGATTGCAGAGTTCAGTCCGTCATTACGGGACCTCGGCATGACCTTTCAGGAGGCCTCCAGGTCGGCACGAACCTGCATAGTGTATCCGCCCATGTAAGTGAAGTAAGCTGTACATATACCTATACCTGTGCAAGTAGAGTACATGTACAGTATATGTACAGTACGTGAAAAAGTATCGATATCGGAACGTGCGTTCCCGATCGGCGGGGTCATGTATTAGTATTAAAAACCCTGGAATTTATTATAAAATGAAATAGGCGTCGGTCCGGCTCACCTAGAATAAAATTGGTTCCAAGCGCAAGCGCTCCCTGCTGCATTTACAAAGACTTCTCGTTTTCCCTGCCTTTCGACCTTAAGAGCATGCCGGCCATACCCGTTACGGATATCCTATCTCGCGAAGGGATCTCGCCGGCTTTTCAGTCTTTCGCACATTATGCGCGATCCAGACTTACGCGCTGCTTCACGGAATTACAATAAATGAAAAGGGTCCACCACCATACGCAGAATCTAGCCAACTAAAACTGCGGCTTGACAAAGGCTTTTATAAAATACGAATATGAAACCGAATCCATTTCCGTCGTTCTACGGACATTTTGATATCACAAGTGAAAGTCCCATTTCTAATAATGAAATTCAGCGCCACTAAAACTGTTCTTCAACAGTAATGATACCTACAAAGAGCGAGATTGTATTGATGGGTAATAATTCGCTGAAAATCAATCAGCATGAAGGATGGCTTAAGCGAAAAGTTTATATGAGAAGTCAACGTGAATGTGCAATGTGCATCGACGGGATTCGAAGAAAGATGAGTTGTTACCGCGTGATCTCGGGGAGAAGAATTGATTTCGTGGCCTCGGACGATGAGAAACTGAGGAGAGGTCGCGAATGAAGAGAGGCAAAGAGAGTCATGAGCTCCCACAGGGGCTGACCTCTCGACCCTATCAGCCAGGCCCCTCACAGGTATTGTTTATAGCGTTGAACCGCAGCACTGAGCCAGACCGCCATTGTTTCTCGGAGGCCCATTGTCTTTCAGGCCCCATCGTGCAGGCACGTTGCCGCCACTGCGCCGTAATTCACAGAGTTATAGAGGTCGCCGCTAATTATCACTGTGTAATTGCTCTATTCGGATTGGATGGTTGTCTGTAGATGCTACCTACCCAATCGATCCACGCCTCGACAAGATTTATTCGGAAGGATAAGATTTTTGATTCATTACCTTTGGGAAAGGTTTCATTTTACATGGATCTTGCTGTTTTCAAATGAATCGCTCCCGATCAAAAGGACATACGCGTGGATTGCGCCTGAGAAGTATTGTCCTGAAAGTCAATTTTAAAAATCGTTTGAATTTTTATTTTGAGGACTGGCACTTGTAAAGAATTTCAAAGTGCATTTCTTTTCCTCTTGCAAAAATTTGTAGATTTTGTTGTAGTTTGAAGAAGTGTTCTATAAAGTTTCAGCTCAATCGGATTAATGGTTAAGGAATTATGACTGTTTTAAATTGCAAGCGTCAATCTTAACGCTGCCCGTTGCATGTGCCTCCTCGGCTACGAATGTGTTGCAGCGGCTAATACGAAGGTCAAGTCAGATACTAAAACAAATAATAGCAACCATTTGTAGTTATCTTCTAAAATATACTATAGATAAAGTAAAGAACCAGTGAATGGACTATTTTTTAGAATAGCTACAAAAGTATTATTATTGAGAGAGGTTTACTTTAGTTAATACCCTATTAATTTAAGAAAGAATCGCAAAATGAATCGTGGCAGAAAAAGAAATAGGCATGAAGAATTATGGATTAAAAATAGGAAAAAGTGTTCCAAAAATTAGGTACGACTGGAAACCGTTGATAAAAATTTAAAGTAAACTTTTATCATAAATGTAATATTTCAGGACTATTTTTTATTCTTGATATCTTAAATAATTTCTTTACTGAATTATTTATAGATAGCCTAAAGTAATTATTTTTATTTTTTAATAAAGAAGCTGATAGCAATATTTGTTGTTACTTAAGGGGAAAGAGTGCACTGCAAAGTCTAAAACTGAGAAAGACAGTGTTAAATATTTTATAATCCCAGATAGATCTTTCAAACCTATTGAATCCTCCTATGGATTTAGAAAATCCTTCATTGAATCTTATAGAAATCAAATTGTTTGGAGAATATTATTCAAAAAAACAGGAGCTAAATTCACGTTAAGTGAAACCGCTTATTGTAATTATTTCAACCGTCATATTGGCTTCACCTTCAAATTACCACATATTCGCAAAAATTAAAAAGATTAGAACAAACTGAATTTGAAGCTGAGTATGTGGAAATTACTCGCAATGCTCGTTCTTCTTCATTCACAATGGTCGAGAAATGTGAAGATCTTCTGCAGGATTTTGAAAAAAGTTTCAAAGGCGAAATGCGAAAGGCAAAAAACTTCCAAATTAGTAAAACGTTCGTTTAAAATTTTTTTCCTGATGGAAAGGTGGATACTTATAACAATTACGAATAGCAAAATCCAACCTCTTTTTTCCTTAAGCCCACGCTTGAACTATAAAAACTTTCGAAAAGTCCTCAACCTCGAATCAGATTAAAAGCGGCCAAAGTAAGGGATATAAAAAATACATAATTATTTAAGCGCTAAAGAAAAAGAATTTTGTGAAACTTAAGATCAATCAGTGCCAACATGAGCGGAATTTTTTTCAATGAAATTTTTTCAAAGCAATATTTTTAAATTAACTAGTCGGAGAGTTTTTTTTCTCTCTTTCCATCTTTTTATTCCGTTCTTTTTTGGCATTGATTGATATTAAGTATTGGAATTTTATCGCAATGCATATAAATGTTGTTATTTATACACGACTTTTTGAAAGTTATTTCGTTTGTTTATTACCAAAAGACTTGAAAAGAGTCTATATTTGTCTGAAACGTCGCCATGCTATTTCAAATATATTTTTTAACTAAATGAATGCTGATTTCTTTTATTTTGAATGATCATTTGAAGCCATTTAATGGTTTATCTTGAATTAATAAAAGGTCGAAAATAGAGAAAGTATAATTTAAGCTAAAACGTTCAAAATTGAAAAATTGCACATTTGTGGCCATCAAAATTCGAGGGCAGATTGATAAAGAAACGTTGAAAATGTCTCACCTAATAGGACTTTCAATTTCAAATTGTACAAGATTAAGTGATTGAAATTGTCTCATTTATAAATTTTTAATAAAAAATTATTTAATTTTGGAAGTTTTCAGCTTTTTAATTTTGCATTGTACATATTCTGAACAATTTAAATTTTCAACCGGATAGTTTTTAAAGCTTCCATTAAAAATTGTCCAACTTGAAGTATTTTTATTATCCAATGGTCTGATTCTCGGCATTTCAAACTTAGTTGATTTTAAAGGATTCAATTCAAAATGATTAAGTTGTTGAGTTTTTAGCGTTTTAAATGGAAAAATATTGAACTATGATGGATTTTAATTGGAAGTTGTATAATAATGCGTAAATTCACATTTTTTCAATTTCAAGCGTTTTTAATATAAGTTTCCAATTCAAAAAATCTTAATCTGAAATTATTCGATTTTGTTCGGCGTGAAATGACAAGAATTAAAGTATTGAAGGCTTTCATTTATAATTATGTGACTTTGAACCATTTTAATTTGGAAGCAAACAATTCTGAATGTTTTAATCTATCCAATTTTCAATATTTGAATTTGAAAAGATTTAAATAATTACGAAAAATTCAGCTATTAATGCTTTCAATTAAAATTTTTTTTAAGAATTGTGGAACTTCAATCACCTTAGATTTGAAAGCATCTAATTTATAATGTTTTGACCAAAAATCATATCAATTTGAACGTTATATCTTTAAAATTCTTTAAGCATTAAGGTCTTGATTTCTTAATTACATAATTTTGCATTATTTATGTTTTAAACTAAACAACTTTGTATATTTCAATCTAAAAGAATTGAATTTTAAGTGCTTGAAAAAGTGAAAAAGTGACTCCCTGGCAGGTTTGAGATAAGCATTTGAAATTGTACGTCTTCAAAGAAATTTTCTAAGTTCCGACTTAAACAATTACAATGTTAGAAGCTAAAAAATAAAAAACTATCAAATTCAAGTCTTGAAAATGCAACGATTTTACAATTACTCTTCAAAATTCAACAATTTAAAATTAGAAGTGCTTAAAACTGTCTTTCCCATTGAAATCGTAACCATTCCGAAGAATTTCTAAACGAGTTCAATCTCATATTATGTCATATGATATCAATAGACATTTGAAGTAACTTAATAAGTTTTTACTCTCAAACACTGAAAATAAATCCGATTATAAAACAAATTCACATTCATTTCCCAGTTTTGCAGCATCCCCTGTCTACAGTCCAGACTGCTAAAGCATCTCGCGACCCCATTATTACGAAAAACACTTCCATGAACCAAAACGAAAGAAATTCATCATTTCGGTGAGATGTTCGCCTCTCACGCAGAGGGAAAATCGCGGAATGAGACCTCGTGGTTGAATAATGAAATGACCAGCAGGAACGAATGCGACAGTGCGTAAAATCGAGAACGCGGGGCAAAAAATGCCAGTGGAAGAAGCGATGCGTGGACCGATGGTCATCGACGACGTAATGACAGTGATCCGGATTGGATCGTGGAGAAAAGTAGAGACCAAGTCTTCCTTGGGGGTACCACCTTTCATATTCGTCTTCCTTCTTCGCGGCTTCGAAGATCTCCATATTGGTCCTTCCCCCTGGATTCTTCACTCGGTACAACCTCTTCCTCGCCTTATTTTTCATTTTTTTTTGCTTCATTTTATCCGCTTCGTGCAGGTGCTTGCACGAACCATCGCGGTATCAGCAGGTTCGACGATGTGCCGCGGCCGCTGCCTCTAATGACAATGTAGATGTAGATCAGCGTAATGATGATGGCCGGCCACGGTGCACGATATTCACGGTTGTGAGTGCATCCGTGCGTAAATATAAAGGATGACACACTGAGAGAAATATTTTGTCGAGTTAAGTCAAGATTTGATGGCCTTGCTTTCGAAAAGTCAAGAGGACATCGTAGCCATTTATTTCGGATACATCGAAGCTTATCTTATAATTCTCCTATCTTGAAGTTACTTTCTGTTGCAATACTGATACAAAATCGCCTGATACTAGACTGCTCTCAGATTTTTCAGCTGATTCTAATCGTCGGATGCTTCTATAGAATGGAAACATATGAATTATATAAGAGATTGCACGAAAGAGATTCCATATTATTGGTTCAGGAGTTGGTTCTATTTCTGCTAACTGAAGTTAATGTAAAAGAATAAAGAGCTGTAGATTAATAAAGTAAGACATTGATCATTGTACCCAGGATAATATTTGGAGAGTACATATGACGAGCAGAGTCAACGGCAACAGAAGTAATAATTGTAGCGGGAGCCACGATGCTAAACTGAACTTTCACCGCAATTAAACTAAAAGCGCAATTTCTGCGCGAATGGGCTCACTTTTACTAGGGTTAATGGATCCGCTGAGGGGTCGTGGCGAAGTTGACGTAATGCGAAATTCCACTGTTCGCGAAGGCGCCTGAAAATGAGATTATCTGTGTTGCATCTCCAGCAAGCAATGATTTTTAAAGCAGCACTTTCCGCAATATCTTAATTATGGTCACTAAAACCAACATCCAACAATCAACAGATCATAGTGAAATTATGGTCTTCTAAAATAGCAGTTGTTATAAGATGCTTGTCATCCATATTGAAAGATATCAACGAAAACAATATCATCAAACTCGAAGCCCTTGTACCATCTTGAACTGCAACATGTCTACATGAACTAAACAGACCATTAAGAGTAAACGACAAGACAAAGGAAAAAAGTAGTCGCTTGTCTCGAATCAATGAGACAGCAGAAAAATCGTGTCAACTTGAACGAGGAGACATGGGCATGTAATTGTTGAATTCCAGAGGAGCGAACTATTGGCCGAGTTTCTCTTTTTTGCAAAGCGCGCGTCCGACTTCTCGCTAAGGTTTGCATCCTCTGGAGGCCCAGGTCGAGTTCTCGGAACGTGGAACTGGAAGGAACACGATGTGGTCGAAGCGGACGCACGCGCCGGGGGCAAGCTGAGGCTCGCGCTCTGTAATCACTCCTCGAGCCACACGTGCATACCAATACAAACGAGGTAGAGGGACATGCTTAGGCAGGTATTCGCTCGAGTAAACGCATACACTGATGCATGTAGTTGTAGCTGATACGCACACCCAACTCCAGGACATACTAATTCTCGACGGGAGCACAGGTTTACATTACATTGCTGTTGCTGATGCTGTATACTTCCACTACGCCTTCAAGATACTGCACGCCAGGCTGGCGCGTCTTTGCAAAGCCTCACATCTGCGTAATTGTCCCCGCCGGCAGCATCTGACCGAACCCTGCCCTGATCCGTTCAATATGGTCTTATTGCAGAGTGTATACTGCACGACTCAAAAGTGCCCTCGATCACGCCAAGAACATCACTTAGATCACAGGATGTTCTGGATGGTCGCGTTTCCGCTTCGGTATTAGTACCATCATCATTCGAGTTATCTCGGGGAAAAACGGTTTCCTTTGCAACAACTTTTTACCTCTGAGAAGTGATACAAATTGGCATGTTACAGTTCTTTAAGATCTTCGGTTAATCTCTCCGAGATGTTACTTGTTATTCACGAGACTGTCTTGTGTATAGAAAGATAGTAGTATATGTGGTTTATAGCAACGAGAATGAGTTTGTTTTTTTTGTGTTTTCTTATAAGGTTCTCTGGATTGCCGATTGCTTCGTTTAGAGTTTGAGGCGTGTTTTTTAACGGTGTTAGTTATTGTTGAAAACCTGATTCCTATATGCATTCCATAGTCTGAGGTGAAGAGATCCAGACTATGGTAATAATTTTGCCATCGGTGGAACTTCCCCAGAAAATTTCTTTTCTTTTTTGTTCTATAAGTTGTTGTATAAGTATAATTTTTTTTTGAAGATGCTACATGGAGAAAACTTGAGGGTCGGCCTGAACATTTAAAGGGTCAGGCGGACTATTTTAAGGGTAAACTAGATGGTATAACTTCCTACCTGTAGACGGTTAAGTAAAGATGGTTAGCTTGACCATCCCAGAGGAAAAAATTGTTTATCGTGATAGTCAATACAACCCTCTGCGGATAGTGAAACAAATTTCAATTACAAATCACCTTCGGGATTTAGTTTCATTTCCATTATTAATGAAAAACAAATTATTTGAAGCACAAAAATGATTCCTTTCTTTCCATAACAGTTTTAGTCTGCACTTGCTTCCAAGTTGTAGAACGACTTTTTGTCGTGAAGTTAATTGGATAAAGAGAGTGCATTTCTTGATTCGAGTAAATTGCAAAGATGTATCTGGAGTAGATTGTTAATTGAATTACGTAGGACTGTATTTCAAAAAAGATGGTTCACTCAATAGTTGAATTGATTAAGTCTGAGAAATGTTTATCATTGGCTAACATGGGATTCTTATCATTCTCTTGAATTTTATAAATTAAAACAAGGAAATAGTGTGTAAAGCGTTGACATGAGGTTATAAGAAATAGTGAGAGAAGATTTACAAAGTAGAAAGCGTGAGTTTTTCTTGGCTTTTGAGGGAGTTAGTTGCGGTTGAATGCTAGCCGCACGTATGTGACTTATTCGTACGCTCTTACGTAGATGTTTAAGTACTAAGTACGTATAGTTGGCGCAGCGTAACGCTATTTCGATAGCCCATTAGTATAAACACAATGAGGTAATCGTGACGCGAGCAGCGGTGATGCATATGAGAATATCGCGTGAATTGCCGACATGATTTAGAAATGCGGCCGGTGTCGAAATATCTTAACACATGTTCCACGCTGCGATTGTGCCGAGAAGATGCAAGTCGTGCTCTCCGTGATCCGTCTAGCCAGGAACACGTTATTCATGTGATGTGAGCTGCACTCCCACATATACCAGTATGAAAGAAAAAGAAAAGTGTGGGAGGTCGGCCTAAAGGAGGTAGAAGATAAAAAGATGAGGGGAGGTGAAAATCCTGAACGTTTACGTCGCAGCTGATATCTTGAATTGCGAAACGGATTGGTAACACGTCGGCTTAGAAGTTCCACGAGAAGTTCGTAAATTCATGATGACCGATAGGACGACGAACACGTGTAAGAATTTATAAGACTCAGGTAAAATGTCATAGAAGATTGGTTTATGTAAAAAAGAAAAGTTGCACATAACTTTGCATAAAATGATCGAGAAATGTTTAGGCTCTTCTTTCCTTTCAAGGTGAATTTGGTTTAGTAGCCAATTTTTGGGCTCCCCTACAAAATGATTTAGCCAACTCTTCTGCATTTTAAATATTGCGTCCTAGAAGGTAGGAAGGAAGAAAGGAAAAGATGTCTGGTTCTCAGGCCCAGATAAAATGTGCAAACTGCTCCTCGAACTTAGTTGTTCCTTCCGGGCACGGTACGTCCTCCTCCCATCGTTTCCTTCTTTCCGTCCACCTTTTTTCTTGCCCACCTTTTTCGCTCTCGACGACTTCGGCGTCCTTATCTAAAGGGAGCAGCTCGACGAATCGGCCGTTTCCAAAAATAAATCACGCCATGCCGATCATTAAGGCCCACTCATCCTGGGGCGAGGCAGCCGCAAAAAGCCTCGCATAGCTCAGAGGAATTATGCAGACCGCGTGCTGTCGGATACCGGGTAGGATGGTAGTTATACCCATTCCACAGTTTGTGCGTGTATATTTGCGAATTCAAAACTCGTTTAGCGCATCGATAGCGCGTGGCGCTTTACGAGGGTCGTACAACGTTCGCGCGAAAAAATCGCTTCAAGAAAAAATAAGTTACAAAATGGAGACTCATTTTCAGGTACATGCACGTCTGCAGTGATTTAAAAACCTGTTCTAGAAAATGTTAATTTCTGAGTTTTGAGAAATGGTGTCACTGAAATTGCGATTTTTTAATAGATTCAAGAAGATTATGTTAGTTCCCCCAACAAAGTGCGAAAGATAATAAGTCTGAGAATAAAATATTCGCCCCTATGATTGGTTTATTCGCTTGGTCTCGTTACGTCTCTCTGGGAAAGTCGTCTTCGAATGTGCTCGTGTGCCCCGAAGACCGCGAAGTAATAAATCTTTGGCACACTTGGAGGTGGAGAGACGTCTATCGTTGGTCTATGTCTATGGCTTATGACAATGTGTTCTATGCAATGTATGCAACTTCTATTGTAATATACAATGAGAGAGAATGCAAACCGCACGAAGTATAAACTACGCGTGTTTACGATGCAATGCAACTTCATTGAATGCAATGTCTTGAAATCGATAACCGAAGAGTGCCGTAAATTATTTCAACACCTTCAAGAATTAGAATTCATAGGTTAAGACCTATGTTTCCATAATTAAGTAAGAGTTATGATTTAACATCTATAAATTTATCCCGACTGCTTGTACAGGTCGACTTTTAAAATGTTACTGAATTACATAATACCCCAAGAGTATCCTAATCTCGAATCGTATGTTAATTCTTAGCTAGAAGATATTCAGAATACTGTTTCAATTGACATTAATCTTCATACTCTATGTTTTGAGGACTTCAAAATACATGCATCCAGTGAAGAAGGTCACGGTGAAAATAAGTGGAATTCTACAAAGAAGCGGTAGATTTACGAGCATTCTCGAGCAAGTACGTTTGCCAGGTGCTGGTCGTGGCACCCAGGAGCACGTTCCTGGCAATTTTGTCCTCTGGGGATAATCATCCTAACCTAACTCAAAGGTTCGAAAAACTCGACCGATACCGTTCTCCATCAGGTACACGGTAGTTAGGAACAAAACTGGTCTTGTCGTAGTTAGTGACGTTTTTAATTGGTTAATGGGAGAAGACTAGAAAACTGTGCTTTCAGCCCGTCCCAGAAATGCTACCTGAACACGCTCGAATCTGTATTGCATCTTCTACGACTATTAATTATTCAATGAAAAAAATCACAGAACAGTCCATTTTTCGATTACTATAAACTGTGATCCTGGTTCTAAGTAGGTAGATTAATCACTATTACCCCGTTGTTAAAAAAAAATCTATCTGGCCTTCGGCGCAATGACCAACCTACTTATACCATTCAATAAAACAAGAGGCTAGAAAATTAGATGATGAAGATAATGATGATGAAAATGATGATCGAAAAATAGATAATAATGAAGAAGGAAAAGACGCAAGAGTACCAAAATGGAGATGAATTAAGAACATATTTTACCAAAGGAAGAAAATAGGTGTTCCGTGCGTGGATTGCGAACGTACGCATACCAAGTTGGCAAGCGACGAGGAGACGCAATCGCATATCTTACCTTACCCTAACGCCTAACGATGCCCATTAGAGCACGAAGACTTCGAGTCTTCCTGACTAATCGCAACGCGCACGACTCCATACTTCATGCAGATCGGCTATTCGTCTTGCGCTATCCTCCAGTTTGTCAGCCGAATCGATTCGATAAAGATACCAGCTGTCTATGACGCCCGTGGATTCCGAGCAGGCCCACTTCGATCGAGGACGATTGGTACGTAAGCCAGCAAGAGAGGATCGCCTACGAACCCTTTAAGGTAGCGCCTTCGTTTACCACATTTCCAACCTGACACGGAGCTTTCCTATTCCGAGCTGAGGTCGGCCTTAACGAGACGATGATGGGAACCGAGAAATATCTCTTCGTTTCGCCAGAGATGTTTCCGTGAACTCGGAATCCAACTGAGATTTCTGCGGGTCACTCCAAACACTCTCATGATGCCTAATTTGGAAATTAGTGTCGTAAATCGACTCAAGAAATCTACTCTCTATAGGGAGAAATCACGTAATCGAGCTGAGGCTGAAAAGAGGATCATTAAATTAGACAGAAATAGATGAGTCGAAACCTTTTTGAGTTATAAATCAGATTAGATGTCTACCTTATCTGCCGAATACTTTCGCAAAGCAAAAAAAAAGTGCTCTCACTTTTTGAATCTTTGGACCATGAAATGTGGGTCAAGTCCTTGATGAAAATGAAAGAAGAATTATATACCCGATTATTTCTTTTAGGCTCTGATCAGTATAACACTAAACATTTACCAATGAGAAAATTATGCCTTCTACGTGAGCTTCTGACAAAGTCGTCAAGTCAATCCAGCTCTTGTTTCTGACTCGTGAAAGAAAGGACAGCCATGTGGGAGTGTTTCAATCCTCCAGATACGGATCCCCTGTAAATCGACCTAAGGAAATCGGTTTCGTTGTGATGTAACCAATAGAGGCAACCTAGATCTGTCAATGATGGTCGACTCTTGTGCACGAGGGAGGATCACGTGTGAAGAGAGGTGAACAAGAAAGGTGAGGACCGTCCATTCATCAGATGGGTAACTACAAGAGGAACATATTGAAAGATGTTTATGTTGTAAGAAACGAAGCCAGACTGGAATAAGACGAATGAGAAGTTGGGACCGCAATTACGACCCAAGATAATGATTCACTATTTCCAATCTCTTCTTTGGGATTTAGAAACTGCAAGTGATTTTAAATCGGCTATTGAAAATTGACAAGATTCGGATAAAATATTGATATAATTTTATTTTATTATTCAGTATAGAAGCTATTCTCGAGATGATCGTTTTGCGATCAGTTGCTCATCTAAGAGAGCAATCATCTCTTCAAAGCGGCCGCATGCTGCGAGTTTCGAAATCATCCTGAAATGATAACGAGAAACGTGTCGAAAGAGAACCGGGGGAACACGGATATACTTCTCACTTACTTTGCCAATGATGTTTGTACTCTATATCCCGCGAAATTGCATGTAGATTAGGTTAGACTAGTAACCTTAGGAAAACAAATTGAGGCTAAAGTGTCCGTTGGAAATTTCTTATTCAAGCACGCAACATCCATAAAGATGGAAGTGTTGCTTATTCAATTTTTTAGAATGTACAAAGAGAAGCGAAGGAAAAATACAACAAAAATTTAATTCTGAAACTACGAAATAAAATCTGTTGATCTTCAGGTTCTCTTTGCGGGACTACGACTTACTTAACTGATGAGGTAGATTCATCACATCGAATATTTATTCACGAGTTTGTCTGTCCAGCTTGTGAGTTAAAAAGACTATCAGACGGTTGAAGCACGTATGAAATATAGGCTCTATTAGGACAGGTTGATTCCTCTTGCGGTATTTGCTAGTTACGCCAACCAATTTAGATGAATCTAATATAAAGACTCCTTCTAATTGGTCGGTTGCAGCAGAATTATTTAACATATAAATTGTACTCGATAATTGGTTGTGTGCAAAGCACTTACCCAGATGAAGCCTTTTAACAAAAAGCGATTAAATAGAGAGTATGAGAGCGATTCGGTATAATTTTCCTCTAACCATGATTGAATAGACCAGGAATATTATCTTGTTAAACTCTTTCATTTGAGGACGCGTTTAATCTGTGAAAGTTGCTTTATAATTTTGCATGTGACCTCACGACTCTAGCTCTTCATTTAAATTAAAACGTAATTGAGTCTCTTGATACTATGAAATAAATTGCTAAGTATTAGTAAGAATTTGAAGGATATTATAGGAATATCTTTATCGGCATTTCGAATTTAGGACTTTCCTCTCCTATTTTGAAAACTTGAGACACTCGCGTAATCGGAGCCAACTTGCGAAAGAGCTGAGGAGGGACCTGTTGCTGCCAAACAGATTATAAGAGCGATAAGAGCGAAAGAACGGAGGAGGAATCCCTCCCGCTGAGTAATTAAGCATCGACCCATAACGAGCCACAATTAGTCATAGCTTAACGAGCTGCGCAGGAATTAGTCGATCGAGTGCCCGATATCCCAAAAACATGCGAATCTTTCCAAGATATGTTTTCACTCATCCAGATACTGATCCGTTAACTTTTTCCCCGCTAGTTGACTGATAATGCTCTGTACTGAAAATTGTGATCCAATCACAGGAAAAATGATATCCGATATATGAAAATAACCATACAAGAAATTGAATCTTCCTCTGCCAAGGAAGGAAAATGTAATTCAAGGTAAGATGTATTAAAAATAAAAGAGGGTTTCTTGGTGGAGCCTTCGGTTTATGCATCTATGGATGAAGTGACGAAGAAGTATTTGTTTTTGCTGGAAGGATGAGTACTAAGAATAACAAAAGAAACTGCGTAGCGTCGCAGCCACTGTGTACAACGCGGATACGCCGTATGGAGTAGGTTGTCGATTACGTTGGACTTCTGCAACGAGCTGTCAATATACGTGAGTGGCTCGTATACAAGGAACGACCTCTCGTTGTTAGCGACCGGGCAGAGATTACAATGTCCGTATGTTATTTACGTAGGATGCGGGTTAGTCTTAACTAGTCGGCGAGATATGTGGTAACCGCAACGTTTCTACGGGTTGCGTCTTGAACCGCACGTAGAAAACGTGAGTGATGGCTTGAAGGCTCACGTGCCCGATCATGACGCTCGCGCTCGTAATGTCGCGACAGGCACAAGAGAGAATCAGAGAGCAAGAAAAATCGGCTGGGAATTCGCGATCACCCATATCGATAAAAGATTTAATACAATCTCTCTCGAGATTTCGAGATATGGGAGGGCAAAAGCGAGTCCTGCGAAGTTGTTTCGAAAGAAATTTATGTGTCGAAAAACTTTCACCCTACTACCAAGTAGAGATAGAATCAGTTTTATGCATAATTTTCCAATGTTTCTTTATCTATTTCCTGATTTTGATACAAAAGTGGATCAACTTGGTGCACACGGGAAAATCAATTGACATCTACGCTACTTAGGAAGATGTGAATATAGTTGTAATTTTCAACGTGTAGTCACGCAGGTGTCAACTGTTTCTCCATTTTTCACACTTGCAACAAGTAAAATTAAACATGAATTTCACTAATTTTGCGGAAGAAATTCCTGAGGCCTGATTTTTTTAAATTTCTCAGGCTAATTTCTAGACCATAAATCACGTTTTCTCAAAAGAGTTCGGGAAAATACAAAATTTCAGATTTTCTGGGACTTTTCTGAAAATTTAATATATTTTTAGGCTCCTCAGATCATCGTTACAAATTCCATATCTTTTCCAGGTTTTCCAGGCTCAGTAGCAACCCTCTGTCTATGTCATCCTCCATTACTATGCTTTTAATGTTTTTTTCGTTTTTATTATTCTTACTGCTGTACGTGTGTTTGTGGTGGGGGTTATGCAATAGTTTCCTGTTAAAAATTCTTATAATTTTAGGCACTTTATATCCTTGCGTCTTGATAATGATGCACGACAAGGATAACAGCATGTTTGAATCACATGGAACCAGTTCGAAACAACTCGAGTCGATTCACGACGGTGTATAATATCAAGGTACCGATAAAGGTCCGACAAGCGGATATGGATCGAGTTGGAAGATGGGGAATGCGTGGGTTGCGAGGACACGCCGACGTCCGCGTCGTCTACGTCGTCGTTGTCTTGGATAGTCAGCGTCGCGGAAGAAGAAGGAACCTGAGCTGCACATTCATGACTTTCTAACGTCCGAAGACCGCTTTGGACTGGTACACGCGTTGACCCGAGGGCCCGGTATAACTCGAGCCTACCTTCTGTCTCTTCGTGTGTCCCTTGTTACCATAAGTTACACCTACATACTTATCAGGGCCAGCCTTACACTCCGACATAGACTTGTCAGAGTCGACGGATATATATTACAATTACCTCAGCTCTGCTCTTGCGTAATTCCCGTCCCGCTAAGGCACATCATATAGGCCGGAATTCGCCTAAGGACTAAAAATCGTATCCTCTGACAGCGACTCGATGTTCGCTTTTAGTTGCGAAAGACCTTAGCGTACAGAAAACTGATGTTAGTAAGTGATTTGCATCTTTATTTTAGAGAAACTTTGTAAAAGTAAAATTGCTTGAAAATTACCAAGAGTTTTTTCAACTGTGTAATTATGTCATCTTATTTTAACTAGATCTCGTACTGTATATCGAAAAGTTATACCTGGTAATTTCCAATTATGCATGGTTGTTTGAATGAATTAACCAGTAGCGAGCTATATGCTTGGAAGAAGAGCTCTCGTTTTCTCATAACCGAGATACAGATCTCTTCGATGAATGTAGATGCCCTTCTCATATATGCTTACTACGCAGTTGAGTAAGACTTTCTAACGATTCGGTGCAAAGCATGATCCGACCCAGGATGACCTCTCGTTCGAGCAGATTTAACATGTAACACCTTCAGTATTCACACACGTATTGACAAGGCAGCAACCAATTAATCAATACTAGACGATAATGCGCTTCAAGGATCTATTAACGGATGAACATGATTTCCATGTCGTAAGGGATTTCCATGGGAATCGATTGATATAAAACTGAAAGGATCCATTCCTGCAGAAATAAATATCACCTCTAGGTGATACTTTTTACAATCTCATGTAAAAATTTTATGTAAAAAAATGCATTTCAGTTAGTTCTCTCCATCACCTTCTCAGCTAGCAATTAAAGACTGAAGATTGCTGAGTTCGATTAGTCACAAAATTGAGGGAATAAATTTAATTCAGCTAGTTCACGTTCCTTCATTATCGCCTATTCGCTGTCGAATTGCTCACGAGCACGACGGCAAAATTAATTTCGTCTTGTGCTAATCGCAGAGAAAGTCTCGCTCTTTGTTATGAGGGTAGCCAGCCAGCTCGAAGCTCGAGAGGCTCGACGGAATCTCGACGAGTCGTCGTGTTCGGACTTAACGGTCGAGCGAATCCAGATGCGTGGCCACTATCGTCCGGCATTCGATCTCCACGCGGTGTTAATTAGCCTAAAGGCCACGCGCGTGCGCTTTCTCCACCGCCTGCGCTCTTCGCCAAGCATTTTTCTTCATGTGATCGAATGCCTACCGTTTACCAGTGAAAACTTTAAAGGTAACCTGAAAAAAGTTGGGGTCAATCGAGCTAAGTGTGAAAACGAGTCAAGTGTGATAACGAGCCAAGTGGCTTCGTAAATTATTTGTACACGAGAATTCATTATTTCATTTTGTCAACAGATTTAACAAAGAGTGAAGAACAAACCCTCGTGCTTTAGCTGCTCCTTCAGTCGTGAATGCCAGGACACCTAATAAAACCTTGCTTTCCAAGATCTCGGATGTTTTTATGGAACAGCTTGAGACCACGCCTAGGTTTGAGGTCCTGATGGCGAAAGGGTGAAAAAATAACATCACGATTGGACACGTAGAGAGCGGGATCACGTCTGAGTGGAGTTTCACCTCCGAGTTAGAGAAAAAGAGTCAACCGAAGAGAGAAAGATAGAGGTAGAACTTTGGAGAAAGAGACGGAGAAAGTGAGGACGTGTGGACAGCGGGGCGCAGGGTTCGAGTCCGGGTCGAACCTCAACTCGAGGAGAGGTTATTAGAACGTACGTTTCGCACTCGTTTGATCTCGCTGATGTCTGTCTCACTGACCGATGCTAGTCATTCACTACCTTCCACGTCTCTTGGTTCACGCCTCGCGTACATCAGCGTTGTTATTAACTCGCCTGCAGGATAACGATGCCCCATCAATCGCGCAAACTCTCTTGCTAAAGTACAACTTCCTACAGAACGTTCAAAGTCCAAGAGTTTGATTTATTTAAATGCACGGCACTTTATTAACAATTATTTCTCTTGTCAAAAATCAGAAAATCGCTTTTGTAATCAGTGGTGTTCGAAGGAATTATGCGGTTCTGGTGAAGAGAATCGTCTATTGTGACTGAAATGACAGTCTTAGATGATAGTCTAAAATGAGAGCTTGATGGAGTTATTAGAAACTTACCTGAGCATATTCGGCGCAGATGTCTATCGATGAGACGTAATTGACGACTTCTTCGATTGTCCAACGATTGACAGCTTGACCATCACCGCAGGGCATATGACCACAGAGAGACGGGCATCTAACTGGTGGTGGAGTACTTGGTCGAGGAGCTGCTTTTGGTTTCGGGGAAACACTTCCAGATCTTCTCGATTCTGTCCGTTGTCGTTTTCGAGGTGCAAAACCACCCGGACTCGACAAATCCAAAGGACTCGTAACACCCACATCTCGTTTATTCGCACCTTTGATCAAAGAAGAACAAATATGGATCAATTCGAAGAGCTGGTTTATAATTATAAATAGAGGTGGACAGTCAAGATAAGGTTGCATTCAAAGTAGATGAACTTGCTGAGAAGCAATGTAACAATTCTATGAAGTCATTGAATTGATGACAAGTTATATGAAGCAATGGAACCATACTTGAAGCATACCTTTGAGATAAGTTTCTAGTTCCGCGGCGTTTTGCGCCGCATTTGCAGTCCGCACCATATGCAGAAGAGCCTGCGTCGAGGACATGTCTAGCATTGGCGGGAAGACCGGATTGCCGAAGAGATTATCCTGTTTCTGCTCCTTGGGATCTTTGTTAGGCAGAGGTGATGTCGTAGGTACTGCAGGAGCTTGTGGTGCACCAAGGGGAGCCATTAGACCAACAAATGGCGTTGTTGCAGTCTTGAAGGCCGGAAACCTCGGATCGAGACCAGGTGGATAACCGTTTCTTGGTGTACTAAAGTAACTAAAACATAAATCAAACCCCGTTCTTAGATCCCATAGTAATTCTCTTCATCAAGGTCGAACAAGTTTTAAACGTTTCAAAAATGCACTTCAGAACACCAACTTTAAAATAAGATCAAGAGAGTAATAAAATCTTTAACGGTTCTTGAGTTGAAGAGATCAATTTTGCGAATGAGGATTTGACTTGAATAGAATATTTTTTATTGAAGATATGCACTGAATGTAGTTTACATGGTGCATGCAAGAGTTGTCGCAAAGATGTAGTGACTTACTCGTTTGGATTGGCGTTATTGTACTTTGCGGCGAGGCTTCTCATAAAGTCACTGTAATTGCGACCCATCATCTGCTCCATATGCTTGAGATGATGGGGTGGTGCTGGACCTTCAGATCCTCCCAGAGAAGTGGCATTGGGTGGCGTTCCCGGATGACTCGAAGAGGATGGAGTCACGCTTCTTGATGACGTCGAGTTATTATCGGGCGTGAGTCGTTCCGTTTTTACCTGAAAGACAAATTTAATGAACAATTAAGTTTCAGCCATTTCCAAATGTTTTTCTCTGTTGAAGAGGTTTAGAACTATTAATCTTAACAAGAAACTGGCCAAAAGATCTAGAGGGAAGCTAAAATCTCTAGAATGGTAATAGAAGTGGACGTTCCTGTTGGTTAAGCTTGAGGGGGGCCAGAATCAAAGAGGTAGAACATTTTTCATACTCTTCTTCCTGTCTTCGAAGGACTCTTCGAGGAAGAGACGCAATTCGATGAAGTCGGCCTTCGTCGTGTTATGCTCGACGGGACGTCGCGTGGTTTCACTTAGGAAGATCTCAACCTAACATAGGAAATATCATGGTGCATTAATCCCGGGCAACAGATTGCACCTGAGATATGGTAATGAAGGCTACGCGTGGCGTAAGAGTTGACTCCTCGCGAGCGCAGCGTGACACTAAGAAGAACGATTGGTGTAGAATAGAGTCTCCGGAGCCTGCAAGGGACACGCGGTAAATCTCTTTCTCGCCTCCGGAATCTTCTTGACATCGTTCTCCTCTGCTAATCCGTCTGCGATGCTCATGCAAAGACGAACGATTTTACAACTAGTTCTATTCCATCGAAAGACTAGTGATGAAATTCGGATTCACTGCAGCTGTCATTTATTGCCTACACTTCGCTATTCATGAATTCAGTATTCAGACAATTCGTTTAAGATTTTATTGTATCCGTAACTGTTATTTATAACGTTATAAAGATAATTTCTTTGGGCTGAAACTAGCGTTTAGACTTAATAATATAAACGTGATGTTTATGGCCTTGTGTCTGCTATTAATTACTGTATTGAAGATCCTTCGACATAATAAAATTCCTGAGGCTTCCATAAATAAATAAATGCTTAAAACATATTATCTATACAAAACTTGAGATTTTCAAAATTTACAAAATGGTTGGTTATTGACAAGGGGTGAACAAACTGAAAATTCAAAATTTGGGAAAAGTCCAAGATGACGGCCAATTGAATAATTTTTTGAAGCCCGTGCCTAGATGTACCGAAATTCGGTGAGCGTAGAACGAATATTTTCGGTGAGTCCAGGGAAACGGGAAAGGGCGGTTAGGTCCACTGAAATTCTGTGAGCGTAGACCAAATACTTTCGGCGTGCATAGACGCTTCGATTAAAAAATAACTCATTTATACAGTTTTCTACGTAATATTTTCAAACTTCGCAAGGAAAATATGTTTGGCTTTAGAAACTATCTGATAAGCTCGAGACCCGAAAAAATCGAAAAAACAAGATGGCAATCAGTTAAATTATCGAAAACTAAAAAGAATCCGAAAACTTTCAACGAAATGATTTATAAAAACTTAACTGTTGAAAATGAAGTTTTCCACATTTTTTTCCAAGTGTCCGTTTGAACATATGGAATATTTCAAGGCTTCTCATTCGATTACCGAAGTTAGGCAGAACTCGGCTCGGTTATACTCGGATAGGAGTCATTGTAATAGATAGTGTTTTTATCAGCTTTAAGCTTCTTTCACTCTCAAACTAATCACAATGATGATTGTTTTTACCTGTTTTAGCATTTTCAGGAGTCGAAGAATATGATTATTGACCTTAGGTTCACAAAAAAGTTCTATCCCATTATAATTTCGTTTTAAAATGTTTGTAAATTTTGTTCGCTTACGTAGTCTCTATCTTGGATGTTTTTAAAATTTGGGATTTCTCACATCATCAGATTGTTTCCGAAGCAATTTTTCATTTTCAGGTCCAGCAGTCTTCTCACAACAATTTATTATATTTTTCATAATATTTAGTCACCCCTTCGTAATAAGTATAGAAAATACAATTTTTGATCTAAATTTGTTAGTCTTCCATTTTGTGAATTTTGAAAATTTAAATTTTTGCATACCTAAGATATTTCAACCACCGCATTCAAATACCTGTCCTAGGTGCAAGATTCATTTCAATGAAAACTGGAAAAGTTGAGATTTTACGTTTTTGCACAATAGTTTTCCCATTTTAATCTTATGGAAAGCTCCTAACTGACAAATTATCGAAATTCAGTCAAACAGGATCTCATGATTCAGAACGATAGTGTACATACAAGAATTTAAATTTCTACTAAAATTGTACTGTTACTTCTTGCTCCTTCAAAAATATGTTTAGCTTAGGATAATATTTACCAGAAACTAGAATTAATTTTGTCCCCAAAATGAAGTGAAGTATCAACTTGTATATTCTCTAACAACATTGGCTAAGTATAAAAAGGTCTTCAGATTTGGTTTTGGACACTTGGTCATGCGTCTGCAGATATAAAGTGGAAGTTGACATATTCAAGAGTCGAATTCCAAGTGAATTTTGAAGACAGATGTACCTAGGTTAGAAGAACTCAACCTGTTAAAAAGTTGGTTCTCAAAAGCTCTCAAAACTCGCGCGTGTTCAGAAGTAGTTCACAGCCTCCTACCAAATCAAACACTCGAGCAAGATCAAACTTCGCAGGCTCACAGGTAAGACTCTCGAAAACTGAATAAGCAAGACAAGAACACGTGGTTCGATGAACTCGAGTTTCTCAAGTTTGAATCAATAATTACCAACGCAGTAACATTTTGTTTAATGAGATTATGCATAAAATTGTAATATCAACAAATAATAAACACACTTTTTGCCAGTTGAGTAAATATTTCTCTCATTAGGTTTGAATTTATAATCAATTATGATGTTTATTGATAGACTTTTCTTTCTGCAAGACTTGTTTATGTTGATTAATGAAATGTTGATGAGTGTAATAAATATTCATGCTTCAGAAAATGCTTCCTGAATGCTGCAGACAAAACTATTTAATATTTCAATAAACTCCAATTGTCATTCACCAGAGATGTTTTATACCCTTAATTTTCCTAAAGTAAAATTTGCTAATTCGAAAAATGCTCACTTGAGGGGTGTCAAGGCCGTTTTGGTTTTGCCGCCTTCTTCCTCTCGCAGGCCTAGGAGTAGTTGCCGTCGAAAGGTGAGCGCCCTGGGGGCTTTCGCCCCGGGCGTCGACCGCTGTGTTCGCGGCCAGGGTTACCCCGTCGTTATTTTCCGTATGTGTCGCTAAATCAGCTGCTTCTCCACGATCTCCACGTGGTCCTGATCCTTCGTTTTCACCGGACACCTCACCTGAAAATACAAAAAAAACATTCTTTAAAAAAACCCCTCTAATAAAAAAAGAATTTTAAAAAATGAATTGAAGATCTTCACTCCAGTTCCTGAACATTTATGACATAATGAGAAAGAAAGCAAGTAAGAAAGAAAAGAAAAAAAGAAGAAGAAGAAAGAAGAAAAAAAAGTAAGTAAGAAAGACAAGTAACAGGATTGATTTCTAACCATAATAGAACAAATAAATTTAAGAAAAATAATAAAATTACAGATACGTTAGTAAAATTTCAAAATAAGCATAAAGATTTGTTATTTTTGAAAGCTGATAAAGGCAATATTATGGTGGC
>JAUMHM010000078.1:19701250-19716089 GCA_032362435.1 Melikaiella ostensackeni
TTTTGCAGAAAAGGTGGTCCAAAAAATTTCAAGTGGAGGAAGCATTATTGGCAACTAGGTACTTCAAGCTTCTACCGCAATGCCCAAATGTGTCGGTCATTATTTATTTTTTTTATAATAAACTTTTTTCTTCCCCCAACTCTACGCTGTGCCACACACTGTTTTTTTGCCTTTATTAATATTTTCCCAAAGTTTTTCCGATTTATTTTAACTTTTATTTTCAAATGTGGGGCAAATAATATCGATCTCAGGACTGGTTTGATCACGTGGTCCACTCGTTACATGGCCTTAAACGACTAGAAAGCCATTGATATGTAAATAATTTTCAATTATTTAGATAATAATCACTATATATCACAACGACTAATATTATGTAACATATATGTAGGATTGTAGGGTTTCGGTACAATTGTAATAACTTATAGTAAGCGAAACAATAAATGCTTTGAGCACCGCGTAACGAGTGACCACAAAAAAATATAGATTAGCGAGGTTATGTTATGATATTGACGCATGCGCTCTGGCCAGTTTCCATTCGGACGTAAATTACGTCAAATCGTGTAGAAAACTAGTAGCGTAATATACATCATAATATACCCGTAATATACGTAGTGATATACTCATAATATACGTAGTAATATACTCGTAATATACGTAGTCATATACTCGTAATATACGTAGTCATATACTCGTAATATACGTAATAATATACTCGTAATAGACGTAGTAACATACTCGTAATATACGTAGTAATATACTCGTAATATACGTGGTAATATACTCGTAGAAAACTAAGTAAATTACGCGGAGTATTATACGTTATCAACCTTGGCCCTCAGTTCCACTAATTTGGTCTCCTAATGTCTATCCTCCATGGTTTAAATATAATAGGATGCCCGAATCGCCGATGAGATTTGTTTGTAATTATCATAGTGCTGTTTTTGCGAAAATTGCTTTGCATAGCAGCCATAAGCTGTAAAGTACGTATCTGAGTTAATCATTTTCTCAATAATTGTGATTATGAAAAAACAACTCATACTGCTAATACTGCAAATTAGAATAAACGTTAATTCAAAGTGAAAAAGTGAGCGTGAAAAGCATAGAGTTGTAATTATTGTGTCTAGTTTTCATTAAAGACTAGTGTAAATTGAACATTGAAAAATGTTGAACCAAGCGGTGGTCGATGCATTATACTCAGCAACGTATATCGAAAATTATTTAGATTGCGTTGAAAATTTGCCAAATGATTTGCAGAGATACGTTTCCCGATCGCGGGAATTGGACGCCACTTGTCAAAGTAAGTTTCTACTTTTTTCGTCCTTTTTTTTCTTCTTCAATTAATTCTAGGTGTATTGAAGCATCTTTTTTAATAAGGAGGTGCTTTAGATAGGCAGGGGAGTTTGAAGCTATAACATTATTCATATGTGGTAATTAAGTACTCAAGGGCCAATTCATTTTAGTCATCTTTTTACCATTTTTCCCTTTACACTTTTTGTAAAATGTATATGTATTAGATTTCCAACTTTACATGAGAGCCTTCAAATTCACTCTCACTCTGCTATACTACATTTATAGGGCTGCCACATAGTCACTTAAGGGCGTTGGAGCCAGACCCTAACCTCAAAACTGAGTCACCTCATTTTACTCCATAAATACTAGAATTACATCTTTGTTAGATACTTAGGGTCTACTCCTGTTTTAAATCAAGCCTGTATTCGGAGTGGAAAATTGGTTAATTCCAATACTTTTCGTGTAAAACTATTTTTTTGGATTCTAACTCGAGCATTGGAAAAAGTCGTTTTACACAAAAAGTAGTGAAATTTGCCAATTTTTCTCTCCGAATACAGACGTGGTTCAAAACAGGAGTAGGCCCTAAGTATCTAACCCTAAGTAAGATGTAATTCTAGTATTTATGAAGTAAAATGAGGCACTTTAATTTTGAGGTTAGGGCCTGGTTTCAACGCCCTTGAGTAACCTTTTTTTCCACAACACTTGCAGACCGGAGGGTTTCAGGATTTTATTATGACGTCCTTACGATGAATAATCAACAAAAAAATTACTATCACCGATTTCTTCTAGCAAACGACCTTTTTCTCGCCTAATTTGACTGACTATAATGCACACGCAGTGCTACTTACACAAGTGTAAGAGGGTACTGGAACATAACCCACAGATTTAGTAGATTAAGTGCTGGGCAGAAAATAATCATGACTCAATTGAAACAGGGAAAAATTTCAAAGTTAGGACTCAGAACTGGCTTATAAGTTATTAATGTTCATCAGCTATTTATAATTTAATTGATTGAAGAAGTGCTGCTTCATATAAAGAGGTATCTAAACTTAAACTCAAATTGTTAAAGCATGTTAGATTTCCACAATACTAATGACATTTTTTTTTAAACATACATTTCCGTTAACCACTTTTCATTGAAAATACGTATCTAAACTTAACCTCAAATTATTGAAGCTTGTTTGCTTTCCACAATACTTATTGATATTTTTTCTTGAAAACGTCCTTTTCTGTTGAAAAAACACAAGCGTAACCTTGAATTGTTGAAACTTATTATTTTTGCTCAAGAATTGGTGAGTTTTCCTTAAAAGTAACAATTCACGGTGAAAAAAATGTTAACATAGTTTTGAGTTTTTGAAGCGTGTTATACCTTTTCTCAATATTTAATGATTTTTTCTCTTAAAATATCCATTTCCGTTGAAAAAATACAAACATAACCTCAAATTGTTGAAGCTTGTTATAGCTTTTTACAATACTTGATGATTTTTCTTTTAAAACATCCATTTCCGTTGGTAAAAACCAAGCATAACCTCAAAGTGTCGAAGCTTCTTAGGTTTCCTCAAGTAGTGATGATTTTTCCTTAAAAATAACAAATATTAGGGCTTTATTTCGACATTTAATTGAAAACGTACGTTGTTCTTTTAAAAGGACTAATCGTCGTTGAAATTTTATCCAACTGCACATGTCACTTTTCGCGTTTTCTCCATATCTTGCCGAAATATAAGAAAGGTATCCCATTATCACCAGTACGTTATTGACCTTGTAAAATAATAATCAAGAAACAATTCCAGATAGATCTCGAGATGTTTCTTCTTTCTTCGATCGTTTTATCCAAATTTTCAAAATTTCAAAATTGTTCCAACCATTATTTGGTCTTACGGTCTCCAATAAAAAGCAGTAAATATGTTTAAAACACGTTTATTAAATATTCTCGTTCTCTCACTCAACGTTTCGACCACAATGCGGGTCTTTTTCAAGAGTCAATAAATCTAAAATTAATGAAAATTGTAAATAATTACGAAGATTTAACAAATTTTTTTAAGACGTCAATAGAGGACAAGATTTTATGAGAAACAGATTTTGTAACAAACATACCTGAGTCAGCTCAACATGTTTTTTTCTTGTTTTTTGAAAATTAATAGAAGTTTAAGTCATAATACGTATGTAGTCAATAAATTTGTTATTTTTTTTTTATTTCGGCAAGATATGGAGAAAACGTGAAAAGTGACATGTGCAGTTGGATGAAATTTCAACGATGATTAGTCCGTTTAAAAGAACTACGTACGTTTTTAATTAAATGCCGAAATGATGCCCTAATACCAGCTCATATTTTGAATCATACTAAGAAATTTAAAATTCACAATTTACATTACAAGGTCACCTTCAAATTTCAAAATACATTACTAAACACTCAAAGAAAATTGTTAAATTGCGAAATTAATAACGTAGTTGAAAACATACATGAATTAGGCCATATTTCCAATTTCTTAAAATATCGTTTACTTCGACGTATGAATGATGATTCTCTATATTTATTTTTGATTCTCAAGATAGGGCGCTACAAAATCTTAAATTTAGTGTCAAGAATGATTGTATCAAAAAGTTTCATTTGTTAAAAGTTAGAAATTATGATAATGATAAAATTCGAAAATTTAGAGTTGAAAAATGTTTTAGGAATATTTCGAATTTAAAAATCCCTGATGAAATAGTTGAATCTTTAGTCTTCGGTAATAAGTTTGGTATTTCTTATAATACTAATAATATCCAACAATATTGTTGCAAATATTGAAAACTGCATTGAATTTTCAAAAAATGATGAAGACAGGTTGAATATTAGAAAGACAGTAACAGGATTGATTTCTGACCATCATAGAGATAATAAATTTAAGAAAAAATGATAAAATTACAGATATGTTAGTAAAATTTCAAAATAAGCATAAAGATTTCTTATTTTTGAAAGCTGATAAAGGCAATATTATGGTGGCAGCTAATAAGAATGATTACAATCTCACTATATAAAACATTTTAAAAAAGAATAATTTATACAAGAATGTAAAAACTAATTTAGTTCCTACAGTTGAAAATAAATGCAATGATATTGTTTGGAGATGGGAAGAAAAAAGATATATCAATGAGGTAACTGCTTATAAACTAGAAACCCATAGCAGTGTTGTGGCAAATCTTATTCACTGCCAAAGATACATGAACCATGATTGAATTGGAGATTGTTTCCACAATTGGATGACCGACTTGCAATTTAGCAAAATACTTATCAAACATCTTAGGGCCAACTTCAGGAAAAACAGATTCATTATTAAAAAATAGTTGGGATTTAAAACAAAAAATAAGAAACCTTATAATACCTTCTACTCATTCTTTAATATCTCTCAATGTCGTCTCTATGTTTGACAATATTACTGTTGACTTAGCTTTGGGTTGTATTGAAGAAAAATTAAATTTAAATAAAAATTTAACTAAAATATCAAAAAATGAAATTTTAATTGCGATTGGAACTGTTTTCAATAATACCGTTTTTTTGTTTAATAACCAATTCTATGAACAGTTGTCAGGTTGTCCAATGGAATCTCCTTTATCTCTCATAGTTTCAAACTTGGTTATGGAAGGTGTAGAAAAAAGAGCCTTGTCACAATTATCTTTGAAACCGATTCTTTATAAACGATATGTGAATGACATACTTACAATTGTACCAACTAATAAAATTTCAGAGCTTTCAAACGTTTTTAACAGTATTGATGAATCTATCCAATTTACACTTGAAATGGAAAAAAATAATATTATTAATTTTCTAGATGTAGAGATAAAAAAACTGCCGAATGGCAACGTTATTACTAATGGTACAAAAAACCTTCTTGGTCCGGGTGTTATTTAAATTATGAATCCCATCATTTATTTAGTCAAGAAATCGGATTGATCAAAGGTTTAGTTGATCGATGTATCAAATTAAGTGATGTGAAGTACAGGAAAGAAAATTGAGATCAAATAAAAGCCACTTTACAACTAAACAATTATTCACTGTTGTTGGTAGAGAATGTTATCAAAGAACGTATTCATGAAATTTGAAAAAATTCCATTATAGAAAAAGAGAAATAGAAATGGTCACATAATTATGAAAAAACTTTTCTAAAAGTTACCTTACCATATATCCAAAGTCTTTCTGGACGATTAAAGAGATCTCTAAGAAAATTTAATATAAATGTTTATTTTAAGAATGACCATATTTTAGAAAATATGTTAATTAATAAAAAAGATTCTGATAAAATAGAAAATTTATCTAATGTTCTTCATCTTATTAAATGCACAGGCTGTAATAAAGTCTACATCGGTGAAACTAGCAGGAGATTAAAAAATCGAATTTACGAACATAAAAGAGATTGCAAAATTGGCAATTTTAATACAGGTTTGGCACAACACTCATGGAAATTTTATCATTTCTTTGATTTTGATAATATTAAAATTTTGGCTAGAGAAAATAATACTTTTAAAAGAAGAATCATCGAATTAATTCACATTAATAAAAACATTAAAACTTCAATAAATTTAAAATCTGGAATAATCAATATTAACCAAATTTATCAATGTATTTTGCATTAACATCCCTCATTATATTTATTTTTTCTTTCATCAATCAATTTTGACAACATTTATCTCACCTAAATTTGACATTCTTATTTCATCAGAAGTTTGTTAAAATTCTCGTCTGACTATGTACTTTCTAACCGTTTAAATTGCTCATCGTATTATATGCCAGTCTGTTTCGTATCGTCCGTCTGTAAACATCGCACCACTTATAATGTTAGATTTATTCATTATCCGCGTCTTTTTAAAATATTTGACAAAAATAACAAAATTATTGACTACATACGTATTATGACTTAAACTTCTATTAATTTTTTTAAAAACAAGAAAAAAACATGTTGAGCTGACTCAGGTATGTTTGTTAAAAAATCTGTTTTTTATAAAATCTTGTTCTTTATTGACGTCTTAAAAAAATTTCGTGAAATCTTTATAATTATTTATAATTTTAATTAATTTTAGATTTATTGACTCTTGAAAAAGACTCGTATTATGTTCGAAACGTTGAGTGAGAAAACGAGAATATTTAATAAATGTGTTTTAAACATATTTAATGCTTTTTATTGGAGACTCTTAGACCAAATAATTGTTGGAACAATTTTGAAATTTTGAAAATTTGAAAAAACGTTCGAAAAAAGAAGAAACATCTCTAGATCTATCTGGAATTGTTTGTTGATTATTATAATGAGAACAATATCCTTTGAAAAAAGAATCCACATGGAAAAGTTTGATTATGGAAATTCCAGAAACTAATTCCCTGAATTCATTTGGTGAATGCGCACTTGTAGATACTAAAAAACAAATTACGATTATGGCCCATTAGAGTGCCAGATTCTTAAGATAATGAGGGTGCAATCGAAAATGTTTACAACCACCAAAAGATCTGGCTTTCAGAAAAGTTGATTGAGAATGAACCTAATATAAAAGTGGGCACATGGGGTATTCACCTTCTGTTTTAATTATGCAATGACGTAATTAATTAAAGTCGAATTTAAAGGAGCCGTTATAGAGAATTAAAATTTAGTTGGCTGTTAATAATAATACATCATTGTGTGAGTCTAAAGTTTTATACAAACAATTAAGTTAAATCGAATTATCTTAATTAAGAACGTTCCTCTTCACACACTTTCATTTGTGCCTCAGGAAATATTTTGAATTTATGAAAATCTTTACGATAATGTCCTGCTGAAATTACGTGCATCGTTAACATTTTCAGCGTTACGATTCCAAATGTTACTCAATTATCTTTATCTCGTATCGTCGCTATTGAAATAAAGGAGTCAGTATCCGCCGAAGCTACCAAAATATCAAATAAATTATTGTCACCGTAAAGGACGAGTTGCAATTTTATGGAGGTTGTTATTTCCCTTCGAATTCAACGATCCTGAAACCACAAACGAGTCGCTGAAGAGCAGAAGCGATAAAGATAAAACTTCTGGGAAAAATTGCAGAGGAACCAAATACAAAATAAAACCTAGAAGAATTTTAAAGGATCTAATAAAAAGTATATCACAATGTCATGAATTGCTATAAAAACTTGATTTGATTAATCACCAATAAATATTTTTTCGAACCTTACTTATTGTCATGGAAAATGAAAGAATGAAACATGATTTAGAGGTAATTGTGAAATTCTTTGATAATTTTTACATTATTCACTTTTATACATTACTCGATGTATAATGGAAGGCATTTCCACGGGATTGTTGTAAACAACAAGCTCTACGAGGCAGCTACTTCCCTATCGTATAACACTTCTGATGGCAACTTAACTGATTCTTTAATTCTTTTAAGCAATGTTTTTACGACGTACATAAAAACGCATAAAATCCCAGAGTGAAAATGGCAGAATTAGAATTTACGGCTGCAACTGCGACGTGCAACTCCGTCTAAATCTATAATAGTTAGTTTTTATGACCAAAAGGAGGATGACATCACCTCACTGCCGCGAAATTTACGGTTCAAATCTTTAACCCCCATTTTAGTTTCTGATTTATGAATAGTTGCCTATTAAAAGCCTGTAAGAAACGATCCGCGTGAAATTGTTGATAACCACTGAAACTGAAGACTATATTGAACGAGGAGTCCTTGTGCGAAGTAATTGAAGTATGCATATATAAAAAATCCGTTAAGTAGCTTCCGAGACCTCCGACCATGTGATTAATCAGTAACCTTTGGCCTGGAATGTTAAATCGATGATACGAACGAAACATAAGAAATATACGGTTTCGCTCTTCACTTGCGATTGCTTTCGGCTTTGGGCATACATCCTCTTTTTGCCGCATAGTTCTTCTGATTGCATCAGGATTTCACAAGGTCTTTGCTGCTCATCAGATTCGAGAAACAGTAAATTTCAGTTCCCTAACGGACTTGTTTTATTTTAAATTGCAAAATGTCAATTACGAATAATTTTTATTGACAATAAAATTAATTTATCCAAAGCGTCGCAATCTCTTTAGATCAATTCATCATTTAAAATAAAGGTAGCATATTCTGCAAATGATGATTAAATACTACTGTACATTTTTACGATCCCGTTAGGTTCATTTTATAATTCTGACATATCAAGTAAAAATTAGTAACATAAAACATGTTGCTGATTAGGTAACTTCTGAATATGAACCTCTTGCGATCAAAAGGGGATACGCATGGATTCAGTCTGAGAAGTATTGTCTTGAAAGGCAATTTTAAAAACCGTTCGAATTTTAATTTTAAGGACTGATACTTGTAGAGAATTTCAAGGCGCATATTTTTTTTCGTTTTGTGAATATTTATAGGTTTTATAGTTTTTGAAGTAATTGGTAATGAGTAGATTTTTCGAGAACAAAGAATTTCAATTTTTGTATCCTTCAACTCGCGCTAACTTAGACAATTTTCAGAATTGTTCGATTTTACTAACACCAAATTACGTGTTTCAAGTCTTCTGAAACTATTTAAGAAAGAAAAACGTAAATATTTGAAAAGAGAAAAAAGTTGTTAGTTTTTTCCCAGGCTTTGCAAAAATCATGAATTTCAACCTTCAAGCTCTTCGTTTAAGGAAGAAATTTTAAGCAACAAAAAACTTTCAGTGAGCAGGTTGTTGATTAAGGTTTAGAGAATTTTTCTAAGAAGTCTTAGCTTAATCGGATTAATGGTTACAAAATTATGAATTTTTTTAATTGCAAGCAGCAATCTTGACGCTGCCCTATGCACGTGCCTCCTTGGCTACGAACGTGTTGCAGCGGATAATATGAAGTTCAAGTTGAATACCAAAATAATACAGAAATTGCTTCTTTAATTTCAAATAAAGTTCAGCATTTTTCTTATGATTAATTACTTCTTCGTTTACCTCTCCTTCTGTCTCATTTTCATGGCAAGTGTCGCACACGTCAATTCTAGATAATTCAAAAGTGAAGCCAACATGACAGTTAATATAATTACAATAAACAGTTTTGCTTGCGTGTATTTAGCCTCTGTTTTTTTGATAATATTCTCCAAACAATTTTTAAAGTTCTATAAGATTTAATAAATGATTTTCAAAATATTTTAGGTTACTGAGATTTCGTTTGTAATGTGAAGTGCGATGTGGGATTGATTCACAATACTCTTTAATCATTCTTTTTAAATCTTCCATTAATTTAACAGGACTTTCGGGTCGTAGATCTGCCAAATTATTCAAAGGCCACTTATTTGAAATCTTTTTTTTAAATATTTTCGACTCTTCTTTTGCCCAAACACAGAAAAGCATAAAAAAATGTCTTGCAAACTGAAACGTTTTCTTCGTCAATAGGACATAAATAATTCCAATGAATTAACTGCCATACTTTTTCATCTGCATTCGTTTTGATAGAATTCTTACATTTTAACATTCACTGAGAACCAAATTTTATTCATTATACTTCCCAAAATCCCAAAAGTTTTTATGTACTTTTTCTTGGTGAAGTATTGAAAATTTTTGATAACATTTTTCTCCACAGCAGGATTCAATAAATTTGAAAGATCTCTCTGGGATTATTTTTAGATTCTTTCTCAAATTAATGTGGTATTAACTAAAGTAAACCTAAGTACTCGTAAAATCTAAAAAATAATACTTTCGCAGCTATTTTAAAAAATAATCAATTCGCTGGTTCATTGCTTTATTTATGGTATATTTTAGAAGAGAACTACGAACGGTTGCTATTATTTCTTTTGGTATCCGTCTTGACCTTCATATCGTCTGCTGCAACACGTTCAAATCTTTTCAGAAAACTGATAAGCTGAAAACTGATCAAGGATTATCATGCTTATATGTATTTAACAATTGGAGTTATTTTTATCACAATTAAAAAATGTTGTACTAGTACTAAAAATCTTCCTTTTTCTGTTAAATAGTATTATTTGTTGATGAAATATTTAAAAACAGGTATTTCACATGATTTTCTTTACGATTTATGTATTATTTCCATTTATAATACCAGAGAAAGCTAAACGGTGCTGAGTCCATCGCCATATCTATCAAATTATTATATGCACATACAGCGCCATCTATTTTTTTATACAATCTTAATCAAACTGATCCATCCACCTACACAAAAAAATTACTCTATCGGTTGAAATCGTTCCTCTAGAAAAGTTTTTCGTCTCTCCTGTAAAGTTTGATTAATTAGACTTAGCACCGTTTAGCATTCCCCGCTTAAATCACTAGATTATATAGTATGACACATCACAGTTACAAATAATACATATCATTTTTGTATTAATGGACATTAATCAGTTCTTTGTGTGAAATTAGGAGAAGTCCTTTTCAAACCAAAGGTCGAAAATTTTCATTTAGACTATTCAAACAACACAACCAAGTATGCAGGAGAAATTCTGTTTTAAACGAAAATTTTCCTATCTAATTGACTTGCCAGATGCAATTCAAAAGCAATGTGGCTTAAAGCATTGATATTAAATATTTTTGAGTATGAAAGAACAAACCGGATTTTTTAAATAATAAGCATAAGATTCTTCCTGATTTAATATTTGTATATACATTAGGTTGGCTCAAAATAAGCCTCTGTTATTTTTCCTAATACATAGGTATATACTTTTTATCAGCAAAGATTTTAAAAATAATATTCAGAGGTAGCGCAACTATATAATTTATGAAGTTCGGGTGGTTTTTAATCAATGAATATTCGAATTAGTTTGCTTAAAAAATTATTACTATTAGAAATGTAGCAAAACCTTCAAAAATGTTCATTTGATCTGAATTTGGTATTGTTGAGGCGTTACTTTAACCACAAGTAGCCGTGTTCGAAAAGATGATCTAAGCAAGCTACCAACCGAGTAACACCTAAAATAGTGTTTACCTACTATTTTGTATACCTGCACAAATTTTTCTACTTACAACTTGTACTCATAGCTCATACTCATTAAGAACTGATGTTCCTACCACTTTTCTGTCCCAAAAAGGGAACAATTTTGAATAGGGCCAAAGTGTCTTCTTGGAAACGAATAGAGGTATTCCGTGTCATAGAAGTCACCTATATGGCCAGGTTGGTTAGCCCGCGAGTTATTCAAATAAGTACCTGTGTACACGTAGCAGGGGCGTAGTCAGTGATCGAAGGCCAGGGATCAAGCCGCGCCTCTTTCGTAAGTATGTACCCGTGGCTGAAGCTCGTCGTTTTCCGACTTTATGTACCTGTCAGGGGGAAATAAAGCGGCGAGTTAAGGCGAGCGGAATTACTGCCAATTCCAATCGCGATTCCAGGACGTGGTCGACTGCGACGACGAGGACGTATGTACCTCTTCGCCGGGCGGTCGCAACATCATCCCCATTGTCCTGGTCGCACGAAAGACATCGACTTCGCCAATGAGCAATAAAATCCTCAGCGACGACACCTGTGTGTGTATACAAGGTACTCGAATAGCCAGACTTATCTCCGCGAGACTTTACGGCCTTCGTCCTGGAACGAAGGACGTTGTCGAGATTTTCCGCAAAACCGTAACGAAAGGCAAACTACAACGCAAACATCAAGGAAACGTCCACAAGTGGCACCAATTTCCAGCAACATTACGATATTTACCGAACGTGCCTGCAAGTGTTGTTTATATGACTTCTGCTACCATATTTAAGTATATTTATTTGTGTGTGTAGTAAGATTAGAGAGTTTATATAGGAAGTTCTTGAAAAGAGGATTGGTATCCCACATTTTAAATTGACCACTAAACCCTGAGAAACAGATACTAAATGAAACAAATTCTTGACGGTAGTCATAATATACGATGAAGGATTCGTTCAATGAAAAGCTAACTGAAAAAACATTTTTAATATATTTTAATTCCTTTGCAATAAATGCACTAGACGAAAATGTGGCCAATTCTAATAATCTTCATCGATGACATGATATAACATCTTGGCGCTTCCATTTAAAGGCAGCCTACTATTGAACTTGGCATGAATTTGATTATTTCGTCAATCGGCTTTCGAAAGTTGATGGACAGTTTGAACCTTGAGTGTTAATCACACAAATGTTAATTGACAGCTTATGATGATGGTAGAGGTGATTTTCGAGTTAGCGATATGCGATTTTTTTGCTTGAATATGGACACAAAAGAATGTTAGAGACTGATTGAACCTTCTTCAATTAAATTCGATGAAAGCTTTAAAGTAATTAACTTCTCGTATTTTAAACAGGTTCTTGAAAGACATTTATTTTCTTTATGAAAGGTATTAGTGTCACACATCCGTTGAATCTTTTAAAGAGATTATGACTACAATTCTTTTTATAGTTGGTTTTACACCTTTAGTAAGTTTTGTATTCACACAGAAAAGACACACATGGATGTTTGACCATCTTAACACTTCGTTACGATATTTCACACCCTTGAGAGTCTGTGTTGGTGTTGTTAACCTGTTTTCATAGTGAACATCCCTGTTGAGAAGGTGAAAAATTTTCCCACTACAATACTATTTAATTTTCACCTTCTTTCAAATCCTTCATTTCGTCATTTGATCCTTCGTCCCAAACACTGCTATTCTTTAGTTTTGTTATGTAATAGTGCTGAAATTTCTCTAAGTTGTTTCACAATCTGACAAGATGACTCGATTATGAAAAAGCAGTCCTTGAAACGACCCTAAGACTAGGAATTACAAGAAGGTTTGGAATTTGGAGGGATAATGGATACAAATCCAGCGATTTCGAAAAATTTATGCAGAGTGAAATGAGTTAAATTATGTTTCGTAATAAGATAAAGAAGTCTTTGGAGAACCTTGGAAGCTAAGAACACACTTAATTTTCGTCGCTCAAAAACTGGCAGACACCAACAAATTGCAGAACCAATGAGTGGGTCTGGTTTTGTAGCGCGTGCTCGACTTGGAGCTGTATATTTCGAGGGACGTACTCGGCAGCCCGTTAATCATGCCGCTCGTTAGCTCCCGATAATTCTGGGTAAATACTCGCCAGCCTGTCCAACCCCCTTTCCCTTCATCAAAGCCGCTCCTGCCCCCGCCACGTGCCAACACGAATGAAAACGTGGAAAGTTTCAGCCGATTCTTTCTTGACTGTAAGTTCACGCGATGCACTAAAAATAGCTTTAAATTATATTTTTAGTAAATAGATTGTACAGCCATTCTTTTAAAGATTTGCTGTATCAAACACTTAGAATAAATCATCAGGATTATTAATATTATTTTTGCGTTTCGGAAGGTCATAGAAAATATACATCTTCATTTAGTGATCGTACAAAGAAAGAAGATGATGAGGAATGAGATTCAAGAAGAGAGACGAGTAGCGATATACATGGTGAACATAAATCTCTTACTCTCTGACTTAAAACGAATTGGCCTTTGAGGTCAAGAAAAGATGGCCGCATAGACCTTAATTATATTCTCGTTTAAACGATCTTTTCGATAAATAAAAGGACATAGTTCAATCTCTTTTTTTCAAAAGATTAACATTTTTTAATTTATTTTGGAATTTTTGGTGATCGAATTGGCTTTAGGGTTCAGTGATTGAATACAATTTAAATTACTTCAGACGTTCCGGCACACGTGACCCTCTTCAGTGAATTTTATTTCTACAGAATGTACAAGTAGAGGTGTTTATAATACTAAATATGTCTACAAAATTATTACTTTGGTAAATGTAGTTCTTTCGTTGACTTGGGTAGGACAATAATCATTTAAAACATTGGTTAATTAGAGATGAAATGTGATTTAAAATTAACGAGAAATTGATCGCGATTGAAATGGATACAAAATTGTGGCGAAGGGATGATGGAAATTACAAAATCTTATGAATAATAATTTCTTTGAATGCAACCGATTGTTATTTGGTTGATTTAAGTAATTTTAAAACATGTATTTAAGTGAATTAAAAATTACAGTTAATGTCGAGTAGTTAAAGTTAGTGTAAATTATAAAAAAGAGATGGTAACAACTGTAAAGTATTATAAACTTTTTTTTTTTTTTTGAGTCGACAATTGTTGTTTGGCTGACTTTGGTAACTTTATGAACTTAGGACTAATGACGAGTTGTTTGATTGAATTCAAATGTGACGTACAGATGATCAAAAGTCGTAAAGTTTCAAAATTGTTTGTAAAAGATTATAATGTGTTAAAAATATTTAATAAAAATTTCAAAATATCCGCAAGGTTAAAAAAGTTTACAGGAGAATTCACAATTATTTCCAAGATTTCAGAAACCTCAGAATATTCAGAAAATTCAAGGATTCAACAAAAATTTGCAAGATTTTCACAAATATTTAAAAGATTTAGATCATTTTTAAAATTTCAAAAAAGGTTTTACAGGAATTCGAAGGATTTCAAAGATCAGCAATTATTCCGAGAGGTTTCCTCAATATTCACAAGGTTAGAAAAGGTTAAAAAGGTTTAAATGTTAGAAAAGGGTTAAAAGGTCAAAATTGTAATACATTAAAAATATTTAACAAAGATTTCCAAATATTCAGAAGGTTAAAAAAGGTCAAAAGATCAAAATTGTAATGTATTGAAA
>JAUMHM010000078.1:19716189-19735901 GCA_032362435.1 Melikaiella ostensackeni
AAAGAATTTCACAAAGAGTCAATTGAAGAGAACAACTGACCTTATATGTTTTATACGAAATTTGTCGTCATAGTTGATGTTGTCGAGGGGACGATATACTGAAAACTGGCAGTTTGTGTGGTTTTTTTTAAAGCCAATTCGTTCACCAAAAATTCCAAAATAATTTTACGATTGAGGGTCAATATAATCCCACATATACACATTTTTTAATTTGTTTTGTAATCTCATTTCTCACTTTTGTCAATATTTAGGGAGTTGTTGCGTTCCTCGTATATAAATGTCAGATGTTTTAAGTAAGAAAATTGTATATAATTTACATTAAGAACTTTGCGCCAATGGTTCACCAGTCTACCATTATCAATCACTTTGACGATCAAGTTTAATATTTAATAAAGGGGTTGTAAAACAATAAGGATACGCAAAGGGCATTTCAACTCTGCAATAAAAATCTCAAGCTGTTACATTATGACACACAAATTATTCAGCAAATACAAATAAATTTGCAACCTTCTCGAGGTATGCAATCTAGAGACTAGTTATTAGTTTCCCTTATATAAAACGTCATCTTAATAGTTGAAGTCGAGCGTTTCTCTGCAACATATATTCTCCCTAAGTTTCTTTCAATGTAAGACTGTAACGCCGGCGTCAAGTCGCCACCGGCGGCATTGGTCTGCGCTGTAAATTTGCCATAAGTTATGCGCGCCCAGAAGGCGCAGCGCGCGCCATTAAGCGGGTTATGCCCATTTCAAGTGGAAAATCATAAGCACCGCAAATACGCCGTTATTACTGTGGACGCGCCACTAGAGCCTTGCCACTTACTTTGTAATCATGACTAATGCATAATGCAGTAGCTGCGCTACATAAGCGCCCTTCTGGTACGTATGTGCTAGCAGACGGATTACGCCTCCTTCGCTTGAGCGTTTTAGTTATTTCAGTTTATACATTGAGAAAACAACCCCGCTTCCAAGAAGATGCGCACGTATCCAATGATGTAACAAGGTAATGCTTAGGTGGTGAACCTAGCCACACGATCATAGATTTAAATTCTCGAATATCTTTAACGCAGCAGATTTCTTCCTGGATATTATTTTGAGGTGTATAGTAGCATCTTGAAAATTAGGGGCTTTTAAGAAAAGAAAATAACTTAAAAGAAGAATAAATACATCGATGTGCCCAAATGACAAAAGATTCTATCTCGGGAGGTCCATGTTCAAATGTTCTATCTCGGATAGCGAATTTTTCAGGCTCTGAGTCAATCCTCATTTTATAGACAACTATTTTTCTATTTAAAAAAAGCTGCTACATGAGAACCTTTCATCCTTGGCACGAAAACATTATGTTACAGAAAATGATGAAAGATTACTTAATGGAAGTCTTTATATTGACAATTGTTCAGAACTGGAGCAAGAACTGGAGATACGATCGTAAAATTAATAAGCATCAGTAACACTAAGTTAATGTGTTGCAACGCGCTGCATTAGGAATTATAGCAGGAAGCAACTAAGAAATATGGAAACTGCAAATCAGAGACATATTACCATTTACCTAAAAATCTAAGCTAGAAGAGATTAGCCTGACCTGCAAACGAAAGAAATAATAAAAATATGGTAGTAGCTCACATAATGTTCTGTGGTAATGTGAGGAAAGTCTTTAAATGTGCGTATTACTGGAAACGTTTCAGAGAAAATTAGGCGTGTCGAGCTGAAAAGAGAATCAAGAGAAAATAGCAAAGAGAACCTGGCGTGAAATTGAAACGTCAGACTTCGTTTTCTTGAAGCATGTTGAATAACTTGGTGCATATTTACGGCGACACAATGTGGAGGGAAGGAAATAAAAATGTCACTGAAATAGAATACGTAGAAAGCACGAAGAGAGCATTAATAGAATTTCTACGCTGGTGGTGCAATATTTTCAGTCTGTTTTGCTAAGGGATAAGTTATTTAGAAGAGTTCGGTCGATAAATCAATTAAATGCAGATTTCCTGGAGTTGGGATCAGACAGAAATAATTTTTATAAAATAGTCTCAGGTTTTTCCGTAGATTATTCCTAACTTCATGTGATCTTTCAGTTAGCTCAATATATCATCAAGAACTGAATATTAAAAAATCACTGAACATTTTCCCTAACTTTTTTCCAAACATACATCAGGATTGATAATAAAAAAGTGTAAGAATCAATAGGCTAGTAATTCCGCAGGTGCAACCTTGGAAGTGCACAGAGAGCGGTTGAATCAGCGGGAGTAGATGCGGGAAAGAACACAATAGCGGTCACGTGACCTGCAGGCGTTTATTAGCCGGTATAGTTTTGCGCTACGTCAGGCGCAGCAACGAGATAGCAAAGCGATTTGTACGTGCGGCCGCGCCCTGGGCTTCACCAAGCGAAGGTTATATGATTGCTCGACCATCATAGTGTCCCTATTAAGTTAGGTTAGGTGCTGCCGCTCTTTTGCTCACCTTCTTGCATGTTCAACTTTACCTCGGAATTCACGATGCGTATGCACCAACGCATTCCTGCAACTAATTAAATCTCATTGTTAGCGACCCGAACAAGCTACAAACGCTACAGGTCGCGTCCCATTCTTTTCACTAGGTACCTAACATGAACTTTACATGAAGCAATGTTCAAACATCCTAGATTATATACTGCCATTAAATTCTGTTATTAAAAGTTGCTAAATATTTTCAATAATAATGTTATTTCATCATCTTTCTTAATACAAAACAACCCTAAACTTATATACAAATATAATTCAATTCTAAGAGGTGTTTTTCAATGTAATACCTTAGGTTGATGCTGAGTTCTTGAAGAGAACAATTAGATAAGCCTGAAGAGATTCTAATCCTTTTTCATATTATAGACACTACAAAAATCTGAAAAAGTATGCAAAAAGGTTTTGGTATAATTATATGATTCTTATCACGAGGAACCCAGCATGAACTTTACAGAAAAAAATGTTGAAACATCCTTTGTTTGTAATCATTTATTGCCATTCCATTCTGTTACTGAAACTTGCAAGATGTAAAAGAACATTGAACTACATCTAATGCAGTTTCCTAGTCAGTTTTCCAAATCCTAAACAACCACAAAACTTATACACAAAAGAATTCGTTTCAGATTCAAGAGTGGTTTTCCTTAACCTAAAGACACCTTAAACCTTTCTTAGCTCTTCAAAAGAAAAATTAGATGAATCTGAAGAAATTTCTTCACCATCCTTCATAATGCCCCAATTATATTCCATATTATAGACTCCACAATCGAATGAAAAATTGTGTAGGGTTTCGGTATAATTATGCGATTTTTTTTGCGATTTTTGAACGTCATTTATGTGTTATAAGTCATTTACTACCAAGTTACTCGGAGTCGAAAACTTTCCGGGTTTCGATCACGTCAGTGTAGAGCAATAAATTTGATACAAAGTGGATCTGACAAGAGCAGCTAGAAATAGCTTGAGCATTAAGAGCATAGTGTAGCGAACGACAAATGACAGTGTAATGAGGTTTTTTCATGGGTACAAAATCACGGTCGACATTCAATCGTATCAACGTCTTGTTGCTTCGAATTTGTTCCTTGGAGAACGTCAGTTGTAACAACGTTCTCGATCGTAATCTCCGAGATTCCATCTCGTGTTGCACGAAGAAAAACGGTAACCGCCCGTCGCTAGAAAATACAGTAAACATGTAACTTGTAGGGAACTTTTGCAATCGGTGTCGCAGCATGTACTACGGGTAGACGTGGACACATTTAAGAGTGTTCTTATCGCGAAAGTAAAACTATGTAAGACTTAGTGAAACTTGGAATGTTATTGGTAGCAGGGATGTTGACAATTAAAATAAAGATACTGCTTTCAAATATTTTAAGAAAAAATGTATCAGTAGGAGAAAATGTTTAGTAGGCTCATAATCTGTTATATCCTTGTTGCCTGAAAAAATCTAATTCTAATCGAAAAACTCCTGATAGAGTTAAATAAGGTTAAATAAAAGCTTGAAGGTTTTCATGAAACCAATAGTTTATGCCAAGGATCGAGCAGTGACCTATGTACTTGAGGACAGGGGAGAGGTGGAAGGATGCAGGAAGAAGAGAAGATAAAAGAGAGAATTGCGTTTCTGCGTGACGTGGCTTTTGCAGGCATCACACACATGTTCCCTCTTGAGAAATTGCATACAATAATATCCATAGGGTCACTTTGAAGTCTGAAACCTATTCGATACTTCTCGCCTCTAGAGAGTTACGAACTAACACCTTTGAAGCGTCCTCAGCGTGCAGTGTCAAGGTCACTTCGTGAGACCGTGTAGGCGGAGACTTGTCTGTCGAGTCATTGCTTTGATTTATGGTCTCTATTATAATTAATCGCGAAATCGTTATTGAATGCTGAGGAGGATTAATAGAATCAAAGCATTCAATTGTACTAAATGTTGCACCCAAACCAGTTGCAAGCATTTTTTTACCTAGAGGTTAATGCTCAAGTGTAGACAGACTTATTGTGGATCTATTGCTATTGTTATTTTTCTTCTAAATGAATTTGTATTCCTTCTAAAAGACTTGTTTTCGTCTTTCTTCAGTGAGAACGAATGACGTCATGTATGACAGACAAGTGAGTCTCGAAGTTAGTAAACTTTCAGACCGCAGGTCTAAGACAATACTGAGAACTTTTCGTCAGCAACGATGTGAGTCAATGGGTTAAGGCCGTTGTGGCTTTGCATGCTATCTTGTCGAGGAGGAAACTGCCTAGACCGAATTACAAGATAGAAATTGTGCAAATACGCGAAACGAAATAAAAGAGTTAAAAGACCGAACCTACATCTCTCAAGAACAATTCATTATCTCGGATTCCAATTTTCGCGATGAAAAAAAAGAATTTCAAAAGAAAGGGATATCTGATGAATGGTGAACAGGAGAAAACAATATTAACTATCTTGCCTGAGCTGATCTTTATCGAAGACGTAAACGCCTTTCCAATTAACCTCTTGATATATCAAGTTTTTACTTAGCAGTAGTAAATTACAAAACCTAGTTTGTCAAGTAAAGTTCTTGCAGCTTTTCATTGTATAATGCCAAATCTCAACAAAATCTTGGCAGTATGATTGAATTGGTACTGGGCAGGTGAACTCGATAATTCATTAAAGAAAATAAAGTCAAAAGGCTTAGAACCTCTCGAGGTTAACATTACTCATTGTTTAACATCAGATACGAACGGTAAACAATGGATACACGATCGATAAGAGTCACAACGACGAGCAGCCTTCGCGGTCGCCTATACTGTTCAGTGTTCATTTCACTGGGTGCAGCCTTTTGGCCGACAAGGCTTGGCAGGTTGGAAAGGCTGACAAACAAAGAACGACGTGGCCTCGTCGCCTCATGCGCGAGGAACGATTAGCGCTAGCAAACGGTCGTGAGGAGGACAGAGAACATAACGAGAGGAGAACGAGAAGGGAGGGACGAAAGATCAGAGTGGTAGCCAGGTACCTGGGTCAGCTATGGGTCAGAGTCGAGTCACCTGTGGTGTGACCGATGTGAACAACCAGAAAAAGCACTCAGTCGCAACAGGTTTCTTCGTCATCTTTCCTAATGCTAAACCTCTTGATATTTTAAAATCTACAACCAACCAAGAAATTCGTCTAAAAAAAGATCTTCTCTAACCGAAAGACAGCTTGACCCTTCCCTTAGACTTTTGGATGAACAATTAGATACATTTCATCTGGTTTCGCCATCTTGCCTAATATGCTAATAAACTATTAGATATTGGAGATTGGACAACCAAACATGAAATCTGTAGAAACAAAAGATTCTTCTTTCCTTTTTTGATTTAATCAGAACATATCTTGAAACATCTTCAACCATATTTCATTCGGACGACTAATCATTGTGAAATGGAATTTCGTAAATACTAGAGATCTTTTTTTTAACAGTATCATGTTTTGCGTCTCCTGGGGACGGACTCCGAGTTAGTACCTGCGATATCATAGTGTAAAGTGCTTTTTAGTGCTTGCGCTGTCAAAAAACTTGCCGAATTTATGGTTAGCTATGTTAGGTATGTCTGCAGTCAAAAATACGCCCCAACAAATCTTGATGATAATTTTTCATACATGCGTGTATCAGTAAGATGCGATGAAATAGGCTAATCATCTAATTAGGACTGGATCGGGCCTCAATGATGCCCACAAGTATCCAAAATGTACAATATATATTTTTTTTTGGTAGAATTTTTCCTGAGAAGAACATCCTGGTCAAATACGTTTCATGACGTTTTTAATTATGCTTGTAAATTAGTTCAAACTAGTGAAAGCAAAATAAAACTTATTTATAAGGGCGTCGACAAAAATTCTTCATTGGAGGTGTGTCCGCGATAAAAAATGCACCCCAGAAAAAATTAGTTTGTAATTTTTCATACATGCGTGTACCAGTAAGGTGCCCTGTTTTTGAATAGGATAACTTCATGCTGTTATTTTCAATGTAAAACAAATGACTCTGAGTTTCCACAAGTGGTCTCATTTTAGCACTACTCGAGACTCTTTTTTTCTGAGACTTACTTTAATACCTGAAATGAGCCCTGAAATAATACCTTGTTTTTACAGTGCACCCTTCTGAAATACCCTGATTGTGAAATCCGGTTCAGGTTGAGCCCGGAATTATTAATGAAAGAGAAGGTTATGAAACGAAATTCCGTAGAGGCAGGGACCCGAGGAACTGGGATGACTTCTGTAAATAAACCTGCTAAGAGAAACACGATGTAAATACCGATTGCAAAAGGACGATTTTTAATGGCTCTACATTCCGAGAGCACCTGTGTGATCCCGGTAGCTTGGAGTTCTAGCTAAAAACGACGGAAAGTGGCATTAGCACCTCGTCTTACGCGCACCTTATGAGAGAGAAACAAAAACGTTGTAACAGACGTTGAATAAGGTACAAGATGTATGCCAACCTTAAGGTCGCGTGTGTTATCATCTTCTTGTCTGCTGGGTTCGCTAATGCAAACCTGTTCTTTCCAGTCTGAACTGATTTGGATAAAGTGGAGTACAGCAGGATGCAATAAATTACATGCAACATGCATTTTCTGTCAGATTATTTGCATTAGAATTGTTTAGTAATAGAGTGTAGAAAGTATATTATAGCTTCCGCATTTTTAAATTTGTCTTTGAGCTTATGTCTGTGTTTTAATATAGTGAGCATCTTTTAAAAGTTGAAGTGTAATAAATGAAATCAAAGAAACAGAAGAAAAAGTATAGTTTTAAGCCAAGGGGATCTTGTTTCAAACCATAATATAGACTCAGGACCTATAGTTTTAAAAAAACAATGGGCTTGAATCTAGCGTCGGCCAAAAACATCGGCCTATAATTTAAAGTGTTTCAAAATTAGACTGTTACAAGCAGAAAATTTGTTTCCCTGGGTAGTAATTGACACCCCTGTTCTTCATTGCTGACAAAGGAAGCAGACTTTTAATTGAAGCACGCAAACTTAGATAATAAATAAAAACCGCCACCAGCAGTTAACATACGAAATGCGAGTCTAGCTTGAGCAGTTCCATCAACCTCCGTGGGTGGTGACACTTTCTACTATACTAACCCTGTTTAATATATCGACCTTTAAAAATACACCACGGTTCAAAAATGCCTTCCTACCAACTTGAAGTTAAGCTTTGAAAAAACTACCACTTTCTGTAAAAATTGCATTAATATGATGAAAAATTAATGACTATTTATGTAAAAATTGATCGTATTTTCGAAGTTTGTGGTCCGCTCCACAGGCAAGGAAATGGGCCGAAATCATGGGAGTATTGTGAAAAATGTATAAATTTATTGGACTATCGAGACGAGACGATATCCAAAGAACGAGGATCGGAAGCTTTTTCCAGTTGGTTTTTTATTAGCATCGCTAATACGCTTCGCAGATCATCGCGCGACATTACCGGTTGTCGATACACGAGGTATGTACTTGGTCTTCTATTATCAGCGATCAAGAGACGGCCTCAAGAACGTCGACGACGAAGACGCGGGTATCTCGGCATGCCAAAAAGCGTGACTGATCTCGTCAGATTACGATTTCGTTCGGTTCGATACGTATGTCCAAGAGCGGTCTAATTAATCGCGTGCATGTCCTATACCAACAACAAACGTATAGGTGAGGTTACATCGTATCCGAGGCACGGGTGAGAGAACGATAGACCACCCACGACAGGACCCCATCTGCTCAGGAACTCGAATTAGCGACTTAACGTGCCCTCGAGAGTCAACCAATCGTTAGAAGCGGATAATTCGCTGAAATAAACGTAAAAAATTTTACGATACTTGTAGAGAATTTCAATGTGGATCATTTTTCCTTTTGCAAACATTTCTAGGTTTTGTAGTTCTTGAAGTAATTGGTCAGCAGTTTCGTTTTCGGAAAGAAAAAATTTCAATATTTTTAGACTTGAACTGGCACTAACTTAGCCAATTATCAGAACTTTTGGATTTTGCTGTCACTAAGTGACGTGTTTAAATCTTCTGAAACTATTCAAGAATGAAAAACGTGAATATTTTAATAAATAAAAAAATTGTGAATTTTTTTTTTGAGACTGCAAAAATCATGAAATTCAACCTTTAAACGCTTCGTTTATCCAGCGAATTTTAAGCAACGAAAAACTGCCAGTGATGAAGTTGATGATTTAGACTTGAAAATGTTTTCTGAAAAGTTTTAACTAAATCGGTAATGGTTCAAAAATGATGAATGTTTTAAGTTGCAAGCGGCAATCTTGACGCTGCCCTATTCATGTGTCTCCTCAGCTACGCACCTGTTTCAGCGGACGATATGAAGGTCAAGTCGGATACCAAGACAAATAATAACAACATTCATGAATGTAATATTTTAGGACAATTTTTCATTCTTGATATCTTAAATAATTTTTTTAATGAATTATTTTTACATAGCCTAAAGTGCTTATTTTTATTTTTTAATCAAGAAATAGATAGCATTATTTGTTATTATTTTGGGGCAAAGAATACATTACATTACATTACAAACTAAGAAAGACGGTGTTGAAGATATTATAATCCCAGAAAGATCTTTGAAACCTATCGAATCCTGTGGTGGAGGAAAATGTTACCAAAAATTTTCAAGTCTTCAACAAGAAAAAGTACATAAAAACTTTTGGGATCTCGGAAAGTGTAATGAACATAATTTGCTTTTTATTGGAATGTTTAAATGCAAGCATCCTATCGAAACGAATGCAGGTGAAAAAGTAGGGCGGTTAATTCATTGTATTTATTCATTTCCTACTGACGAAGAAAACGTTTCAGTTCGCGAGAAATTTTTTTGTGCTTTTCTGTGTTTGGGCAAACGAAGAGTTGAAAGTGTTCAAAAAAAGATTTCAAATAAGCAGCCTTTAAAAAATGTTGGCCTGTGGACGACGCGAAAGTCGTGTTAAATTAACGGAAGATTTAAGAAGAATGATCAAAGAGCGTTGTAAATCAATTCCATATCGCAGTTCACATTAAAAACTTTCCAGAAATTCCAGTTATCTAAAATATTTTGGAAATCCTTCATTAGAGCTTACAAAATTTTATAAATTGTTAAAAAAATATTTTTCAGAAGAAACAGGGGCTAAATTGACGTTAAGTAAAACTGCTTATTGTATTTTAACCATTATGTTCGCTTCACTTTTAAATTACCTAGAACTGACACGTACAACACTTGCTATAAAAATGAGACAGACCGAGAGGTGAACGAAGAAGTAATTAATCACAAAAAATGATCATGTTTATTTGAAATTAAAGAAGTAATTACTGTCTGAAAATGGCAATCTATGCGTATATTTGCAAAAATTAAAAAGATTTAGAGCGAATTTAAACTAACGCTGAATAGGTGCAAATTATTCGCAATGCTCGTGCAGAAGAAACTGAAGAGAGTGACGAAAATGATTGAAAGTAGTTTTTAATAAAGTGTTATTTCAATAATATATTGTTCAAAATTTCTAATAAATAAATTATTTTAATGATGACATCTTAAGCAATGTTTTGATATCCGACATGACTTTCATATCATCCGCTGCAACACGTTCGTAACCGAGGAGGCATGTGCAAAGGGCTGCGTCAAGATTGCCGCTTGCATTTTAAAATATTCATAATTTTTGAACCGTCAATCCGATTGAGCTAAAACTTGTCAGAAAACTTCTTTGAACCTTAATCAACAACTTTCTAACTGGGAGTTTTCCGTTGCTTGAAATTCGCTCCATAAACGCAGCGTTTGTGAAGGTAATTCATGAACTTTTCAAAGTCTAAAAAAAAAAATTCACAACTTTTGTGTTAATTAAAATATTTACGTCTTTCTTTCTTACATAGTTTCAGAAGACTTAAACACGTAATTTGGTGTTAGTGAAATCGAAAATTTCTGAAAACCGACTAAGTTAGCGCAAGTTGAAGTATAAAAAGATTGAAATTTTTTGTTTTCGAAAATTCTACTTTTTACCAATTACTTCAAAAACTGTAAAACCAACAAATTTGTGCAGAGGAAAAAAAACGCGCCTTGAAGTTCTCTACAAGCATCAGTCCTTAAAATTGAAATTCCAGCGAGTTTTAAAATTGACTTTCAGAGCAATACTTCTCAGGCTGAATCCACGCGGATCCCCTTTTGATCGGCAGAGGTTCAATTAAATAAAAACTAATTGAAAACCATAAAAACTTATCGACGACCCATCATTTATTTCAATCTAAGAATTTTAATCTGAATCTATTAAAGTATCAGCTATCACTTTCGGTTCGGACCCTTCTTAAAAACTTTAAATACTTTCACCCAAGATTTACTGTCAGTGAGTTAATCCCCTCGAGAATTTTTCGGAACACCCGTTACAGAAAAGTTACCTGGACCCTGAACTTCTCTCGAAGTGACCCCGAGAAGCTCTAAAGGTCGACAGCAAAGGAATGTAGGGTCCATATATATATAGAATACACAGCGCTAATGAACCTCTGAGGTTTCCTCTAAATCCATCTACTAAGTTGGACTCCGAGGTGAGGCGAAAACACTTCGGTAGACTATTCGGGACCAAAAAAAAAACCGTTAAGTGCCCCATTACACGAGAGAGATAAGTTCGAGGGTCTCGACAACTACGAATGCGCTCTTCTCGTTTACCTGCCTCGTTCCTCTTAACCCATTTAAGTATTTAAAATTGTTGGCAGGGTTAAAATTTTTAAATTCTTGCGAAAACAGCTGTCTGCATGGAACGTCCTTGATATTTACCTTCGTAATATTGACTAACGGACTGACAGACGCTTTATTACAACAGTGAAATTATACAACCGGTCAATCTTCCTAGTCCATAAATGTCTCATTATGCGAATCTAGGTTCAGGATGATAAAATTGTATCGCACGAGGAATTGGAGTTAATTTAAATGTTTTCATTGGAATCCAACCATTTTATTAAAAAGTTTCAGGTCAGATTTTGCTTTGTATACTAAAATTCAGGATTACAAGAAAGGCAAGTATAATTTCAACGTAACCAAATGATAAGTTTGCATAGCAATTTGCAAGCTTCCAGATTTTTACCACGCTGCCGTTGTTCTCCTATGGCGACCGAAAAAATAGAAGTAATTCCACGTTAAAAGAAGTATTTGCGTATATAAGGGGCATTTGATAAGTAAGGTAAATTTCCCGCTAGATGGCGCCAAAATGAACTTTGTAGTATATGGCCACGATATAGCACCAACGCTTAGTTTGAATTTGACATACTTTTGAAGTGAGCATGTCAGTAGTTTTTGAAAAAATGGAGAAAGAAGAGTTCTGTGCTGAAGCACAACTAAGGTTGAAGCGCGCTCTGGACGCCCGATTGAGGTCACCACATCAGATATGGTGGAAGAAATTCATCATATGGTTTTGGAAAATCACCGAATCAAGGTGCGCGAAATTTCTGAGGCTGTAGGGATCTCTACTGAACGAGAATATAACATCTTGAACGAAAAACTGGAGGCTAAGAAGGTGATGACCACAGTATTTTCGGATTCCCAAGTAATTATTCTAATTGATTACTCGAAGAGTAAAATTATAATGGGAACGTACTATGCATTATTATTGGACCGTTTGAAAGCCGAGCTAAAAAAAAACGGCCACGACTGGCGCACAAAAAAGTGATGTCTTATCACGTCAACACACCTGCTCACACCTTTGCAATCGCAATGGCAAAAATACATGAACTGGGCTTCGAATTGATTCCTTATCCATCCTATTCTCCAGAATTGGTTCTGAAGGAATGAAAGAAATGGAATCTCGCAGGACAAAGTATGAGCCCTCCAAGGAGACTATGTTGAGAAATAAAGGTAAACTTTTCAACAACAAAAAATCTTGTTTGCCTTCGTACCAAACTTCTCAAACAATCCTCGTATGAAGGACAGAAGAACTTTTATAAGGAAAGGTCAGATTTGTCTCCTTGCTTCACCTCTCGCTCTTTCAGTCAGCGGCCTTACATAAGCTGACAGTCATTATCAACGAATCGTCAGCAGTAGTTGAGAGAATTTCCCATGAGTCATGTGAAACTCGTCGGTAACGAACGAATTCGTTACGAATGAAATATCGTTCGAGGATGCACATCCGTAGGTATGGTATCTGTGTCAGCGACCATAGTGTAATAGTGGAACTAAGTGTTCGATATGGTCATGCTCTTCCAATGCAAATGAGACCTGTGGCTACAGGCAGAGGCAAATGAAAGCTCGCTGCAATTAAATTCTCATTGCAAGTCAGACACGTGGTACACGCGTCAGACTCGGCGGTCACGGTGATGCCGACCTCGAGATCATTGATATCGCGCATTACGCGGCAAATTGCGGCCTATACGCGGTCTTCATTCACCTGTTCCCGTGTGTAACGAATCATTTCCGTAGCGAATTATTTCCGCAGGGTATCATCGATCCTCTGTGGACAAAAGCTCTTGCGTCAAAACTCAGAGAAGGCTTACTTGATAAGCCTGAATTGCATTTCAATAAGAGATTACTCAAAGTAATAATCGGAATTCATCAAAATATTGGGATATAAGATATGTCTGCTATTGAGACACAAAGTCTGTCAACTAATACAGTAAAAGAAGTGTCAACTATTGGGATATAAATGGTATAGGCTGGAATTTATGGGATTAGCCAAATGGTGCAAGAGGTGATTTAGAGGAGTTTGTTGCCATTAAGGGAGGGTCTAGATTTTTCTTCATACAGTTAGAATGTTCTAGAAGGAAGTTACGATGTTTTAGGAGAATTTTAAAAACAACGTACAAGGCTTCCAATTTCGTATGATGCAAAAGTTGCACTGAGTCAAATTCAATCTTCCTTATGAAACAACTTTTCTTGTACTTTAAACAAACTTTTACTTTCCCTCTGAGTTTGAAATTTAAAATTATTTAGTTTCGAACGCTTAGAATTTGAAACACTTAAATTTGATTTAAAATTTTTTAATTCTTGGTGTAGAATGGTTAGTACTGAAATAGTTTGACATTCAACTTTTTCGTATTTATTGCGAGTACAAATATTTATAGATTTTTATGTTTCAAACTGAGAGCTGACGATTAGTAATTGAAAAAAAGCATTTGAGGATCGAAAATTTTAGTTTAAAAGTCTCGAAATTGAACAGTTGTAAATTGAAATCGTTTTTGAGGTATTACAAATTAACAGGTCATGAAACTTAACAATTAAAAATGAAGGGAATATTAGAAACTATTTAAAATTATGTTTTGAATCATTGTGATATTATTATCATATATTCGAAATCTCTACTTTTGAAGAGATTGTTAAATTAATTTTGGTTTTAGATTAAAAAGAAAATTAATTTACCCAAAGCTTTATCGGACTTAAGAAAAATATTCTCATCACAATACCCGCGCTTCGCTCTTGATTTTCTATATGTATTTATATTTTGATATGTATTAATTGACATTCTAATTATTGAAACATTTTCCTATTAAAAAAGGCGATTTTGTAGGTCTTCTTGAAAGCAACAAATTATTCTCTAGACTTCTGTTTTGTATCTCGCGTTTTTTGGCTAAAAATTTGAATTTAAGGTTTGTCAGTGGCATTTTCCATGTTTAATAGAAAAACGGTAAGTTATATCAAAAAATGGTTAAAGGGAATTTCGTTGAACTTTTTAAAAGAAAAAGTTTTCTTCTTGAACTTTATTTGTATCTCGCCTTGTTTGGCTGATAATTTGAATTTTCGATTTTTCAGTAGCATTTTCGATGTTAAAAAGAAGAACGGTGAGTCCTATAAAAAAAATATTTGACTGCGAATTTGTAGACCTTTTCAAAAGCACTAATTCCTTTTCTGAACTTTATTCCATACCTCACGTTGTTTGGCTGAACATTTAAATTTTCGATTTTTCAATAGCAGCTTCGATGTTTAAAAGAAAACCGTGAGTTCTATCAGAAAAAAATTGAAGGTGATTTTGTGCGTCTTCTTAAAGACATCATTTTGTTCCTTGAACTATTTTTCGTATGTCGCATAATTTAAAAACAAAATGGAGTTTCTTATTTTTCAAAAATCATTATCACGATTGATACAAAAACTATACGTTTAATCAAAAAATAGCCAAGAGTAAATTTATAGATATTTTTGAGAAAGACAATTTTCCTTCATAACATTTTTATCGTATGTCGCATAATTTTTCTGAAAAATGGAATTTTTTATTTTTTTAAAACGTTATCACGATTGAAACAAAAACCAAACGTCTTACTAGAAAATAATATGAACCAAATTTGTGATTTATTTTGAGCTAAAAAATTTTTTGTTTGAAATAATTTCTTATCCCTCATAGTTTTTCGGGAAAATGGAATTTTTTATTTTTAATAACATTTATCACAATTAAAGCAAAAACTACGCATATTATGAAAAAGAGGTTTCTATAAAATTTTTATATGTTTTTAGAATAAACAATTTTTCTCTCGGGCATTTTTTCCGTATCTTGCATAGTTTGGCCGGAAAATTGAATTCTTTATTCTTTAAAAAGCATTTTCAATGGATAAAACCAGAATTTTGTTGACAGATGCAAAGAATGAAAATTACTCAGAAACAATTGTCCAATTTTTAAATTAGTTATTTTTAAGTTAATGATTCAGAATTTGTGGGTCCAAACAACTATAGCCGTGAAAAAGTGGCTTTAAAAAAATTAAAATTGTAGGTTTCTATAAGGATCTCCTAAGACCTAATCGTAAGAAATACGTAAAAAAAGACAACAATTTCGGTATTTCCGCTAAAAAAGTATAATGCAAATGAAAATCCGTAAATGAATTGACACTATATATATTTTAAAAAATATGCAAAATTGCTTAACCATAAACAAGGATTAGCTTTTACGACAGACAGGATGACCCTTTTCGTCAGGGCAGGTATACATGCCCTGGTCTATGGGGCTATCCGCCATAGGCAACGTTTTTCTGTCTCAAGACATAAAAATTCGACTTAAGACATGAGCACTTGTCGTCAAGTGGTAAACGCTGGACTCAATATATGTCTTCAAGACGTAGAAACTTGTCTCAATACATGAAATAAAGTCTGGCTCCGTCTCAAAACTGAGGCATCGAAAGATATCTTCACTTCATCTCCAGTATGTCTTGATTGGGGACAATTCAAGTCGGAACCAAGTCGAAGAATTATTACTCGGGATACTTGTTTGGCGGAAATACCGAAATTGTTGTCTGTTTTTACGTATTTCTTACGGTTTAGATTCTAAACCGTAGAATCTAAAGAAGAATCTAAACTAATTTTCTATAAGGATCTTCTAAACTTTAGAAGAAAATTTATAGAAAATTACAATTTTAATCTTTTTTAAGGCAAATTTTTCACGGCTATAGCCGTTAAGACCCACAGATTCTGAATTTTCAACTCAAAAACAACTAATTTAAAAATTGGACATTTTTTTCTCATCAGTTTTAATCGATTGCATCTGTCACCTATCTCATTTCTGAGTTCAAAAAGCTTCGTCTTGAGGCAAGTTAACGCGGACTTGGCTGAGACCATAAAATAGAGACTTTATCTGATGTCTCGACTCATTTTTGAGACGCAGCCAGTCATTACCGTCTTGACGTCGAACTCAAGAATAAATCGAGTCGGAATGAAGTCGAAGCATTTTCACTCGGGCAGTTAAGGTATTTTATAAAGTAATGACGTCATTTCAGGAGGCGGATGGAGTATTTAAAAAAAAAGTCACGGTATTTTAGAAGGCAGTTAGTATTTCTTATTTTCCGGCACAGCGGTGGCGAGATTTTTTTATAAAACAGATGGATAAATATGTTGTCATGACAAAGTTACATAAGCAAACGTTCTGAGAAAGGTTTCACATTGTCTGAACTTATGAGTCACGTCAGAGGTCTTTTTGATTTTTATACCGAGTGAAAATTGCTTCCAAGGGTAACAAACAATATTGTTTAGCGCATGATCGAACATCGTATCTGTATATTGACACCTCCCACTGCCTATAAAGATGTAATGCTTCGATAGCAACGAAGCGTAGCGCAGCAGCGACGGCTGTTAATTCATGCATGCGTCGTTACGTGTCATACTGTCATGGCACAAAAACATATAATACCTGTCTCTACGATCATCGTGACAAGATAACCTGCGAAAAGTCTCAGGTCACACGACCGGTAAACTTCTCCCGGCGAGACGGGTTGGCAGGAAGTACCAGTTCGCCAAGCGAGAAAAAATCCGGCAGCAACCCCAAGCAAAAATGCTTCGACTTGATTTCGACTCGATTTAGTCTTGAGTTTGACTTCAAGATGGCGATGTCTGGTTGCGTCTTAAAAATGAGACGAGTTATCATAAGAAGTCTCACTTTTATGGTCTCAGCAGGGTTATTTCAAGTCGGCGCAAACTTGTGTCAAGACGAACCTTTTTGGACTCAGAAATGTTGTTGAAATGTTGAATAGTTGTTTTCAAGTCAACAATTCAGAATCTGTGAGTCTTAGCTACTATAGCTGTAAAAAATTGGCTTCAAAAAGATTACAATTGTAATTTTCTATAAGGATCACCTAAACCGTAAGGAATGCGTCAAAACAGACAACGATGTCGGTATCTTCTCCAAAACAGGTATAATACAAATGAAAATCAAGAATCAGAAATAGACTTCGAGACTACCGCTCATCAAATGTTGTTTGGTCAATCTTTCCATTTCCTTATAAGCATCAAAAATCTTTAAGATCGAAATGAAATTCACTTTCTTATGAAATGTTTACTGTTCCAGGATTGGAAACACGAGAAAGTTATGTGTATCTGTGCATGGCAGCCCCTTTAACCATATTCAAGATAGATTTCTTAAATTTTTTGGTATTCTCATGAAAGGTTTCTTTGTTTTCTTTCTTTTTTTTTTGTTAAAGTCAAAATATATTTTCTTGTTAATATGAAATAACTTTTTTGGAAAAACCCATGAATCTTGCACTTTATCAATAAATCTTTCTGCAATGCATCCAATCTCAGGCTTGAAATGATCTCCCTAAATTAGAGATTTTCTTTAAGGTTCATTGTAGACTGTTAATGCCAGTTTACGGCCAGCTTTTGATCGCTACACTTCGTATTTCTGAAGTTTCTTCCCGGTTAAAATCAAAAAGAATTTTCACTATGAAGAATCTTTTTCTAATAAATTAAAATTTATATTAAAGAAGTGGATTACTGTATCTATGTTTGAAAATAAAAAAAAAATTAACAAAATTTTAACATTTCAAATAAGTAATTGCAATAGTTTTTTAATTAATGCTGTGGTGAATTATTTACAAAACGTTGGATTACAATTTTCGGATTTTGCAAAAAAGATATTTCATATTAACAAGAAAATATGTTTCGACTTTAACGAAAATAAAGAAAACAAAGAAACCTCTAATGAAAATACCAATAAATTTAAGAGACCTATCTTGAATTTGGTTTAAAAGGTTGCCATGCACAGATATACAGAACTTTCTTGTGTTTTCAGTTTTAGAACAGTAACATTTTCATAAGAAAGTGAATTTCATCTCGATCTTAAAGATTTTTGATGTTAACAAGAAAATGGAAAAATTGACCAAGCAACATTTGATAATAAATTCTCTATTTTTGTTTTCAGGTAATACTAGAATTCAATTAATATATGTTTCATTTTTCAAAACCGTAGTTTTCATATAAATTACCCCTGATGAGAAAGTTCTACTGTTTGGTTGAAAATTTAATTATTTTGTTGAAAATTCAAATATTTTGTTAATAAGTCATCTTTTCTGGCAAAATATTCAACTACTTGGATGACAGCTGAACTACTCTGTTAAAAAATCAATTTGAAGATTCATCTCTTTGGTTGAAAATTTATTTTTTTAGATAAAAATTTAATTGTTTCATTGAAAATTCATGTGTTTTTTTTGATAGTTTGTCTTTTTTGGTTGAAAATCAATCTTCTTGGTTAAGAAATCGTCTTTTAGGGTTTAAAATTGAACTATTTTATTGAATGTTAAGTTCTTTTATTGAAAATTAATTTTTTTTAAAGATTCATCATTTTAGTTAAAACTTCATCTCTTTGGTTGAAAATTTAAGTGTTTTGTTCAAAATCATTTTTTTGGTTGAAGATTTATCTCTTTAGTTGAAAATTTAGCTTTTGTGTTGAACCTTCGTTTCATTTTTGGTTGAAAATTAATTTTCTTAATAAAAAATTTAATTATTCCATTTTTGATTCAACACTCATATTCTTAATTTAAAATTGATCTTTTCTAGTAGAAAATTTATCCATTATGTTGGAAATTGATGTATTTTGTTAAAAGATCGTCCTTCTTGAGAGAAAGTTGATCCTCCTGGTTAAAAATTCATCCTTTTTGGTTAAAAATGCACTTTTTTGGTTGAAAATTTATCTCTTCTAGTTAAAAATTCAACTATCTGCTCAAAAATGTATATTTCTTATTTGAAAATTCAACTATTCGGTAAAACATTCATGCATTTTGTTCAAAAATCATCTTTTTGGTATCTGTTAATCTTCCCGGTTCAAAACTCATCCTTTATGATTAAAAATGCAACTAACTGCTTTATTGAAAATCAATCCGGTTTTGTTGAAGATTAAACTAACTTGGTAAAAAATTCAACTATTTGGTTAAAAATTAAACTATTCATTTGAACATTGAACTGTTTGGTAGAAAATCAACCTTTTTATTGAAAAATCATATTTTTGGATTGAAAATTCAACTGTTTTGTAGATAATTCGTTATTTTGGCTTCAAAATTCAACGAGTTTTGTTGAAAATTCATACATTTTTTTGAAAAAATCATCTTATATTTGGTGAAACATTAATCTTCTAAGTAAATTTTATTTGTTTGTTGAAAACTTAACTATTTGATTAAAAATTATCTTTCTTGATTGAAAATGAACTTTTTTGTTGCAAATTCATCTTTTCCAGTTTAAAAGTCAATTGTTCCGTTTTTGGTAGAAAAATTATGTTTTTTAGTTAGAAATTTAACGATTTGATTGAAAATTCTTGTATTTTTTTTTTTGAAAATTCGTTCTTTGGTAGAAAATTAATCTTTTCTGCTAAAAATTCAACTTTTTTGGTAAAAAAAGTCATATTTCTAGGTTAAAAATGAACTTTTTTGTTGAAAATTCAACTGTCTTCGGAAAAATTCGTCTTTTTGGGTGGAATTTTTTTTTTTTTTTTTTGGTAAGAAATCTTTTTTGGTCACGTAGTCATATTGGCAACTGGACTCACTAGAAACGCAAAAAAACGCAGAGTAAGTGTGAAGTCCGTGTTCAACTAACGGCCACGTTTCTTTCTAGGA
>JAUMHM010000078.1:19736001-19755020 GCA_032362435.1 Melikaiella ostensackeni
CCCCCCCCCCCCCCCCCCCCCCCCCCCCCCCCCCCCCCCCCCCCCCCCCCCCCCCCCCCCCCCCCCCCCAAAAAAATAGCTCAAAATTGGTAATCTAGTTCATGGACAGCCCCTTACGGTTGAAAGAAGTTTAGCCGATAAACGCCTCCGGGGAAAACCCAAGATCCTCTGATCGATAATTGAAGGCGCTAACTCGAACTGGGTCATCATTTAAAAAATAGCTATTTAAGTGTAAAAAGATCAAAACTTGTCGGTTTTTACAACTACAGCCATATAAAATTTGCTGCAAAAATGTTAATATTGTAGTTTTCTATAAGGCTCTCCTAAACCGTAAGAAACACGGAAAAACGGACAACATTTTAGGAGTTTTCGCCAAACAAGTATAATAGTATCAACAAATGGAATAAAATGGATTCATTTATAAAGCGTATTGTATAATAAATTTATAAAATTGTTTAAACTTAAATAAGGATTAGCTTCTATGATGGTATGAGGATGACCCTTTTCGCCAGGGCAGGTAGGCATTGCAGACTTTCAAAACGTCTTCAACAAGTCTTGAAAATGTCTTGATTGCCTGTCATCATGACAAAACTCAACACGAAATATTTTTATACGGCAAGGTGCAGAATGTGTAACTTTTCTTAAGGATCAAGAAAAACGTATGAAGTTTATAAACTTGAAGGATTCTTGGAAGCTCAGTTTCAACCCCTGACTTTATAACTCCTTTTCTTGGTTCGTTATTACCCGTAATTGCGGAACTGAACCCGCGAGAAAACTACAGTAACCTGCTCGAAGTTAGAGACCACTAAGAGCTCGAAACTCCAGAAAGGTTATTGCTACCATAAATCGGTGAAGCTAACGCCTAGCCCCTGTCGGCCTAGTGTACTTGGAACCTATTTCTAAGATCTTAAAGAAATCCTACTTTTTATGTCCGAGGGACGAAGAAAAAGGGCGTTCCTCCTCTTTCAGGTCGTGCAACTTAGGCCTCTTATACGACCCGATAAAAATCTACTCTTTCAAAACTGATTCCTTCTCTTTCAAATACAAAATTCTTCAAATAAAATGAATTTTTACTGAATTCAAATATTACAAAATTTTAAGCATTTAAAACAGAATTTATAATTCATAAAATTTACAACTACCATAAAATCAAGATAAACTCGTTTAAAAGTGGAGAATTTCAATTTTGAAGACTTTGTAACAAAAAATTTATTTTCGAGCATTAAAAATGAAATAATTTTAGACTGAGGGATTAAAAATTATTTGATTTTCTCAACCGTCAAGTGCTGCTTATTTAATTTCAAGTTTAAAGCGTTTAAGATTGAATAATTTGAAAGAATTTGAAATTGAACAATTCTGAAAAAAGAGCTCTCAAAATTGAATAATTTCAGATAACAAATTGAAAAAGAGGACAATTTTGAAATAAAAGGATAATTTCTAATTAAAAGCATTCAGAATGGAATAATTTCAAACTGACTGTGAATCCCGTACTAATGAAAATTAAATATTGCAGTATTTCATACGCAATTATAATATTGTTCTCCAAGATGTAAATCATCGTCGAGATCAATTTCAAGACAGTCTGACTAAACTTTAAAGCATAACCATTCAACTCCTTGTCATCCTGCAAATCCATTTCTTGTTTTAAATTTTCTTTTTATACTCGGCTGATTAGCGGGAAGTTGTCTGCACAAAGAATTATTTAACAGAAGGGGTCAGCAACCTAAGTGCAAAATTATGCTAGTATTCTTATTTTCTTAACATCGCGCATTGATGTATCGCCAACTGTGTAACGATGTAATAATTATCAATTATTAGTAGATGATTAATGACGAAAGCAAGTACACTAGTCGCATCTTGTTATATCCGCGATATGCTGTCGTATGTCATTATGCAGCACTTACTACTTATTACCCGTTATTCACCTTGCGAGAAACTAAATAGCTATAAAAAAATTACTGCCCACTCTGCAACAGTTTGTACATTATTCACCCGAGTTGATTTCAAATTGAGTGGCCCGATGGTCACGGTTCGAAAAAATCGCGCTTCAAAGAAAAACATGATTTGAATTATTATTCTACAGATGTCTGGCTTTATGAATGTTTCTCGATGAAATAAAAAACAATTGCTAGTAAATGATGATTTGTTATAGAAAAATTAAAATAAGGTTACCAAAAGGTTGACATGCATTTAGTTGAAAGAAATGATACCCTCGTTACCTATAAAAAATGGTATTCAGATGCAGATGCCATATACATAACAGTTGTTTTTAACTTAACAATTTAGAATCTGTGGGCCTTGACGACTATAGCCATAAAAATTTGCTTCAGAAAGATTAAAATTGTAATTTTCTATAAGGCTCTCCTCAACCGTAAGAAATACGTAAAAACAGACAACGATTTCGGTACCTTCACCAAACAAGTATAATACAAACGAAAATCCATGAATGAATTGTTTCATTATAATATATTGCATAAAAATATAGAAAATTGTTAAATCATAAAAAAAGATTAGCTTTTATGACAGTCAGGTTGACCCTTTTCGTCTTTCTTAGTACACAAAAAATTTGTATGAGAAAGTAGATTTCATTTCGGTCTTTACGAAATCTCTCAAGTATCCGCACGGCTCGATATTTATACGGCGCAATTTTAAATAATGATTTCCTAACAAAAATATGTTTTAAACTTGCTTTACTAACCTCGATACGAGAATAAAGTTTAGTGTTAAAGTATCTTTGAGGAGAATTTTGCTGTTGTGCTCGAGGCTCTCTAATTCAAAGTACGGAGCCGCGTGTAGCCACGGTTAAACGCGAAAGGTTATTGCTTCCATAAATCGGTGACTTAAATCGCGGAGTGAGACTGAATTTGCGCTGATTCTTTAATGATACGCATTCGGTCTTCGATAATTATATTCTAAGGCAATAAACTACTCCAGGGCAGACCCAACACGATTTGCGCTGCGGCCATGGTGCGAAGCCATCGAAGAGTGACATTCCAAGACCCGTTTCACTTTACCCATTTAGGGAGAGTCCAGAACACTACAGGATTTACCGCCTCGCCTCATTACACCGCCAGATCGAGAGTAATCGCACGTTTACTCCCAATCCATTTTATTTGCCTGTCGTGCAGCTTCACTGCTTGCGAAAACGTTTTCAGCTATCCAAAAATTATCATACACTACCATTGAAAATCGTGAGATCGCCTAGAAAAATATTGTAAAGATATTGGGAAGCTCAGGAAATTCCCTTCCAAATTACCATGTGCCTTAATTTTATGTATCTCTTTCCCAAAAGCCATTTGTTATTTTTATTTGTTCAAATTACCGTTGGCCATAATTTTCATTCTTCTGAATAGCTACATAACCTAAATTTAATTTGACCGATTTTACCAAAAGCACATCTGGCATATTTGGATTCTGGTAAATATCTCTTACATGACGATTCGGCGATATCATGCTCTTCGAATGGTGTTGACAATTTTATGGAATAAAGCGATTATTATGACGGATGGATCAAGAAAGTTTAATCCCATACAAATGCGATTGACTGAATTAAAAAGCACGTGTACCGGGTTAAACGCGAAAGGTTACCGCTTCCATAAATCGACGGGCTAAGTCTGTTAAGGCGTTTCACCTACCAAGCCAATTCCTTTAAATTTCCACGTGATTGAATACCGAAAGTCAAAAGGGTGGGAATTCCTTCAGGTCTCATTCTTCTATTACGTTACATGAGATTCAGAGCAGTGATTAATTAAATCTTTTGCTATTTGCCGTGAAGGTGCCTAAACGCTCCCCACGTTAATTTGGATGCAAAGAGATGAATCAATAATTCATAAATAAATTAGAAGGTTGGAGTAAATACCTCAAATCCCGGCACGACTTATTGAGAGAGTTTGAAATTTCTATTCTCTGAAAGAGTTCTTCTACTTGAGAGAAATTTGAAGTGTGCTTACCTGAAACAGAAAAAGACAAACATTAATCTAGAGCATAATGAGTGATTATTAATAATTGATGATGAATTTAACATAAGTAAGCTTAGCACAGCACACAATTGCAATTTAATGGCATTGTATTCAATGCAATCATTTTTTAAAATCAGGTTCGCGAAACATGTCATAAATCTGTCCATGACTCAATTGCCAAGTCGAAATTCTGAGGTAAATTTTTCGGAAGCTTATATACCTTTCCCATGCCCTCAACTTAAAACACTAATTTGTACGGTACCCATACTTGCCAACAGAGATAATTTCTCCCATACAAGTTAGCAGTTTCAGATAAGCATTATCGTTAAGAAATTCATGAGGAGAGCCTCTTCCCAGGTGAGTCAAACAAAACGTGACGATCCAAGTTTGGAGTACGGGTGGAGTCCTCTTTTAGTAGTCCTCTATTGAAAATAAGGAATAGGAGTACGAGGAAGAGGGGCATGGGGGAATGAATACGGTGACATGAATGACGACGCGTACGCCGGTCACGTGGGCAGAACACAATGCAGGGTGCGGCCTAACCTCTGACACCAAAGGGTCTCGACCTTTTCCTATATATATATATATATAGTTATATTCACATATACACACTCGTACCTACGCTCGGTATCACCGCGAGGTCTCTGGGGCCCAACCCACGTCCGACGCCAACACGTTGATTCTCGTGGAATTTCAAAGCTCAAGGAATACAACCAAGAGGCTACAGGTCAGGTTAGCACCTCGTACGTGATCTAGGAACGAATGAACCGAATGAAAAAACACACTCTCCTGAACTTGGAGCCAGACTTCGATGATACCGATCGATCGATTTCTGACGTCTCAGCCAACCGAGGCGAGGGTCGAGGTCCAAGAATTATGACGTCGATCCTATCGTGAATCGCATAAATCATATAATATTTCTACCCGACTGTCCACGATGCGATTCATTACATATCCAGTTGCTACTCAAGTTACTTGTAATAAGAGAAAAAACTGTTTTTAATTATTGAATGTTTAGAAATGATTGATTAAATTCATTTATTGGGGGTTCGTTGCCTTAACTTAAACTTTCATATGACCCAAAACATTTAACGCTCTGACATAAACTGTACTCTCCATATCAGAGATGTTTATACATACAAAATTATGACTTGCTCTTCTCATTTTGAGGATGTACAATATAGCTTTATAGCATTGTTCATCAGCTTTGAAAACACACCAATTGGGATGTAAAAAGTGCCATATTTCGCATCACATTACTAAGATTAGCATCCATTACTACTAACATAATTCACTTTGTCACCTAATTGTCCAATTATTCCAGCCATTATTGTCCCCTTTTGATGCGTCCTTGTCACCAACCTCTAATAAATTATTCGTCCCGGCACTATTTTCTTCTTTTCCACTAGCAAAGATCGATATCAACTTTCGAGAGGCGCGAAAGCGTGACGAGTCTCGCTGTTGTCTTCGTGTCATCATCATCCAAGTACGACGTGAGCGTGCGACGAAACGGATGAAATCCCTAGCTAATCGTTACTCTTTTCATCAACATCCGCTTACGTGACGCAAGTCTTACTATAAAAATCTCGAATAAATACGACCAGAAAAAAACTTGCTAGTAAATAAGTCGCATCGATACTCTAAACCGGGGTAAGCAACTTGAAGTTTTCGTTTATCAAAACAAACCTTCTTGAATAAAAGCCTAACAATAAAACAACAATTAGGATAGCGAGGAATTATAATTGTCCCTTTCATATAGTAAAAATTCTTCACGAAAGGAAAAAGATGATAGAGGTGTAGGATTGAGAGAGAAAGATAGTGTGAAAGGGTGAGAGCATTGTGCATACGCTTTGTGGGAGATAAGTAGGTGGGGTGTACGGTCCGTGCGAGGATTGTCGTAAATGTCTTCATCCGTAAGATATGAGATGCCGTGGGCGTCCATGGACAGTGGGCACATACCCTCTCATGGACACTCGTTTAGGTTGCATTAACCTTCGCCCGGCGGAAGATGCACAAGGCGAGAAGAAGTCAAAGGTGGGGACGATGAGCAAGGAAAAAAAAAGCTAAAACGAAGACGCAACATTACCTTCGACGATAACGAAACTGGGTTTATGACAGTGTCGCGAGAGAGATCCGATTGCCCACTTGGCAAACACCTTGATTTCTTCGTTAGTCGACCGACTCAGCTCTGCCCTCACCTAACAGAATTCTTTCAATCATGACACGTAGGCACCACTCAGGTCTGGTGAACTTGAGTCACTTCATTTATTTCAAGCTGAACAATCTAATAAAACGTTAAATGCGTAGATGTAACTAGCGCCATTTTTCAAGAAATTATGATATCTTGATTTGATTAATAAATGTTAAAGATCTTATATGAGTGGAAAATTTCTCTTTCAAATTTGCTCATGTCTGCAGGTCAGGAACTTCTCCTCTGAATCCGTAAAGTTTCTCGTTAGCTCGCAGCATACGAACGTGTCCACGTCGACGCATTTGCATTTATCGAGAGACTCGTCGCTACGTGCGGGTGAAGCTTAAGTAAGCGTTGGCGTCGCTCTATGAGTACGAGCAGCTGTGGACCATGCGGGGTCACCGAACAGGAGGTCTTCCTCAGGGTCGCGATGTAAAGGGGTCACTGACGAGGAGGAAAAAAAGAGGGGAAATGGGGGGAAATAGGTGGGGGAAATGGGGGGGGGGGGAATAGGTGGGAGAAAAAGGAGGAGATGGACAAAAGTGCGTACCTAGCAAACGCAACTTGAGCCGAGTCTACATGAGCTGTCGTGCCGACTCTGCGTTTGTCGTAGGTGCCAAAGGTGACGTGTCACGAAGGTGACAATTCTTGAATGTATGCAACATTCTCGGCAAAACAACGACACAGCACGCTAGTGATGAAACTATTTTTGCGAAGAGGTCAACGATGATCCTCAATTATCGGTAGATCAAAGATCATCGTAAAATTATTTTTCCTTCAGAGTCAATGATGCAAACAGCTTGTTTCGAAATTTCACAATTATAATGAACAAGTAATATTTTTCATTTTCCTCAAGATGTCTAAGACCTTAATTACTAGTTTTTTGATTTTGTGGAAAAACAGGATGTGAAAGATCAAACTGATAAATATCGCAGCTTGTGATGCATGAATAATTATACCAACTCCAATATAACGGTTCGATTCGTATACGATTTCTTTGATTGCACTAAATTAATTCGTGATTCACATTTATTGAGCGATTCAGGTTATCAGCAGACGCGATAAGGAAAAAATTTAGGTCTATTAATTGTACATCGATACAGACTAGGGAACTTTCGTAGGTGTCCGCCTGCGATTTTATTCTCCTTGATAAATCTTGTAATATTAAAAAACTGAGTGACACGTATTTTTTCTTTTCTGCGGATATTCGTCTAACTAGACTAATGTATATTTGAGACAATTTTTCGGAAGAGGATTCGTTTTGCAGGGAAATAAAAAAACTGAATGATACTCACTTTTTGATTCATCAGAAAAAGTGCCCCGTTTCTTCGGCAATGTATTTTCAAGGTAAAACACCATCATGCTGCAAAACACCACTACATAATTTTTAATCTTATAATCACTTTTGGAAGTAAATGTCAAGTAAATTCTCTTACATAATAAATTCTCACATGCTTCAAAAATCAGATTTATATTTATACATCCTTTCCAAACTTCCCTAGAAAGGGGTAAATTACCCTTAAATGAAAAAACAACAACATTCATTGTAGACAAAGAATCGTAAAATTAATAAAATGGGAATCGATTCGAAAATCGTAAGTAATTTGAACACAGCATTTATTTACTCGCTAATAATAACAATCGAGCGATGTAAAATCATAATATGTTGACATTAATATTGATTTAATGCAGATTATTTATTTGATATACTTCGAAAAAAGTGGTACTGCACAAAGAAATGTTTGAAGCACAAAGACTTTTTATACCATGAACAAGTAACTACTGCAACTTCTGAACATCTCTCACCTTCACATGAAGGTCGGGAAGATTTTTGAATGGGTTTTCAAATTCATTAGGCCTTTCCATTTGGAAAGGATGGAAACATATTCATCTGATATTTCAAGCATTTGAGAACTTATTATGTAAGAGGGAATTATGTAGGGATGATTTGCAGCATGAGGGTGTTTTACTTTGAAAATACATTGCTAAAGAAAAGGGGCACTTTTTCTGATGAAACAAAAAGTGAGCATCATTCAGTTTTTTACTTCCCTACAAAACGAATCTTCTTCCCACAAATTGTCTCAAATACATTATATATGTAATTGTCTCATAATATATTCTAAAATGTGAATTCTATGTTATGTGTTTCATCACTAGAAACGTTTTCCATATGATAACATTCTAAAAAATTCAAGATTTCTATTTAAAAAAACTCCATTCATTTCTGTTGCATGTGAAATATTCAGGGGCAGGTTTCACCCCTTTAAACTAAATATTCATAGGAAAGAAAAAATACGTGTCGCTTACTTTCTTTGGTACTACAACATATATCAAGGAGAATAAAATCGGAGGCGGACACCTACGAAAGTTTCCTAAGAATCATCGACGCGACGCGACTTGGTTGAAGTAGCTAGTTTAATTGCAAAATGGTTTAAATGTTAACGACCAAAGTACCTCGTAACATAATTTGCCGTTACGTTCCTGTACTCGTAACCGTGAACGACACACAACGCTATTCGAGCGTCCCCACAACTTCCGGCATCGACGCCTGGAATTAGACAATTTTTTACCAAATCCATCAGTCCCTTTTCCTTCCATCACCTGTCGCCTTTCGTCATCATCATTCTCTGAATTCTAGAAAGGATCAAGCTTAGCAGTTCCTCATTTTCTAAATCACTCAACTATGAATTAAGAATTTAAAATTCAAAAGCAAAAAATTAAAAATTGATTGAAATACTTATTATTAAAGAATTTCGTGTTTTGTACTCTACAATTTTTTAATAATAAAAATGAGAGATTTTTCGAATTACAAGCACTCGTAAACGTACAATTTAAATTAGAAATTTTATATGTTGAAATACCATAAATTCAAAGATTTATTTTTGTACAATTCTATATTCAAGGCCTTTCAAATGGAACAATTAATCCTTCAAACTTGAATCGAAAAATTTTAGAGTACTAAAAATTATAATATACTCAATTTAAGAAGTCCTAAATTAACGACCTAAAATTGAAGCGGTGAGAGATAAACTAATTCAAACTTAACGATTTCTACGTTTCATTATTTTAAATCTTAATTTTCAAAGCTCAACCATTTTAAAATCACGGTATGATATTATCCCTAAAACAGGATAGTTTGCTGTAAATAATTATAAACTTAAAGAAACCTGCTTGAAGTAAACAATTAAGATACATATCTCTAATGAGGTTAATTAGATTTAGATGAACTTGAATGCAGAGCAAGATAGTAAAAAACTGAGAACCAGTGGAACTGGTGAACCTCGTAACCGTTGAGGTCATGGAGGTACGTCAGTTCTAGAAACGCACCTTGACTTCCTTTCCCTAGTCGTCTTTTTCCAACGACACAAGACCGCAAAAGCTTATTTAAAGGAAAGAAAAGGCCTGAGATGTGTTGGAGCGAGACGAATTACGAACTGGATATCTTTGGTATATATCGTCCCACTATCAGGGGACACCTATGCCTAGGCAGATCAGACCCGGAGGACTTGACAGCTCGATAACTCGTGTCGCGTATACCTACCTCCTGACACTCGAGGATCACGACTCGCCTTGTAAAGCGATATTAAAGGATTAGTGTCTCGATTCAGGGATCGTGTTCGACACTGACCGGTCGGTGAACATCGCTAACCCGTTTTACCGTCAGCATCAAGAAATGGACATGCCTTCTAGCAATCGGAAAGGACTTAGCCTTTCCGAAAAATATATCATGATCCACTATTTCATACTTTTTTTCCTATCCTTCTTATCTACCAATTTTTGAATCAGCCCAGATGATTGTACTTGACATCTCTGATTGGCACTTCGCAGCCAAGAAGCCTTCTAAGAAGCATCGTCTCTTTTGGAACACAGCCTTCTAGGGACAAGTCGCGTGACCCCGAGAGTAGACTTAATACACATAAAATCCATCCAGTAAAGCAACGTGCGTGTATAGCATGCGTTAAAATGTGTGACGAGTACTGGCGCTCCGCAAGGCAATGGAATGCGTCGATACACGGATGGATAGCTTTAGCTTTACGATCTGACACTTCGGTCTGAGAGGTTTCATCAAGCTCCCACGAACCTTGGCGACAAGACATGCTTTTCTATTTTTTATGAATTTTTAGAGACTCCAGTTTAGACGAGCGTTAATTGGCGGATTGTAAAATGAAAGATTTTATCCAACGGGTATACAAGAGCCTCCTGTCGAACCATGTCAAGCCTTTAATTATATATCTAACTAGAAAGGTCAAAACTGTCCGAAGGTGTGTTATGAATGATCATCGCCTATTTGTGAATCAAATTACTGACAATTCAGGTTATTCATGAATCGAAAAATTAATTCAAGAGAGAGCCGTTACCGAATTTGAATTAGAATTGGATTGAGACTCGTCATTGTGGGCGATTAGAATGTAGATGACTCTATTAGGGACTTTCCATGAAGATGACTCCATTTCTCCATTCCGGAGAGAGTCGACGATCCAAAGAAATCAAACGATAAAGTGATATATGTATACGAGAGTGGCGCGTTAAGGTAATCGCGAGAAACATGTGTTTATCACATTGTCCTCGTCAGCGTGGGCAAGTCACATGATATCCCGGCTGTAGTGTACTTATTACAGAGTGCCAAGAAGAACAGCCGCTTAGGACAATGAATGCACAACCTGGCACTTAATATGATAGCGTTAGCAGCCTGTTACACTTGCAAAAGAAACTGACATTAAGTGAGCTCCAATGACGCAAACCTAGAGCTAAAGTGACATTGATTGAAATTGGTTCAATATTTCAATACTCGTATATCAATATTTGTACTTTCTTCAACTTTTTCCTTGAAGGATTAAAGAGACAAAGTATCCTTGTCGATGCATCATTACAGTGGCGAAGAAGGCAATTCAACTGATGGAGTGTAATAATTGGATTGTTCACACTTCGCCCACTGTTTTGTCTTTTTCGTTTCTTTTCTTCTTTCTCCCTATTCCTCTCCCACACTCTCTTCCACTCTATTCCATTCTTCTGCGGTGGTTCAGACATGCAATTAATCAGTGAGTAGTTGCTTCAATTATACAAGCCTGCTGCTTTTCATCATCAGCTTCTTCTGCATATTATATCTTAGGTTAGGACTCCATGCCGAATTCACAAAAGACAAACACTGGACCGACTTTTTCTTACTCACCCAACTTATAAAACATGCAAAAAAATATTTCCTTTTGTCTGAAAAAATTGTTATCGAAGAGGTATCACATTTTGAAAACTGATACCTTAAAGCAGTGATCGGCATGTAATTGACCAAGTCAGGGTATCCTGCCCTGTGACCTACTTTTACGTCAACTTCATAGTTAATTAACTTTCATAGACCAACAACATGTCATTAGAATCAAAACAGTTCACAAATTCCAAATATATTATTTTTGAATCGCTAGTTGTAGAATTAAAGAATTTTTATCTTCCTTATTCAGAGCTGCTTATGGACAAAAACTCCAAGCCTAGCCAAACTGAGGTCCGTGAATGGACCGAAAAGTAGTAGAAAAAATTAAGCCCGGTCCAGTCTGACCATACCTGAAAAGTGAAAAAAAAATTTCGCTCAACACTACCTTAAAGGCTAAAATTCCTGCGGTATTGTGCAAGCTTTTAGTTGGAGGCGCGATACGTCTGTCAGGGTCCTGAGCTGTTTTCGCCACTGAGTTATGCGAGCTTCTCTGCAGGAATAGGTTCTTATCATTCTGGTCAAAGAAGAAGCTTTAAAGATCGCGGAGCGGACAGTCGGATGGACAGCAGGCACTCAGACAGACAGCAGCAACGGCAACACAACAGCGGCTGCAGGAGCAATCTCCTGGACAATTAGCCCGCAGTTCGTGACGGGTCCTGCCTCCCTTCTTTTACGTTTCTCCTTCCTTCGATGCACTACCTCTCCCCTTCTACCATTTCCTCTCCAAAGAATCGTGTCTCTCCTCCAGAGTCGACCACCGAGTCCCAGATCTACCTGCCGTTTATACCTAATGACCCGGCAGGTGCGCCGCGGTGGTGAACCTCTTCTTCGTCGTCCCTGTTTTCTTCTTCATTTTCTCCCTGAGCTGCTTCCTCGGCCCACCCGGTACGTGCAGACGTCCGACTCCGGTAATGCCACCGATCGCGCATCTCTGCCGTGATTCTCGTTGAAGACTTTGTAATGTTTCTCTTTCTTCTTTCTTCCTTTTCTTTTTTTTATTAAGGAGGAGAGGTCAAGCCCTCGGAGTGGATCCTGCTCCGAAACGTCTTTTTGTATACTTGGATTAATCTTGCAGTCTACCTTACAGTTACGCTGATTGCGTATTGCGTTATATCCTCCGTTGTTCCTCAACAGTTAGAGCTGTAGTCTTTTTTGCTGTAGCAATAAATCTTGATTCACGCAACGTTTGATTTCCAAGATCTGGAATGCTTAATGAAGAAATCTTACTAGAGAACTTACATCAAGGAAAATTTAAAGGTTTACTAAAAGAAAATTGTATCTTGTTAGAATGTTTAAAGCTGAAACCAGAAACCATATATAATTGTATAGATCTTCATATTAGTAATGAGTGTACTCTCTTAAATGTATACTACTTTCATTCTTGGTGATGAAACATTCGATAACAGTCAGGTCGTGAGGGACAGTGTACTGCTACAATATGATTTATTAGGCTCGTTTATCTCTCCTGCACTGATGGTCCTCATAAGAATCTTGTTTTTGAGCATTGGAATGTCACTTAAGACTACACGTATTTATTGTTATAATACCCCGACTTTTTGAAAGCTCTCGATCTTCGGATATTATTTCAGTCGAAAAAAAATATTGTTCGTTTGCGGAGGGAAAATATTATTCTTAAGGCGAACGCGGTCTCGATAATAACCCATCAGTAAGGAAAGTATTACTACAGCTCTCGTGAAGTTTTCGTGACATGCTTGACAAATTGGCTCTGGAAGGTATTTGTACGAGTGGGATTTACAAAACTAACCCTGAATCACTCAAAGTAGTTAATTGCCGAATTGTCAGATTTAGTCGTTGTGTGGGCGAGGTGCGAACGATGCATCCATCATACCAATGATTCCTGCCAAGAGGTACAATTTTAATAAGAATGTGATGTATTTATTTACTACTGTACTTATACTAACTCATTTCAAAACAGAAAGCAACTGTTTTTCATTCATATTCCCAAAGAATATTGCACAGTACAAACATAATCGAAAAAATCACCATCTGCAAGTGACATAATAGTAGATCTGCATACGAAATCTGTGCCAACCTATCATAGTGATACAACACTTGTTGCCAAACACATCTCCCACAATACAATCATTTTCTCACATCTCTAATAAAATAAAACAGAATCGCGAGCACCTATTTTGTAAGTTGAAAATATATAGATCAGAATGTGATCGATCCTCGAATCCTACGATATTTCGTGTAGTACTGTGACCAAATGCTAGAGAACAATTTCGCAATAGCACATGAAAGACACGATTCGGTAGAAAAGGCGATTGTAGATAAGGAGATTCTGCGTTATAAATAAACTAAATAAATGGAAATTGATCAATGCAATGAAAAGACGTTTGTGTTTGTACTTTTCAGAGAAGGTGCATTTGGAGCAAGATACGATTTGCTTAGAATTGCGGAGGTAAAAGTAAAGTACCGAGGGAACTGAAAGGCAGTTTACAGTGACACTTGAGCAATTGTTAGATTGAAAAAACCGTGATTTGCGGATGCTCTCGGAAAAAGAAGACATTTACAGAAAATTTGAAGCATAAAAAGAAAGATAGGATTATAATTTCTGAGAAATTTAATTACACGTTAACAAGAACGATATACTCAACGATATCTATAATAGTAATTCGTAAACTATTAATCGCCTCAAAGTGACAATAATTATACCTGAGCTGATGTGTGTTTACTGCAAGAAACGAGCGAAATCTCGGCAAGAGATGTAGCTTCGAAGCAGTAATTTACTGGCCTTTCTTTTTAGATGGCTTTTCAGGCAGGTAAATTCCAGAAGCTTGAAAAAAGGATCGTTTAGAACCAATAATCCTTCAGTGCCACGGACATCGTAAGAGTATACATAGGTTATACAATACGAGTATACATACATGCAAGACGCTGGGTGCAAATTCCTCGTCGGCAGTTGTACATTTTTCTACGGCACGCCTCGGGTCTCCTCTTGACCTTTCTCTACACGGACGAAGCACGGAGCACGGAGCAATAACTTCACCTAGCGGCGCTACCGTGGAAAGATAAAGAGCAAGGGAGGAGCTCCACTGGCCGCTGCTGCAGAATCGGTGGCGGAATCGAGTGGCCAGGTTAATGGCATCGTGATGGAGAAACACCGGACACGCCCTGGAGTACCACTACTCGAGCAGCTAAGAACTGGACCAGTGATCAGTGACCTCGGATAAGCGTTCTGATCCGACCAAACGTGTCATCAATCCGATACCTGGCTAATTTCAAATAATTCTGCTACAATTTCATTGCTGATCTTCTAAAAATCCAGACGATTTGGCACGTGTCTTTATCAAATTGGAATACATCCGAAGAATGGAGTTCCTAATTCATAATTTTTAAGCATGGCAGGAGCTATTTGAGATGCAGATGCTGGGACGTTAATTATCTAGAAAGAAATAAAAGTACATGGAGAGAATTAAAAATACTAAATTTAGATCCAAGGCGATCAAATATATCTCTTGGTGTAATTTACACGCTACCGAGCGTATTACCAAGTACTCATTCCCGACCTGGCATGACTCAAGTTCTGCTGTATAGGAAGGTGTATGTACGCGTGTATATCAGGAGTTTGGACCAGTGATGGAGTCTCAGGGTCGGACAACCAGTACTAATTAACCGTGGAATGCTGTATCTAGATTGAAATCTGGGTGACCCGACGCCCCGGGGCCATCACCTCCGTTCACCTCGGGCTTCCTACGAAGCTGGGTTCACCAGCTCGACGGGCTCCGCCAGGTATACATCCACACACATAATGCCTCTTAGAGACTTGCACTCATCTCCTGCTACCAACACACTCGAATTGGTTAGCAATCCTCATCAACGCGCCTTCAATGCTTCTGTAAACCTTCTTTTGAGTTATTATAACGCTTTCCATCCTGACTATCATATTAGAACCAATGCAACCCATCACCTTCGAAAATTACGAGAGCACTTGTATATAAAGTTTTTTACTAAATATATACTTCAAATTTAGGCTTTTAATGTTGTTCAACTTATCATTGTTTAGCTACTATCCATCTATCCTTCAAAATCAAAGAAATGAAAATTCGAAGCTTTAAAATAGAGAATCTCCAAATAAGTATCGACTGAAATTGTTTTTTCTTACAAACTAAGAGCCATCAACCTTTTGGCCATGTGTATATTCTTACACAAAAAAATAAATTAATAATTGTAAAGATTTTGCTGCAGACTTTCGGGTTTTTTGCACACTCCTAAAAATGTCGAATATGTTACTTATTCAATTTTTGTAGACCTTGAAAAAAACTTGCATAAGTTAGAAAGTTTTCCAATTGTAAACGCTCTAAGGATAGTCACTATACGTATAGTGTTTAGGATGAAATTTTTTATTTAAGGTAAGTTATGTAGATTTTCGTGTTTCACCTTCAATTTTAGGTGAGAACTGCAATGCTTATCCATTCCTAATGACCAAAGGCTGATTTTATTCCTCTGAAGATTCTTTACAATTTTGTTTTGTCGCATTTTATTCAAATTAAAATTATTCAGAAAAAGGTTTGTTTACAAAACATACAAATGTATGATTTCTGAAAAAAAATGTTGTAATAAAACCTAATCAAACAAGATTGTAGAGACACTTACAAGGAATAATATCAGCTCTTGATCATTAGTAATGGATAAAAATTGAAGCTAAAACTCAATAAGCCATAAAAAATTTCGTGGACTGAGAATTAGAGTGTTCTGTCTCCGTTTTGGTTAACTTGACAGGGGAGAAAAATGAATATTGACATTTCTGCTTATCTCTTTGATAATGATAAACATTTTTTTATATATAATTTTTAAATACTTAAACATTATGCTTGAAAGCTTAAAATAAAACAATCTTATATTCTTTTAACCCTATGGAGATAGTATAACTGAAAAGTTTGGTTGAATGCAGATAGAACAATATACCTCCGAAAAAATAAGATTCAACTTTGATTCTTGTTCTATCTACACACACATATACACACATATTATAAGATGATAATTTTTGTTAAGACGCATGAAATAAAATTTTGACTTTTTGCATTGTCTATAAAATGAGAGAGAAATCTGGGAAATAGAAAAGTGTAATTAATTCAATTCGATCAAAAGTGCAGGTAGAACAGTCTAATTCTCAGCGCGTGATTGGTTAAATAAACAACTTCAACCTAAACAATTTTTTATATATATGAAGCTACGATTTCTCTCCTGAAATTCGCAACAAGTAGCATTGCATCATTATAAAGGTTGGATGAATTTTGAGATTAACTGTACGTATATAGTACATCCTTAAATTTAGTTCCACTCTAAACTTCTTGATTTGCAGTTCAGTCTTTAGCTCCACCTTAAAATTGTTAACTTTTGAAAACATTGAAAAATCTCACTGGCCGAGAATAGAGACCATACTATTTCTAAAGCATAAAATCCATCTGAATTGCACGCATACTCGTATATGCTTATTTGTCGAATCTCCTTCCCTTCAAAGAAGCCGTTTCGCGAATCTTGGATCTCGAAGGAAAAATTATATAGTCCTTATAAACGCCCATGAAGATGCGTTGTACAAATGTAGATACAAGAGGTTACTAAAAGTAAATTGCTACGAGTAAAATATTCGTGACTGTATGCACCGACCAAAGTATCTCGAGGTAACTTAATAGCATTCGCGATAAAATTCCCTGGTGGCGCAAGCGAGACTCCAAAGGGAGCTCAACCGGATCGTTTCTTCGCGCCCAAACAAGGTTGCCAACCTATCCTTATATTGTGCACCTACCTCTTCTTTCTCTTTTCAGCAAGTGCGATTTCAGAAGAACCAGAGGTCAGTTGTTTGAAAAGCCAATGCGTAACCCGACCTGACTACAAGCGCGTCCCGCGGGTCGTAGCCTGCTGTTTTTATCTGGCCATATTTCAGGATGATTCCACGCTTAATGTCCGGTCGCCAAACCGCCTTAATGTTTCCTTTCACGGGGCGAGTCGTACCATGGTTGACAACTTAACCCGAAGATTCTACGCACAAGGGTGTTTTTATGAGCATGCTGATCACTTGTGTCACTTTTTAGATTCTACTCAACAAAGTAAGAGCGAGCCGTCAATTTTCCTGATTTGAAAGTAATTAAAACTTCATCCTCTTGGAAATATAATATTTTATACAAAATTACCGAAATTTCTGTTAATTTGGGTGTACAGGGTGATCCTGAACTCATCATATACCTTGTGTATACAAATTCCTTCAACAAAACTGAACAGAAAATTACATTAACAAAATGTTGTACGATCGATAGTTTTTAAACTATTTAGCGTTGTAAGGAACCAATAGGAGCTCGTAACAATGAGACTAGAGATAAAAAAATTCAAGGCAACGTGAAGATCTTAAAACATATCACCCACACTTGTTTAATGATTCCCCCGATTCAAATAGGAAGCAAGGATATTGCCTTCTAAATATGAAACATTAAATACTTTGGTGATAAGTAATTAATAGTTTTCATAAAAAAGGAATGAAATATTAAAATTTAAATAAAAATTGCATTAAACGTTGGAAATGAACATACGATTAATAACGTTCATTTTGCATAATTCTGAAAAGTATTTTTTGTAGCTTTTCAATAAATATGCATAATCCAAATGCCTTGTACCAAATTGTGCATACGGTAGGTCAAGATTCGTGCAGTTTTCACGTGCTTGCAATCAAATTATTTTGTTGATGTAGTAGAATTTTAGTTTACAACACAAATTTAATTCCAGCAGAATTTATTAGCAAAAGCAGCTACAAAATATTGTGCAACAGGGGAAAGAGAAGACCGATTTACACAAATGAATTCACCTCTCTCCCGTGTCGCGTACGATATTTTTCATAACACCTGTATGGGAAAAGTACTATTTTGTTTGTAGATATTCCGAGCATGCAATATTTTTTAAAAATAGATACAACTTTCTCGTCAAAGCGAAACCATATCTGTTGTCTTTCCTTCTCGAAAATACTCTTAAAACATCAATTCCAATCATACCACTGAAAATAATTTCTTACTTTCAGTCGCATAATGGAAATTTATGCTTTCAATGTTTTTTGTGTGGTTTTTCGATCAAAAAATATAATAGACAATGTCTCATTTTGACGACAAACTCTTATTCGCTTTTTCAAAGAGGCCAAAAGTCAGCAAAGTTGCTAATCATTTCAACTTCTCCTGGATTTTTGAAAATAATACATTACTTCTGGTGGCATGATTGAAATTAATGTTTCAAAGTTTTTTGGGTAGTTTTTCGATCAGGAAAGGCAACAAACAAAATTCTACTTTGCTGACAAACTCTTATCTATTTTTAAAAAGAAGCCAAATGTCAGCAAAATTGCGAATCATTATAACTTCTCCTGAATTTCTGAAAATAATGCATTACTTCCGGTGGCATGATTGAAATTGATGTTTTAAAAGTTTTTAGGATAGTTTTTCGATTAAATGTCCATGTGCCCCAGATAGAATCACTTCCCGAAGTTGATTTTTGCTGACGATTATCTATTCAAGCTTCCGTTTGGCTAATTCAATAAGAGATGAATTTCTAACACGCCCCAAAAGCCGTTCCCAAAGTGTAACGACGGTTTTGGTTGACTCTTTCTTTTTTCTCCCTCTTTTTTCTTTCTGTTGTGTACATTTGCTGTGCACCTGTCTCTAAT
>JAUMHM010000078.1:19761087-19771931 GCA_032362435.1 Melikaiella ostensackeni
TAAAATCTATTTTCTCATGAAAATTTTTTGTGTACTGAAAAAGAACACCCAAAAAGTTCACAATTCAAAAATAGACTTTGAGACTTCCTGCACAGTGGTACATGATAAGATATGCACATATTGTTAATATGGCATCTTCCTCAAAATACCTTTTTTTTGGGCAACGAGGGTATCGTTTCTTTTCCCTGAATGTATGTAAAAACCTATTGGCAACCTTATTTTTTTTATAAGTACCAGGTTAACATTCTAATTTATAATAAAAATGTATGTAAAATCTTTTGGCAACCTTATTTTATGATAAGTACCACGTTAACATTTTAATGAGTTGTAAAATATTGAAAAAAAACTGAAAAAACTAAAAGTATATCAGTTATATTTGAAATAAAAAATATCTGTAAAAAATCATAAGATTAGAGCCAATGTAAATAACGTACTCATTGGTACATAATGTGCACATATTGTTAGCATGGCATATTCCTCAGGAAATCATTTTTTGTAGACAACAAGGGTATAATTCCATTTAATGAATGTATGTAAAACCTGTGGCAACCTTATTTTTTGATAAGTACCGGGTTAACATATTAATCAGTTATAAAATTAAAAATTGTATGTAAAACCTCATGGCAACCTTATTTTTTGATAAGTACCAGGTTTACATTTAAATAAGTTGTACAATTGAAAAACCTGAAAAAATTATTACAAGATTTGTGTTCACAGAAAATGGGATATGGAGGAAAGATTAAAAGAGAGACATTAAGAAAAGATTGGTTCCAGACTGCAGGGTTGCCTATGAATACTTAAGATTTCTTTTTAATTAGTTTGTTAATGGTTAACTCAATTTACCAAAAGATATCTATTTTATTTAAATATTTCTTTTAACTTTGAGAACGTTAGTAATTTTTTAGAAATGTGTTATTGGTTTGGATTATTACCTTTTCTTTTGGAAAAATGGAATAATCTGAATAGATCTGTTCTAAATCAACTCACAAGAAGACACAATAGTTTGACGTGGTAACATTACCCTATATTCAGGGTAGATTTTAGCTCCCTGAAGATAATTTCTGTTCCAAGTAGATTCTGCCCAGAAATAGGGCTAGAAATTGCTCTTTGTTTTTTTTTCTATTTAATATCCATCAAGATAGACAAGTATGTTTTGCATAAGACTTTTGCACGTGCTCTCACAATTGTGAATTGCAGTGTATTTGTAGAATTTTGGATCAGACAAGTTAGCTCATAACTGTACTTGAGACTCGGTGACTTTTCAACTTGAAATTAACGACCTAATGGTATCGCGCTTAAGGAAATAAGAAGAAATGAAGAAAAGCCGTTCCTTCGCGGTCATTTGCGTATACGCGTCTTATCCGGGACAGACCGAAACGAGCGTGTAAACGTGCAAACGTGAGCGTGTAAACGTCGCGTATTTCACGCCAATGAAAACCACACTGATCATTACCGACGATCGGGACCAATGAACGACAAAGAAACTTTTGCGGTTAAACCTGCACTGAGGGCAGGACCGGAGATTGCAGGGTTGAAATCACTTTGAGGAATTGAAATGACGTTCGAAGAAGATATCAATATTTCATACGCTCTTTCGATCAGCTCTAAAATTAAAGGCTGTAAGCCACATCGTAACTGTACCTCGAAATGAAGGACATTTTACATTTGCATCCTTTTTTTTCTTACTTTTTAACATTTATTTAAGCCATTTCAAGTGCGGCTAGCGCTCGGATGGGCATGCATTCGTGAGATACGCCTAGGTCGTGTTTTCACTGCGTTTAACTAATGTCGAGCGGGAAGTTTGACGCCGAAAATGTCTGTATACTCACGACGATATCGGGTGTCTATAGCCAAACTCGACAGCTGGAAAATCGGTTGCACTCGGGAGCAGGTTTTCTGCAGTTTTCCTCTCGCCTGGCCAAACATCTAGACAAATGCGAGTACTTCTGATGAAGTCGGATGCAGCTGCAGGTTATCGCTCGATTTCGCGGCGATTTTGAAAGAAGATATTAGTACAATAGGTTTTTGAAACTTCAGTGCTATGGAACTTAAATATCCTTGCCTATCCATAATAATCAGAATAGACTCTTCTCTTAAGAGAAAAAGCTCAAAGTAATTTACTTACATTAAATTGATTTATTATGGGAATTGAAAATTGTATGAAGAGAAAAAAGACATTGGCGTTGAGTGTGACCAAATATCGTTTAGTGAAAAGAAATAAAAAGGAAAGAGGAAGTGAGAAGGAGGGTGAAGATTGGTTAAGATGGTGTAGAAAAAGAGAAAGACATTAGGCTCGAACGGGTATGTTCCTTTACCGTACCATGATTCGCCATAAACGTCACGTATCTTTGGCTAAAGAGAACCATTCCGACGAAGCGGTCCAGCAGGCGCCGCTCTCCGGTACCTATATTAACGACGTGACTGTCGACTTCTCTTCCGGGACCAGAAACAGCTCAGAGATACCATTTCTAGTGAGATTAGGATCTAATCCAGAAGAGTGATTAAAAATGCTTAATTATTATCATCTCAATCCATGAAACTGAAAATAATTACTCAAACTAATTTCAGTCATTTTTTAAACTCTCTTAGCAGCAAATATTCTAACTCTGAACAATTACAGAAACAAGTGAAAAAACTTGTAACTTTTTTGAGATCTGATAAAAAGGAATACATTAGAGATAATTTTGAAAAACATGCCCGCTGGCCTAAAAACAGTGTGCCAAAGGGCAATCCAATCGGATAATTCCTTCGAAAGCTATCGTGTTCACAGACGACGACAACGGCGACTTTCTAGAAGGATCTCCTAAGCCGTAAGAAATACGTAAAAACATACAACGATTTCGGTATCAAGATGACCCTCTTCGTCAGGACAGATATACCTGCCCTAGTCTGTAGGGTTATAGGCAACCGTTTTACAGTCTCAAGACATAAAAATTCGACTCAAGACATGAAATAAAGTCTGGCTCCGTCTCAAAAATGAGACATCGAAAGATGTGTTCACTTCGGCTCCAATATGTCTTGCGGGCAATTCAACTTAGAACCAAGTCGAAGAATTTTCATTCGGGAGACACCGAAGTAAAATCCATTTTTCCTCAACCAGTGAGTCCAAAAATGTCAACATCCATAAAGATTTCTCATTAAAGAATTATTCCTGGATAAATGCAGGTAATTTACAAGTCTTAAAATAAACACCGTAATGTCTGACATTTTAGTGAGTTAGTTTTGCAAAATGAGATGATGTTTTTACGAGGTGTGCCATTTACACAAGTATCAAGGTTTGAATGCAGCCCAATGTTCACAAGCCGCAGGTAATAAAGACGTCATTCCACTTTTGAAATGACGACATGACTTTGCGCCGGAAACGGCAAAAAAGGTACACTTACGTACGTTGCTATCAGTGCGAGGAGCGGGTTTACGAAATCGAAGAAGCTAGCAAACGATTTCGATTATACGAGCGTGATGTTATCCGCGATTAAAGACGACCGTGAGTTCCGATGTGGTCGTAACGCCATCCTAAGAGCCCGTACCTGTCCAAGGGCCAGGGTAATACCTGAAAACATGTCTCTATCACAAGGTGGATCTCCTCTTCTCGCCCAGGTAACGCCTTCGCATAAACACGAGGTTTTATCCCAACTCGTTTACGGCATTTCTATAGTTAACGGCTCAACGTTTTCACGTGGCGAGTGCTAAATTAAGTCGCGCGAGTAAGGCGCCAACCTTGCTGCTTTTTCTACCGTTTTCCGTTGCTTGATTGGTCGCCCATTTTTTTATTCGCACACAGATGAGCAAGATGAGTAGAAGGCTCGGTTTTTAATTCCAACGACCTTTCTTTACTTGTCTATTTTGTAGAGTTGTCAATTTTCCCCGTTGAAAGGAGCTGTTAAAATCTGGTACATTTAATATATTCTTCAGTCTACTATATATTTCATTTTTCAAATATACTGTTAATACCTTGAGGTAAAAGAAATTATACCCTCGTTACCTATGAAAAATGGTACTCAGAGGAAGATGCCATGTACAAAATATATGCATTCTTTTATTATGACCATTGAGTACTGCATTATTAATTTTTTAGGCTAGGTTTTTGTCTTTAATTGTTGATATCTTTATGAATTTCATATTTAAAGGTGAAAATATTTTTCTATCTTACTATTGTGCCTTTGGACTAATTTCTGAATCTTGATATTTAGGGCTAAACCTTTCTGAATAATTTTCCTGAAATCTTTTGACATTCTTCGAACATGTGGTTTTTACGAAGTGTAGGCTGGATGAAACAGTCGTTAAAAAGCGACTGTTTCGCCTCTCTTGCAAGTGGTTTGAAATGAGTTCCCAAAATATTAGATTTTTTCTGAGGTCTTGTTGACAGTCAATGTCAGTTTACGACGAGATTTAAAACACTGCACTTCGTATTTCTGAAGTTTTTTCCCGGATAAAATCGAAAAGAATCAAACTTGGTTTGAGACTCGCTTAAATTAAAATTATCAAATCCAAGCCTTTAAAATTGAAAATTTGCTAGCTGAGGGCAATCCAAATTCAACAAATTGAAACTTAAATTAGAATACAAGCTACAGAAACCGAATGAAAGTAACAGTTTAATTCTGAAATACTTTTGAATTTATTTGATTTTGACTTAAGGCCGTCAAAATTTAACAATTCTGGACACCAACATCCGATGCTGCACATGTCATAACTTTTTAACATTCACAATTGACCAATCATTAAAAGACGTCAATTTAAAAGTTTGAAAATCAGACTTACAAAATTAAAAAATTATTAAATGCTGGTCTTCAAAACATTTCAATTTTTAAATTAAAAATTGAAAACTATTTGTTTTTAAATTTGAAAATATCTATTTTTTAACATAAAACTTTCGAATCTTGAAGTTACTAATATTGTTATTACTTCTGACTTATTGATGAAAGCTAACAATTTAATCTTGTCATTTCAACTTTTGTTCGAAAACTCTCCACTTTCGATCATCTTTACTCGATTAAATTGCATAATTTAGTATTTTTAAGGTACAAAATTGAGCAATTCAAATTTAAAAGACTTATCAATCCCGTCAAAAACACTACGTTTGAAAAAATGCCGCCAAGTACATGACTATTTTTTATATTATTTATTTGTGTTAAAGATAATCAAAGTTGTGAAATCAAAAAACAAAGCCAATTACGAGTAGTGGAAAATTTATGAATGGAAGTTTTTTTTAATAAAAGGAATTAGTTCAATGAATTAGTTTATTATATAATTTTTTGTTTGATAAAATAAATAAATTGATAGTGTAGAGGAATAAAAAAAGCAAATTACAATTTATTATCAAATGTACGTCCATATATTTTAAGAATTTTTTAATTTTACACCGTAAATTTGCGTCCTTACAAGAAATTTATGTACTTCGTTACAGATTTAATAAAATCCACTGAAGAGGGCCACCATTGTGTGCCGAAACGTTTGAAACAATTTAATTTGTCTTCAATTTCACCTGACCCTAGAGCTAATAACGAACATCAACATTCCTTACGAATTTTTTTCATTTCTCTACACTATCAATTTATTTCTTTTACCACAAAAAAATTATTTGATAAACTAATTCATTGAACTAATTCCTTTTGATTAAAAAACACTTGTACTTATGAATTTTCTACTATTTGTACTTGACTTTATTTTTTGATTTCACAACTTTGATTACCTTTAATATAAATTAACAAAATATTGATAGTAATGTACTTAGCGGAATTTGTTCACACGTAGTGTTTAGGGTGGGATTTCATTCTTTTTTTTCGCAATAATAACAAATCCACCTCCAGTGATTCATTTTTCTGACAGCATTGGAAGAAAATTAAAATATACAGTCGACTTTTTTTGAAGCATTCTTGTTGAATTTGATAAAAAAATCAGTATAAAATCAGTATAAGTCTGGATGTATTGAAAATTGTTAATTTTCTAAAATATAAATCCAAACCTAACTCTTTTGTATGTTTATGAATCACTTTTTCCTACAAAAGCGGCATATTTACCCCTTATTTACTATATCTATGCAAAGTTTCATCGAAATCGATCGATTGGTTTTGGCTGCAGGTGCGTCTGCATGTTATAAACCAATAAAAAATAAGTTCAAATGACTAAAAAATGAAAAATCTTCGATATAAATCAATGCATTTCGAATTAACTATTCTCAGAATCTGATGACATCTTTCTAAAAAAAATTTTGAGTTTATTTTGTGAATGCGTATGAGCTGTACCAAAGTCTGCATTTCAAAAATCACGCTTTTAAATCTTCTTTTCACTACGGATGCAATCGCGTATATACTTTCTATCAAATAATATGTAAAATCGTAAAATGAGATGTGATTGTCAAAGATTTATAATCATTGGAATAAAATTATAGCTTGCAGACGACTTTTTATTGAGAGATTTTTTTTTGAAAATTCGATTTTAGCTCATTTCTACAGCTTTCAGTTAACATCTTCCAAATATTTCAAACTCATAGTCTTCAAGAGTTGTCAATATAAACAGAATTCCATCACTTTTCCAAAACTCAATACATTTTCTAAAGTTTTCAGTTTTTCCAGCTTTACAAAAACCGTGATTTGACCTTGGAAAAGTCACAAAAGGTGATGAAAAAATTAGAGAAAAGATAATCTTTGATATTCCACAGGTGTTCCTTGAATAACGTCATGCCGAACGACAGAATTGACACCAGACCTGCCATACAAACGAGTCACTCAAAGTCCGGGTGCTCATAATGTCAGTGATCCATCGATAGCCACTTACAAATTTGTTTATTTTTCTTATGAAGATTCTAAAAGTCAGAGATCCTCAAGTAAGGGGTCACTTAATACTGTTGCGCAAAATCAATTATAAAATAAAAAAAGTGTTTTGTCCGCATAATTCAATCATCCAAACAATAAATAACTCAAATGATTTCTAATCAGCTATTCAAGAATCCATTCACTTTTTTCTTTTATCTCAACTTCGTTTGATTTACCAGCAATTAATTCCCAGCGCAGAAGGTCAAAGGGTACGATTTTGCGTAGGCCTTAAATTTTTCGCTTCTCTATGATTAGAATACACAATCCAGCGTCGCAACACAAAGCCACGAATAAAGCATTACTTTGGCATAACTATGCTTTTCTTTGTGTGAAATGAACGAGATGACAATGATATCATCATAAACAACAATATCCTGATGAAGGATATGGTTATTTGCATTTTCATTGGTAGCTGCGACAACCTTCGAATAGTCTCTACGTCTTTATATCCATACGGGTGTCGTAGATCGCGAACCCAAGATTTACATACCGTATATTCAGTGCTCTATGCCTTGTAGAGGCAAAGGTCACTCCACCGTGAGTATCGACCGAAATGTCACTTAATATCCTTCTGTCGTCAGAGAATCAACGTTTGCGTGTGGTACAAAAAAAAAAAAAAAAAAAACCACATAACGACCTTTAGCCAGCCTAGCATCACCGATATTGACTCGTCCCGCCTGTTTTACAGCGATAAATTAATCCTCTAGTCTCGATAAAAGCTTCAGCCATTCTTGCGCTCAAGGGACCAAAAGGTACGTAAATCATTCATACGTTTATTGTCCATAAAATATTCTTTTAGTTTGAAAGAGTGTCAACTTGAAATTGAAATTCTTAGAAGAACATTAAATACTATTATTACAAAAGATTATGACAAAGTGAAAGAGTTATCTCAAAAAAAGTATCAGTTGCCTCTTGTGGTGACTTCAACAATAATGAATTCTGCTCATCATTTTTGTTTCTTAATATAATTGGGCAAAAAATATTATTTGCGCTGAACGAGCATAGTTATTTGTGCAGCAAGTGCGAAATCAGCGTTTCGCATATGTCATACACAATATTTTTTATTACATTCTCATCACGAAAAAGTTCGATGGAAAACACCAACGAACTGGAAAAGAAAAAGACGCGATTATTAAACATCAACACTGGATCAAGATTGCAAGCAGATATAAATGAACATGAACTGTCATTGCTTGGCACTGCTTATTTCTTCCGCTAAAATTTACTTGAGTTAACTTCGGAGCAGTGAATTAAAAGTTAGGAAGCCTTCCACCTCCATCAATCTTCAGTCTTTCTTCAGTTAGTCTACCGACTTCAAATGGGCCACTTTTCGTGCCTCTCTACAACCACGAAACATCGACTTCTTCGCGGATATGTAACAAAAAAAACAATCCCATGTGCCTAGACAAACAAACATGATTTTAAATATCTTGATTCTTCAGGATGGAACTCTCTAATATGAAATAATTCACAGACGCATCTAATTCGATGAAGAAATGAAATATAATCAAGTTAGTAAGTGACAACCAGACAGATCGTTAATTTTCATCGCTTGCCGAAAAATTCTCGGGAGATCTCCTCAGACAGAAGACTGAGTGGAAGACGCACTTGTCCCAGCACCCAGGAGCTTGTCAAGTGGCCAATTTGTTTCCTAGTCCCTTGGAATGAATAAGTTTGTAAATGGTTGGGCATTTTTCGTCCCGTTCAAGATTTCAAGTCGGGAGAATTACCTCGCCAAACCTGGAGCAATCACGCGACAAGCGTCGCTCTCTACCCGAAGCCAGCAGCTAGCAATTAAGCGACGTGACTCGCACGATTTGCGCTATGGAAACGTCCTTTAAGCTTTAAGCGATTAACAACTGTGGTTGTCGTCTGTCTGGACGACGAGGCACGAAATCCTATCAACCATACACCAATCCACTTGACTTTATCTAGGTGGAGGGAAAACGTACTCGTCTTCGTTTTTATCTAAAAGTACTTGACAGCGATTCAGTTTACGTGCGAAAAAAAAAACTATGACAGTTTCTGAGCCACTCAGCTCCTTATAGAAGATCAAATGATTGCATTGAAGGTAAGTTTATTTCAACCTGGTAAGAAACGATGGAAACCCAGACTGCGGTTTGCTTCATCAGATTCTGGTTTTTTGTTCACCAATCAGAAAGTAATTATATATCAAAAGACTACGTGAGATGTTAGTGTCTTTTCTTTTACTTCTGGGAGAAACAGAGAGTGAGTAATCTTCATTTCGTAGGGTAAGTTTCTTGATATTCTGAAAGAGAGTTGAATCGTCAGAAAATAGTCAATAACTAGATATCTCAGACAATTGTCAACAATTTCACACTTTGCGTTTTCATAGATTAATGCAATTTTATTAAAGGTTCGTTATACTTTATCCTCTGATATTTGAATGAAATAGTCTAGATTATTATGATGGAATTAGAGTATCTCAAGATCACCTGGAGAAGATTCCTAATAGTATTTTCTTATATGGAAGGCAGATAGAGAAATAAGACAAAAGTAAAAGAAAGGGAGAAAAAGTGGTAGACCTATGACCACTGGATGAGATCGGAACAAAAGCCATGATTCGTGGAGGCATTCAGACTGAAATCCATTCGTCTTCGACAGAATCAGCTTGCACGTATGAAAAACCACAAACCACCAGAGCTATATTGGTCTCGATCTCTGGGTGATCGAATATACAAGGCAAATGTCAGAAGAAAAATAATAGCAATGAGAACTTCTGAAACAAACGATTTCACTTGAATATTTTTTGCCGAATTGAATAATTTTAGTTTTTTACTCTGAGTGATGATTAATTGATCTTCGAATAATAACTTCAGATATTCATATTTCAACACGATAAAAATGAATCAACGGCATTGAGTATTTTTCTCTTATATTTCTCATATCTGTCATTGATAAGTGCATTCAAAAATAAGGTCAACTTCAAGAAAGAATTTTTTAATAACAATAGTAAGAAGCGGAATTTAAGTTTTCGATATTTACTATGAAAATTCGTTTCAATCGCAACTACAACAGTCGGGTTTTTTAAATATATATTTATAATTGCTTCTGTTAAGAAATTATCAATATTTTCCTTCGATGAGAAAAGTCTGAAAAATGTTTTCTCAGAAACAAATTCGGGTCGCTGGAATTCCACCTACTATAGGTTTTAATTTGAGTGCTAATTATGCACAGCTGGCAAATGCTTCCATTTTTAGCGAAAGCAAGATTTCCTAATCGAGACTCTTCTCATAAACAAATAATTCATTCTAACTGAAAAAAATGTGTTTCTTGCAACAGAAGCAATATATATAATATATGTAAACATCTCTAAATGTCATTTGAAATATGTATGCAAATTCTTTTAAATCAGTTTTTAGTAAGAACCAAATAAAAGAACTTAAATTTTACTTCAGCACATCTCTTTACGTTCAAAGCTTCACAACTATTAATAATTTAGAACTTTATTACAATTAAGGAAAAGTTTTTGAATGATTAAAAAAGGTAGAACTATTGTTATGATATTTTGAAGCATCTAAACAACTTTTTATATTTAATTTATAGAAAATCTGTTTAAAAATTAATCGAGTTCTTTCTTGTATCAAAATCAAAAGATAAGGTAAGTTTTATTTTATAACCATCAAGTTAGGTCCCTTTCGGGGTAAGCGCAACTCGTTCAGTAATTGTAATCAGAGGCGTATCCAGAGTATGGCAGGCATGGTACTTGCCCTGGGCGCACTTGAGCAGAGGCGCCAAATTGGTGCAATGAGATTACAACAACAAAAAAATTATGAAGATTCATTATATTGGTTAAAAATTCATTTCATTGGTTGAAAATTTAAAAATTTTGTTGGAAATTCATGTATTTTATTGAAGGTTCGTCTTTTTTGGTAGAAAATTTATCTCCATGGTTGAAAGTTCATTTTTTTGATTGAAAATTAATTTCATTGCTTGAAAATTCATTTTTTTGGTTCAACATTATCTTGGTTTGAAAATTTATCTTTTTTAGATGAAAATTCATGTATTTGG
>JAUMHM010000078.1:19786306-19801524 GCA_032362435.1 Melikaiella ostensackeni
TGGCAAAATTATTTAGTTTTTATAAGTACCAAGATGACATTTTGATTATATTTACAGAATATTTAATAAAGTCAAAAGTAGACTAGATATAAGAATATCTAAGGCAGAGACAATAACACATAGGCATCTGTAAAAATTATAAAATTATAAAAATTAGAAGATAAAGGTTAGTCAAAATACAAGTACAGTACACAATGGTACATGATAAGATATGAACATATTGTTAATATGGTATCTTCCTCAAAATACCATTTTTTGTAGGCAACGAGTTTATCATTTCTTTTACCTGAATGTATGTAAAAACCTTTTGGCAACCTTATTTACTGATAAGTACCAGGTTAACATTCTAATTAGTTGTAAAACTGAAAACTGTGTGTAAAACCCTTTGGTAATCTTATTTTATGATAAGTACCAGGTTAACATTTTAATGAGCCGTAAAAAAATTGAAAAAACCTGAAAAATTATTGCAAGAATAATGTACACAGAACATGGGAAATGAAGGAATTAGATCATAGTGCCAAGATCAATTTTTGTGGATTGATTTAGAACCAATCTATTCAGATTATTCCATTTTTCAAAAATGAAAAAGGTAAGAATCCAAACCAATAACACATTTCTAAAGAATTGCTTACTTCTCTAAATTTTTAAACTATATATAAGTAAAATAGATATCTTTTGGTAAATTGAGTTAACCATTAAATAACATATGTTCCTAATAGTATGAGCTTCACCTTAAAAAATACACAGATCAAAATCACGTTTCAATCATAATTAATAGGACATCAAAGTCAAAGCGGGCCACTATACCCCACTCGCCTTGTTAAGGACAACAGGTGATACAGCGACTGGTCTGTGAGGCCTGCGAAAGTTCTATTTCACAGTTTCTAATCGAAGCTATCTATTCTATGACTTCTATGACTGTCATAAAATTACAATATTTGAGTAACCAGGCTGTAGTAACCCACATATCTTTAATCAACCAAACACCTTCCCCGTATTTAACATTCGTAAAAGAAATAGAAACTCTCTAATTTTAAAATCTATTTGGGCCGTCCATAATTTACGTTACCAATTTTGGGCTAGTTTTGACCCCCTCCCCCCGTCCCCCCTCGTTTCTTGTTAGTTTAGTTGCGAATGTGCTATCATTACTGAATCAAGTATAATTAAAAGTATCAAAACATCAGATTTTACAGTCCGCAATACCAAAAGAAAGGAATTTTCAACCTAAATGGATGAATATTCACAAAAAAAAATTTTAACCAAAAACTTGCATTAACAACCAGATAGTTGAAGTTGCAAGAAAAAGAGACCAATTTTCAATAAAATAGTTGAAGTTTTAACCAAATAGTTAAGTTTTCAAGTCAAAATGACAAATTTTTTCAAAGGCAGTTGAATTTTCAACAAAAGAGTTGATTTCAAACCAAGAAAAATGACTTTTCTACTATCAAATATGAATTTTCAATCCAAGAGGACGAATTATTAATAAATAGTTGAATTATCAACCAAAAAAAATGATTTCTCAAAATGTGGTAGTTTATTTTCCAACAAAATAATTGAGCTTTCAACAAAATAGTTGAATTTCGAATGAAAGCGCTGAATTTTTAACCTAAAAATATAGATTTTCAATCAAAAAGATTAATTTTCTAACAAAAGAGGAATTTTCAACAAATACATGAATTTCTAACCAAATATTTGAATTTTCAAATAAAAAGCATAAGTTTACGACCAAAAATGGAACAGTTAAATTTTCAGTTTAAAAAATTACTCCTCAACAAAAAAAAAAAAAGGAATTTTCAACCAGCTGAACTCAACCAAAAAAATGAGTTTTTAACAAAATAGTTCAATCCTTAACCAAATAGATGAATGTTCAAGAAAGAAGATTAAAGTTGCACCCAAAAAGACGAATTTGCGGCAAAAAAGATAAGTTTTAAAGCTAGAACGTCGAATGTTTTAGAAAACAGTTGACTTTTAAACTGGAAAAGATGAATTTTCAACCAAATACTTGAATTTAACAAAAAAAGACGAATTTTCAGCAAAAAACTTGATTTTCATCCAAAAAAGATGACTTTTCTACCACAAAAGATAAATTTTCAATCCAAAAGGACGAATTCTTACCAAAACAGTTGAAGGAACGGCCAACAAAGATGACTTCAACAAAATAGTTAAATTTTCAACAAAATAATAAAATTTTCAATAAAATAGCTAAATTTCGAGCTAATTCGAACTTAATTTTCTACCAAAAGACGAATTTTAAAATAAAAAACATAAGTTTTCAACCGAAAATGGAATAGTCGAACTTTCAGTTTAAAAAAGTAGATTTCAAGAAAAAAACGAACTTTCATCCAGCAGAATTCAGCGATAAAAAAAACGAATTCTTAACAAAATAGTTGAATTCCCAACCAAATAAATGTATTTTCAACAAAGAAGATCATTTTCAACAAAAGAGATAAGATTTCAAGCTAAGAAGTTGAATTTTGTATAAAACTGTTGACTTTTAAACTGGAAAGGATGAATTTTCAAAAGAAAAGTTGAAGAGGACCAAAAAAAGCGAATTTTCAACAAAACACATCAGGTTTATACCAAATAGTTGAATTTGTAACTCATAAATGATAAATTTTCAATTAAAAATGGAACAGTTAAATTTTCGGATGAAAAATTATTTTTTTAGTACCAAATCAACAACAAATTTTCAACAAAATAATAGAATTGTCAACCAAAAAATGACTTTTTCACCAACAAGGTTAATTTTCTGCGAAAAGGACGATTTTCCAACAAAACACATTAATTTTCAACAACATTTTTTAATTTTAAGCTAAAAAAAACGAATCATCTGCAAAGCAGTTGAAATTTCAACCCAAAAATATGATTTTTCAAAAAAAAGTTAATTTTCTACCAAATCGTTAAATTTTTAAATGAATAGTTTAATTTTTAATCAAATAGTATAATTTTCAACCAAAAATATAAATTTTCAACCAAATAGTTTAATTTTTCTACTAAATTGTTGAATTTACAAGCCAAAAAGACAAATTTTCTGCAACCAAATAGTTGAATTTTCACCTAACATGACGAATCTTTAACCAAGGAAAATGAATTTTTCACAAAGTAGTTCAAATTGATACCAAGCAGTTGATTATTCAGTCACATGTGATGAATTCTCAACGAAACAGATGTAACAGTTGATATTTCAGCCATCAAGATTTGAATTTGATATAAAAAATAATTAAATTGCACAAAAAAAGACGAATTTTGAATAAAATACATGAATTTTCAACCACATAGACAAATTTTCACTAGAAAAGATCAATTATCAGTTAAAAATATAATTTTTCAACTAAAAATGGGACTGTTACAATTTCAGCTAAAAAAATTAATTCTGAACAAAAAAAAAACGAATTTTCAACAAAATAGTTCAATTTTCGACCAAAGAGAAAAAGTTTCAACTAAAGAAGGCAGATTCTCAACCAGAAATGGAATAGTTAAATTTTTGATTCAAAAAATTAATTTTCAACCAAACATGAAACGAATTTTCAACACAATAGTTAAATTTTCAACCAAAGAGATCAATCTTCAACCAAAAAAATGAATTTTTAACAAAGTAGTTCAACTTTCAACCAAGTAGTTGAATTTTTGACCAAAATTTATGACTTTTTAACCAAATAGTCGAATTTTCAACAAAGAATTAAATTTTTGACCAAAAAAAAATAACATTTGTCCAAAAATAATTGGATTTTCTTATTGGGTTCTACTAATTCAGTTCGCGTTTAAGCGAAAAAACGAAAAAGGGGGAAGTTTCTTACAAGCAGCAAAAAAAGAAGAATGCTTTAAAAAGGAGGGAAAAATGAACAGGCAAAGGGTGTAAAGTCTGAAATATGAAAGTAATTTTCAAACTTCTCAAGTTATTATTGAACTGTATCGTGACAGGGCCATCTTTCTTAAAAAATTCGCAAATTTGGTTAGAATTTATCATCAGGAAACGTACTAAACGTTATCTAAGTTCGTAACGCTACCTTCACTAACACCCCCGCCTCCTCGCCATGTTGCCAACCAACGTAGTTTATGGATGGCCCCTCATCTGAATAATTTACCAAACAAATGATCATATCTTTCGCAATAATAAATAGATAAATGACCGTCTTCTTACGCAAGTGTGAAAATCCCAGAATTTACGAGTGAAGAGTTAAAAACCCAGATTGGGGAAGATTGTCGAGAATTATTTATGCAGGAGGACGAAAACTAGCAAGATTCGTACGACCGGTCCCAAATCTGGAGATTTAATTGAGACGTTGGGTCGAGTAGTAAAATTCGAGGAGGCCGATAGGGCATGGTCTTTCCCTGCTATCTCACACCTTCTGGACTCTCCCTCTTTCTCTACCAAGAAAGACATTATCTGATACTCGAACTCCTCGCGGAGGACTCGATTCCATTCGGATTTAAAGTCGCGGTGCGCTCGCCTCGTCCGGTTTTACTGGGCCTTTGATTTACGGCAGTCTTCGGGCCTTGGCGTAATTTGTTGCGCTGTATTTAATTTGCCTCGAGAGCGCCGGCATCCGCGGAAGGCGTAAAAACGATAACGGGCCCCGCCGCGCGAATTTTTATTATGATGCAGCGTAATGAGCATAAAAAAAAAGAAACACTCCTGTCACTCGACTGACGTTTATTGTGCGATAGAAGAAACTTCGACGTCTTCATCGAGTCTCAAAACGTGTTTTCTTTACCAAGAATTCAGTGACACGTCGTTCATTGACGATTAACACGCAGATATGGGTATTAGAATGTCCGACAGCCAAAACGTTATAAACTATAATGGAGAGTTGCTAAACAAAAATCGAAATTATAGAGGAGAATTAGTCAAATTAGGCATGCCGCCTACTTTTTGTTGAAAATTATTACTGTGAAAACCTCATGATTTTAATAGATTGATAATTGACACTTCAGTTGATGAAAGGCATGTCCCCGGTAAAGTTTTAGGCGATAAATGGAGAGTGGGTGTTTGGAATGCTAGAGGTGTAAATGACCGTAAGGAAAAGGAGCTAGAAGGAAAAGAAGCTAGATATTTTATGTGTGCTGGAAACAAAGAAGAAGGGATGTGAGGTAAGAAAGATTGAAAATAACTAAAACTTTGGCCAGGAGTAGATAATGAATCACATGGTAGCCAGAGAGTCGGTATAACTATGAATGAGAGAGCAGAATAACAGGCCAAAAAGTATGAATGTGTATCTCCTAGATTACTATGGATTAGAATGAAAGTGGGAATCAGAAGGCTATTTATTATAGCGTTCTACGTTCCAGTTGATAATGGCAGTAGGGATGTAAAAGATACCTTTTGGGACTTGTTAAATGATATACTAGGTACTTGCGATCCTGGCGAAAGAATAATTTCACTCGAACGGTAACAGGGACGAATTGATTGGCTTATGCTTAGAAAAAGGCTTGTTTGTTACAAATACTTGGTCCAGACATAAAATGATCTACATGTACACTTGGATTAGAAAATGATAAAAGGGATAAAAACAGAATTGTATTGTTTAGTAAGATTTGGTTACAACTGGCAGCTGGTTTTCAAAGATTTTAAGTGAACAAATATCTCTGTAAGAAATCGCAAATTGAATTTTCGCCAGCTGTCTGTTAGACACTTCGTTAGTCAATAGAGCCACTGCCAGAGCTGCCAGACCGCGAACTGGCGGAGTCTGTGCAATAGTTATTCCTGTGTATTTTTAGTTTATGTTAACCAATTTGTGTCTTCTGCGTAAAGAGATGCGCTACCCGTCCGCGGCCTAGAAGCTGTGGCCACTACATACTATTATTCTGATTGGTTCAGCGGATTGCAGGATGCGACGTTTCAAGGTCACACAGCTATTTGAATAGAGATTTAGATCCTTTTTCTTAAATATTTTTTTCCTAAAAAATGAATCATTCAACAAATTTTTCAAATGTGCTAAAACTTTCAGAATTATATGCAGAATTAAAAAAATATATTATCTAAAATTAATGCAACGACCCCATTTGCTTTTTCTCCAGTCTATATTTTTACGCTCTAGTCGCAAAGCATGGCCCAATATGTATCCCCTGTTACACGGTTGTAGCGAGTTATCTGTAAAATGTTACTTTTTGCCATCAGTGGGACTGAAACTCTTGCGAGATAATGAATTTGTTACGCCACCGTGGAGTGGATTAGGTGCATGATAGTGGTTTGTGCAATAATAAAAAGAATCGCGAAAAAGAAGCTAATTTCCTGGACAGGTAAATTATTACCTGACCATCATATGGGCTCGCAGTTTAGAGTGCTGCTCCTCCCTGTCCGGCTTTGTCGTGCGTTAATGCGCCAGAATTTATATTCAATCGCTGTTCTCTCGAGGCAAGAGTCATTGATAAAATCGGTCTCCGTGCACGAACGAGCAAAGCCGGAACGATCGGCGTTAAGCAGATTTTATATGGTTGACTTTTAACTTCTCCGAGCGATGGGACTCGTCGGCACTTTCGATGAAAGGAGACGATACCGGAATTAATCCCTTCTTCCCTCATCATTTGATCAAAATTAAGTGTACCGCTACAACCTTGAGAGGCGTCTTGCTTATCCTCTGGCTTTACAGCTTGAATTGAAACACAAGACAAAGATTGCGAACAACAATTGAACATCTTACGATCAAGTGCTTCGTTTATTGAGCGAATTTTGAGCAACGGATAACTACCAGTCACAGGGTTGTTGATTAAGGTTCAAGAAAGTTTCCAGAGAAGTTTTAGCTTAATCGAATTAATGGCTGAAAAATTATGAATGTTTTAAATTACAAGCGGCAATCATGACGCTGCCCTATGCACGTGCCTCCTCGGTTACGAACGTGTTGCAGCGGGCGATATGAAGATCAAGTCGGATACCAAAATAATACTCAAGATATTACGATTGAAATAATTTATTTATTAGACATACTGAGCAGCAAAATAATTATGGAGATTTTTTATATCCTTCACCATGATCGCTTTTGATTCAAATCAAGGTGGAGGACTTTCCGAAAGTCATCTCCAGTTTTAATTCGTTCTTATCTTTTTAATTTTTGCGAATATGAGCCAAAACCCCAGTCGCTCTGGGAACAGGAATGCCCTCGAACTGGAAACACATATTTTATTTTACTTTGCAAATAAATTGCCAATAAAAAAAATAAAACACTGTGTAATTTTATTTGTGTTGCACATGTCAGTTCTAGGTAATAAAAAAGTCAAGCCAGCATGACGGTTGAAATAAGTAAAATAAACAGTTTTACTTAACGTGAATTCAGCCTCTGTTCTTTCTTAATAATATTCTCCGAACAATTTGTAAAGTTTTATAAGATTTAATGAAAGATTTTCAAAATATTTTAGATTACTGCAATTTCGTTTGTAATGTGAACTGCAATGTGGGATTGATTCACAGTGCTTTTTAATCATTCTTTTTAAATCTTCCGTTAATTTCACACGACTTTCATGTCGTCCACCTGCCAAATTTTTTAGAGGCTGCTTATTTAAAATCTTTTTTTGAACATTTTCAAATCTTCTTTTGCCCAAATCCAGAAAAGCACAAAAAAATTTCTTACAAAATTTCGTCTGGAAATGATCGAAATGCATCACAAAAACTGAAACATTTTCTTCGTCAGTAGGAAATAAATGAATCCAATGAATTAACGGCCCTACTTTTCGACCTGCATTTGTTTCGATAGGATTCTTGCATTTTAACATTCCACTGAGAAGCAAATTTTGTTCATTATACTTCCCGAGATCTCAAAAGTTTTTACGTAATTTTTCATGTTAAAGACTTGAAAATTTCTGGAAACATTTTTCTCCACAGCAGGATTCAATAGGTTTGAAATATCTCTCTGGGATTATAATATGTTTGACACTGTCTCTCTTAGTTTTAGACTTTGTAATGCACTCTTTTCCCTTGAATAACAACAAATTTTGCTAAGGTAAAGGCCCCGGTTCGTAACCTACTAAGAAGCTGGACAGAATAAAATCCTATTCGAATGCCTCAAGCAATATTTGAATGCGATAAACTTTCTTCTTACATAAAGAATAATTCATTTTTATCGAAAATGTCATTAAAAGCAAGTTCAAGGATGTATTAATCAAATAATTAAGAATTTGAACGAACATACCCGATGTGCCAGTTCGTAACCCCCGAAAGTCCTCTTTGAACCAGTTCATAACCCAGTGATGAGCCGGTTCGCAACCGGCTTATCAATGAAAGTGAATTCGGGATTGTAGGCTACATTCAATCAATTTCACAATTTTTAATCTTTTGTTTGAAGGAGCTGATTTTTTGAGACTGGTCAAAGTTGACACTAACTGACGTCAACAGCAAATTAAGCCAAGTGCGTCAATTCGTATACTAACCTCACAATCGATTCGAGGACTGTCAATTTTAGAACGACGCATTCATTCTTCGCTTTTGATCAAAGGTAAAAGTTAATACAGATATTTGAAAAATATAAATTAAAGATCTGCCTCAGCGTTTTAACGATATGTGTCATATTTTAATTTTCATAAGAGTTTTTGCCAGAGCGGTTACAGATGCGTCACTGCTGATATTTCGGTGCCCGTTCGTAACCGACTCAGAAATAATTGTATTTCGACATGGAAAGCTACTTACTCAAATGATTGCGCTCGAAACAAGACGAAAATTATCACTGTCCACTGGATTGCCACTTTTTTTACTCACAACACGCCGAGCTGTCAAGTTTCGTGAAGTCATTTCAGTGCTGGTTTTATAGTCAGCTGGTCTGAAAGTACATTGTGCCTCGGTGGAGGGCAGAGCGCGATGTTTTTATTTTTTTCGAATTGATAAACGCAGAATAATGTCTATCATCTCATTTCGGTTTGGTACATTTTCTTTTTTACTTTGAAAAGAAATTCACATCAGCCAACAGTGTCTATTGTATTATATAAAAAATCAATTTATACGCTTGCTAGGTTACGAACTGGTCGGGAGTTTCGAATCGGAGCCTTTACCTTATCAGCTTTTTTATTAAAAAATAAAAATATTTACTTTAGGCTATCTATAAATAATTCAATAAAAAATATTTAAGATATCAAGAATAAAAAATAGTTCTAAAATATTACATTTATGATAAAAAATTATTTAAAACTTTTATTGGCGGTTTTCAATCACACCTGATTTCTGGGACATTTTTTTCTATTTTTAATCCGCGACTCTTCATGCCTATTTCCTTTTCTGAAAGCCTGAAAGTACATTGTGCCTCGGTGGAGGGCAGAGCGCAACATTTTTATTTTTTTCGAATTGATAAACGCGAAATAATGCCTATCATCTCATATCAGTTTTGTACTTCTTCATTTTAACTTTGAAAAAAAATTTACATCAGCCAACAGTTTCTATTGTATTATATAAAAAATCAATTTATACGTTTGCTCGGTTACGAACTGGTCGGGGGTTACGAACTGGGACCTTTACCTTATCATCTTCTTCATGAAAAAATAAAAATAATTACTTCAGGCTATCTGAAAATAATTGAATAAATATTATTTAAGATATCAAGAATAAAAAATAGTTCTAGGATATTACATTTCCGATAAAAGTTTGTTTAAAATTTTTATTGACGGTTTCCAATCACACCTGATTTCTGGAACATTTTTTCCTATTTTTAATCCGTGACTTTCCATGCCTATTTCCTCTTCTGAAAGCTTGAAAGTACATCGTGTCTCGGTGGAGGGCAGAGCGCAACGTTTTAGTTTTTTTCGAATTGATAAACGCAGAATAATGCCCATCATCTCATATCAGTTTGATACATTTTCATTTTTACTTTGAAGGGAAATTCACATCAGCCAACAGTTCCTATTGTATTATATGAAAAATCAATTTATACGCTTGCTGGGTTACGAACTGGTCGGGAGTTTCGAACCGGAGCGTTTACCTTATCAGCTTCTTTATTAAAAAATAAAAATAAATACTTTAGGATATCTATAAATAATTCAATAAAAATAATTTAAGATATCAAGAATAAAAAATAGTTCTGAAATATTACATTAAGAAAAAAGTTTATTTGAAATTTTTATTGACGGTTTCCAATCACACCTGATTTCTGGGACATTTTTTTCTATTTTTAATCCGTGACTCTTCATGCCTATTTGTTTTTTTGAAAGCCTGAAAGAACATTGTGCCTCGGTGGAGGGCAGAGCGCAACATTTTAATTTTGTTCGAATTGATAAACGCGAAATAATGCCTATCATCTCATATCAGTTTTGTACTTTTTCATTTTAACTTTGAGAAAAATTCACATCAGCCAACAGTTTCTATTGTATTGTATAAAAAATCTATTTATGCGCTTGCTTGGTTACGAACTGGTCGGGAGTTTCGAACCGGAGCGTTTACGTTATCAGCTTCTTTATTAAAAAATAAAAATAATTACTTTAGGATATCTATAAATAATTCAATAAAAATAATTTAAGATATCAAGAATAAAAAATAGTTCTGAAATACTACATTAAGATAAAAGTTTATTTAAAATTTTTATTGACGGTTTCCAATCACACCTGATTTCTCGGACATTTTTTTCCATTTTTAATCCGTGACTCTTCATGCCTATTTGTTTTTTTGAAAGCCTGAAAGTACATTGTGCCTCGGTGGAGGGCAGAGCGCAACATTTTTATTTTTTTCGAATTGCTAAACGCGAAATAATGCCTATCATCTCATATCAGTTTTGTACTTCTTCATTTTAACTTTGAAAAAAAATTTACATCAGCCAACAGTTTCTATTGTATTATATAAAAAATCAATTTATACGTTTGCTCGGTTACGAACTGGTCGGGGGTTACGAACTGGGACCTTTACCTTATCATCTTCTTCATGAAAAAATAAAAATAATTACTTCAGGCTATCTGAAAATAATTGAATAAATATTATTTAAGATATCAAGAATAAAAAATAGTTCTAGGATATTACATTTCCGATAAAAGTTTGTTTAAAATTTTTATTGACGGTTTCCAATCACACCTGATTTCTGGAACATTTTTCCCTATTTTTAATCCGCGAATCTTCATGCCTATTTCCTTTTTTACGTCGATTCATTTTGAGATTCTTTCTTTAATTAATAGAATATTAACTGAAGTAAACCTATCTCAAAAATGATACTTTTGCATCTATTCTAAAAAATAATCCATTCACTGGTTCTTTTCTTCATTTATAGTATATTTTGGAAGAGAATTACAACGCTTGCTATTACTTGTTTTAGTATCCGACTTGACCTTCATATCATCCCCTGCATCATGTTCGTAGCCCAGGAGGCACATGCATCGCAGAGCATAAAATTCGCTCGATGAACGAAGCGCTTGAAGGTTAAGATTCATGATTTTTTCAAAGTCTCAAACAAAAAATTAACAACTTTTTTGTTTAATTATATATTTCCTTTTTTCTTTCTTAAGTAGTGTAACGTAATTTAGTATTAATAAAATCGAAAAATTCTAAAAATTGGTCAAGTTAGGGCGAAGTGAAGTGAAAAAAGATTGAAATTTTTCGTTTTCGAAAAATCTACTTCTTACCACTTACTTCAAAAACTACAAAACCTACAAATTTCAGTACACAAAAAATTTTCATATAAAAGTAGATTTCATTTCGGACCATAATAAATTTCAAAAGAGACATATTAAGTAAATATTTGTTCCAATCTGCAGGGTTGCCCATGAATATTATTAAGATTGATTGGAAGGTGATTGAGAAAATAGGTGCAAAGGGTAATTTCAGAATTGGTGCTTAAAATGTAGTATAATATATTCATGGAAAGATCATGTTCACGGAATTTTATAAAGAAAATTGATATGCATAATTTCATTATAATATCCGATTTGAGAAGGCATTAATTTTGTGATCCTTAAATTAAGGCCTTTGTTACATATAAGGCGTAAGTTGAACGCTCTTCCGGAAGAAGTAATTTCACGACCTAACGATGAATCGTGTTAATCGTTATAATTACGATCGTTACTGATACACAGGTACTCTTGAGACTGATTTGTAATGAAGCATGCAGCGAGGTAAAAAACTAGGAGCATGAAAATTACTCCAATGCAAAAGGGGTCCTATCAATTCACAACAAACTTAATTTTATTATAACTGCAGTACAATTAGTTGCAGTTACAATTTCAACACAAATAAAAATAAGATTGCTGTGATTCTAATTTGAAATTGCACAATTTTAGGCCTTTGCACAAATTAAATATGTTTTAGTTCGAAAGGGATTGAGTGGAAATGTTTGATTTGGAATACTTTCAATTTGAGAATACCAGTTTAATTTTGGATGCCTTAATTTTAAGATTCTAAACAAAATTGTTAATTTTGAATGTTTTATTTCGACATTCTTAATTTTAAGTGCCACAAATTAAAAGATGTTCAGTTTTTTTATGTTTGAATTCGATGTGCACAATTTTTCAAGATACACTTTGAAAGATTTCAAATTGAAAACAAACAATTCTGATATTTCAATCTACAATTATTCAACTTCAACTTCAAACTTTTATGAAGAATCAATGATGAAACCATCGAAGATATAGAAATTACTAATGTCTCACTAATTTAAATGAGGTCCAAGATTACACGATTTCTAATCCTGGTACATGTTATAATTAAGATAATAGCACTTTAAATTTCAATTAAAATGTTACGAAAACATCTTAATCACCTACTAAAAGTCACTGTAATAAAAATCTAAAAAAAAAACAATAAAATTTAAGAAATGCAGAAGTAGATTTAGTGAATGGAGTAACGAGGTAAGGGCATAAGAACCTTTAATGAACACGATCAGGGGAAAGCTACCGTGCATTTAAACGCGAAAATGAGACTGCTTCCATATAATAGATGCGCGACTCGCGATAGGCTCATTAAAGACGTGGCAATTTTGCCTCGTCGGCAACCAATTAGCGGCGACTTCGCGATCTACTAATATATAGGTTTTCTAATAGAAGCCGCCAGTAGTTCGAGTCTTCTTCAAAACTATTGGAGTCATTGCCAGATTAATTTACAAGCGATAATTCATGCTCGTTACAGGCAAAAGATCCATAGGAAATCTCATTATCTCAATTTTTATTAATATTTATGATACCTTTTAGAATCTCAGTTTAACTATTATAGCATAAAAATCAGTCTATAATAGGCAATGCCATAATAGAATCTTCTCAGACTTATCGATTAGGTGTACCTCTATTGTAATGTAGTGTGGCATTAGCCATAAAGAAGTAATAAAAAGTACAGTTTTGTATAATTTGTCTCAGAAAAAAAATCTTAGCCTAAGGGGACAGTACTTCTTAAATGAAAAATTTAAACAATTTTAATAGGACTGACAAGTTAATGAAAAAATGATTTTGTTCAGCCTCGCGGAGAACGTCTTAAAAATTTTGATCCGCTGGCGTGCTACTTTGCCGCTCACTAGACCGCCTGAAAAAAAAGAAAAATATTTTTAGAAAGATTATGATTGTAGCACCAGTATAGGCCACGATTATGTTATTTGAGCAAAAATTCACAAAATTATAGACCACCAAAGTTGGTAGTCTCAAAAATGACACTTTTTTCGCAAAAACAAATTTAGAAGCTAAAGGAAAAGTTAACCAATCTTCTTCATTATGGTCTATGCTAGAGTTATTGTTGTATAAAAGAACATACTCAAATTTCAGACCGACCGGTTAGATGTTTTTTTATTCATCGTGTACGTCAATTGCAGAAACATTGTTTTGAGAAAAACGCTTAAGTTTTGAAAAACAAATTTTCACGTATAAAATCTACTTACGTTCAATGTGATTCTGCCCTTTGGCGGCATTGGTGAATTTGAGCTCGGCGTTCGTGATGTACGCTTAATCACGCTTGTGGGCCAGCTCGGCGGCTGTTGGTCCGATTTTCGTTACCTACACCTCCATAATTTTTAGAGAACACTACTGACATTCAATACTTTCGAACAATACACTTTTTGAAAAATCGACTTTTCCGACCCAAGAAAGTACCATGCCCCTTTAAAAAATCTACTGTCCAGAGTCTTATGTTCAAAACGTCAACGATTGAACAACTTGTTTAGATACCCGGACAGTTTCTGGATTATAATAAAAGGAGGTGTTTCAGGGTTCAATCGTGTGCAAAACTACGAATCATGACAAGGTTTCATGAACATTGCAGTTTACTTCTTCAGAGCTAACCTGAAACTAAAGCGTCAGGCTATGTTGCTCTTATACGTACTCTCTAAGATGCTTGTGATTGGCCAGAGTGCCCACAGTGGGGACAGGTCGAACTTGATTGGCCAATTAAGTCTTCATCAAAAAACCCGAGAGGACGGAAAACCAAATCGGATTGGTATTATATACATTGTGCCTATTGATGTTATCAGGGTGTTTCAAGATTTCGATTGCTTCTCTATGTTTTCTTGCATATATATTGTATGTTTTTGCTATGACAGTTGTTTTGTCGAATAAAATGCTATGTCCTGTTTCGATATGATGCTCAGCTAGTGCTGTAGCGTGAAATGTTTTAGCCTGACTTTACTTTCATGTTCTTTTACACGTTGGCTCACCGCTCTCCTGGTTTCCCCAATATAGACTTTGCCACAAGGGCAAGGGATTTTATATACTCCCGGATCACTGAGAGGTGCCTTTTTATCTTTAGAGTTGTTTAGGAGTTGTCCTATTTTCGCAGTTGGTTTAAATATGGTTTGGATGTTGTGTTTCTTGAGAATTCTTCCTACTTGTTCTGTCATACCTTGGATGTAGGGTAGGATGGTGGTCGCTTTTCTCTCTCTTTCGTTAGTAGGTTGTGTTGACTTGTTTTTTTGAGTGTATTCTCTTATTTCTTTATCAATTTGTTTGTTTGTGTAATCGTTCTGTATCAGGATTTGTTTAACGTTTTGTAATTTCTTTTGTAAGTTATCTTTATCTGTTATGGAGACAGCTCTGTATACAAAGGAGTTGATGACCGATTGCTTTTGAGATGGATGGTGGTGGGAGGAGGCATGTAGATATCTGTTTGTATGGGTGGCTTTCCTGTGGACTTCATGTCCTAATGTCCTATCAGGTCTTTTGTAAACTAGTACGTCCAAAAAAGGCAATTCTCCGTTTTGTTCAGTTTCCATGGTCAATTGGATATGAGGGTGTAATCAATTAATGAAATCGGAAAACTTATGTAGTTCATCCAGTCCATGTCTCCAGATGACAAAAGTGTCGTCAACGTAACGGCACCAAAATTCCGGTTTAAGCTTGGATTGGTTGAA
>JAUMHM010000078.1:19805082-19837999 GCA_032362435.1 Melikaiella ostensackeni
GTAGTTCATCTAGTCCATGTCTCCAGATGACAAAAGTGTCGTCAACGTAACGGCACCAAAATTCCGGTTTAAGCTTGCATTGGTTGAAGATTTTAGTTTCTAAATGTTCCGTAAAGATGTTGGCTATCACAGGTGAGGTTGGAGATCCCATTGCTAGGTTGTAAGTTGGCAAGTTTATTGCGCTAACGATCGGTCTGAGTGGAATGTTGTTTCTGTGGATTTTTGGGATTCCGTAACATTTTAGAAGACAAGATTAGTAGGTATTAGGTTAGATATTGTTTTGCTGTCAAGTTTAGAGTCTTTTAGAAGGGTTTTTGTTTTGCTGACTAATATTTTTGTGGGGTCCTTTTTCAGTTTTTTTTTTATATGTATCGTCAGTTAGATGGTCCATGATTTTGTTGTTATAGTCTTCTTTATTCATTATTACTGTTGTGTTGCCTTTGTCTGCGGGTAATATCATGATGTTTTTATTCTGATTGAGTTCTTTAATTGCTGTTTTTTCTTGTTTTGATAAATCTGAGGAGGGAAGTTGAGCTTGGCCTAAGATGTTGGCCGTCCTACGCCGCATGTCATTCGCTTTTTCAAGTGGAAGGGTATATATTGTGGATTCCAAATTAATGATGATTTCTTCTGTCGGGATTTTGGAGAAGCTTCTACAAAATTATGTCTTTTAGACAGGACTGAAATCATTTCATTGCTGAGAGGATGGTTAGAGATGTTTTTACTGTGTTAGTGGTGTGCGTTCTACTGGAAGTAATTTGTCAAATTTTATTTTTTGTTTTAGAGTGAAAAGATCTTCAATCCGTTGGGATTGGTCAAATGATATGCGGGTCAATGTGGACCAAATGTCAAATCTGAAGGTGTTTGTTAGGAAAAGGTGAAGTTTTAATAGTTTTTTGGAGGTAGTGTGCACGACTTTTTGATTAGTGAATCAAATTAACAGCAACCTGCTTTTTATAAACTATCAGATTGATGAATTATGTTTTCAAAAAGAAGAGTTAACAATTCCCATATTCATAATTTTATTTTAGAAACTCAGGAATCTTTACTTTTTAAGTATAGTTTAATGCAGAAAAATATAAAAATTGAAATAGACTATATAATAGACGATAATGTTATGTTTTCTTTCTGTGAGTATAAGATTATGAGGATTGCTGAAATTACGACTCTAGATTTGACGACATCGGTGAAACTGTATTGTAAGAGAAAACCGTTATTGTAGTAAAAGCAGACAGCCATTATTTAAAAAGATTTATTGCTACACAGCTAAATTGATGCAAATTACCGCTACCGTTTTCTCACCAATAGAGAATACCGAAACTTCTATTGCAATCACACTTTTTGAAGTCAAAAAAGCCAAATACTTTAGCTTCAGGAAAAACGTAATGTAAATGAAATTAAAGGTTTAAATATTAGAAATCTTTTCTGGTTAATAAAATATGGTCTTTTCGGGTCCATGACAAGAAACTTTTCCTGATCATGGTATATTACATAACTTTTTAAGTTCCCCAGCTGAGCTATTTTCTTAAATAGCTTGTATTTACCACAGTTTAAACAAGTATAAAGCAGGGTGGTCCAAGACCCGCAACTTTCCCTGCATAATTTCCTGGAAAGTATAATTCTCTTCTTCAGAGAACTAGAGGAAAGTCTACACCGGAGAAGTTTAGTTTTATTTTTTTGTAAATTCAGTATCATGATCTATTTTTTCTGGCAATTTTTCAACTTCTCATACGACCGCGTGAAAATTACCTTAAATTGTGAAACTGAATGCCAAAATGATTTTGATCATCCGAAACGTGTTTTTAACAAAATACATAAATTTCCAACTAAAAAACATAAAGGTTCAACCGAAGAGATGAACTTTCAACTGAAATGATAAATCTTAAAAAAAATATATAATTTGTAACAAAGGACTTCAAATTTCAAGCAAGTACTTGAATTTTCAACCAAAAATAATAATTTTCTATCAGAAAAGACAACTTTCTAACAAAATAGACGAATTCGCAACCAAGCAGTTTAATTTTCAACTGAAAAAGATAAATTTTCGACCAAAAAATTAATTTTTAAAAAAGTGGTTATACTTACAACAAAATAGTTGAATTCTGAATTAAAACAGATTAATTTTCAACCAAAGAGTTGAATTTTTACCAAAAACATAAAGATAATTAGAAGAAATTTCTACCAAAAGAGATAAAGTTTCAAAATAAAAAGACAAAACTTAACAAAACAGTTGAATTCTCAACCAAGAAAGATTTTTCTGTCAAAAGAGAAAAACAATTTCGACAAAATTGTAGAAGTTTCAAGCCAAAAAGACAAATTTTCTACAAAGCAGTTGAATTTTCAAAACAAAAATATGAATTTTCAATAAAAAAGTTAATTTCCAATCAAATAGTTCAATTTTCAACCCAAAAAGACGAATTTTCAACAAAACAGTTGAGCTTTCAACCGAAAAGATAAATTTTTAACGAAGCCAGGTAAGTAGGAGCAATTTCTACTAAAAAATATGAAGTTTTGAACCAAAAAGACGAAATTTAGCAAAAGAGTTTTATTTTTAGCCAAGAAAGACTTTTAATCCAGGAAGAATAACAATTTCAACCAAACTGTTGTAGTTTCAAGCCAAAAAGACTGATTTTTTAAGAAAAAGTTTAATTTTCAGCAAAAAAGTTAATTTACAACCAAATAGTTCAATTTTCTATCAAAATAATTGAAATTCCCAGACCAAGAAGACGAATCATCAACAAAATAGTTGAACCCTCAACCCAAAAAGACAAATTTTCAAAAAAAACAGTTAAACTTTTAACCAAAAAGGATGACTGTTTCACAAAACTTTTAATTTTACAACAAAATAATTAAATTCTCTACCAAATAATAAGATTTTGAAATGTTAACCAAAAGAGATAAATTTTCAAACCAAATAGACGAAATTAAACTAAAATGATGAATCTCTAACCAAAAAAATGAATTGATAACTGTTGAAAATTTAAGAGAAAAACGACAACCCGTTTTCGAAAAAATCGACTTCTTTCCAAATTTTTATTTTGTGGATTAAAATGTTCATTAATTAAATTTGTATGAGAAATTATGTGAATATAAAATTTTTAACACTCCATTTCAACATAAAATTCGCTTTCTTCTCGATTTTTCACCTCTTGAAAATTCAACTATCAAAAATCGAAGAAAATGCAGAATTAAATTTTAAACAGTTGAATTTTGTCTTCAATAGGATTTCAAAAGTTTTTAAATATTACCCTAAAATCTTTAAGATCCCTTGAAATTCCTTCAAATGATTAAAACTTTTTAAAAATAAATTATACTCTAAAAAATTATATATCCTTGGAAATCCCTTCGAATGATTAAAAACTATTAAAGATTTCTTGTCTGTTTTTTCTACTAATTTTTATCCTTATCCTAATTAATTTTAATTCAATTGTTGAAAATTCAATTTTTACTTTTCATCAACTTTCAACAGTTGAATTTTCAAGTTAAAAAAAGTGTTAAAAATTTGTTATTCACATAATTTCACATGAGAATTTATTAAATAAGCACTTCAATCCATGAAAAAAGTGTTTGAAGAAAGCCGATTTTCCGATAACGGGTAGCTATCTTACACATTGAAATAAAATCTATTTTCTTATGAAAATTTTTTGTGCACTGAAAAAGAACACCCAAAAAGTTCACGAATAAAAAATATATTTTGAGAATACCCGCATTTCGGCTCATAAGAGAGAAATGTACAATAAATGTATAACAAAAAAAAAATGGAGAAAAGAAAGTCAACCAAAACCAATCTTAAACTTTTTTTTCTCCGTCTTTTATATACTACTGGGGACCAACATGTTTCGAAGCCAATTTAGACTTCCTCATCAGGGGAAATTTCTAGGAAAACAACACGTACAAAATTGAAAACATTGTTAGATTAGAAAATTATTATTACCTGAAAATAAAACAAAGATAATTGATAGCAATTGTTGTTTTGGTACACATCTCATTCCTTGATTGAAATTGATTTTGACGCAGGTGAACTATTCTGAATAGAAACCAAAGTCAATTATTTTATTTTTTAATCAGAAATTGATTGACATATATTAAAAATTAAAGAATAAAATAATTGACTTTGTTTTCTATTCAGAATAGTTCGCCTATGTCAAAATCAATTTCAATCAAGAAAATTAAAAATGTATCAAAATGACAACTGCTATCAATTATCTCTGTTTCATTTTCAGGTAATAATGAAAGAGAGACATCAAGCAAAGATTTGTTCCAATCTACAGGGCTGCCTATGAATATTTAGGATTTCTTTTGATTTAATTTAATTCAATTTACCAAAAGACATCTATTTTATTTAAATATAGTTCACAAATCTGAGAAAGTTTGTATTTTTTAGAAATCTGTTATGATTTTGGATTATTACCTTTTTCTATGATGAAAAATGGAATAATATGAATAGATTGATTCGAAATCAACCTAAAAAATACTAGAATCCTGCATGGCTTAGGCTCATTCGGAATTCGTTCTTGATTCTGAATTGTCTGAAATCAGGGGAAATTTATCATAGCTCGGGTCGAGTTAACTTCATCCGTCGACGCAAAAGGAGTAACCGTGCGAGAGAAGCAAAGTATGAGCGGTACACAAAGTAGAACTTCACCATTTTTGCCTCGTAAAATCCAAGCAATGAGCGACGTAAAAATGAATAACTGGAGGAGCGTTCACCCGCAGACAAACGCAAGTCTCTGGAACACCTTATCCTTAGAGTCCAGTTCCCTCTGCTCCTCAACCTTTAGCAGCCACGCCATGGCAATGCCGCTTTCTTTGGAGCCTTTGCTCTTAACTTCACATTGTATCGACTTCTTCTTGGTCAGTCTCTCTCTTTCTCACTCCTAAGACCTCACCAAGTTCTTCGACTCTCGAAGAGGTCCCGCCCGAAGACGATTTTTATCTTCCGGGTGGAATAGATTATCTTTATTTACGAGCAATCTGCGGTACCGGCAAATTGTTTGGGAACGAGGGCCGCTTATTTAAAAGCCGTAAACTATTCAATAGGCGACGAGAGGTGAAATTCAACGTGCGATGCTTTTGCGAAGTTGAGAAGGGGGAAATACCTCAGAGAGGAGAGAGTTACGAGACATAAGGGAAAAAGCTATAGCTGCATGGACAAAAGTAGGGATAGTAAGTATTTAGTTGAATCCACGATTAGTTTCTCTCTCAGGAATGCCAGAATTCATGTATCTGTAAAATTCTGATAGAGTGAGAATGAGAAGAAAGAACGATTAGTGAGTTGGCAAGCTTATATGGTGATAATTTTAGGGAAGAAAGTGATGAAAGAATTAGAGAAAGTAAGAGGGACTAGGGTGGAGAATAAAAGATAAGAAGATGTACTGGAAGAAGAAATGGAAGTTTTGTAAGCCTTTGAGGAAAGGCTAGATCAGCCGTAAATCTCACTTGTTCAGCTAGAGATTTTTTCCGTGAACATAAATACTCATGAGTTGACCGGGCTTTATATGACCTGAGATACAACTATTAATTATGCAGTAGCATGTGTTGCTGACGCTGTGGAGCACATATGAGCACGCTCGACTTCTAACCGCGTTTCTCCACTAATTAGGTACACTCACTTATGGGTAATTTTGTGAGGTGTCGAAGAAACGAGCCACGCGCGATTCTTACAAGAGGATCTTCCATCTCTTGCCTTCCTCATAATCGTTTTCCTCTTTTTCCTCGGCGTCGCCTCTCAAGGTCGAGGAACGCGGATCTCTCAAAGAGATCCATTACCGGTGGCCGAGGAAAGAGGTTTCCGCTCCTTGCGGTGTTGCATGTACCGAAAGGAGAGTATAAAGTATCTAAAGATAATTACCTGACTGTGACCAAAGAGAAACTGCTAGTCGAAAAGCGTTCTAGCTACTGAAAAATATCTTACAGTTTTAGATATATCTTGTAGCACTTTAGGTGAAATTGCTTGTTCTAAAAATAGGGAAGATATTTGTTGATAAAATAAGTGAAAAACTGCCGATTCGTATAGTGGTTGGCGAAGTCGATTGCTGATCGCATTCAGCACAACACGGTTAAGATACAGATCTAATCATGATAGCAGAGTTCTCACCGGTTCTCTACGCTCTTAATCTTCCTCCGGCTACGCTCTTTGCGCCCCCTTCTGCCGTTGTGCCTTCGTCATTGGGGAAGGCAATGGCGAGTAGAGGTCTTCTCGAGATACGAGAACTACTTCCTACGCGAGAAGACTGATCAACGAATCGAGTGCTAGTCATCCGCTGGAAAAACGACCAAAACGAATTAGACAGAGTCAAGTTCAGTGTCCACAACTGATAAAAAGACCGAAGACGCATAAGATTTTATGAGAAGGAGGAGGGAAAGTCGTAGGGGCCCTCCTTACCAATTAGAACAACTTTCCGAGTAATGACTTCCATTTCGTTTATTGGTTCGATGCTAATTTTTCCAGCCTCTGAGAAATTTACCTCCCGTTTATTTTATGGCTTAGAGCTATTTAATTTCTGTTATTCACGGGTCATTGAGCTCGTAAAGATTTCATACTTGACGGACCTTAAAGCATCCTCTGGGGACCATGAAGTCCACTCCGTTGGGGTAAGAAACTGGTATTCAGTCTGTTTGTAGGTATGCAATACATTTCCAAGATATTGATAATTCAGTAGCTCGGAATTTGGATGCGTAAATCGAGATTAAGGTTTCTTCTTCTTGATGAAATGTCGACTGATTGAGAATTCTTGGAATTGCTTTTTATATTCTTGACAATGGAATCTTTAATTCATAGAGCTACAAGGTACAAAATCGCAGTTCCTACCTCGAAATACGATCGGAATCTTCTGTGTAGACTCTTGTACTCTGACGTTGGTACTAACTCGTCGATCACTTTGAAAGGTTCTATACTGCAGTCCGGATAAGTCACTTGCATACTGTTGGTCTTGCACAAAATAAAAAAATGATAACTTCCTCTCGAGCCGAAAAGGAAGGAGGTGTCAGAAGCAATACAGTAAGCATCGATGGCAGAATAAAGAAAGCGAGACAAGAGGAAACAAAAGAGGAATAAAAGACAGAGGCCGCGGAGAAGAAGACAACGACGACGAAGAAGAGGAGGATGATGATGATGATGAAGAGGGAGAGGAAGAGGAGCAACAAAAGGAGCTGCCTCGGGTGCCGGGCGGGGCTCAGATGTTTATCCCGGTCGACCTCTCCTCCTTCTCCTCCACCTCTTATTCCCCGATGCCCCCTTCACCAACAGTTCTTGCAAAGAGTGAAGTGCGCCCTCGGCAATACACCGCAGCAGCTCCACATGCACGTTATATGCGTACTCTTGTTGCTCGGGTGCAACCAGTGGCGTCGTACAGCCCGGCTTGTCCTTGCAAGAAAGAGAAATGTCGACCCAATCGGCCATTATTGAAAATATTAAGGCGTATCCAATTCCTCTCCACCGTAAGATATTTTCGATTGGAAGGGATTCCCACAAAATCAAAGATCGGCTGATTGAAATTTAGACTCCTTTGACTCAAGGGAGTACCAATTTTATACGGACTGACTTGGTACCGACCCTGAACATGAACTAGTTGGTTGCAATGATTAATATTGAAAGAGATTTAGCAGATGAGACTTTGTAGTTCTGAAAAATTGTAAGGATCAGTTTCTTCGTGATCTGAGGGGTATTCAGAGATACGAATAGCCACTGTACATTGTGCAGCAACTACTAGTGAGTGATTACGATATACAGTGGAGTAAGGACCGGTTCGTGCTCCGATAAACACTGAATGATAAGCGCTTATGGCCAACCGAGGTAAAGGTTTCGATAGTGACTTTTTCTCTTATCTTGTGCCATTAACATGAATGAAAGCATTGAATCCTTAACGGTTCGAGTTGGAATCGACCTTATCGTTCGCTGTTGAACTCGCGAGGCGGCTCTGGTCTTCCTTCTTGAATTTTGCACAGTCCGGATACAAATTATTCAGCAATGCGATACTTGCGATATCATCCTGGATTGGATTATCCGAGAGGCAGAAAATCAAAAACTGCTGCAACAAGGGTGCCAAAACATGTTACAGAGAAAGATGATACTTTTCAGTTATTTCCCTTAGAGAAATTGTGCATATCCTGTTGATCATGAATGAATACACCTGTACATTTAAAGCAATGTAGTTTCAGGCAAGGCACTGTTGCACATCTCCAGAAGATTGGCAGACGTATTTTTTTTGTGTGGATCAACTGGAGTGAAAGAAATCGACAGAAAAGGCGAACAAGGTCAGGTCGTTATCTGACGGTTCCGCAGCGAATGAGTCAACATTCCGGGATAAAAAGCGACGTTAACCAGACACCTCGGTTCGCTTTTATTCAGGAGAGCCGGGATGATCTAGCTGTAGAGCGGTAACAGAAGCGGCGTTGGCGGCTGCTACAGCAGGTTCTTCCCGGCAAAAAATCGATGAATGAAACTTCGCGGGAACTAACGTATTACGCACGCTCACCGAGACGTCCTGCCAACTTTCCGAGATTCACGTGACCTGCCACGAGATACTTAAGCTTCGTTCATGAGTCTTCCCAACGGAAATAGTCTTGTTCATTCATAGTAAACAATCCGACGATTGGCTTGATGTAACTCTCCATTACTTTCTTCTTGGAGCTAATCTTTTTCCACCATTTACTATCCTAACATTTGGATCACCTCTACCTGTAATTTAACTCCTAAAATATTTTCCCCTTTTATCTTATGAATTGCATGCTCTATATGAGCAACAATGATGATAGAGAACATCTTTGTTTTGCTACCTTCCTAATATTGACTTCTGCTTCATCATCAATTTTTATTACCGCAGTTGGATTCTTACATGTTATAGATAACTCTTCTACCTCTATATTTTAGTCTTCTCAGTCTTATTATTTGAAATAGTTTTATCTAGTTGACGTAAATGCTATAGAGAAACTTTTTATTTGATATGAAAAGATAATCTTTGCCACGCGGTTGAGAGAGAGAGAAGATCAGAGAATTGTTGCTATAAGAAAAAATCTTATTAATTTGCAAATGATATTTCAGATTTTTGTTGGAAACGTAATCTGACGATGACGCACTTCCGGCCAAGTGAACCCACTCGGTGGCCCGTGATAATTCCAGAGGATCGGAGCATAAGATCCATCCATCGTGACTCTGTGGCCCGTGACGACCCGAGAGAGATGTTTGCTCTTGTTGCTGCAAGAAGGAGCGGAGTAGAGAAAAAGAAGAGAGTGAGATGAAAAAAAAAGAAAAAAGAAGAAAAAGGAAACCAAAAAAAAGAGTCTGCGATCCAACGCCTAGCCATCAGGGCTGTACTGTGATCAGCAGGTGGGATTAAAACCACCCACTTCTATGTCCTATGAAATCAAGATTATCGATACCACCTAGTCCAACCTATTCTTTCAACTAATTTATGAGAATGAACAATAGGAAACGTTTTAATACAATTAAAATCTAAACTATCATCTATTTCTACGAATGAAAGGATACAAGTCAATGGCTAGAAAACCAGTAATCAAAATAGATTACTGATTTATATCTATTTTCAGAATATTCTGCTTTTCATCTGCAATGAAATATTTTAAGAGTTTTTCAAATAATTTCTTTTTTAATTTTGTCTGGTTTGCCGAAAGCGATTAAAATTCTAACAGATTTAGAATCAGAGCGCGGACCTTGAAGAGTGTCCTAGAAGATCGACGCCGAGTCTCTCTCTAACTTTCGCGCTCATAACAAAGTCTGAATTCAGGAATAGTTTATCGGTTTCTATTATTTTTTTACAATAAAATAATAATCCAATGAGTTCGCCAGGTCTGTTTAATGATTTGTCCATCATCTGAACTGACATCAAGGATAGTAGCATTCCCTCATTTAACATTCTCTATTTTACCACCTACATTTCTTTGCGAATATAAATTTATTCTTTAAATATTTTGATATAAAATTATGGGTACGGCCCTGAGAGCCTCCAAGGGAGTCGGTGAGTGCCTGCCCCTTGGTAGCAGCGATTCGCTCATCATTGTAATTACTTCGCGAGGATGTACCAGTATATTGGATTATTATCGACCGCTCCATATCTACCACCTAGCCCATAAGTATAGACTCATGCTCCGTACAGATCTCCCCTCAGCACCCGAATGCCCTATCTGTATTCGCACTTATGTGTACACACGTGTTCTGCTTTCTTCGCACGTACGGAGCAAAAACTCGCCACGATAGTATTTAATCTAATACCGATCCGAAATGCTCATACGCTTCGAAGCTATCTTTGAAGCTGCTGGTCTCTAAAAGTAAACAAAAACCGGTTTCGTCAATGCTGATCTCGTCTAATGCGTACCCGCAGTTGGTGATCGTTGCCGACGTAAATTGTGGATAGATAAAGTTGCAGAAGCAATTTATGTTTATGTTTCTTTAAACTACCGTCTCAGTTCCTAGAGTTCTAATCACTCAATATTTTAGAAATATGCAATCACATAGACTGTAGTAAATTAGATTTCCTAAGTACGTTGCACACTTCTTGAAGAAGGTAAAAACGTCTAATAACCTACTTGGGAAAATTATTTTATAAATTGTATTAACTAGCGTCTTAGATAGTGGGTTTCTATATGGAGTCGCAGTCGGAATAATATTGAAGTTTCGATAAAGCTAAGTTACGCAAAAAGCTGACATGTCTAGTGATACAGGTTATGATCTGGAAGGTTAGGGCATTATAAACTCAACAGGCACTTAATTTGAAATTTATAATGAAGCAGATAACGACAGATCTTTTCATGTCTAAATACTTAATGAACTAAAGTTCAGCTAAAGGTCGACTAGAAAGGTAAAGCGCATTCTGCTAAAAATCAGAAACTGGAATGTAAGCAAACAAGTAATATAATATTATTGCTGAAATAGAACAAGAGCAGGTTTCATTTAAATTATTTCATCCAGAAGATAACTGAAGTGTATTTACTCACTGTACATAGGTAACAGTATTCTAAATAGTCGAAAGTCTAACATTTGTATTTATCAAAAATCAGAGACTTTCGCATTATCATTGACATTATTGTCTCTAGCCTTCCAAATCAAGAAACTTGCATAAATGTGAAATTTCTTAAGGAATATAGTCTCCGTTTCTACAGATCATTTAACATCATGTACATTTATTATACGATGGAATCGCGTCTATCTCTAGAACGGATCAGAAAGTTTCCTCAATGAATGTTTCTTCTATCAACGAACAACGGGCACCGCCTTTGAGCTGCGATTCGCAGCACCTCAGGGTCAAACATCAAGACCTAGGAGGGGCTCAAGAGATTGCTCTCTGCGGATCGTAAAGCCTTCTAACTCTTATGAATCGCCCTGCAAGTGAAGATCCTGGCCGCAGGAACGTCATAGAAATTCGATCGCAATCTTGTCAGATCACGCGATTCGATCACGAAAGAAGAGGACGTGCTTCCGCTCGAGTGACGATCTCTTCAAATTTACTTTCTTTGTATAAACCTTTTCTTTGGTGAATTTATTTCTTGATCCTGATTCTACCCGATGTAATTAAAATGTAATCAACAACATCGATCAGTATCGAAATATCGTTATCTAAAATTGATTTTCAAATACAAAATATCAAACACCGTGATTTATTCCCGCGAAAGGTCATCGCAATGAAAGATTTCAAAAGCTGGTATGAGTTGTAGATCAGGATACTATTGACTCAAAAGAATGATTCAGATCATTTAGCATCTGGCGAAGAAATAATTTTTATTGATTCTTCTGGTAATTTTTGTGTAGCTGAAATACTTTTGAATTTCGATCAAAGAATTTTTGAAAATGAAGAGCAGTGAGTCGCTGGCGGATGTTTTTATTACAAACGATTTCTTTGGAAAGTTGATCTCTTGAACTTTGGGAGAGATATGAAGGTATGAAAGTAAGTAGGTAAGTACGTGCACGTACGCATACGCGTGGTACAAGTATAATAAACATAATCGCAGTAGCCCGATGAGAAGGCCTTGGCCGTCTCCCTTCGGTCGTGCTCGGCACGCCCACAGCTACCATCGGTGCAAGAGAAAATACTGCAGCGGCAATCAACGGTTTTACACCTGAGCTCCTCACCATGTAGGTGGAAGTAAGGTCCCTCTTTTGGTCTCTTTCTATCTTGCATTCTACTTCTCTATCTAAGCGATAGGAGCGTTTCAGTATGAACGCCATGTAACCGACCTACCCTGTTATGTGAAATTATCGACGGTGAATCTCTCGATACGCTCCCGTTCCAACGCCCCAGCTTCCGTTCATTCCACTTCGTTTTTCTGATGACTTTTTAATGTACAATGTGGAGATGAAGATCACTGATTATACCTTAGTTTTTAGACATACATATAAGTGAAGTTAGACGCTTGTACGTGAATTAAATTACTTTAATTTTAAGCTCCATAAATCTCAATTTATAGTCTATAAATCTGGATTAATTAAGTTCACTAATAATGAGTTAAGTATAAGTAATTCTCAGTTCGTGTATTTTTGCCCTTGCGATTGTGAAGATGTGAGCCGGTGCGTTGTCGTGATAAAACTGCACTTTTTGTGTGCTAATCGTGGCCCCTTTTTTTAGCTTGGCTTTCAAAGGGTTCAATAATGATGCATAGTACGTTCCTGTTACGGTTTTACCCTCCTCCAAGTAATCAATGAGGATAATTCCTTGGAAATCCGAAAATACTGTGGCCATCAAGTTCCCAACTGACAAAACAGACTTCGTATTCTTTAGCGCACTTTCACCAGACAGTACCCACTGCTTCGACTGCTGCTTTGCCTCGAGTGTATAGTGATGAATCAAAGTTTCGCCTACAGTCACGAATTGATGCAAAAAGTCCTGTGGATTCCGATTAAACTTCGCCAAACACTGCGCTAAAACGGCTTTTCGGTTGCGCTTTTGATCGGAGTCAGCAATCGCGGCACTAATCTTGCACACACCTTCTTAACCTCCAGTTTTTCGTGCAAGATGTTACAGACTTGTTCAGTGGAGTTATCTTCAACCTTAAAAATCTCACACACCTTGATTCGGTGATCTTCCACATCCATATACGTAGAGATTCCACAAAATGTAATCAACATTTTAAGGTTGTGTGAAAGCTTTAGTAACAAATATAGTAAAGAAAGTATATTCAATTCCTTGAAATCATTGAAGACATTAAAGCTAATATATAAAAATTACCAGAAAACAAAGTACAAGAATTTAGAGAAAAATCTATGGGTTTGTCAAATGATTTTTTGAATAATAAGGTTCCACAAAGCTTATTAGAAAAAGAATTTCAAACAAATGTTTATAATAAAAAAATAATGCATATTTTGAATCACAGAGATAGTTTTGCAGTTATTCCAAAGGATCCTGAAAGAATGCTTCAAAAAGGTACATTTACAATTCTAGAGAGATAAATACTTGAAAAATGTTATTCTCAAAACTTGATTCTGAGTTGCTTTTACACAAGATTTGTTGATGATTCTGTACTTTCTTTACATGCACAAAAGTTGATGCGCTACTTAATGTATTTAATAGTATACTATACATCCAACATTACAGTTTACTGTTGAAATTGAAACAGAAGGTAGGTTGAATTTTCTTCATTTGACCTCAATAAAAACTGATGAAAATGATATAATCACTGATTGGCACAGAAAAACTATTTGTTCAGGAAGGCAATAACTTTTAACTCTAATCATTGCATTCAAAACAAAATAGGAGTAATAAAGTATTTGATTATTAGAACTCTCAAATTATCTCATCCAAAATTCAATGAAAAATATATTAAATTATGCAAACAGATTCTTTTTCTCGATCACTATCCGATTGCCTTTATTGACAAATTTAATTTTCATTTCTGAATCCTACTGCTGATTCATCGGATCAGCAATATCAACATCTGCCAATAAACAATTGAAAAAAAATTAGATAAAAAGTAACACCAACGCATTGTTATTCTCCCATACTTGAGACTCGTTTATTAGGTCGTAAATTTAATGTCGGCGCTTTTCACTCGCCTTATTTATCAACCAGCTTGTATCTAATAATTGTGTAATTGAAATTAAAATGACAGGCTTTCCTTTCGGTCACCTCTCGATAATTAGAGGGAAATCTCGCTTATTGTCGTCATATATACATGTATAATATACGAAGATGCGATTCTGGAAGACGAAGCCGCGTTAGAAATTCCATCGAGGTGGAGCCTTGACATTTCCTGGCCTGGAATCGAGCAACGTAATTGATCGACGATGCGACTACAACTTCGCGTCTATCCGATGAATGATCACTATGCGACTCCATTCCGCTCTATTACGTCGTGCAGTTACGACCAAATCAGTGGATCTACATTATGCACGATTTACCGTAGGCCCTCTAGTTTACATCACGAAATCAGATGTAGATCACAGAGACAAAATGTTCGTAATTTGCTAATCGACGTACTTAGATTTATTAGTGTTGTTCATTCAAATGAATTAAATAAAGAGAGGCATTCAACGCTGACTTATAATTTGTACGTGTCAGGAAAATCGAATTACGTCCAGAATAAGGTAGAAAACATTTAATTAGACGAAGGAATTTAGTTTTGATCAAATGAGATAACTGAGTCTACCATCCAGTGGAGCTACTTTTTACCATCAGAGATTGTTACTCCAATTCTTATGACTTTTTCATGCCTTCTAGGAATGTTTGGAACGATATAATGATTTCAACACACAAAATTATTGCTAATTCCAAATTAGAAACGTGGATATCAGCATTGAAAATGAAGTCGGGTTTATTTATTATTATTTGAAATCAACAGTTTAACACGTTTCTGGCGATAAGTATTTTAAAAAATGAATTATTTAACACATTTTAATTACTTGGGGCTAGACTTGTTTCTGATACGACGAATACAATTTATCCACCCTCGTGAAAGGAAAGGGGTGTAAGGAAAAGTTGCAGAGTGCGACCGTGTTGAGCTTGTTTAATTTGCATAAACACGAACTCATTGATTGCTGGACTAGATTACCTAGCTTTATTACTTCTACGGGAACTTAAATTTCAAGTGAGGCTACGAAGAATTATTTTCTAGTAAGCAGCACATATTTCAAATTTTAGAACTATTCAGTGAAAGTTTTCAACTTTGACAGAACAATTGAGTTAAATATATTACATTTTTGCATTCGTTTCCAATATAAGTGAAAACCATAATTAAGGAATGATAAAAAAGGATTGAAAAAAAACAATTTTTTTTTCAATACCTCTTATGACCTTTCCAGCCTTTTTCACTGGAAAGTAAGTTCATATTTTTTCCAATCTTCATTTCATCTTTTTATTCTCCGGACATGGAAAGAAACTTTGAACATAACATCATCTTCATATTTCACATAATATACGAAATTATTTGAAACATTTTTAATCACAAAAAAATTAGAAGTAACCCGAGTAAAAAAAAAGTCTCATTGGGATCCCATTGGGATCCCACATAAAGTCCCGCTAAAGTACTAGGTATGAGACAAATCAGTACTTAAGTACCAACTTTTCTTAAACCTTTTTAAAAGTCCAAATAGGGACAAAAGTATCAGAAAAGTCTCACATTATTTTTTTTCAAGCAAGTCTTTTTCAGGACCAAAGTCCCGGAAAAGTTTCACTCAATTTTTTTTAAATTTTACAGCTCCTAAATATTTTATGGGACAAAAGTACTAGAAAAGATCCATTTTCATTTTTTCAAAATTTGTACAAGAGCAGATGAGATTTATGTCCCAAAAAAGTACTGCTCAAATAGAACTAAAGTACCAAAAAAGTTCTGAATATGTGTTTTTTTACCAGAACATTTTTAGGACTAAAATACCGGAAAACTCCCACATATTTTTTTTTTAAACAGAACTTTTTTAGAACTAAAGTACCAAACATGACCCACTTAATTTTTTTTGAGCAGGACTTTTTTGGGACCAAAGGGCCGGAAAAGTTCAACTTACATTTTTTTTGAGGAGGATTTGTTTAGGACGAAAGTACCAGAAAATCCCCACATATTTTTTTTCTTTAAGCAGAACTTTCTTAGAACTGAAGTACCAAAAATATCCCACTTACTTTTTTTTTGAGCAGAACTTATTTAGGACAAAAGTACCAGAGAAGTTTAACTTACATTTTTTTGAGGAGGATTTGTCTAGGACAAAAGTACCGGGAAAGTCTCGCAAAATTTTTTTTAAAGCAGGACTTAGAACTAAGGTACCGAAAAAGTCCCACTTAATTTTTTCTTTGGGCAGGACACTTTTAGGACTGAAGTACCGGAAAAGTCCCACATAATTTTTTTTAGCAGGGCTTTTCTAGAACTAAAGTACCAAACATCTCCCACTTCATTTTTTTTTGAGCAGGACTTTTTTGGGACGAAAGGACCGGAAAAGTTCAACTTACATTTTTTTTGAGGAGGATTTGTCTAGGACAAAAGTACCGGGAAAGTCTCACAAAATTTTTTTTAAAGCAGGACTTAGAACTAAGGTACCGAAAAATCCCCACTTAATTTTTTTCTTGAGCAGGACATTTTTAGGACTGAAGTACCGGAAAAGTCCCACATAATTTTTTTTAGCAGGACTTTTTTAGAACTAAGGTATCAAACATGTCCCACTTAATTTTTGTTGAGCAGGACTTTTTTGGGACGAAAGGACCGGAAAAGTTCAACTTACATTTTTTTTGAGGAGGATTTGTTTAGGACGAAAGTACCGGAAAATTCCCACACATTTTTTTTCTTTAAGCAGAACTTTCTCAGAACTGAAGTACTAAAAATGTCCCACTTACTTTTTTTTGAGCAGGACTTATTTGGGAGAAAAGTACCAGCGAAGTTCAACTTACATTTTTTTGAGGAGGATTTGTCTAGGATAAAAGTACCGGGAAAGTCTCACAAAATGTTTTTTAAAGCAGGACTTAGAACTAAGGTACTGAAAAAGTCCCACTTAATTTTTTCTTCGAGCAGGACATTTTTAGGACTGAAGTACCGGAAAAGTCCCACATAATTTTTTTTAGCAGGACTTTCTTAGAACTAAAGTACCAAACATGTCCCACTTCATTTTTTTTTGAGGAGGACTTTTTTAGGAGGAAAGGACCGGAAAAGTTCAGCTTACATTTTTTTTGAGGAGGATTTGTTTAGGACGAAAGTACCGGAAAATTCCCACATATTTTTTTTTCTTTAAGCGGAACTTTCTTAGAACTGAAGTACCAAAAATGTCCCACTTACTTTTTTTTGAGCAGGACTTATTTAGGACAAAAGTAGCAGAGAAGTTTAACTTACATTTTTTTGAGGAGGATTTGTCTAGGACAAAAGCGCCGGGAAAATCTCACAAAATTTTTTTTAAAGCAGGACTTTCTTAGAACTAAGGTACCGAAAAAGTCCCATTTAATTTTTTCTTTGGGCAGGACATTTTTAGGACTGAAGTACCGGAAAAGTCCCACATAATTTTTTTAGCAGGACTCTTCTGGAACTAAAGTACCAAATATGTCCCACTTCATTTTTTTTTGAGCAGGACTTTTTTGGGACGAAAAGACCGGAAAAGTTCAACTTACATTTTTTTTGAGGAGGATTTGTCTAGGACAAAAGTACCGGGAAAGTCTCACAACATTTTTTTAAAGCAGGACTTAGAACTAAGGTACCGAAAAATCCCAACTTAATTTTTTCCTTGAGCAGGACTTTTTTAGGGCAAAAGGACCGGAAAAGTCCCACAATTTTTTTTTAAGCAGAACTTTCTTAGAACTGAAGTACCGAAAATGTCCCACTTAATTTTTTCTGAGCAGGACTCATTTAGGATAAAAGTACCGGAAGAGTTTCACATAACTTTTTTTTAAGCAGGACTTTCTTAGAACTAAGGTACCGGAGAAGTCTCACTTAATTTTTTTTAGCATGATTTTTTGGGACCAAAGTACCAGAAAATTGCAATAAAAATTATATTTTTGAGGAGAATTTGTTTAGGACAAAAGTACTGAAAAAGTTACACATAATTTCTTTTTGAAGTAGGACTTTTTAGAATTAAAGTACCAAAAATGTCCCACATAATTTTTTTTCAAACAGGACTTTCTTAGAACTGAAGTAATACAAATATCTCACTGAATTTTTTTTTGAGCAGGACTCTTTTAGGACAAAATGACTAAAAAAGTTCAACTTACATTTTTTTGAGAAGAACTTCTTTAGGATAAAAGTACCGGAAACGTCTCACATAATTTTTTTTTTGAGCAGGACTTTTTTGGACTAAAGTACCGGTAAAGTCCAACTCAATTTTTTTAAAAACATTTTTAAGTTCTAAATAATTATGAGATATAAGTACTAGAAAAGTACCATTTTTTTCTTTGGAATTTGTACAAGTGCTATGGGACTCTTCCCAAAAAAGTACTGGTGTAAATGGACTAAATTATGTGGAACTTTTCCGGTATTTTTCTCCCAAAAAAATTCTCCTCAAAACAAAAATTAAGTTGAACCTTTCCAGAACTTTAGTCCTTGAAAATTTCCTGCTAAAAAAATTAAGTGGGACATTTCCGATACTTTAGTTCTAAAAAAGTATTGCCTAAAAAAAATTATGTGGGACTTTTTCGGTACTTTTGTCCTAAAAATATCCTACACAAATAAAAATTTAAGTTGAACTTTTCCGGTACATGCGTCCTAAAAATATCCTGCTCAAAAAAAATTAAGTATGACTTTTCCGCTACTTTTGCCCTGAGAATGTACTGTTCAAAAAAACAATAAGGTGCAAATTTTCTGGTACCTTAGTTCTAAAAAAGTCCTGCTCAATAGAGAAATTCTGTGCGAATATTCCGGTGCTTTCGTCCTAAACAAATCCTCTTCAAAAAATAATTTGAAGTTGAACTTTCACGGCACTTTAGTCCTGAAAATGTCCTACTCAAAGAAAAAATTAAGTGGGACTTTTTCGGGACTTTAGTTCTGAGAGAGTTCTGCTTTAAAAAAAATTATGTGATACTTTTCCGGTAATTTTGTCCTTAACAAATCCTCCTCAAAAAAAATTTAAGTTAAACTTTTCCGGTCCTTCTGTCCTAAAAAAGTCCTACTCAAAAAAAATGAAGTGGGACATTTTTTGTACTTCAGTTCCAAACAAGTCCTACTTAAAAAAAATTATGTGGGACTTTTTTGGTACTTTTACATTTGTAAAAGTACCAGTTACTTTTTTTTACTTTTACATTTGTAAATTTGGGACTTTGTACTTTTTTGGGACATAAATCCCATCAGCACTTGTACAAATTTCGAAAAAAAATGAATCTTTTCCAGTACATTTGTCCTATAGATTATTTAGGACTTGTGAAATTTAAGAAAAAAAAATGAGTGGAACTTTTCCGGGACTTTCATCCTAAAGAAGACCTGCTTGAAAAAAAATGTTTTACTTTTCTGGTACTTTTGTCCTAAAAAAGTCCTGCTAAAAAAAGTAAGTGGAACATTTTTGGTACTTTAGTTCTAAGAAAATTCTGATTGAAAAAAATATGTGGGATTTTTCCGGTACTTTCGTCCTAAACAAATCCTCCTAAAAAAAAGTAAGTTGAACTTTTTCGGTCCTTTTGTCATAAAAAAGTCCTGCTGAAAAAAAATGAAGTGGGACATGTTTGGAACTTTAGTTCTAAAAAAGTCCTGCGAAAAAAAATGATGTGGCCTCAAAAATATAAATTCAATTGAAATTTTCCAGTACTTTAGTCCCAAAAATTTTCTGGTAAAACGACACATATTTAGAACTTTTTTGCTACTTTAGTTCTATTTAAGCAGTACTTTTTTGGGATATAAATCCCATCAGCACTTGTACAAATTTTGAGAAAAAGAAAATGGATCTTTTCTAGTACTTTCGTCCCATAAAGTATTTAGGACTTGTAAAATAAATTAAAAATTAAGTGGAACTTTTCCGGGACTTTGGTCCTGAAAAAGATTTGCTTGAAAAAAAAATGATGTGAGACTTTTCTGGTACTTTTTTCCCTATTTGGACTTTTAAAAAGTTTTGAGAAAAGTTGGTACTTAAGTACTGATTTGTCTCATACCTAGTACTTTAGCGGGACTTTATGCGGGATCCCAATGGGACTTTTTTTCACTCGGGCAAAAACTGTAAATAAAAAAATTACCATAATCTTTGTAACCATAAGGACATTTTTTTAAATTCTCAAAATTAAAAACTTTTGACCTCACTCCAACACCGTAGGGCCATTTTTAATTACAAAAAGTCATTAGAGATTTTTATTTGAAATAAAATGTAGCAACTTTTCAGCACTAGCCAATTTCGATTTTCAAAAATTTTGTATTCTCGGCCCACCTTATTTCTTATTATATGGTCTTATGCAGATATGGATGGAATTTTGTAAAAAAAATATATTATACAAATCTTATAGTCTCTAATATCTGGAAACAATATTTTTCAGAATATGTATCTTTTAGTGCCAGAAACGACAAAATAGAATGATTATTTTAAAATATTATAAAAGTAATATTTTTATTTTAAAAATGTCCTTGGCGAGTATTATTTTTATCAAAATTGTATTTTACTTTGTGATGATTTTGAATTTATTTTGAATAATTAATTTTCAATTATTATTGACGCTACGCAATACGTATACAACTATAAATAAATAATAAATACACTTTTTTAACTCATTTTCCATTTAGAGTAAGTATTTTAAAGTCAGAATTATACATAAAAATATTGTGATACTCTATTTTACCTAAAAAATTTTAATTAAAAAAAGCAAAAATTAAAGGTCCCACCGAGATTTGAACTCGGATCGCTGGATTCAGAGTCCAGAGTGCTAACCATTACACCATGGAACCTTCAACTTTCGTTTCCTAGACCGGCTACTAGTTGACGACGGCCATAAAAGTTGCTTATTTTTAAATATTAGAATTAGTCCTATATTTATATTAAGTTTTCACTTATATTTATTAAGATAACCTCAAATTAACTTTAATTTAGCAAAAACCATATTTTAAATTTTTAACCCAAGAGAATTCAAGTTATTTATATTAGATTATAATTATAATTAACAAATTTATCGTCTAAAGCAAAAGAAAACAAAAACCAGCATTTCAGATTGAAATTTGTTATTTTATAAGAATTTGTAAACAAATTGTCATAAAAAATAACCGCCGTTGATAAAACAGAAATCGACTAAAAATTTGGATTTTTCCCTTCATGCCCTCAAGCGGATATGATGGCACCCTCAAATTTAAAACTAACACCTCCGATAATCTAAAATTAACCATTCAATTCATATCACATTTATTTTTGAAAAATGGTTTTAAAAACACTAACTTTAATTTGAGGTTATATTTAAAAACAATGATAGTTTGTATTTCTATTCGCTAAATGAGATTTTTCGTAAAAAATGAAAAGATAATTGAATTAATAAACATTCCAGCACACAAATCTATTGAAAAATCTTTCCATAGTGACAACTGTACCACCACTCTTAACTTTCAAAAAAACACTAAAATGACCTGAAAATAAGCAACATGTTTGCATTTATGCAAAGATGGTAATTAACTTTAAATTCAAAATTCGAATTATTTTTGAATATAGCGTTAGGTGTCGCTAGTGTTTCGCCAACGCAAGTTAACGGGCGGACTGCAGGGTACGTGTTGCGGAAGTTTCAACTGGTTTTTCCAAGCTTTTTGGTGCAGATTTCCCTAGTAAAAACAAATAAAATCACAACCAAAATGGCTAGAATTGTAGCTATAAAAGAAACGCTCGAGAAAATGTTGAACGACGAAAGCAGACCCTGGACAAAGTACCTTGCACTTGCAGAGCAAAAATCTGGAGTCAGCAGACTTTACCTTTCTCTAGGTATATTTTTAGGTTATAATTTTCGAACTTTTTCACCTTTATCAGTCCTTTATGTAATGTAAGTGTCAATATCTCCCTTTCCACCTAGAAAATGATCTGTCAATTTCCGTTCTGACATTGTTTTTTTTTTATTCCACGTATGCAAGATTTCGTGTCTGTTTAGTTCTCTCCCGTCCCCTTTGTTCAAGTTTTTCAAGTTCAAGGATGACATCGAATCTGTGCAAAGGTCGGTTTTTTGCCCCGCTTCGTCGGTTTTTTTTTTCATAACCTTGAAAATTACGGATGTTTTTCAGTTATTTTCATATAAATCGAAATTTTTTCAAGTGGTGTTGATTTCCGTCGTGCAAGTCACTATTTTATGCAATGCATCAGTGAAAAATGCGTCATTGTCATGCCTCTAGTTTCCAGATGCTTTTGGCTTTATTTTCATATTTAAGTTTTCTTTCAATTAAGTCTGTTTGGTATTTTCAAAAAGAATTAATGCTGGAAAATATTTTTAAAACATTTTAGCTTCTAAGCTGAACTCATATAAATTGTATTTTCAAAATTTGTATCTATTATATTTCTAAAAATCTCAAGTTGCTCCAAAATCTTGTGTTACGATATTTTACTGAGTAAAAATTTCAACTGCAGTCTGTTAACAACTACTTTTCGACAAATCCGAATCTTTTCAAGAACATTTCTTTTTAAGCAGGGCATTAAGATGCTAAAAAAATTTGTAGTTTTAAATTTTGTAAACGCTACTCCCTAAATTTCTTCCTTTTGGTGAAAAAATACTGTCAAAAATTTTCTTTCACTTTTAAAAATTTGTTTAAAGGTTTCTCTAGGCCGTTTTTGGTCTTAAAATTAATTTTATTCGTTTGCAATTTAAAAAAAAATACATACAAATTTAAGGCTAAAAATTCTTTCACCCCTAGAAAGTATTTGTTATTTATTGAGGAATAAGCCCTAAATTTTTGTAAATAAAAAATTTGAAGATATTATCGGGCCTGGAATATGAAAATTTGTAATTTCATTACAATTAATGGTCTGAAGTGGCCCTTAAATATTTTTTCCTTGAAATAATATGCACAAGATCTCTTCTGCAATGTAAAGAGAATATTCTGTATAAAGAATACATTTCAAATATTTATACTGGGTAACAGGAAAAAATCGTGAATTTCGAAATAAACAAAAAATACATATTTTTTTTAGTTCAAAGATTCCTATAGTACTTTAAAATGCATTTTTACCTATCATTTACCTGAAAAAGATGTGAGCTAGTTACTTAAGGTCGATTTCGGTGCAATTCTGCCTCAATAGGCCCGAACTAATTATGTTTATGATTTAAATCAGGGGCGATGGTAGTTTTGGCATTGTACCTGGTCCTAGGCGTAGGGCAGCAATTGGTATGCAACATAATTGGATTTGTGTACCCAGCCTATTGTTCCATGAAAGCACTTGAAAGCCCATCTAAAGACGATGACACAAAATGGCTAACGTATTGGGTTACGTTTGCTGTTTTCACGATCATCGAATTCTTCTCTGAATATATCGTGTGCTGGTTTCCGGTGTATTGGCTAATAAAGGTACATTTCCTTTTAAAAAAATTCAAAAAACTCTCTGTAAAGTACCAAATTAATTTCTGCATGCGAAAGTTATAACTTACAAATTTTATTTTTTTGCAGTGCCTCTTTTACGTTTGGCTGATGGCTCCCTCCGAATACAACGGATCCCTGATGCTATACCGCAAAATAATCCGTCCCAGATTCGTACAGTACCAGCCCCATGTCGATAAACTATTGTCTAATGCTGGCGATATCGGTAAGAAATTTTTAATTGAAAAATAAACGCATTGGATGGCTATTGAACCGGGAAATGGCTTTTTATGTTGAAACTACAGGGATCGCAGTTCCAATCGATAATTTCGATTCATTTTTCCCCGTTTTCTGTCACAAAGTTTCGATTCATTTTCCAAGAATCATGAACTGAAATTCAAGACATTAAAAAAAAGATGCTTCGAAAGAGATTCTTTTTGATGATACCAATTTAAAATGTTTCAAATTTCGGACTACACACCTTTTGTACCCCCTCCCCACTACCACACAGAAAGTAGGGGAAAAAATTCTTTCAAATAAACCGAAAAAAAGAACTTTCAACAAAATACATTAATTTTCAACCAAATAGTTGAATTTTCAACTAAAAACAATTAATTTTTAACCGAAAATGGAATGGTCAAAATTTTCAGTTAAAAAAATAAATTTTTGACCAAAAAAAAAACGAAGTTTTCAACAAAAACGTTAAGTTTTTACCAAAGAGATAAATCTTTAAATAAAATTATAATAATTTTCAATAAAGTAGTTAAACTTTCAACCATGTAGTTGAATTTTCAATGAAATAGTTGAATTCTCTACTAAAACAAATTAATTTTCAACTAAAAAGAATGACTTTTTAACAAAATTGTTGGATTCTCAACCAAACAGTTGCATTTTTAACCAATAAAGATGAATTGTCAAACCAAAAGACGAATTTTCAGCAAAAGAGTTGAATTTTAACCAACAAGATTTTTTCGTCAACAAAGAAAGAAAAAAATTGTTAAATTTTCAATCAAGTAGTGGGATTTTTACAAAAAAAAGGACGGATTCTGAATGAAAAATGTAATAGTTGATATTTCAATCAGAAAAAGATTTTAATTTTCAACATAACAGTGGAATTTTTAACCAAATACATGAATTTTTAACCAAAAAGATGAATTTTCAACCAAGTAATTGAAATTTTAATTTTAAAAAACACAAATTCTTAATGAGAAATGTAGTTCATACTTCAACTAGGAATGATTTTAATTTTCAATAAAAAAAATAGTTGAATTTAACCAAAAAAGATGAATGTGTAACAAAACAGATGAATCCTCAACTAAAACATTAATTTTCTACCTAACAGTTGCATTTTTAACAAAAAATGATGAATCTTTAAACCGAAAAGACGAATTTTCTACAAAACAGTTGAACTTTCAACCTCAAAATATGAATTTTCAAACAAAAATATAATAGTAGACTTTTCCACCAAAAATATCTGAATTTTCTTATTGGGTTCTATTAATTCAGTTTGCATTCAAGTGGAAAAACGAGAAAAGGGTAAAAGAGGAGAATAGGAAAATGAAGAATAGTATGCAAAAAAAGTAGCGTATTAGGACCCTCTAATAAAATATAATTAACTTGGAGCTGATTATTATATGGCTTGGTTTTACATTCTAGCAAACTGCGTATTTGAAAAAATATTGTTACTTTCGTGAATAATAATACAAAAAAATTACACCGTAATCTTTTTTAGCTAAGATTTAAAAATATTTTGAAAATCTGAGAACTTTCAACTCATAAAAATACATTAGAAAAAATTTTTAATGTCCAGGGAAACACAAGCAGAAAAGGTAGGTTTTTCAAATAGTCATTTTTGTGTTTTTCAAATTATTTCTTTCTAGCACACTTAGCAAAATACATTTAAATAAATTCAAAAATGAGCATTTTTGAATTCTGTTTATCTATCTTTCGATCTATAATCTTTTTGAATTTTTTTCTGATGTATTAATATCAGTAGAAAGTGCTGAAATATTCAATAGATTTTTCAAAGTTAGTTAAAAAAAAATTAACACAAAAATTACTAGAAAACTTTTTTTAGTCAAGTCTTTTTTTTAGTCTTTTCTACTGAACATTAGAAAATTGCTAAAGAAAAGACGTTACTGTAGTTAGAGGGCACTTTCGTGCAATATTCACGAGATACCCATATGATATAAAAAATTTTTAATAATAAATGGAATCCTCTTTAATCCCCTTTTTTAACTAAAATTGAGCTACCGAACCGCTATCATCCCTGAAAATGTTAAAAAGGTTTAAAAATGCATTTCTCTTTTTAATTACAGCAAAGAAAGCTGCAGCAAATGCGCTCCTGGCTGAGAAGAAGGATTAAGTACATCACATCCAGCTTCTAATTTCAAGCAATTAGTAAAAAAAAGACTTCGAGCTCTTACCCATTCCTTCAGATATTTAAGATTTTAAACCTGGAAATTCTAGAATCGTCCACGCCTCCAATGATCGATAATTTCATTGTCTCTCGCACAAAATCGAGTCTCCTGACAAATTATACTTATTACCTCTAAAAAAAAGAGAATTATGCAAAACTAAAATTTTTAAAAATGACTCATGGAATGCCTTTTTATGTAACGTAAATCTGCTTGTGTAACTCGTCGCTTCCGTGAGCTGCACTTGTCAAAAAATGCCTATAATTGGAAATATATATTTTTCCTAATTAAAAGCTTATTGATCGAATTAAGTGCCTAAGCTTATTGCCATAACAAATTTTTTCATTTGATTTAAAAAAAAGCGAAATGTAGGAGTATATTATTCGGTTGTGATATGCTTCATGTTCCAGGTATTTCGTATATTGTGTGTGTAATGTGCCATTGTAAAATTAATTTGCACATGCTGTGGTAAAAAAATATAGGTACTTTATCATAAATGCCAACTTCTTCGTACTTTACCTTCGCTTGTGCTGCTGTGAATATTTCTCAAATGTTGGCAAACAATTTTATTGTAGATATTATTCAATGTTAGGCTATAACGGGAAAAATCAATCTTTAACTTAAAATTTTAAACTAAGTTGAATCACTGAGAAATTCAGTAGTAAACTCAATCTGGAAATTCGTAGCCTTCATTAAAACTCCACTAGTGAGAAATTATGCATATTTTTCTGTAGGATTGAAACTTCTGTTTCAGCTTCGAAGAACCTTGAATTGAAAAATGTGCAAATTTCCGTTCCTAATCGTTGTAATAGATAAATAAATTCAAAATGATGGACCACGAAATGCATTGAAACATAATGTCCCTTCAAGCTCAATAAGATAGTTTTACATTTAAAAAAGAAGGTACAACACGCTTGCTTTATTTCTAGTTTAGATGTTACTTTTGTGACTAAATCAGGGAAATAATGTAAGATTTAGTTTCCAAGTAAGAGTTCTACGCTAGTTTATTGTTAAACTTGTGTTTTAAAATACGGTTTGTACAAAGAGCAGTTAATTTGGTGTATCATAGAAACTATCATTTGTCCAGAAAACTATACAAATAAAGATAGTTTCATTGTAGATGATGATTTTTTTTTTTAATTACGAGGGTTGGCTGATAAGTAATGCCTGCAAGTCATTAACTTAACTAAAAATAGATATTTAAATAATTCAAACGCACAAATGTAGCTTAATTATTCATTTAGTAGTGACAAGTTCTCTTTTCAATAACAACTCTGTTGTGGAGTTATCGAATTTCAATGGAAAAGTTATCTGACGTTTGGTGCAAGCAGCGCGCATGTTGGACGGGTACGCTCGGAAAAAGATGAATTTTTGAAAAATATCATCACTGGAGATGAGAGCTGGATATACCATTATGATCCTGAAAATTGAAGACAATCAATGGAGTATCGTCATGACACATCACCGTCTCCAATAAAATTTAGGACACTCAATTCTGGAAAAGTGATGCTAACCGCTTTCTGGGATGCAAAAGGACTCATTCATGCTGCATTTTTGCTAAAAGGTACTTTAATTAATACGAAAAGGTACTGCAAAACTGAAAAAAAATAATAATAAAAAAGAGAATTCGTCGAGTAAGACCTAAATTAATCAGTATTTTTACTTCAACACGACAACGCGCGACCAAATTGTAGTGCTGAGACCACAGAGCGGCTGAAGTCACTAAACTTCGAAATCGTTCTACAGCCCAGATTTGTCTCCAAATGTCTACCATTTGTTTCTTAAATTAAACTTGTTTCACGTTGGACAGAAGGTGTGGAAGTCATTGGCGATTATGTTGAAAAATGAAATTGTCGCTAATAGAGGAATAATTAAGATACATTTGTGCGTTTGAATGATTAAAATATCTCTATTTTTCGTTAAGTAATTGACTTGAAGGCATTACTTATCAGCCAACCCTTGTACCTTAACTTCCCTTTTCCTGTGCAGATCTTTAAAAATAAGAAAACATTTAATCCCGTGTAGAAGTTTATTGTAGGACATTTTTTAAATATAAACTTATATACACATAAACGCGAAGCCAAACTTATATAATACCAATCTTGTTCGCGACATCAAGAGCGTCATAGTCTCTGGCTAAACGAACATAAGCCTTCTTTTTTCCGTCGGGCCTGATCAAAGTATTGACTTTGGCAACATCGATGTCGTATAACTTCTTCACAGAGGCCTTAATATGATATTTGTTGGCCCGCGTGTGTACAATGAAGACCAGTGTGTTATTGTCTTCAATCTTCTTCATCGCTGCTTCCGTCGTCAGTGGATACTTGATGATGTTGAATGCATCCATGCTGAAACCAAAAGTATTACATTATTAAAAGGCACTTAATTTGCCTAAGAAATTTTGAAACCCATTCTCAAAAGAAAAGAATTCATAAAAAGTTACATTATTAATTGATTCATAGGGCACAGTGAGATTTTTGGACTGATAAATAAGCAGTATATAATCCCACGGATATTTTAAGACCAAAAACGAAAAATCCATCGGGCCTTTTTTAAAAAAAGATCATTTTTATGTTTAATACAACAAAAAATAATAAGAAATCTAAAAACATCACAATTTTCACTAAAAACTGTTTTAAATTACAAATTATACACTTTTAGAACTGAATAAATTTTATACAAAGTATTAAATCCATGAAATCATAATAAAATTTATCAGTATTTGAAACTTCAATTTACTATTTTATTGATAAACTTTTGAAACTCAATAAAAACTGTTTAAATTCAATAAGACATTTTTTTCATGGAATAGTTAATAAAGTAAACGATATTTGTTAATTATTATTGTCGCTTTTAATATAATTTTTCTACTGACATTTTAAAAAAATGCAGTAAATTGCGATTAAAATCGTGGTAAATTGTATTTATAATTTTTCAAAAAGCCAAGGCGAAGAGTGAAGAAGACATTCACGTTGATTTTCATTGTAGTTGCTGCATTTTTCGTCATTTCGTCAAACATTCAATAGAAAAATTACATTAAAAGCGATATTAATAAATATATATCACAGCTGATAATAAATATCGTCTACTTTATTAACTATTGAATGAACAAAAAAAATTCTTATTGAAATTATACAGTTTATTACTTGATTTGATAAGCTCATGAATAAAATCATAAACTGATGTTTCAAATATTAAAATTTGAGAAATTAAATTCAGAATGAATCAACTAAGAAATGGAAAAAAAATTAAAAAATGAAATTTTTTGTTTCCAGACCCCCCAGCCGTAGCGCCTGTAACAAATATTAATCAAGGGAATTAGAAACAAATTTTAAAACCCAAAAATCCAACGATCAAATTTGAAAAACACATTCTAAAATGTTTTCATTCAAATTTTACAAAAAAATTAAAAGACGAGAAAGAAAAAAAGGTTGGCTTCCTTTTATTCCTCTCTTTTTTCTATTTTGGTAGGGATCACAGTGTTTTAAGAGTTAATTGTAGGGAAAATAGGGAAATTTTTTTCAAGAAAAGGGGAAATTCTTTTTCTTTTCATTTTTCTATATTATGATTACAAGAACGAATTGTATCGCTTGATTCTTTATACAGAAAATGTTTCGAAAACTTAAAAAGTATTAAGGAAAAGTTAAAAAAAAACATGCTCCCGAGATACTAAGTTTTTGCATACGGGCAAACAAAGTTTGATGTAATAAAGTTGGACAACTTCGAGAAAATCGACCGAGGATTTTAAGATTGAAATTTCATGGCTTTCCAAAATCGGCTTTGGATAGCGATTAAAAATAAAATTTTCAACTTTTTTCAAAAATAGAAACTAATTTTTAAACTTTTTAGTTGGAAGTTTTTCAAATTTTAAGGTAGGTAAATCAAAGGCTTTCGAATTTGGTAGTTTTTCAGCCTTTGGATTCTCGACAAAATCACCTTTAAAAAAATTATGAACATTATTATTATGTGGATATTATAAATGAATGAATTTTGTGTTAAGTTTCAGATACTGATAAATTTGATCTGCAAACTAATTTCATACCTTATATCAAATTTTTTTAGTTTCAAAATGTATAATTTAAAATTTAAAACATTTTAAGGGAAAATTATGACGTTTTCAGATTTCTTCTAATTATTATTTTTTGTATTGAACATAAATATCGACTATTTTCAAAAAAGTCCCAATGAATTTTTTGTTTTTGATCTTAAAATGTACGCGCGATTACAGACTATCATAATCAGTCCGAAAATCTCATATGTAAGGACCTTGCAATTGAAGTTGGTTCAGCCCTACTGGGGGGGAGAACGTCCTGGTTTCCTTGAAGGTTTTGACATGTTAAAAATTTTTTTTAAGTTACCTTGAAAAGGGTATTCAATGAACACCAAAACATTGGTAGATGTTTTGTAAAATATGTTTTTTGATAAAAAAAAAAGACGAGAAAAAAAGAAGGAAGGCGATTTAGAGGTTGCCTTCCTTTTCTTCCAGCTTTAATTATTATTTTTTTTAATGGACACATTATTTAAATGTCCAAATTTGATCATTAGATTCTTGTTAAAAAAAAATTCTTTTAATTTCTAAGAATTTCGTAGTAAATTGAATTACAATTACATATATGAAGTTTACACGTAAGGTTTAAAACATTGGTTTATCGCATTTAATAGAAACTCTTTTTTTAATTTCACGTACCGATTCCTGTTAGGAACGCTTTTCCTTGGATACTTCGGGTTCCTTGGTGGACGGAACGTTTTTGGTCGGTGGAAGTGGACCGACGTCCTAATTTTCCTGACTCTGGACCCATTGACACCTTTAAGGATCTGTAAAATAAAACATGAAAATAAATATCTCGTAAGCAGGATAAAAATAAACATCTTATTTGTCTTAAAAATTCAGTTATGTGTTAATAAAGTGTTTTCACGAAGTTTCAAAGAGATTCCCACACATTACTCATCATAAAATATATTTTATAAAGTTTCAAGACTTAGTATTCAAATTGTAACGCTTTAAATACTGACCTTCTTTTGTGTCTTCAAAGCTTTTTGCACGGGAGTAGTGGGAGCTTTACCACCCTTGGGTGTTTTCTTTGCAGACTGTGTGGGTTTCTTAGGCTTCGCAGCAACCTTTGCAACGGGTTTTGCTGGTTTTGCTGCTGCAGGTTTCTTTGCCGCAGCGGGTTTCGCTGCCGCAGGTTTCTTCGCTGCAGCGGGTTTCTCTGCTGCAGGTTTCTTTGCAGCAGCGGGTTTCGCTGCGGGTTTCGTCACCTTCGCTGAAGAAGTGGAAGCTGCAGTAGCAGGCTTCTTTTCCGCCTTCTTCTCTGCGGGTTTCTTGTCCCCAGACCCCCCAGCTTTAGCGCCTGTCACAAGCATTAATCAAAGGAATTAGACAAAAATCAAATTTTTGTACAGTTTTAATGAATATTATATTTTTGAATTCAGTGATGTGTTTTTTTAAATTTTGTTTCACGAAATCTCAAAGAGATTCCCACACAATACTCATCATGATATATTTGAGATTCATTCAATTAAAGAGTATGTTAAAATAAATCTACCTAAAAGTCAGTCTTCTCATAATCATCTCGCAACTATAAAAATTACTTTAACAGTGGTTCAAAAGCATGTTAGAGAAAAAATTTGAGGTTGGGATAACCAGGTTGACATGTTGACAAAATTCTTCACTAAACACAGTTTAAATTAATAAAAAAAAGAGTAAGTATTTAAAACAATAACATTCAGTGTTAATAAAAAACGCAAATTATCCATATTTTAACCATAAATTGTGAAAAAAGTTTGTTCAAAAAGCAAATGCGTGACCGCGTGGCCGACTGCAAAGTTCTCTTTATTAGTTTCCAGTGAACCTTTCATAGTAAAAATGTGCAATTAATTTGATGGAAAATATATACACTTTAGATTTAGTTATTAAAAACTCAATTTAATATGAAAAAGTGATTGAAAATTACCTGCTTTTTCAGTGGGCTTCGGTTTCGGCGCCATTTTATAACCTAATTTTGGTTAAAAAGACTAGAATCAAACTAAAAAGAAAGCAGCGTCAGAGGGCAGCATGTGTCAAAGCAAATTCGAGCGGGAAAGTTTAAGTCATTGAATAACAGAAGTAGGAGTACTACTCAATTTATTGATACTTCTGTTTTTAAATCTGGATACATAGATATATAGTTTGATTGCAGATGGTGATTATGTTTGTTATTATTGAAGGAAGTCTGCTTCTTGAAGAGTACTTCTGCAAATAGAAAATTATATTTATGTTAATTCAGTATTCATTACACCCTTACGAAAAAATATTATAGGAAAATCAGTACATATAGGCCAATTATGATTTTCCTATAATTTTTTCGCGATAATAGAAAATCATTATAGGAATTATTAGAGACAAAGCAGTATAGGAACAAATAATATTAAAATATTGAAAGAATTATTGCCAAATGTGGAGAAACTATAAATAAATTATTTATTTTGGATTACTCTTATAAAAGTACATAAAAATTTTAATATTTATGGAAATTAAGTAATCACATTTTAAGGAGCACCGCTTAACAATGCATAATAAAATATAAATTCTATCATTTTTTTTTTTTTGCAAAATAAATGTGTAAAAAATAGACTCATAGTATTCAAGTTTAATTATAGCGCTGTTAAACAGTTGTTAAAATGTGATTAATTCTCCAAAAATATCACAATTGAGTATGTTTAGTTATGTATTATTTCTCGAAATCAAGTAAAACAATACTTCGAAGCAATTCAAAAATTATGAAACATTGTTCAAAGCCTTTGAATATATTCGAAAATTGAAATAATACTTTAGCATCATAAAACTTTAAAAATATGCTCATAAACTTTGCAACACTTTCAGAGGTTTATACAATTTTCGAAAAAAAAATTTGATATAGAAAAACATACTCAAAAATTATTGGCAATTTTGAAAAATTAAGGGTCCCAAAGTATCTAAAAATGATCAAAATCTGTGTAGTAAAAATTCAGGATGGTTTGTAGTAATTCAAAAACAATTTTAAATATAAAACGTAACTTTATTATAAAAGTAATATAAAATGTTTTCCACTCTAGATCTATCGCACACGAAAGACAGACCCCTTCTGAAGACTCAGCAGACCCAGTTGTACTCCCCGTACCCCAAA
>JAUMHM010000078.1:19856787-19878991 GCA_032362435.1 Melikaiella ostensackeni
TATATATATATATTTAATTTATATAATTATCTATTCGCAATAACCGTATCAACTCTTACAATCTGATAGATATTTTTTCCAATACCATGAATAATTATTTATCTAGGAAAAAAATTTCTTTTACTCAAAGGAACAAAATTACGTAATCCACACATGGATAAATTAATTGATTTAAATAAATATTTATGACTTCAAAAAATCTATTTCATTGAAATGAGGAAATATTTCTTAGGGTGTTGAAAAGAGATTAAAGGAAACCAGGTTCTTAGCTTCCGAAAAATCATTTCTTTGACATGATAATTTTCATATTCATTGTGAAAAATATTTATTTCTATTAAAAAAAATATCGCCAAATTAATGATTTCTTTGAATCGAGGCATGGCCCTTTTGTCTGTAAACAATATTTACTTAGCTAAAGTAAACAAATCCTTGGTACAAAGAAAAAAAAACAAAGTAACCCATTTCTTTGGTTGAGTGAATTTTTTTTCAGTTTAGGCTACGTCATCTCCGCCAGCAAAACATATTTACAAGTTATTGCTTTTGAAGACGGAAAACTAGAATTATTTACAAAATCTATACAACCTCACTTTATTCACGCCGTGACTTTCAGATTTCAGAGTAAGCATTCTAAAAAAACATTGTTTGAGAAACACTTGCTCAAAATTGATGTATGTTGAAATTGTTATTAAAGTTGATTGCAAATATATTTTAGTGTTAAGAGCTGAAAAAAAACATTTTGTATGGAAAATGCACTTTTTCGAAAAGTTGGTTTAAAAAAATAGGCTGGAAAATAATAAAATTTAAAATGTTGCATCATACGTACTTATCTTTTAATTTTTTTAATTATTTAAAAAACAGGGAAAATAAGTATATTTGCATCTTGTTATGAATTAAGCATCAATTCAACTTATTGCTAAACTTAACAAATATGCTGCCTTTGCAAGAAGATTATGATATAAGGATTAATATTAATAATTTTCCTGAGACTTTAGAAGGAACTTTGTATTTTAGAATATGTAAAGCTTTCATTACTATCATGATTTCAATTAAGACGTTCAAGTTTATTGCGGTAGAAACTTAATATGAGTAAAATTAAGAAAAAATGTTTATCATATCTGTTTTGTTCAAATCTAAATCAGCCAAACCTTCCCAATAAAATAGTGCGAAGAAATTTATCAACTAATAGTAAGCAACTGATACAATTTCAAGTCAAGGATGTTTTCACATAGAACGACAAACTCGGATTGTAAAAATAGATTTAAGTAGGTACATAAGTATAGAGACAGACAAATAGGGATTAGAAAAACAAAAATTATAAAAACAAGGTTTAGTAGAAAGAGCTGTTATTTTCAACAATAAAGCATGGTTATTGCAAAAGCAAAATTTTGGGGGAAAAAGCTATTACTTTCAACAATAAAACATGGTTTACACAGGTTGCGAATATGAAATATTTTGAGCTAAAGACTTTGTCAACAAAATGTACAATAGAAAGTATATGATCGAGAATCCTTTGACCATTGGAACGGTGATGGAAGTTCCATCCCAAAGAATGTTTCTTTTGGATGACACAATGAATTATGCCTAGATCATAATACTATTATCTCAGGTTACGTAAATGCTTATGTCATATATAATAATATTATATAATAATTGACAAATTTGGCCCGTTTCATCAGAAAGGATGTTTTTTTTTTGGATGACACAATGAATTATCACACAAAATCTGAAAATATCAATTTGATTCGCAACAAATTGATCCAAGAATGTCCTTTTTGTTTCTTTATATTGATACAGATTCTCGTATCAAATGAATACCGTCGCAGAAAATACGGATTTCTCCAAATTTACTGTGATTATGTCAGGTCATAATATTGTTATCGTAGATTACTTATTTGCTTTATTAAAATTTATAAGATTGGCATATTTGATCACAAACAATATTTCCTTTGGATGGCACCATGAATTATGCCTAGGTCATAACATTATTATCTCCAAATACTTAAATGCTTACATAATATACAATAATATTATATGACAATTAATAAAATTAGCTTGCTTCATCACAAGAGATGCTTCTTCTGGATGGAACAATGAATTATCACACTAAATCTAAGAATATTAATTTTATCTGCAACAAAATGATCCAAGTATGTGAGTCTTTTTTGTTTCTTCATATTGATACAGATTCTCGTATCAAATGAATACCGTTGCAGAAAAAACGGATTCCTTCAGATTTACTGTGATTGTGCCCAGGTCATAATATTGTTCTCGTAGATTACTTAATTGCTTTATTAAAATTTATAAAATTGGCATATTTGATCACAAACAATATTTCCTTTGGATGGCACAATGAATTATGCCTAGGTCATAACATTATTATCTCCGAATACTTAAATGCTTACATAATATGCAATAATATTATAGGACAACTAATAAAATTAGCTTGCTTCATCACAAGAAATGTTTCTTTTGGATGGAACAATGAATTATCACACTAAATCTAAGAATATCAATTTTATCTGCAACAAAATGATCCAAGTATGTAAGTCTTTTTTGTTTCTTCATATTGATACAGATTCTCGAATCAAATGAATACCGTTGCAGAAAAAACGATTCCTTCAGATTTACTGTGATTATGTCAGGTCATAATATTGTTATGTGATTGTGCCAGGTCATAATATTTTTATGTGATCGTGTCCAGGTCATAATATTGTTATTGTAGGTTACTTAAATACTTTATTAAAATTCATGAAATCGGCCTATTCAATCACAAACAATGTTTCTTTTCTATGGCATAATGAATTATATGCCTAGGTCATAATATTGTTTTTTCAGATTACTTAAATGCTTATATTAAATATAAGAATATTATATGATAATTTATAAACTTAGCCCGTTTTATCACGAATATTCTTATGAAGAAATCCCTATTTTTACCTTTGTTCCATGAATAAGCTCAATTTTTTTACGAAATGGACTAAAAATATCTTGCTAGTGACTTTTTGCTGTTATATTTTTCGAATTAACATTGACTGTTAATTATTCAAACAATTTCTTCTAACAAATGCACATTTCGATATTTTTTTCATGAATAGTACGTGCTATGAACTAAATATGTCTTCTATGATTAACAAGACATTTTTAGTTGATTACTTTAAAAAAATTAGACCATTCATGAAAAAAATTGTTACAACTAATCATTGTATATTATGGAAAAGTCACTTGTTCATTAGTTTGTTTATAACATTATGAACATTTTTTGTTCTCACTCCAACACATAATTCATTACTTCTCTATAGTTCTCATACCGATTTTAGGCCTGCTTTCTAGAATTTGAGAATTTTAAGAGCAGTGGCACACTTGAACAGTTATGACAAAAAAACATATTTCATTTGTGATGAAATAAAAAATGCTGCCAAATGCCAAAGCGCAACTTCAATTAACAAATTCATATTTCATGAATTATGGGTCACAGAAGGCTTGATAAGATTTCTTTCGAAATCTTATTTTACTTTCTAAGAATCACCTCTTTTTCGCTATCCCTTCCCCAAAACGGACAAACTACGCGAACGTGTAAAAAAAGGTTTGCAATTTTCATTTTTTTGTTATTAACAAAAGTGTTTCCATCTCAATTTGCTGGGAGAGTTTCTGGGCTTCAATAGGACAACACTTTAAACTTAAAAGAAATTGCTGCTATCTTCAAGTTCAAGGACTTCGAATTTTTTCGTCTAATTTGATTGGACTAAATTGTTATTTTTTAAGAATTGAAATCGTTGTGAGGAACCTTTTTCTTAAGTAAAATGCCTAATTTGGTAATATAAATTCTCCTAATGTATTTTATTAAATTGGCAGGCGCATATGCTACCAGATTTTGAAAATAATATTTAGAGCTTCAAGGTCCCTTTTTCGGAATGTTTAAATTTTTTTTATGCATCTTACTATTATTACTGTGAAACTGTGTATTCTGTTTAAATACAGAAAATAGTTATAGCAATAATAAAATAATGCATGTGGAGAAATAAGTAATATCTACTGCAAGTTGTGCATTGTGCAACTATATACAGGATACTTCGTTCATTTTGAAATGATTTACAATTTTTTATTATAATATTGTTACTATTATTCGGAATGACATATTAGGGTGAAGTGATAAATTTGTTTGAAATAAAAATCAGTTAAGAGAAATGGACAGTGAATAATGTTTTTATTTTTTAAAATATTATATAATTTACAAAAGGTTAATATAAGAAATATGATCAATATTTATATAGCAAAGCTCAATTATGGACCTTCAGACCATTGAAACTGTGATGGAGAAACGCTCACTCCAGTCTTCACATCCGAATTGTCCGACTGGTTCAGGCATTCCAATTTGTGAAGGTATTTCAAATTGTCCCGGTTGTCTAAATGGTTTGAGCATTCCAAATTGTCCGTGTAGTGATTTCAAATGCTCAACGATTTTCGAATGGTCCAGGATGTCAAAATTATCCAACTTATTTGGATGTCTTATTCTGATCAGCCTGTTGATCAGTTTCAGATGTTTTCTCTTGTTCGGCTTTTTGTTTCTTCTCTTGTTCGGCTTTCTTTTTTTTATCATGTTCGGCTTTCTTCTTCTTCTGTTCGGCTTTTTTCTTATCATGCTCGGCTTTCTTCTTATCATGTTCGGCTTTCTTTTTTTTATCATGCTCAGCTTTTTTATCATTTTTAGATTTTTGATTGCTTTCAGACTTGTTAGCTTGATCAGATTCCTTAGATGCATCTACTCCCTGTGCTGGTTGTGCGTCTCCTTGAGCTGGTTGATCTGGTTGTTCATCTCCCTGAGCTATTGGAGCTCCTATCTGAGGATTTTGTCCAGCTCCTTTTAGAGAATTTTGTGCAGATCCTTTCTGAGGCTGTTGCGCATCTCCTCCCTGAGGCTGTTGTGCAGCTCCTTTTTTAGTCTGTTTTGCTCCTTTCTGAGACTGTTGATCTGGTTGTTCTCCTCCCTGAGCTGATTGATCTGGTTGTGCGTCTTCTCCTTGAGTTGTTGCAGCTCCTTTCTGAGGTTGTTGGGCATCTCCTTTCTGAGGCTGTTGGGCATCTCCATTCTGAGGCTGTTGTGCATCTTCCTGAGGCTGTTTTGCAGCTCCTTTTTTAGGCTTTTTTGCTCCTTTCTGAGGCTGTTGATCTGGTTGTTCTCCCTGAGCTGGTTGATCTGGTTGTGCTCCATCTCCTTGAGTTGTTGCAGCTCCTTTCTGTGGTTGTTGGGCATCTCCTTTCTGAGGCTGTTGGGCATCTCCATTCTGAGGCTGTTGTGCATCTCCCTGAGGCTGTTTTGCAGCTCCTTTTTTAGGCTGTTGTGCTCCTTTCTGAGACTGTTGGTCTGGTTGTTCTCCTCCCTGAGTCGATTGTTCAGATAATTTATCATCTCCTCCATCTCCAGCGTCTGAAGTTTCAGACTGTCCAGTTTGAGTTTGAGCATCAGCTTGTCCATTTACTGGAGGAACAACATTTTTTTGTGCCCCTGCACTAGGTGGAGGACTGGAAGCCGGAAAGGCTGAACATAATTCTGTAACAAACCAATATAAAATTAATGAATTTAGGTTAGACATTTACTTTAAAATATTTGATACCTACTTTTATTTTATTTGAAGAGAAAAGTACTTATAATCATGTCTAAACTAAGCTTGCTGTAGAGTAACGTAATAAAAACCAAGGAAAAATGACGCAACAACAATTATGATTACTGAATTCCTCAAATAAGATCTATCTCAGAATATTATTTTAATTATACTTTAGGAAAAAAAATACATTTTCAATTTTCTATTCATAAAGAATTTTTGCTTCAATTTTTTCACGTTAGATAAGAGATGCTCCTAGTTCTTTGTTTTGATAATGGTTTGTTTTGCAAAAACACTAGACATTGTTTTTCTTTCATTTTTAAACTAGTCTGTTGTAGTATTACTGACGTGCAAAACAAGAAAATCCGCAACTTACATTCGGGATTTTGTACCTGATTCGCAATTGTTTCTAATATATTTCAGTGGAAAAAAATTGTGATTCAGGTGCAAAATCTCAAATGTAAGTTACGGGTTTTCTTGTTTTGCTCGGCAGATTACCTCTCAAAAAGGAAATGAAAACGTTGGTTTGCTTGATACTCGATTGGCAAGCGACACTGGATGATACTCTATTTCTGTACTGATTACTCAATTGTAAAATAATTTCTGATTACTTGAACAATTTTTTATGCTGAAAAATTTTTCATATAGTAGTTTTAATGAAAACGAATACATTAAATCCTAAAATCAAGCCGAAGAGGTCGGCAAGCATCCTCGAGGAAGGGTTTCGTAAACTACAAGATTCGAGTCATCGAATCGGACTCAGATAAAAGTTTTCAGCATAGGGATCTTAAAAACCAAAATATCAAATTTCGTCATTTTTCTTAGTATTTAACAACTGATAAAAAAACCACGATAAATAAGCGGATGAAAATATTTTCTCTCGAATATACCACGGCTTGTTAACATTCTTGCCAAATTTTAACCCTCTAGCACGAATATTGTAGAACCCAGGAGTGGTAATCGACAGACAGACATTTCCGACGTAGCTTACGAAACCATAAAATTGGACTAACTTTCAAATAAGATCCCAGAGACATCACTTTTTAAATGAATTTCTATAATAAAATTGATTAAAGGATTTCAATTCTCTTACAATCACCTCGAATTTGAAAATATATTTAATGCAGAACGAAATATAAAAAGAAATCCAAGAAAAAAAAGTCTTATCAACTTTTACTCCTTCAAGATACACTTAAATAATTGTGAACTGTTTCAAAAATTTGAAAGTCTGTATTAAAAAGTGACTATTGAAATAAAGGAAACATTTTTCAAGTAAGAATAAGTATAGAAAATTTGTATGAGTTGATGCCGTAATATGAATTTCCAAATTATTTTGAGAAAAACAGAAAAAATGTATTATTATTATTAATGTTATTATACTTACCAATAAAGACCGCAGAGGTGAAAAGCAGAGCAACAAAAACGAACTTCATTTTCTTGACATATATAAGAAACTGATTCTTCTAGAAGAGCGACGTAACTAATGAATTTTTAGAAGAATGCAGGCCAATATATATACTATTCACAACCGGTGGAAGGAGAATATTTACGTACTACACGGAGATGTTAGCCCTTCACAAGTCTGGAAAATTTCTATTGTATACATAACGCTGTTTTCAAAAACGACACGTACAAGCAGAAACAAAATTCGTTATCATCAAGTATACCGCTATATGCTCAATCCAGATATACCTCTCTAAATCCAAATTATTAGAATTTCACTAATTAGTAGTAAAATTCTACTAATTCAATTAAGAAAATGTGAGCCACTATTACGATAGTGCAAATCTACTGACTGCTTGGTGAAAATATAATTATGAGTGTATTAAGGGCTGTATATAAGAATTAAAAGAAGGTTATACAAATAGAAAACGTAACAAAGGGGGAAGTTTAATAACATAAAGCGATTTTGTAAACTGTCATTCTTATTGAAACAATATGAAAGTAGTATGCTAAAACTTATAAATAAGCTACGTCAACTCCACCATCAAAACATATTGACAAGTTAATTCTTTGAGAGGCAAAAAAAAACATAATTATCTACACAATCTATTTATCTTTACTTTATTCACCGACGGCTTTCGGATTTCCAAGTAAAAATGCTAATAGCACAGGAAAAACAAAGGGTAGAAGGTTATTCAGGTAAAAATTTTGACGGTAATCTCGGCATTCAAAAAATTGAGATCGGCAAGGATGAAAGAAGGATTCATTTTTCCCTTACCGATCTTCAGTTTTTTGTACGCCGAGATTACACCCAGCATTTTTACCTGAATCACTTTTTACCTTTTGTTTTTTTTCTGTGAACACAATTGTTTGGAAAATATTTGCTTCAAATTTATGTATGTTCGAGTAGTCGTTAAAGTTGATTCTGAATATATTTGAGTGTTAAGTAGTAATAGTAATTGATACAAAGTATTTAGACACAACGGAAATATTTGGTCTACGTTCACCGAATTTCGGTGAACCAAGACACGGCCTAATTAATATTAACCATTTTCTGACTACAGAAGAAACTTTTTATTTCAATATATTTAAAGTTTAAAATGATGTCATGATTTCAATTAAGACGCTTATGTTCATTGCGGTATAAACTTAACACGACAAAATTTTGATGTACACGTTTATTAGATCTGTTGTTTAAATCTAAAAGAGTCATGTTTTTCTAATGAAATAGTACGAAGTCATTTACCAACCAACGGTAACCGACTGATACAATTTCAAGTCAAGGGCGTTCTCATATAGAAAGACATACTCAGATTGTAAAAACAGATTTGAGTAATTGCTTAAGTATAGATATAGAGAAATAGGAATTAGAAACGTAAAAATAAATTTCCGTACATAAAAGCTGTTATTTTCAACAACAGAACACGGTTTACACAGGTTCCAAATAAAAAATATTTTGAGCAAAAGCTTTTTTCAACAAAATGTACAGTACAAAGTACTGTATTTATTAGATGGCCAATAAATTATTGCTAGGTCATAATATGATTATGTCAGATTACTTGAATGCTTAATCATAATTTAAAAAATTGGCCCGTTTTATCACAAAGAACGTTTCATTTGGACGACACAATAAATTCCTCTAAAGTTCTAATGTAATATTTAGTTCAGTTCTCATAAATCATTATACACAGCAGTAATATTCAGTTTTGTAATTAGAAAATATCCTTCTTTTTAAATAAACTCAGATCATACTAATAGACTCCCACGTATAGCTGACGGGTGGATGCGAATCACGCTGATCCAATTGAAAATTTATACATTTTCAAAAACTACAAAATTAGTACCTTATGTGGGTTCTGATTACCAAAACTTACACTTAAATTCTGATTTAACAAATCAAGCCATACCTTCGTATGCAACTTGCCGAATTTTTATTTTTACTTAATATTTACTCTCAAAGATATTATGCAGAAATACAATCGTTATATGTTAATGTATGTAAAACTATTGTGTTGCACGATAAAACAAGTTCGTATTTCGAAAAACTTGTGGGATCAATCATTCACAATCATGTTTCGTATCTGCTGCTCTCTGACCTGATTTCTCTCATTATTTTTTGTAGTCTGTGGAGGGGAAAATTTCATGCCCGAAACGTCGTTTAAATGAGAAAAAAATAGTAAAAGACACAGAGGCCACAAGGGAATTTTAATTTTTCCACCCATACCACGATGCAGTAAGGGAATTATTATTATAATTTTTTTAAATGTCAATCATCCTGAGGGGCGTTTTTTGTGAATAAAGCGCTTAATTTGTTTATATAAATGCTACTCATATATTATTTTACATTTTCATGCGAACATGCTACTAAATTTTAAAAATAATATTTAGGACTTCAAGAGGCCTTTTTGGAAATTTTGGTCAAAGTTTCTGGTAGAGGACAATCAGGCTCACAAAAAGGCATGCAATGATTTTTAATAACTTTTTCGAACTGACTACATATTTTTAAATTCTTTGACCTTTTTGTTCCAAATTCAATACCCAGAAAAATCCTTAAACATATCTACAATCGGTAAATATTAAATTTTCCAGAAGTTATAAGTCATATAACTCGAATTTTTGTTGTTGAAACTTTCCCTATTTTTACAATAAATTTTTTTTTAATTTAGGGATGACGTAAAATTTGTATCGCTTCTGTATAACTTTGAGAACAACATTGTATCGTGCGTTATTGCGTTTATTCGAAATTGAGAAAACTTCTATAAATAAGGAAAGAAGATGCTAAATAATATTGTGAGTTTAACTATGCGAAATTATATCTCGATCCAGGGCTGTTTATTTTGATCATGAGGAAAAAGTATAAACAAACTAACCTAATTATTGAGCGCAAAGCGCAAGTGTCGCAATGAAAATGTAATCGTCAAAGCCGCAGGTAATTTACGAAACCTGCTTCACAGCCAAATTGAAAAACAATGTTTAGTTCCGCTTTATGAATATAGTTTATTTAGGAATTAAAATTTCGCATCACAGATTCAACTTACCATATTAATGATATTTGAAATAAAGTCGAATGGATAAAGAGAACCCACAGATAGAACCTAACACTCGTTCCGCGCAGAAAATCGCTGCCGCGCGGCGCAGCAATTCCATATGTTGTTTGATGCAAGAATAAAAATTACTGAAAAAAAAAATTAGAATTTTTCAAAAGTTCGATTTCACAGGTCGGGCCGATTTTCTGCGCGGAACAAGTGTTAGGTTCGAACTGTGGATTCTCCTATAAAACGTACGAAAACCAGCGCAAACACAGTAAAAACAAAAGATAAAATTAACATCGATTCCACATAAAAGATTCGCTGCAATAAAAATTAACCTTGCCGGTTAAACTTGACATGAAACGAATATAATTTCGTGTTTTTGAACTTACCTCGGTAATCTTTCGCTTCACAATGTATCATTTTTATTCGAAAAGTAGCGAGAGTTACGTACACCAGCGCTATCTACCGTCGTTTGAATTCATTAAACTGGAGCAAAATGGCGATTCCACGTGTGTCAGTTGCTTTTCACTAAGTGGTGTAAAATTAGTTGTAGTTCGTTTACAATAGATTAAGTTATTTCAGAAAATATTTATAAGCAACAAAAATATTTTATTTGTGTTTTTTGTTGCCAATTCTACGTTCTACTTCAATTTGCTTACTAATGTTTCACTTGGCACAGCTGACGTGACGTAGCAGATGACGTCAGAATTATTCTCCTAAACTCGATGAAACTTTTGCCAAAATATGTTCGATTTATAACCATTCCAAAATTTATCTGCAAGACATTTCATCTTTTGTTTTTTTCTGAGAAGTGCTAAACCACGTCCGCGCGCCGCAGTCGCGCTCAATCTTGGGGAGAAACACCGCGTGAAAGTTAACACTCTAAATCAATATTTTTAGATTAAGCTTAATTCACGCTAATAACGGAAGCCTCACTTTTCGTATTTCTCGCAAATTCTCTAATTCAGTGCTAATCTATTCCACGATTTCCTGTACCGCGTGCGAACTCATCGGCGAAATTCTTGACCAGGTGAAACTAAATTTTGATTTATAACGTTTCTGCTCCCATACATACTTGACCTGATCGACCTCCGCTAAATTCTAAGGAGAAATGAGCAAATAAATAACGAAATGAAAGAAAATTACACACATTTATAATAACTGAGGGACGACTGTTGAGTCTATTTTAATGATCGTCCTCGTTCTCGCACTTTTTCGATTTCTTTAAAATAATTGCAGAATAGAGATTCGTCTGTTTGAGTTGGTTCGGAGGTCGCAATAAAACCAAGCCGATCCCCTAATCGCTTTCTCCGGTTGCCCTTTAGAACGAGATTTACATAACGCCGCGGCACCAAAGCTTACTTGATTGCTCGTAATTAGCGACGCGTGGCCCGCGCCCACGTTAGGTCAGAATTGTCGTACAGAAGAAAAGAGAGACGTGAAGAAGGGGAAGCAGACGGAAAAGAAGAGGAAGGATCCTTGATAATGAACTACCATGATGATTCCTTCAAGATAATCCAGAGAGTGTCAGAAAAAATGATATATATCTCCACTGACAACATTCTTTTGACAATTTTTTTTCATGTTTTAGAGGAGTGCTGGAATATTCGACCACACGGAGAAAAATGGATAGTCAGTTTGACTATCTGGAGTGTAAAACTGATTACGCTGGAGGTTTAATTATAGAACAGCCCTCTAGATAGTGTAATTTTGTATCCGCCGAATGTCAAAAATGGGTGTTCAGCTTCACCATCCCAGAGTGTATCTGTTGTCTTTCTTTTACCTACATATATATTCGTGCAAAACCTGAAAACTTATATAATATCCATTAAATCTGGAAGCATTTTTTATCATTTTTGAAGCGTTAGATGCATGAGACATGATTGCATATGGACACACACTTTGACATCATATCACTTTGAGCACGAGAGACTAAGGCAACGGCGTCACTGCACTAAATTGAAACATTTTGAACACTGGAAAATTCAGAAATCGATATAAATGCTTATCACAAATCTCGTAATTTATGTTCCTGTATCAATGAATGACAGAATTTTGAGCACGTTTTCGGTCGAGAATGTTGAGAATACGCACTGATTGATGCGTGACGCCTTTGTCCTTAGCCTCTTGGAAGCACCTTATTTCAAATTGAAACAAAAAAAAAACACTTAATCCACTCTCCACCATGTTCTGTCCATTGACTTCACTCTTTACGCATGTTCGAAATATCAGCAAGTGGTTTGAACTATTTAAAAACTTCCTAAAATGCATTTCTGGTGATTGTCTTGCAAGTTTCAACACTTTGCGGATGGTCAAAAATTTACAATCCCAGGGAGTCGATTTGATCATCCTGATAGTGAGCCTGATCACCTGTGGATATTCAAACAGACTATAAAATTATGTTCTGTCTGACTATGAAGGAAAAATGATGGGTAGTGCTGGATACTATCTAGAAGATCAAACTGACCATTTAAATTATGACACTACACGTTTGATCATCCATTTTTCTTCGTGCATTAGAGTATTAATTCCTTATTTTTGGGAGTTTTTATTTATATCAGTTGAAGTAGGATTGAGCGCGACTGAGAAGTAGGTGGAGAACATTATTTATCACAACTTTAACAAATGTTATTCATGCTACTCAATACACAAATTTCTTCATTATCTGGGACTATATATTGAAGTTGCTCTACGAATCGATGTACAAATTGATGTTATGATAAAAGAAGCTAATTAATAGATTCCTGGGGTTTATAAAGAGAACCGGCTGCTCGTTTAACAATCCGCTCACACAAAAATCGTTATTCTCTGCATTTGTTAATTCTAATTTCAAATATGGTTCCGTAATTTGGAACCCAGAAAGTAAATACCTCTCCGAAACAATCGACAAATGTCGTAAATCGTAAATGTCGTAAATGTCGAAATTATTAAAATTTCTCCACTGGGACACTTGCGGAGAATTTTAAAGGTTTAGTGAATGGTTTCTTCACGACCGCAGAAAACTTTGTAATATTTTATTTCTTATAAAAATCGTCAAGGGCTTACATCGATTGCTGCTACTTGTTGTCTCAAGTGTCATTCGACGTATCAGCATTTAAGACCAGATCTGAATTACCATTTTATGTAGATTATATGCTAGATAAGGCTCCGACCTCAAAAATGTATAATACACTTAACACAGTTGCTAAAAAAGACAAAAGCATCTAAATCTAATTTACATGTCAATGAATAGCTACGTGACAGCTATCGAAAATTGTATTCCTAACATATAATAGACCGATTTCATTTTAAATCAGGCAGGCAGTCCATGCTCAATTCACAGAATTATTTGCCACTCAAATATGTTATGCTTCAAAGAAAATAAGCCGAAACGTATCATACTGATTGGGAAACAATTTTTTGTTTACAAAGTTATGAATATTTGAATTTTAAAAATCGAAAACGCGGATTGTCAAAAAATGATCAAAATTTTTGTTGGAAGTTTGATCCTTTTTAAGCTAATATAGGTATTTATATTTTTCTTTCTGATTCTGATAAAACGTAATTTAACGGTTTTAACAACGTGTTGTTGGAAGATTAATAAAACAAGTTGGAAAAAATGGAGAGTATCGATTATTTAAAAAATACCGAATTTGAAAGGAGTCTTGATGTAAGAGTTGTTGAACTTGATAAATTACGTTCACTCTTGTTTCTTATAGCGCCACAAGAATTTATTTATTGAAAAAAAATAAAGTTCAAAGGATTTTATACATAATTTTTTGCAAAAATCTGGAAAATGATGCGAGATAGAAAAAAGTTTCAAGAGACATTTTTCTAGAACTTAAAAAAAAACAATTTTGTTTTTCTGACTTTTTTCGTCACTTGAGTCGTTTTGGTAAAAAACGTTAATTTACATTTTTCAGATAAAAAAGATCCTCGCTTCACTTTAAGGCGCAGGCACAGGGCAGACTATCATGGAGTATACTCTTTACAGTCATTTTGTCAATTTGAAACTTGTTTAAAATTTCCAAGAGATTTTCGAAAAAGGACGAGAAATTCTATAAGAATCAGAAAAAAAGTCAAATAACCATGTTAGCCTAAAAAATATCACACTTTGAACCAAAATTTTTACCATTTTTTGAAAATCCGCCTTTTAAATTTTTTAAATTCAGATACCCATAACTTTGTCAAAAAAATGTTTTCGTAAAATCGGTAAGATACGTGTCGTCTTATTTTCTTCAAAAAACAACATAAACATAAAATAAATTTTTGGACTTCAATGAATGAGAGCTTATTTTTTTTTATTAAAAAGTTTTCAAAAATTTTGAATCAATCTCTTACTTTTTGACTACAGCCATAAGTTTATAAGATTTGTTTGAATTTGCAACGTTTTCGAGTAATAGTTGAAAAATAAAAAATAATTTCAGAACATAAAATGGTGAGTTCTACGGAAATTGTTTAAATAACAAAATAAGTATTCATTCATTAAAATCCGTTTATTTTTACGAGTAAACATGGAAAAAATGCATTAAACTTCAAAATACAGTAATTGCCGTCTTACGTAATAGGGTAAAATTCAAATAATCTTCTCCGGTATAAATAGTTTAAACATTTAAATTGTAAAAATACACATTTTTAGAGTATATAATAAGTTGTTCGACAACATTCTTATATAATATTGAATAGATTCATTTCTAACAGACACTTTTTCTAGCATGTTCTCCTCAAAATATGTGAAACTTTCATAATTCAAGCCACCGATAATTCGAATTTTTGATAATTCGAAGTTTTTTTGGTCCCTGCTGATCGTTAAAATTATTGATGAAATCATAGCATCTAAAGAATCGCGTACTCGTTTCTTCAGCAAAAATAATTTTGTTTACAAAATTAATGAAAAGTCTTAACTATTTAAAATGACAAATTTTGAGTTGAATGCATTCAAAATTGACATGGAATGTTTAAAAATGTAATATTTATGGCTGAGATTTTAAAAATGTTTGATTGTAATTTCTTCCCAATTCTCAATTGGTTATTTTAGAAGAATTGGAATTTGAATTTGATCAATTTTAAGAGCTACTCCTTTAAAATTGAACAACTTAGACGCATGCGCACTAATTCGATATTATCGTTGTTTTGCATTTAAGTGATCAAACATCAAATCTTGGAACAATTAAAGATTTGAAATTCTTCCCTTGTGAAGTCTTCATTGTTGAACATTTTCCTTTTCGAATATTTATGATATGAAATTGTTGTAAATTTGTTCTCAATTTGAATTGCTGCATTCTAAGAATGCTGAAATTTCTAATAATTCGTCATTTAGTTTCAAAAACAAAGTAATTTTCTAATATTTGTATACTTACGGAATAAGAAATACATAAGAATCAGCTTAAAGAATAGAAACTTATTCAGTTCTATTAATTGAGTCTATGATATTAATTTAAATCTCTCGTTATTATTAACCCTTAGTAATCAGTAATTTTGGATGACATTTTGAAAAAAATTTGGTTTCAAAAAACCTTTGTTTAATTTTTTTTCTAATAAGCTTTGTGGAACCCCATTATTTAAAAAATCGTTTGACAAACCAATTAATTTTGCTCTAAATTCTTTTACTTTGTTATCTGGTAATTCTGAAATATTAGCTTCAATGTCTTTAATGATTTTAAGAAAATTGAATATACTTCTTATCCCATATTTGTTACTAAGACCCTCACCCAACCTTGAAATGTTGATTACCTTTAGTGTAATCTCTACGTTTGAAATATTTAAAAACCATTGGTCAGATTAGCCTTGAAATAGAGTCAAGCGAATATTTGGAGTCAATTTTTGTACATCACCTTGGACATTAAGAATATTTTCAAATTTTCGTTCATGTTTTTTATTATTTTCAAAGGCTTTTTCATTTCATTCAGTTTCTCTTACAAGGCATTCTTTTATCATGTAAGCCGGTACCTGTTTATTTAATTTATCTAGAGTCTTCTTAATGTTCTCATTTGGATTGTGTATTTGTGCATAACAATCTTTTATAACCAAATTCAAGATAGATTTCGTGAATTTATCAGTGGTCTCATTAAAATTTTCTTTGTTTCTTTCGTTATTAAAATCAAAGCGAACTTTCTTGTCAATGTCAAATATCATTTTTGGAAAACCCCATGATTATTGCACTTTATCAAGAATTCTTTCTATAATGCACTCAATCTCAGTTTTTTACTCACTGAAGAAAATTCCTAAATATTTTTCACCGGTCCTCCAATAACATACATTCCATGACCCCAATTTTTATTAATTTCATTGAAATCCATAATACCAAAGCTGAAAAATCAGATCAGATAAAAAAAGCAACTTTCTGCGCCGAAAATCCACATTGGATAAAAAAAATTCTTTCATTCATTTGAAACATTAGCCGCGTAAGCCATGCATTTGATACCCGGAAAGAATCGTGGACCTTTCAAGCTTTCTCGTGTCAGCGAAATTTTTTTCTTTATCTTGCGGCACTTTTAACGTGACTCTGAAATATTTCCATGGACCCGGGGTCCGTTGTTCCCGGTGTCTACGGAATTTCACCGTCCTTCGTCGCGTGACCCTTGACATGTAGAGAGTTCGCCATCGTATCCTCTCACGATTCTGCAATGTCGGAGGTTCAAGGAGTCTTGTGCGTGTGAAAAATAAGCTTTTTCCTTAATATTAAAAAAGTGATAATATATAGCACATAATTCAAATATTGTGGTAAGTAGCTTTAAAAATAGAAAAGAAAAACCAAAGAACGCGCTTGTGAAAGTATCTTCCGGAAGGATGCATAAAATGTCAACTTAGAAGCTAGAATAAAGGGTGTAACTGATATTGAATGGCCATTGTTTCTATACGAAGTCAGAATAAAGTCTTACGTCATGCATTGTCTTTGTTTTACTGCAAAAATAGTATTGAGCGGAAAAATGGTAAATTGTTCAATCTCTTGATGCCAGAAGAACTAATATTACCCTGAGACATTCAGGTATAAGTATGGACCTTTAATGTTGACAATATTAATTTTATTCTCGTGGCATTTGTCTGGAATGCTTGTGTAATTTAATGAATCTGAAAAAATAGTCACAAGTTGAGGGTAGCAGTGCAGATTTTGTTGTTAACTTGTTTGCAATCTTCATTATCATAAATAAGAAATCAGCATAACCAATAAAGTAGTTTGATCGACTCTTTTCATTCAACTAAGAAGCTCAGTAGTTGACTCCAAAAAAAATTTGTTCATTGCATTAGTATTAATAAAGGAAGAACCTCTTCTGTTCAACCTCATCCAGACCAATTTATTTACGAAATGTCATGACGTATCGGAGTCAGACCGACTCCCTCATCAGATAGCCTAATGATAAAATATAAGATGTTATGCATTACGTTATATAAAAATAAGTATAAGACTGAATTCAAATAGAATAATGAGTAGTCGATTACAATACCTTAAAAACGAAAGACCAAGAAACTTGGTAAGAAATTATCGCAAAACAACCAACTTCAAAAAGTGTGCGTATAAAAGGACGTACCAAAGGACGCCCCAAATTGGGATACAAAATGATTTACTTTTGTACGTCCTTTAGTACGTCATTCTGTACGCAGTTTTTAACGTCATTTTCTACTTCAAGAAAAGTGCCTTAAGATGATTTTTTTTAGTTTAACGCATTAAACATGTGACTTATGAGTACGGCGTGTTCATTAGACAAATAGCATTATGCTATCACAAACTATGGCATATATACTTATAATGTATAGACATACTATTATATATATGCATACACGCTATAACAATATGCTATTCAGCTATTACATAGTATACATATGCACACATAATGTATACACATACTATAATATTATAGTTTTAGTATATTTATAGTATATATTATAGTATATTATATATACATATATTATATAGTATATTATAGTATGCCTATACATTATAAGTATATATGTCATAGTATATAATAGCATAATGTTATTTGTCTAATGAACACTCTGTGGTCATATGTCACATGTTTAATGCGTCAAACTAAAAAAAAACTTCTCTTAAAGTAGGATGTTACGTTAAAAACGACGTACGAAAGGACATACCAAAGGACGTAAAAAAGTACGTCAATTTATATCCTAATTCGGGACGTCCTTTGGTATGTCCTTTCGTACGTCGTTTTTAACGTAACTTCCTGCTTTAAGAGAATTTTTTTTTAGTTTAACGCATTAAACATGTGACTTATGAGTACGGCGTGTTCAATAGACAAATAACATTATGCTATCACAAACTATAACATATATACTTATAATGTATAGACATACTATAATATATATATATATATGCATACATGCTATAACATTATGCTATTCAGCTATTATATAGTATACATATGCACATATAATGTATATACATACTATAAAATTTATACATACATATGTATCTGTATATATTATAGTATGTCTATACATTATAAGTATATATGTCATAGTATGTAACAGCATAATGTTATTTGTCTAATGAACACGCCGTGTTCATATGTCACATGTTCAATGCGTTAAAAAAAAACTTCTCTTAAAGTAGGAAGTTACGTTAAAAACGACGTACGAAAGGACATACCAAAGAACGTAAAAAAGTACGTCATTTTGTATCCCAACTCGGGACGTCCTTTGGTATGTCCTTTCGTTCGTCCACTTTTTCAAGTAGGAACAATGACAATATACGTCGGAAATCATTACAAAAAAGTCCAAAAAAGATTGTGATAGAAAATCATAGTCTTGAGTGCTCTGTACTCGAAAAAAGTGCATCAATCTGGAAATTAAAAATTTAAAACAAAAGGCAGTATGACACGTATTAAAAGTTTATAATGAAAATAAAGTGTTTGAGAATAAAATTTGTGGTTAGGTTATCAAATAAAATACTTTAAAGTAGAATATAGGAAGTAAGAAATTACCTATATGTTGTCGAAAAAAGTTGAAAACGTAGAGATGGTATAAGAAACGGACATAGTTATGTCAGAGACAGGTAAACAACGCGATTAAAATTAAAATAACATAAATTTGTTACAATTAAAAAAACAAGTTGCAACAAAGTTATAATATAAAGTTGAGAGACGGAAGGAAATTCTCAGACCAAAAATGGAAATATAATTCGCATAATGAGTCTAATATCATAGTATGAGATTCGTTAAAGAAATCTAAGTCGGTGATTTAATTGAGACAATTATCTCCTTCTTTTTTAATAAAAACCATCTCAGCAAAAGCGTGTTTATAATAATTGGGTTTGACATACAGGATTTCAATTTCATCCTATTTCATGGAATTTGATCGCCATTGTGGCATTGCACCAAATGTTTAGCTATAACCTTATGGTTTTTCTCGGCATGATTAACGTTACTTTTGTGTACAAGTAATTTCATAGACTACATTGCATTGGTCTAAAGTGTCTAATCTGTCTTTGCCGAACTTTATAAATTTATATAATTTGAAGTCAACTCTGAAAACGGTACTGATTTTGAACTTTTTAAATAGTCTTTTAAAATTATGTGAAATGGTGCCAAGAAATGGGATGGAAATAATCTCCTGCTTCATATCTATTATTACATCTTCGTCTTAAATGTTTTTGATAGGTTGGTTTTTCTTGAAGTCTGACTCAGAAATGCTTTTCTTTATATGATTATCGATGAAATCATGAGAATATTTATTGTACCATAAAATTTTCTTAATCTGTATATTATCAAAGTGGAAAGACTCATCGGAAAGAAGAATAGCAGCATCAACAAGGTTCTCAATTATCCCTATCTTATGTTGAATAGCATGATTAGATAAAAAATAAAGAAGTCTTCCGGCATATGTTTTTCTGAACCAATTAGTTATGATACCATTATTATCATCTTTAATAATCTGTAAATTCAAAAAACTAATAGATCTGCAGTTGCCTCCATTCAAAAATTCGAAAAGTTAATGTTTCTGGACTCACAATAAAACCTTTCGCATCCTTGCTCCTCGAGTTCAGATTGAGTCGCGTATACTCGCATCTAGAGGGCATACACAGTTACACGTTCTGAAAATGACACGCGACGTTTCACAAACACAAGGCTATACACATATATTGACTTATGCATACACCATACGCGACTTGCGCGAGAAGATCGAACAAAGCCGGTTAGTACTGCGAACCACGTGTGCGGAGAATTTTTCACACTTCACTCCACCTGCGTGACACACAAGCCGTAACACTTTGCGGAGGTCAGTTTTCACAGCTGTATAGGCTTAGAAGCGGCTTCTAAATGTTTGCTATAAAAAAATATAAAAATCTAACTTTTGCACCCCTGTCTCTTCTTTCAGATCCACTTTTAATAATCCGATTATGAGGAATTTTCCTGCGATACGGATCGAAGTATGATAAAAATATTTTAGACCAAACACAATTATTGTTAACAATTATTATTAGAGTAAAAAATCGAATTTTTCGAGCAATTCACGCGGCACATTCGTATTTTTACCGTATACGAATCGTTCTGCAGTGAAGCTCAGACCGGCGGCAACCCAAGGCGGAATATTGTCGGGTCGTGTTCTGTGTAGAAGGGTAGGGGTTTGGAGAAGCTGGAAGGAGTGGGTCAAAGGTCAGGGCTATGTCGTACGACCCCGCGACCTCCGACCCTTTTGATCCCACCAACCTCCGACCGAACCGCGTCGCTACACACTCTCTCTGTTTTCCTCTCTCTTCTTTTAACTACATACTCGTACGTCTCTTTTCTTCGCCTCCATTTGGTTTCTACTTCTTCAAGTCTTTTCCTTTTCTTCTTTCTCGTAGAGTGTCAACAGAACTTGTTTCCCTTCCCAAAATGTCAGAGTCGACGTATTTTATAAAAACCTAACCTTCGTTTCAAATGCCTTTTTTGGTTCATTTTTACTTAGTGATTGGAATTCGAAATTAACCGAATCTTGAAAAATATTTTTATGGACAGTATCTGATATTTCAAAATAGTTTGTGTAACTCAGGTATGATTTACGCGTTTTATCGGCGTCTTTTTAGTTCATAAGCTAGCCGTTTACAAGACAGAGGGACGGACTGTACGACTATGAGCCTATAATACTCTTAGGAGTATTATAGGCTAGTTAGGAGTATTATAGGCTCATAATCGTACTTCGCACATGCGCATTCGTTGACGCCCGTGTACGATTATAGCGATTATGACGCATTAACTTAACCTCAAATCAGACGAGTTCAATCAGTCAGACGTAATAAACTTGTATATCATATTTTGTGGGTTGATTTAGAAACAATCTATTCAAATTATTCCACCTTTCAAAAAGAAAAAGGTAATAATCCAAACCAATAACCCTTTTTTTAAATTGCTAACTTCATCAAAATCTTTCAAATATATTTAAGTCAAATAAATATCTTTGAGTGAATTGAGTTAATCATTCAAACCTAAAGATTTCTTTTAATTGAGGTTTTAATGATTAACTCAATTCACTAAAAGATATCTATTTTACTTAAATATATTAAAAATTTTTTGGTGAAGTTAGCCATTTTTTTAAAAATGTGTCATTGGTTTGGATTCTTACCTTTCCTATCTCAAAGATGGAATAATCTGAATAGATGGGTTCTAAATCAACCCACAAAATTTGATCTTGGCACTATGATCTTTTCCCTTCCTTTCCCATGCTTCTGTACACATCAATATTATAATAATTTTTTTCAGGTTTCTTCAATTTTTTTTACAACTCATTAAAATGCTAACTTGGTACTTATCATGAAATAAGGTTGCCAAAAGGTTTTACATACATTTTTCATTTTCATTACAAATTAGAATGTAAACCTAGTACTCATCAAAAAATAAGGTTGCCAATAGGTTTTTATATACATTCAGGGAAAAGAAACGATACCCTCGTTGCCTACAAAAAAAGGTATTCTGAGAAAGATGCCACATTAACAATATATGCATATCTTATCATGTACCATTGTGTATTGTATTTTGACTAACATTTATGTTTCTAATTTTAATAATTTTATCATTTTTGAGATGCTTATGCGTTTTTCTGTATCTATTTTAGATTTTTTTATATCTACTCTATTCTTGATTTTATTGAACATTCTGTAAATATAATCATAATGTCATATTGGTACTTATAAAAACTAAATAATTTTGTCAGAAG
>JAUMHM010000078.1:19879091-19899493 GCA_032362435.1 Melikaiella ostensackeni
AATATAATCATAATGTCATATTGGTACTTATAAAAACTAAATAATTTTGTCAGAAGTAGGTATTCTCGTAATCTTGATTTTAAAGGCTAAAATGATCTGAATAATTTCTATGAAGTCTTTTAAAAATTTTCTAATATGTATCTTTTACAAGAGGTTGAGGTTTGGATTATACTGCCAAAAAACGACAGCTTCGCCCGAGTTCTAAGTCGTGCGTCGTAAATTTTTACAAGTGTCCTCTAAAATGCTTTTCGTTAAAATATGAGAATTTTGTCTGGGTTTAGACATTTCGTAGTAAGTATATGTCGCGACTTCAGACAGTTCGCTTCGATCTCTGTATTCTGGATAAAAATTTATCGCTGTTGAGCATATGTTTTTTGTGAACTTTTTCTTATCATATAAAAAAAAAGAACTAAAAATAGTAGTTTTGAATAAAAGTGTTCATGTTTTTGTGTTTTTCAACACTGAAAAATATAAAGAGGGAAGGTAACAAAGCTATTAATTTAAAAAGAGATCTTGCTAGATGCAACAGAATTTGAGGTGGAATCATTAATTGGATATAATGGCTTTAGTTCTGTGTCATAATTTGGAATTTGCGGGAATTGATTTCCAATCAAAAAATAAAAGGATCTGAATTTGGGATTTGTTTAGAATTTTTCGCCTATGTCAAAATTTTTAATTTTCAATTTTCAATGAGCGAATGAAATATGTACAAAAAGACTGTGAAATTCAGAATTTTTGAAATTCAATATTTCAAAAAGTTATCAACGGATTTAGGTTTTCTTTTTCTTCTTTTGTTGGGAAAAGTGATTTCTACAAATTTCGAATGACCTTTTTTTGATAAAATCAAAATTTTTGACATAGCTAACGGAAAAATTTTGTGTTTTTTTGGACTGCGGCAGAGCTACAGGTCGCTGTAATCATCCGAAACAAGAAGTCGAACAATCCCCGTGTGCGACGAGAGATAATCTATCTAAAAATGCATTTAAAAAACTTGAACCAAATCGTATGAGTGGTTTTCGAGAAAACTCTACCGCAATGTCAAAAAAATGGTTTCGAGAAAAACGGATTCAAAGTTTAGGGTACGAGTTTCAGCCAGAGTTTTACAAATCAAAATTTACTATTCGAAATAATGTTCTGGTGGTGATTCCTTACGGATTTCGATATTTTTTGTTTAGGAATATTCAGTATTAAATTTGGAAGAAAGTTATCAAGTCCGATGTACGAATTTGTTGATGTGTGCAATTTTGCATAAACAAATCCGTGATGGGGCCGTACAAAATCATCTGTATCTTTGACAATTTTCGAGATATCGCCACAAAAATCTTGCAGCACATTCCTTAAACTATAAGAAGCAAGAAAATGAAAAAATCCGAAAATTTCACAGTGGTGTAGTCTCTTAATGACTCCATCTCAAATTTTTTCGTATCTCGAAAGATCTCTTTTTAAATTAATAGCTTTGTTACCTTCCCTCTTAATAAATAGCATTTCTATGAACTTAAGTTTGTAAATCACACATTGTTTATGAAGTTTCTAATAATATTGATCTTCACTCAATTTCAGAATCAAATTACTTTTGAATGGAATTCTATATATCGTACGTAAGTCCAATTTTCCTAGCATTGATTTCAAGATGCTTGAAATTTTTCAAAAATAAGGTAAGACAACCGTATTGAATCTATTGCAATCCTTAGATTGTTTTTGTTCTGTTTATTACAAAAACTCTCAATTTGAACAATTTTGTTATGCATATGTTTGTCAATAAAGGTAATCGGATAATCGATGAGAAAAGGAATCTGTTTGCATACTTCAATATTCTTTTCATGGAATTTTGGATAAGATAATTTAAGAGCTCTATCAATCAAATTCTTCACAACTCTTATTTTGTTTTGAAAGGAATGATTAGATTTGAACTTCAGTATCTTTCCTGAACAAAAAGTTTTTCTGTGTTAATCAGTAATAATATGATTTTCATCAGTTTTTATCAAGTTCAAATCAAGAAAATTCAATCTATCTCCTGCTTCAATTTTCACAGTAAGCTGTAATCATGGATGTATATTACTAAATACATTAAGTAGGATATCTACATTTTGTGCGTATAAAGGAAGTACAGAATCATCAACACATCTTGCATGAAAGTCCAAATCGAAACTAATTAGATCGAAAATTTCATTTTCCAAATCTTCCATCACAATTTCAGCAAGAATTTAGGACAAGACTGAGCCTATCGGAGTTCAAAATTTTTGTTTATAAAAAGTATAATTAAATTTAAAATGAAGAGAACTAAAACCATATTTAATAGCATCAAGAAATTCTCTTTTCAAAACTTTAGTATGAAATTTGATCATATCCCATCTTTTTTCTATGGCAAGTTTAACTCTTTGATATGCAATGTTAGGAAACATGGCTATTACGTCAAAAGAAATAAAAATGTGATTTATTGGCACTTTAACATTCTCAATTAATTTTATAAAGGCAGCACTATTTTTTATTGATCTTTTCGGAAGGGTTACTGATTCTTTGATAATTTTGCTAAGGACTCTTAATTAAGGTAATAATGATTAACTCAACTTACCAAAAAATATCTATTTCTATAGTATACAAATTTGAGGAAGTTAGCAATTTTTAGAAATGTGTTATTGTTTTGGATTATCATCTTTTTCTAGTTTGAAAAATGGAATAATCTGAAGAGATTGGTTCTCAATCACTATTCTACTATTTCGGAATATTTTCAACTTGCTGATGAGACAATCTTTTTATGATGAACAAAAAAGGCAAACCTATAATAATACTTTAGAGGAGAATTTTTTCTGCCTCACTGTACTTATTAAGCAGCATATTTTGTTGACAAGCGAGGTCACTTACAATTAACACTTACTTTTGAAAATAATTCATTCAATGCAGACGCATGCATTTTTGTTACCAAGAAACATTAATGACGGCATTTTTTGCAACGATCAGGGATCAGGGCCATGTCAAACGAAGTGTATTCGTCTACGGCATATTGGTTGTGAGCACGTATGTGAAAGTGAGCCACTTAATATGGATGTGTGCGGAAGACCCGACTAGGACCTCTGAACCCTGACCCTCGCATCGGGACCATCAGCAAGTATTCGTGGTCGGTCGACTGGTCGTTTAAACCGCTAAAAATTTAATGCTTCTCGTGTAAACTCGGTAGTGATACAATTGCAGTTCAGGTCACGAAAAGAAGAGAGAACTTCACATTTATAAATTTATACTTATTATAATTGTTTCTGTATACGATTTTGATTCAATCTTTAATTCAGTGCTGCAACTCAAATTTCGAAAAACAAATTCACACTTATTTTTCAGTGATACCAATCGAAAAAATCTAAATTCAAGTCGTTTAAGTTGAAAATTCAAGATTTAAAATGACATAATTCTACATTTGAATGTCTAATTTTGATTAATGTATAAAACTTGAAAGCCTTTTAAGCTGAATCAGTTTGATTACAAGACCTTAAAAATATGACAGTATTTCGAAACAAAACACTAAAAATGAAGCACTGAAAATCGATCAACTTTTAAGACTTTTATTTTGAAGTTGCATAATTTTGAATATTTGTATTTAGAATTATTTATTGTCGAACGTTTTCAATTGATTTTCATATTTATAAGGCTTCAATTTAATAAAATGTATATTGTATTCAATTTTGGACAAATTCCAACTTTTTTGATATTAAACGATTTCCATTTAAAAGTTTTGTATCTTCCAATTTTTTAATCTGAAATTATTCAATTTTGATCTTATCCAATTTAAAATTGTTTAATATCGTGTACTTCAAATTTGAAATTCTAAAATTTTTATATATTTAAATTTGATATTTTCCATTTTTAAAATGTTTTGTTCTTTATAAACATTTTCCATTCAATAACGATCAATAATAAAGGCTCTCAATCTCTAATATTTCATCTATGACCTCTCATCCCTGACTTTTAAAACCTGATCTTTGAACGTTTGACCTCTGATCTCTCAGCTTCATGCTACGACCTTTGGAATTTAACCTTTTCTACTCCCCATCCTAAGCCTGAGAACTATTTATTTTTGAACGTTTTCGATAATTTTTATATTAATGAGAACTTCAATTTAAAAAAAATAATATTTTTTAATTTCCAATGATTTAAATTTTAAATCATACATTTTGAATGTTTTAATCTAAAATTATTCAATACCAAAAACTTTTAATTTGAAATTGTTTAATTCTTGAACATTCAATCTAAGATTATTCGACTTTCAACGTTCTGAATTTATAATCAAGTTTGAGAATGAAAAGACTCATTTTCAGATTATAAAATTCAGAAAAATTGAAATTAAAAAAAAATGTAATTTCTAACGGTTAATTTCTCACGGTTGATTTCTCACGGTTGGTCAGTTACAATTTCTGAGTCCAAAGGGTAAATATTTTTTTGACACTACAAATCTTGTTTTTTGATTTGTTGAGGCTTAAAAAAAATAATTTTTGTCAAAGATTTGATGCTTAAAAAAAGTTATAAACAATGTGGTAAGTTGGTCAGAAGAAAAAATAGTGTTATCATATGCTGGTCATGAGTTCAAATCCCGGTCAAGGTACTAATATTTTTATTTTTTCATTTGTAAATTTTCTCACGGTTGACCTTTGAACGTTTGACCTCTGATTCCTCAGCTTTATGCTATGACCTTTGGAATTTCACCTTTACCACTCTCCATCTTAAGCCTGAGGTTTTCTTTTGATATAAAAAAAACCTGTAAAACCTGTATTCACCTTGAATCTGAGGGAAAAATTTATTATAAAAATATTTTTAAAAAAGTTTTAATGAAAATTGTTCTGAACAAAACAATTTTGGGCCTTTGCAAAGCTTCTTATCTCCAATTTCTTCATATTATCTATAAGAAAATATACTTTTCTCTATAAGAATTTCAATAATAAAAAATTGTCAAGTGCACGTACGCAATGTGGAATTATCATCAGTTGTCCTGGATAATCTTACGGGTTTTGGTGAAGACTCACGTTTGTCACGGTGGGAACACAAAACGTGACCGACTTGAAAGTTCACCTTGTGGTTAGTTCACAAGTGGACACAGATCTGTACAGAAGATTAAATTCTGAATGCACCTTATGCTCACCAGCATACCATAAGAAAATAATCAAATAAATATATTATCCATAAAATAAGTAGTACAGTTTCAATTAGTAATAATTGTAAATTCGCCTCCACCTCATTCTAAATGTTTTAAAACTCAAAAATAATATTTTTTAGTTAATTTTTCCATATCTTATAACAGTGATAAGACAAATGACAACTAACGTATTTTATTTCTTTTAATTATATCAAAAATTACCGAAACGAGGTCTCTAACTTTATTTTCTTCACCATGAGTTGAGAATCAGTTTTCTCGACTCGAGTACATCAGTTGCGTGTTACCGGTTTCTATTTGCTCAGATGTTTTCGGTGCTTTTTTTCCAGATTGCTACCCTAACGACTGTGAGATTTTTACGACGAAAACGAGAGGCGGTTCGACGAGAGAGCAACTCATGATGGTTTTTGCCAGCCTCGGGTCGCAGAATATGGGGAATAAATTAGGCCGAATTCCGTAATAAATTGTCCATGTCGCCGCATCGAAAAAGAAACCAAGGAATTCCCGGTAGGAGCTTTATGGTCGTACTGATATTAAACGAATTCTGACCTTTAAGCATGCTCGTCAGCATCTGACGTTTTATATACGATGATTTCGACGAATCTCGCGACAAAAACGTACAAAAGTTTTTACGAACGGTTACTCGTAGTAGGGAACAGTAATTTGCATTTCAAGGATTTATATTTCGGATATTTTATAAAATAAATAATAGTTTATTCAATAACTAAACAGCCATGCCTCCATGCGGCATGTCTCACAGAATTACAATTTCAAGCAAATAAATTAAATAGATGGAGCTTTCGAAATGTCACAATATGAAATTCTAGAATTTCATTCTAGAAAAAGAAAGTGGCTCCGTATCTTCTAATAAAAAATTTTGTTTGTTCACAATTCCTTCGAAAATAGTCAAGAGTAAATGAATAATTTTCAACAAATCCTATATTTTTATAATTGTATACCGATTATTCACTGCATAAGAAAGTGAGGAAATAATGAAAAATTAGTCCGATTCGCCTCATTTGACGGTATTGAAATTATTTATATTGGAAGCCTCCTATTGAGTGAGTAATGTGATCAAGTTTCATTTGCTTCTACTTATTTTCCGCGACTTCTGAAAAGAAAACAAGTGGAAATTCAAATTTCGATTAATAAACTCAGCGATATATTTATATGATGTTTATCGTTCGTATTTGTTTGTGTAAGTTAAAAGCGCCGTCGAGAGTTAATCAGTTAAGAGGCTTGGGAGTCTACAACTCTACGAATTGATGATTTCTAATTAAAGCTGCGCAGCACAATTAATGACGCGCGCCCTTTTAATTGCGGTGATCAATAAGCGCGTTTCGGTCGGGCCCTCGGTGTCGCCCGATAAATGTTTCGTGCTACTGTACGGGATCCTCGTATGGGTCATTAATTTTGCAACCTTGCACATAACATTATATACTGGCTGGAATTTCTCAATTGAATTTACACGGACGCGCTATTAATTACCTACTGCATTCTGGTCTCTCCTGGTTTCCTCAATGCATTCAGAAAGTCAAGGTTTACATCAATTTAGCAGTATTCAAGGTATTTAGAATTGTTAATGTTTGCTCGAAAGAATAATCTATTTTAATATATTTTAAGCTGAATGTTAACATGAATTTGGAATTGTACAAATTTCATGAAAAATGAAGTGAGAATTTCCTAACACTTTTGTCCCAAAAATGTTTGTCATCAGCAGGACGTATTTTGAACTGTCTTGGTACTTTAGTCCTATTTCAGCAGAACTTTTTTGGGACACAAATCTTGTAAGAACCTTTAAAAATCAAACAAAAATGAAATTGGAACTTTCCTAGAATTTTTGTACCTATTCGGACTTTTGAAAAATGTTAAGAAAAGTTGATACCTTAATACCAATTTTCCTCATATACCCAGTACTTCCGTGGAACATTATTCGCCATCCTAGTGAGACTGTTCTTTTTGCTCAGCTGGGTCGAGCTTTTGAAGACCCTTCTCGACATGGGCCGATGGGAAACTCGCAAAACTTGACCGAATTAAGATTCCAATTAAAAAGAAAGATGCTCATCTTCTCGCGGAGATAATGAGAGTGGGGATAAGACAAGGATGCTCTTGCTTGCACTGAGGGTTAACGAACGTCCCTTCTGGGAGTGGTCAGTGGTCAATTGGCCATATGTAAAAGCCGCAAGAGTGAGCGAGACGCTAAGATCGAAAAAAAGGGGAGGGAAGGATTCGCGACTTTACGGGGTCTGTACGAAGGAGCGTTGACGTAGAAGAATTTAGGAGCGACGGCGAAAGCAAAGGGCCAGTTTGCGAGCGGGTAGGGTCCTTTGAAGTCTAAAAACAATGGCATTGTCTCTTCAGTCTAGCGAGTAGCCTCACTCCTTCGGAGGACTCTCGATCCTCTCGATTCCCCCTCGCGCTTTGCCCTTCGCCCACTGTCACGGCTTCTGTTCACCGGCTGCAGTTTGCTGTTACAGCTACTGCTTCGGTTGCTACTGGGAGAGAGAGTGTTTCAGATCCTTTTTTCCACATACGGAGAAATTCGGCGGATTCGCCGGATCGGTAAGGGCCGTCACTCGGCCAATTTACATTTTTCATTTACATCGCCGGTACGAACAAAGTCCGCGAAGCCCGAGTTGTAGACCCTGGAGCTCTATTTCGTCCTGCAGATTGAAGGGCGTCTCGTCCTTTTCAGGGAACCGCTTCCGAGGACCACCGTCATTATTTTTCCCCCGGTCTGGAAGAGTTGTGATGTACAGTCGACCAGACGTGCACCGCGAAAGCGATGGCTATTAGGCTCGAGTGTGCGTAATTGTCTTCGTCCTCCTGTCTTTTCCTCCCTGGAGACACGAAACTGCAACCAACGCACACGAATTCCTGTTTTCATAGAAGCAAACAGGATTGTGCGAGAGTCTGACTTTGAACAATTTCCATGCTGTGTACCTTGTATTTAATTCGCAGAGTACCTTCGAAATGGAAGTTTAGAGAAAAATTACACTTTACTTGGAAATTTCCATGTCACAATAAGTGCCGAAAGTAACAAGAGAATTAAGAAAGCAAAATGGTCAGAATTGGATAAAGGGAATACGCTTGTAAAATATAAAAACATTCTGAATACGGCGAGGCAATCGCGGCACTCGACAGAATCAGAATCTACAGAAGCCGCGAGCGAACTCTGTAATTGCTACCCGCGGCCTTCGCTCCAATAAGACCCATATGCTTCGACCGCCGCTTGCAGAAGACTTCTGCACCAGAGTGGAGCGTGTATGTAAATGTGTATTGTCTTACTTCGCCGATAAAAAGACCTCCGCCGCACCGGCTGCATTACCTGGTCGGACGCAGTATATTAGCCCTTTGATTTATGCCGGATTACCTTATAAGCCCTACAATGTCTTGGGCGAGCCTGTTCCAGCTGCGAAGAAGCCAGGACCCTTGACTTCGAGTTGAAAACTGATACTTTTTCAAACTTCCCACAGCTTATCTCAGACTAGGACGTAAAGAGGCAAACTTCCTGTAGCAGTCTCTTTTATATCATTTTACAAAACTGCTTGCACAGTAAGATTTTTATTCGAAAATTAGTCGAAGTATCAAAGTCTCAAAATCACAAGAATTAGGTTTTATAACCCAAGCGGATGGACACCTAACCGTAAAGTTAAGGGTTTCGACCTGGGTCTACAGTACCCGAAAAACTATCTGAATTTAAAAAAAAGAGCTTAGGCTACAACAGAGACGTAACCGCATCCGCATCATTTACGTAGAATTACGTCGTTGGCCGAAATAAGGAACTGCACAAATGTCACATTGAGACACAAGATAGGCCTCGCAGACAGCCCTCTCTGTCTCCTGTGCGGAAAGGGTTATCAGACATCTATGCATATCCTTTGTCACTGCTCCGCAATCGCGGGAAGCGTCTAGCACTTACGGGCAGTAACTGCACTGGTAAATCAGACATATCGGCCAAAGGCGTGGCTGCGGTCCTCTCCGAATGGAGAGGGCTTTGGGGCCACGCATAGGCTTACAAGGGGACGCAACGGGATTACCCAAGCACTAAGAGCTCTTTCGGTCTCAATCCTGAAAATAATAATAGTGATAATAGTGCATAAGAAACACTCTTATGCGCTGCGAAAGAGACATACCTTTTGCTAGATGTAATTATGCGTCAAATACCAGTGAATTAGTTTCTTATTTATACGTATATACAATATAAAAGAAGAAAATACGCAATACACCTATTTTCTAACTCTAATTAGAATCTGAGCGCCTGCTTCTTAGATAACGATTAGCTACATGCAGTAATTAAACATCCGTTAAACTCAGGCTCATTTGCGTGAACGACTGCCCGAACTAAGTACTCAACCTTTTAGATGCTAATCCTTCTTATCCTCTGTAAAGTATACTTCTTGCTTCTGCAACGTCACGTGAAACCGTTTAACGCGCACTCGAAGTTTACAAAGCGTATACGCATTCTCAGGCTTAGTTTTTTTTCTACAGAATTCCCACGTAAAAAGCGGCCACACCGAAGGGGTTAAGAATCGATGCGACCTTCGGAATCCTCAGGACGGTAGTTACATCATTTATGGCCATTCGCTGCTCGCCTTTCACCTCAGAAAAAAAGTACACCTACATTTTTTTCTGAAACTCGTTCAGTAGTTCGTCATCTTTTAAATAGAGCGTTACTAGAAGAAAAAAATTGGGAAAGGTACATTGTATAAATTAGTTTAGATTTAATTCCCTTTCAGTTCCAGTGAATAAGTCCGTGCTTGTAAACTTAGCACGGACATGAACCCTTGATTGCTCGAGATGTCAGCAAATGTCAATAACAGGACTCTCCTTTCCTGATTCGGTCTCTGAGTTTTTTTCTTAGTGCGATATTTCAATATTTCTCAATGTCCAGATATTTCTAGTACGATCATGTAGAGCATGAGCTTTAGGGCTGAAATACAGGTTGATAATGTCAGCTCGATTTGCATGCACTCGGCCCATATCAGATGATGCACGTGAAGCAATTAATAAATTTGTCTATATTTTGCATTATTCATTTGAGTTTGAGCGCACAGCTGCAGCTATGGGTACCGTTTGCGAGATAGGGAAAAGGTTCATCGCTGTATTAACAGAGCGATACATGGGAAACCCATGCCATTCCGAAGATATTTCATCCGCATAGTCGACCTTAGTCGCATAAAATTATACTGTGGCACGCTTACTGAAGCAGTCGGACAATCATTGCCATACTCCCATATTGCATTGCCCATGGAATTTAAAGTTCACTCCTAAAGTTTGCAACACCTTTCGGCTCCTTTGAAAGTGAGCGTTATGACTTAGAATGAAATGAGATACGTTCTCGAGATACAAATGATAATTATAATAAACCGATTGTAAGACACGAGGCTACTGCGACTCCCACTTTTTTCTCAATGTAGGAAGATCTGAAATTAAAAAAAAAAAATACTGAGGAATGGAAAGTATAAGAAATGGAAAACCCCAGCATTAGAGTTTACATAACATATGAGCCCCAAATTTCTTTTAATTTTACTAGAAGTTCTTTTAACAAATTTTTAATCAAAGAAAGAATCAAAAACAAGATTCAATCTGAAAAAGATTTGAATGCTTAAGAGTCATACCAACTCGTCATCCCATGAGAAACAACCTCAGAAATAAAATAAAAGTTTCACATTCCTAATAATGTATATCATTCACCATGGAATAAAAAACAGGGTGGCCTCAAAACTTCATTTTTAATATTCCCTGCATTTTCCCTAATTTGGCCCAGGCGAGTTTTTCATTTTCCTTGACCAATAATATTTGAAGACCTTGGGTGATTGCTAGAGAGACTGATCACGCCCGATGTCGGAGCGGTGTTTTTGGAGAAGTGCGTTGTTTGAATTACCAACATGCAACTTTTAGTTTTACCTAAAATCTATATCTTTTCATACACATGCCTCAGTTACCCTCACCATATGAATTCCTTACTCACCGATTGTATAACGAGGCTAGAACCGAACAAGGTACGCTTACCCTATAAAAAATTTGGCTTAATGGTATGATAATAAAAAAGTTGACTCTGTCCAAAACGTAATGTTATTCTCAACATACCGTCTTTCCTCTACCTAAAAAAAGAAATCACATGAAGCGATAATAATAAGCATCAATATGATGCAAAACTTTTATTCATTGCTCTTGGGGAATTTTCTGAGATCCCAATAAGAGGACCTGAGGTACGTTGAATTAAATAGTTTATCACTGGGTCATTTTCAGTATATCTAAAATATCTAAAAAAATGAAGGCACTTTCTTCAAGAACGTCCTGGATCTGCGGCACCAGACCAAAACAATTCAATCCTTTTTTCCCTGCGTGTATTTTTGAAAGACCCTAGTGTGGATTCTGCTAGAGGATGTCAATTTAAAAATGTAAATGTTGGAAATGTCAGTATGAGAAAGTCGGCTGAGCTTCAAAGGGCGCAATAATTTTCAATTGAGGATGTCCAGCGACAAGTGCAAAATCGAAATTTATTTCATCTTCTTTGCAAGTAAGCTTTTCGTTTGTCCTGTTATTTCTTCTCTGGGCATCAAGAGTCCGAATAAAGAATGGCGGCTTGTCTGAACAAGTGTGAGACTAGAGGGCCCGTATTGCCGCCTTTATAATAAGACAGTATCGCAACAACGGCAGTGTCGGTGGTGCCGCAGAGGGCGGTCCGAACAATGGACAGAATCCGGACTTGAACCGCAGGCTTCGTGTAACAAGGACCACGACCTGCAGGAGCAAGAGCAAAAGCAAGAGCGTGCTGGGCGTGGATGGAGGAGCATTGCAGGCCATATATCAACACCGACCCGATAACGAGGTTCCCGAGAGACTACCGGTCGTTGACGATGACCGGATTGCCCGGCTGCTGGATCCAGTCGCTTTCCAAGCTCTCAATTCAAGTTCGATAAGAATTCTTCAATAACAGTCGAGATAACAGTGAAACTTTATAGCCAATATAAAGTAGATGTCCTTTTCTTGATAAAGACTGTCGTTCAAAACTGTGGGACCACTAACTAGAATCATATTGGAAACATTCTGGTCTATCTTGATGGATAGTTTCTCAAGAAATGATTATATAGACGTGTCCAAACGACAAAGTTCTATCTCGGTGCTCGTAAATAGAAAGATTCTATCTCGAAGAGGGCGCTGATGTGCCATAAAATTTTCAGCCTTCCAGGTTGTTCCAAAGAAGTAGAACCTTGTCATTCGAACTTTCGAGATTTTTTATATTCCTTTAAATAACTTTACGTGTACCTTTAATCAATAATGTAGCAAAAAGCATTCCTATGAGAGTTAGAATAATTTATTAGAAAAATGATTGGATTTTCGCTCGGGAAAAACGTTTATTCGACAAAACTACCTGAGCTTTATTTTTAGAAATGATTTAGAAGTTGCAAAATTTATTGACTCAACGGTTTATCGGTTCAGTTAATATTCTCTGGCTTCACAAGAGAGATGTAGGACAAAAATTGAATTGATTGATCAGGTCTTTTTTGATAGATGCTAGTTATTTAATTTATGTTTACTTAATGCAAAATCAGAAATATTTCCTGAAGGAACATGATGAATCTTTGTGCAAATTTGTTGTATTTGGATTTAACGTTACCTAAAAATTTAATAATAATTGGAGTCTATTGTTGTTGACAACTCTCTCGCTTTTCAGGAATATTAAGAAATAAAAATCATAATAATCGATGAGACCCTTTCAGCACAATCTCACATTCAAAAGCGAATTTTTTGTTAATTATTGTTGTTCTGTCCTCCTACGGAAATTTCAAGTAAAAAATTTTAAAAAGCCAATCAACCCTTCAACAAAAAATTGGGTCCCTGTTCACTATACACTCGAGACAAAGCAGCAGTCAAAGCAGTAGGTACAGTCTGATGAAAGTGTGCCACAGAAGGCGAAGACTATTTGATGAGCTGGGAAGGTGATGGCCACAGTATTTTGGGATGCCCCAGGAATTACCCTCATTGACTACTTGGAAAAGGGTAAAACTATAACAGGAACGTACTATTGGACCGTTTGAAAGTCAAGCTACAAAAAAATCGTCACGATTGTCGCACAAAAAAGTGCTGTTTCACCACCACAACGCACCGGCTCACACCTCTACAATCGCAATGGCAAAAATATACGAACTGGCTTTTATGATTATGCACAATTTGCAACGTTTTTCAGTGGTGCCGCTGCAAATAGCGACGAAGGGGGTGAAAAAAGTGACAGAAGGACGAAGAGGTCGCGTGCTGATTTCTTCTCCCCGAGAGGATGGATTTACAGGAAAATGAGAAAGAAGGTCGCTTTCGCGGTGAACAATACAGCCGCGATGATCCCGTGGCGGAGAGGAAGGTCCGGGAAGAAGCAGAACGGAACGACGTCGAGGAGTCACGTTTACTCTAGGCGGTGGGCGCCCATTCGCTGGTTCAAGATACACCACACAAAAACCGGCGGTGTTGGTTTAACCGCCTCGCGGGTTATGATGAGAAATGTAATTTAAATTATCCACGCTTTTTGTCCGGAGTCTTTTTTCCGTGGCAGTACGACGCCAGGTCAACGGAAGACTCGATGCTTGATCCTATCTTCCTTCTCTTATCTTCCCTTTTCTTCCACCCTCATTTCCTTTCTTTCTCCACCACTACCTATTTTTCAAATTTCTTCGTTATTTTTCTCGTCTCTCACCTATTTTTATCACGTTGCTTCCTCACCTCTCTTACTTTCTTTCTTTTCTGCTTCCCAGTTCTTTATACGTGTATCTTAATAAATATGGTGTAAATACTGAAAATAAATACGCCATTAACAATAATTGTGAAATCATTTCCAAAAATCCTAATCTATCAAAATATACATTGCAGTAATGGATATTTCTTCAAAAAATAAACTTAAAAACAGACAAGACTTTTAAAAACTTTGCCGAAATTTCCCCGAAATTTCCTTACCTATATTTTCCAATGTGTCCGTCTGGACGTATGGAATTTTTTCAGACTTATTGTCCTATCAGTACCAATTATATGCCTGATACAGTGTTCAGTATTAAAATTTCTATCTCTTTGGAACGAGTATTGGATTTAGAGACAAATTTTATTTAAAAACATGTGAAATCTCACCAAAAACATCTACGATGCAAAAAGTTCCGCCAAGTAAAAAGTTAGCAGTACTCATCTATAACAAAAATGAAGAAATATCTGTCAGTTCTAAAGTAATAAAGAATCATAATCAAAATAAATTTTAGACTAGTTAAATCATTTAATAATGTTTCAAACGTTTACAAAGTATATTTTTTCAATTTTAGCCTAAATATTATATTAATTCGTTTTTCAATACAAATACACTGCCACTAAAAAATTATGAGGCCCAGGAATATATCTTCTGAAATGTGAAGTTTTTATTGTTGTTTGGTTTATTTAAAAGTTACTATTCCAGCCTTCCTTTTAAAATTCGATAAAAGATCAAATTTCACTAAAATATGTCTGTAATTTCAGGGGCACTCAGAGAAGATAAAGCATTTTTTAATGGGTTTCTCACTATGGTACTCACTATAGTAGTAGTAAATTTCACGGTCATTTATGAAGGTTAAAAGAAGGTCACAAGAAAGGTTATTTTACAATGACAGTATCACTATCTGTGTACGATTCGCTCTAAACAACTTTTCCGATAACTCAGATATCATTAAAAATTGTTTAGCCTTCAAGTAACAAGAAATGACAATTTTTTTTGACACATTAGGGAATTATTTGGACCTTAAATTGTAAGTTTTAAAGCCCGTTTGAACTGGAAATAAATTATCGATACAACCTGATTAATGAGGATAATTTCAATCAAGATTTATGTAAGTGGTGTCACAATTTTTAAGGGTAGTGTATGAAAAATTGATAAAAGCGAGACCATATGCTGCAAAGAGGGGAGGATAAGAATGAGAAAAGGAGGACGTGCCATGAGCCTTTAGAGAGAGAATCGTCTCTTTATGAATGAAATTGTAAGCTGCCATGCTTACGATACATATAATGTCGTCTTACGCAACTCTCGTCACGATATTGCGTAGGGTCGATGACTTCAATATAGATAGTCGATCGTAACATAGTTCTATATTCTTATCTACTGAAATTTTACCACATGTAGGTGCCTCATTTTTAATACGCACTGTTTTTCATCATTGGAGAAAACGTAAACAAAAGAGGTGTTTTTAAAACAAATTTTCACTTTCCACATTTTATGTGATCGTAATTCAATTTCACTGTGTAAATATTTTCGTCGATCTTTACTATGTTTTAGTGGAACGCTCTAGCTCTCTAGTAACTCTTAAAGTATTATTTCTTCTAATTGTGGGAGATTTGAATCGTATGGGTTTTGGAAACTTTACCATGAACATGGTAATATACTTTGCACTCGGGTGTATGAGTGCATGGAATTAAATAATTTTTTTGTTGTTGCTGAAAATCTTTAACTTTGAGGTAAAGTTACTATTACGAAAATGTTTAAACTGTGAATCTTCAAACGGAAAAATTGTTTAAAAAGAAGTAGCAAAATGGTATCATTCATTCAGCGAAAAAGTTGTCTTAAAACGAGAGCATCATCCTTTTGCCTGTTTTGTTATGAACCACGTGAATATCTTTTTTGCACAAACAGAATTATTTCGCTGCAAGAATAGCTGAAGTTCGTCGAAAAAGGATAATGTTTGCTGCGAAAAATTCTTTTTGAGACAAATGAAAACTCTCTTGGCCTTAAATTTAAGAGGTAATTCCATTTGTCAAGAAACATTCTTTTGACACAGGAGGACATTTCTCGGAGTGTTGAAAGTAATGATGGCAATATTTGTTTGAAGGTACTTGACAGTTTCTTGAGCGTTGAGAAATAAAATTGTGGGGCTTGCGTGCGCAGTGACGTAAAAAGCGCATCTTTCGCGAATGACCATTAAAGCTGGACGTTCTCCTGATTCCATGGACAAGATCTTAGTAGTGTTCATACCTGTATGTGCATTTATAAAGCAGATGGAAAAGCTCGTGAATGAGTTGCGTGCACGTAGGAGGTTTGTAAGGCCTCCATGCGAAGATCCGCGTGACTTTCGTTCGTAGAGGGATTTAGACTTCCTGTCCGCGTTCATATGTCCGCTCTCCCATCCATTATAACATCATCTTCTACCGGTTCGCCGTTGTGGGAGAGTAAGCATAATCACACGTCACGTTATGTGACCAGTCCAATGATGTTAGAGACTTTAACTTCTTTCTTTTTTTGATCTTCTGGTTTCATTCAAACCTTTCCATTCATGAAGAAATGCATTGCATTCATTAAAAAAATATACTATCTATGCGAACTTGATTCAAGTTGTTTTATTGGAGGGGCCAACCATGAAGCAGGTTTACGATATAGAATAATTAGATGAGTTTGTTCTTGTTGGAAATCATGTAAGATTAGTACAAAAAGCGAACGAACATTATACTTCTAACCGATTAGTACATAGAAAGAAGTGACTCAGTTTAATTCATACAAATGCTATATCGCCGAAACAGTCTATGATTTTGTTTATAAAATCTGATATGGGGTCTCCTTATGCGTCGCTTAAGTGCGTATGCTTTTGACCACACGTGTCATTTTAGTTGCTCTCTTGCCTTGGCAGAAGAAAGATTACTGAATAAAGATCTGCTTGAAACAGTATTTAATTCGTTTAATTATTTTGTTACAAGCCCTTATTCTAATAGGTTATGGCCCCAGGCTATCACTAAAATAAAAAATTTGCAAAACGAAAAATACAGAATAAAAACTAAAAAAAATGCGGCGTAGTTTTATGTGAAGTTCTTTGTGTGTGTTTTTCATGTGGCTTCTTGATTTTTTTGTGAACTCGTGTAAAATTTACGGAAAAGTGAAGATGGAGAACAAATTGGGAAAGCGAAATATACAACCGTTCGATGGTGAAAAATATTCAGTGTGGAAGTTCCGTGTGAAATTGTTACTTGATGAACTTGGTGTTCGAGACATTGTGGATAAAGAAACTCCGACTGAGATTACGGATCAGTGGCCTAAAAAGGACTCTACGGCCAAAGGTGTAATTGTGGAATATTTGAGTAACTCATTTCTGAGTTTTGTTAAGGACAATACAACAGCAAAAGATATTTTCAGCAATTTAGATGCAATCTATGAAAGATGCAGTTTGGCAACGCAATTGGCTTTACGCAAACAACGTTTGAGTTTAAAATTGCAGGGCGAAGTAACACTGCTACATCATTTAAATAAATTTGATTCAATCATCTCTGATTTGATAGCAGCAGGAGCTTCACTTGATGAAATGGATCAAATTTCCCACTTGTTAATAACTTTGCCTAGTACTTATGATGGCATTGTGACTGCACTTGAAACTTTGGGTGATGATAATTTAACCCTTGTTTTTGTAAAAACTCGACTGTTGGACCATGAAGTCCAAATAAGGACGGAAAATCAAACCACTACTCTTAAAGTTCTGCACGCAGGTGAAACTCCCTCAACGTCAGAGATGAGCGCAACTAAAACAACACAAAAGAAGTGGAGACCATGGAAGAAAGGTTTTAAGAAGCAACCTCAATCAAATTTTATTTCACGAAAGAAGAACGATAAATCTCAATTCAAATTTTCAAAAATAAAATGTGATCATTGTGGACATAACAACTATCAGAAACCAAAGTGTTTACATTATAAGCAAATGATTCAACAACAAAACCGCTCATGAAATTTGACAACGGTACAAACAAATGTTGCTAATGCTAAAGGTTTCGCGTTTATGATGGGTCATCCACATCCAAACAGTTCTACCAACGGAAATGAGATATTATTCATTCTTGATTCGGGAGCAACTCCAGTCATCCAATCCATCACCAGAAGAGAGGCCATTTTTACTGATTGCTACACTTTTATCATCGCCAATGCAGATTTCTGTGGCCAAAACTGGGCAATCAATAACTGCAATTAAGCGTGGAACCGTTCCAGTGAAACAAATCTGGTAAAAACAGAAATTTTTGAAGACGTGCTCTACGCCCCGGATGCAGCGTTCAACCTGTTATCAGTCCGCCGCATGCAGAACAAGGGGATGAGAATCATTTTCGATCCAGATGGGGTAACGGTTGAAAATGATAAAAACGGAACCATTTTAATGGGTAAGCCTTATAATGATGAATTTGGTGTATCATTTAAAATAAATAAGAATATTAAAAAGGAGAGCCACATAAATATTAGCCAAGCTAATAATTTTAAACTATGGCATGGACGTCTTGGTCATATTAGTAACTCTAAATTTGATCAAATAAAACATCCAAAATTATTTGCAAATGTTTTTGACCTTGTAGATGTTAAGCCTAGTGATGAAATTTGCGAACCCTGTATTTTTGGTAAGCAAACGCGACTTCCTTGTAATAAAACAAAAAATAAAGATCATGTTACGAGACCACTGTTCATTGTCCATACAGATGTTTGTGGGCCGATTACGCTGCCTACCACTGACAATAAAAATTATTTTGTAACTTTCATTGATGATTTCACTCATTACAGTCACATATTTATTGGTTTTTAAATCAGATGTTTTAAATGCATTTAAAGATTTTCTGGCAAAGAGTGAGTCACATTTCAATTTAAAAATTGTTAACCTGTATTGCGACAATGGACGTAAATATGTAAATAATGGCTTCAAAGAGTTTTGCTCAGAAAAAGGGATAATGTTCCATTTTACTGTACCTTACACTCCTCAACAAAACGGGTAATTTGACGAGAGGTCAGTCAAAGGAATTATTGTTGAATATGAACCAAATGGGTACACAATCTGGTATAGTGAAACTCAAAATTTTCAAGTAGCACGTGACGTCATTTTTCATGAAACAAATTTCAAAGTTTCAAGGCCACGGTTATCTGAAAGGGTTAACCCTACACAAATTTAGAAAACTAATGACGAGAACTGTTGTAATAATAAAAACGGAAGAAAACGTGAAAATTCCTGAATGAAGCAAATCTCTTTTACCGGAAGCCAGATTACAAGAAAAGAATCAAAAACAAAATAAAATAAGGAGTGATAGACTCAAAAATCTTCCTCAACTTTCTTATAAAGAATATCTTGACGACGACTTCGATACATATGGTATGCAGCATGTACGCAAGCTGTAATCTATACAGTCCCTAAAAATTTCCAAGAAATTAAAGAAAGGGAAGATCGAACTCAGTGGGAGTTGGCTATAAGGGATGAACTTGAATCACTTCAGATAAATAATACGTGGACAATTGTACCCAAACCCTTAAATAAAAATATTGTAACTTGCAAGTGGGTATTCACATTAAAAAATGATGAGTCTGGAAATCCCACAAAATACAAGGCTAGACTAGTAGCACGAGGCTTCAATCAAAAATATGCAATAGATTATGATGACATTTTCGCACCTGTAGCTAGGATTTTCACTTTTTGTTTTCTTTTAGCACTTGCAAATCAGTTTGATCTTTTTATACATCAAATGGATGTAAAGACAGCATTTTTAAACAGAATTTTGCATAAAGAAATTTACATGCAAATTCCAGAAGGCATTGAGGTAGGAAACGGTCAAGTTTGTAAACTAAATGAATCTTTGTATGGTTTGAAACAATCATATCGTCGTTGGTATGAATGTTTTGATAAAGTAATGAAAGAAAGAGGTTTTAAAAATTCTTTAGCTGATAATTGTTTATATTATCCGGACAGAGGTCATATAACTAAAAATATGTATTTAATTATATATGTAGATGACATTCTAATAGTAACAAAAAATCAAGAGACAATGCTAAGCTTCAAAAGGTATCTATGTAGTTGTTTTACAATGACTTATTTGAAAGAAATTTAATTTTTTCTTGGAATTTCAATTGAAAAAAGTCGGGAAATCATTTCATTAAATGAAACTTTATATTTGAAAAATGTTTTGCAAAAGTTTGGCATGGGTGACTGTAAAGCAATAGATACACCTTTACCATTAAAAGTAGATTATTATGCTTTAAATTCAGGTGACAGCTGTGATGCACCATGTAAAATTTTAATTGGTTGCTTAATGTATGCGATGTTATCAACAAGACCTGATCTCTGTTTTTCAATAAACTTTTTGAGTCGATATCAAAGTAAGAATTCGAAAGAATTGTGGAAATGCCTGAAAAGGGTGTTGAGATATATAAAAGGTACTTTGGATTTAAAATTAACATATGTTAAAAGTGACTATAAAAATGTGTTAATTGGCTACGTTGATGCTGATTGGGGTAGCAATGAACTTGATAGAAAAAGTACAA
>JAUMHM010000078.1:19910058-19944146 GCA_032362435.1 Melikaiella ostensackeni
ACAGGTAGTCTCAAAGTGCATTTTTGAAAAAAAAAATTCATAAGAAAATAGATTTTATTTCTATCTTTGAGAAATTTTAAAAGAGAGACATTAAGCAAGGATTGGTTCCAATCTGCAGGGTCGCCTATCAATAATTAAGATTTCTTTTAATTGAGGTTTTAATGATTAACTCAATTTACTGGATGATATCTATTTTACTTAAATATATTTAAAAATTTTTTGATTAAATTGTCAATTCTTCAGAAATGTATTATTGGTTTGGATCATTACCTTTTTTTTTAAAAAAAATGGAATAATCTGGATAGATTGGTTCCAAATCAAACCATGATAATAATATGCTTAAAATGCAAAACATACGATTCAAACATTTACAAGTACTGCAAAATTAAGTCTGCATGGTGCTTCAAATTATTTATAATAGGTAAAACAGTGAAAGAAAAAAGTTTGAAAAAAAATGTTTATGATAAAGAAGTCATCTTTGTTGGTTGCGAATTCATCTTTCTTGGTTGGAAATCAATTTTTTTGTTGAAAGCTCAACTGTCTTCGAAGAATTTGGTTTTTTCGGCTTGAAAATTTAACTATTTGGTAAAAAGTTCAACTGTTTGTTGCAAATTTGTCTCTCTTGCTGATATGTTCAACTATTTGGTTGTTAATGCAACTGTTTGATTAAAAATTGATTCTTTGCGAAAATTCGTCTTTTTGTGTTAAGAATTCATCTCAACGAGGGGGTCGGGGAATCAAAAATAGCCCAAAATTGGTAACGTAGTTCATGGACAGCCCCTAAGGCCGACACCAAGTTCATCTTGAGAAGGTTGCATGGGCATATTGTGTTGCCATTGATCATTTCTGCCAATTCTTTAGGCAACCGTCGTTGCGCGACTGGCTTGAGAAGATACACGTTTTCTTTACTTTAGAAGGCATTCGGCAGAACTGAGCGTTCCTTGAAGAAACGCTGAAGGGCGTTGCACGCAATGTCAATTTTGACGTTATCTTCAAGTTCAATCTGAAGCGAGCCTTTCAATATTTTCTCCATTACATTCACACACGCTTCTTCCTTATCCTCTTCTCTTGTTGGACCTGACGCCTCCTCGTAAGTTGTGTCATTTATCTGAAACTTCAAATATAGGAAAATTTACTTTGTACGAGGGAAAAACATAGGAAATTTCTATGAGGAAGAATAATTCTTCTCTAGTAACTTAACAAAAACAGGAACTTACTTGCACCGATGCGAAAAACATTTTATCCGCCTGCCTGATGTTGTAGCTTACTACCTTTCATGATTCCACAACACGTTTGGCAGTTTTAGGTGTCAAAAAGTTAGCCATGCTTTTTTGCTTCTCTTGACGCTTCTTCTTCTTGTAACAGTGAATTTCAGTGTTTAAAAATTGTATTCACCGTAGTACGAAAACAAATTTGTTTACTTAGTTGTACGTGCACCTCGAGTGTGGAAGTCAATTTCGTTTACCGTAGATGTTCTCCCTTCTTTGACTATTCTGAATTTGATGAATTATTATTGTCTTTAATTGATCCAATTGTTTTGTCTAGGTTTTTTTGTTTGTTTGTTTTTCTAGTTTGTTTTGTATTTGTCGGGTGACTCAATTTCCCTTTCCCTTTCAATAATGCCTTTTCATATTCTAGTCTTACCGATATGAGTTAAGTCCTTTTTGCCAAGCGACAGAAATAACAGTCACTCCTTGTTGTTAAGCAGTTATTATCTTTTGAAAACTTCAAGTTGTTTTTTTATTATTATTATCATACAATTAGACTAAATGCCTTTCAAGATAAGCGTAATTATCCATGCACCCTCAACATTCTTAATGCCTAATTCAGTCGTCCAGTCTTCTTCACGATGTCCCAAATATTTATTCAGCTTTTCCCGATATACCAATTGTACTTCTGATTTTTGCAAATCCTCTATTCTAAATCGCATCTTATTCGATTTATTATTAATTCTTTCTCTCCACTACCCTTGACCTAGGCTTATTTTTGAAACTGACAGGTAGTGATCCGTTCCGCACTCAGAGCCTCTCATAACCCTCGTATCCCTTACAAGCCCTCTCAGTCTCTCATTCGTTACAACAAAGTCAATCATACTGTGTCTTGTGCCCCTGCACCAAGTATAAATGTTGATCGTTTTATGCCTGAACCAAGTATTTGTAATAAACAAGCCTTTTTCTAAGCATAAGCTAATCACTTTCTCCCCGTTACCGTTCGTTTTCGGCCTTCGGAATGACAAAGTACCATGTCGGCATCTTCCCGTTGCACACCAACCCAGTCATTCATATCTTCGAGTAGAATGATTCTTTCCCCAGGATCACAAGTAACTATCATATCATTTGAAGAGTACCAGAAGGTATCTCTTACATCACTACTGTCACTCCTAAGATGACATTTGCAGCTCTTACAGGGCTAATCGACGAAATTTTTTGAAACTTGCTGCGTAAGTTTGGAAAACCTGTTCTCTTTTTAGACTTGTCTATTAAAATGAAGAATCAGAATAATATAGTCAGGATTCAGGAGGTGATTGCTATCAGGGCATACATTCAACAAGAGCCACTTACAGTTATTTTCATGACTCAGAGCTCGGATCTACTTGAATACTTATAAATTGAAAAAAAAATTCTCTTCCATTATTCAATTTCAAATTAATTCTATTCCAAACTCAAGTGTCATTGTCAAGAATTCGAAATTTATTGAACTTTTTTCAAAACAGATAACTTTTAAGCCCCAGCATCCTTTTTATATTGTACTAGGAATACATGTATTTTTGTAATCCTCTAATTTAATCTTTTCTTCACTGACGCAAGAAATTATTAGTAAATTTATTGAATTTAAATTTTGTTTTAATTTAATTTCAAGGGCATTAAATTGAAATTATTCATTTAACACGCTTGAATTGTGTGATTCAAATGCTTTCAATTTCATGTCAATAAATGTTAAAATTGGAAGTTCTGAATGTTGAAGTCAACTAATTGTTCAGTAAATGCTTTTTAAAAAAGAAATAGTTTTAAAAGTTAATTAGAATTAATTATATTTTTCTGTAAATTTAATTTCAACTCATTTCTAACATGAACCTTCAGAACTTAAGGAACAGTAATTTTTAATACTCCAAAAAATTCAGACTCACAATTTCTCGACTGTGAAGTTTTAAATTTCAGATTGTATAACTGACATATAAAAATAAACAATTTGGAACGTTTACGAGTTCAAACTTTTCAACTATATAATTCAGGGTGGCAATTTCCAAAAATGTTGTACAACTTTCAAGGAATCATATAATTATAAATTCTTTTATAATTTGAAAAGCTAATCATTGAAAATAATCGAAAATTGAAAATAATTGAAAATTTAAAAAAATGGAGTTGCTTTTGTTTAGAAATGGGAGACTGGAATATTGCTCAAATTGCTGCAAATTGCTCCAATTTTATGTACGAATTATTGTTATATGAATTACTTGTATTAAGTTGAGGAATCTTAAAATTGTGAATAGGGATAAATATTTTAGTCTATAAGGTGCTTAATTATGCTTAAAAGTATGTCCCTGAAGTTTTGAAAACACTCGGCAACACACATATTTTACAATAGAACTCGAAAAAAATCTAAAAATAAAATAAAAAGTAACTTATTTTATTCCTATGTAAGTGTTTACATAAACACAAGAATGTCAGTTGTTTGTAAGATTAACAAAATTTTGCCCAATGTATATCGTATGATTTTTGTTTGACCAAATATGGTAATACTTTTTTAATGATTCCTAGTAAAATACGAAGAAAATTGAAAATGTGGATACACTGATGCCAAATAGAGCGTGAAAAAATTGTTCACAATTTTTAAAAATTTTTACGTTCACTTTAAATATTTTGAAAATAATTTGGAAATTCAATGTTCCACTCGAACACACATTCACTGGTAATAATCATTAATCATCTTCTCAAAGTGTTCTTTTTCAAAGGTGTCTTTATTTATTTAAAAGCGACGTGCTCAACTTTAAATAAGTAACAACGAAATTTCGAATTTCAAATTTTTAACCTAAGTGCTTCAAAGTTTGAATTAAGGTAATTTATTATAAGAAACATTATTTTAAAACTAGTTTAGTTATTTCTTCAAAAAATAAATTTATTTCGAATTCACCTGTATTAACAGGAAACACAGATATACGAGTACATCATTTCGATTATAAATTTTATCTACTTTACAAATAGCATAAAGAGACTAGAACAGAACAAATGACGCTTATATCCCGAAAGGGATTTGGCTTAATGATATAATAATAATAATAATAAATAAAACGGCTCAAATTGAAGCACTTGGCATGTAGAATTGCGATAAAGAATTAAATTTGCTAGGTTATATTTTCCTTTTTGTATATCAGTGATTAAAGAACAAGAAAAATAAGAAATATGAGAAAATTTTGTTTTTTAGACCACTAAACTGAAACCATTTCTTTTTGTGCAATTTCCCTCGGGCGCGGCTCAAATTAAAGCTTTTGTCATATAGATTTCCGATGAGGAATAAAATTTTCTGTGCTATATTCTTCTTTTTCATATTAATTATTAAAAAAAAACAGAAAAATGAGGAAATTTGGTTTTTCAGATTCCTATGCTGGAACCTTTTCTTTTCGTCCGATTTTCCTCGGGCACGGCTCAAATTGAAGCTTTTGACATCTAGATTTGCAATAAGGAATAAAATTTGCTATGTTATATTCTTCTTCTTTATCTGATTATTTATAGAACAGAGAAATGAGGAATTTTGGTTTTTGAGACCCTATACTGGAAGCTTTCCTTTTAGTTCGAATTTCCTCGGGCACTTGACACGCAGGACGTATTGGAAGATTTTTATTATGTAGCCCACGAAACCCTTCCTTGATGGCGCTTGCTGACTTTTTTGGCTTGATTTTTTAATATTAAACTCATCAAGCAGATAATATATCTTATATAATCAAGCAATCAATCCGAAGTAACAACATTTTCTATTTTATGTGCTTCAACCAATCAATCATTTGACAAATGCCAAACGAACAAAAACGGTTAAATCAGCCAATGGTGAATCGAATAATTTAGCTAACATACAGAGAATTTGAACAGAGAAAAAAATTTGCGTAATACATGTTACATGCGCTACATATCCCCAGAGTTTCGTCAATTTTCAACTTCCTGGTTGGGTATTATACCTTTTCGATAAAAAATAGAAACTTATTTAGGAATGTATAAGTGCATATGAATATATATTAATTAAAAAATGATTATATAACTGGCGAACATGAAAAAAGGAAAGTTCAATGAAAGAACCCGATTGTGTTACATTTTCCATTTTATTGAAACAATAAGAAGGCAATATTGTAAAACTTGTAAATAGGTACGTCACCTCCACCAATATAAAGTATATTTACATGTTACTTATAGACTTAACCTGTTACACCTTACTTTATTCATTTCAGGTCTTTCTGAAAAATTTTCGACTACCAATGTTCATGGCATATAGTACTGAACATCCACAGCATTTTAGTTCGCTAAGACATATCATTTTTCAGAATTCGAGGTTAGCAAATTAAAAAAGTACGCATTTGGGATATTATAATGGAATGGGCTAAGAATGATCCTCAATTCTTTTTCAAATTATTGAAACAATTCACAACCATGAGAATGTATCTTCGAAGAGGGAAAACCATCAAGACCTTCTTTGTGTTTCTCTTTGTTAATTATTTCACTGTACATTATACATTCCTTCCTTAAACTTGCTTTGCCGCAACTAAACTATAATCATTATACTAATTTTTTTATAAAATTCATTAAAAAGTGATATGCCTTGGCCCTTATCTGGAGGCTAGTCAATTTCAAGACGCAATGCATGTTTTAATTTGAAAATTATGGCCATGTCTAGTGTCCACGCGTACAGAAATTTCGGTACGAATACTAGCCGGATTTAACTAATTAAGTATAGAGACAAGGAAAAAGAAATTACAAACATGCATCCAATTTTCAGTGGATAATGTTTTTATTTTCAACAATTATCTTTTGACCAGTGAAACTGTGACGGAGGTTTTTAAACTCTCTATTTAAGATTTCCAGTGATTTTCGCCTTGCACTCCTTCATTGGGTGCTACTTCTACAGAAGACGCAGAGTGTCCTCATTGTAGTGCACGGCTCTCATGAAGTGTGGTGTGTAGGGTTCATAATCGTCTTCGTCTTCGTCTTCAAATAGTGGTTCGTCTTCAAATAGCGGTTCGTCTCCGAATAGTGGTTCGTCTTCAAATGGTGGTTCGTCTTCAAATGGTGGTTCGTCATCATCTCCAGAAATTCCCCATACTATAATCTGTGCAGGTTCTTCCATCATACCAGCATTCCCACATTCTTTAGGTCCCTTGGGTTTCTTAGCATCTTCAGGTTTATCAGCTGCAGGAGTTGCATCTTTAGGCTCTTTAGATTTTTCGGGCTCCTCTGATTTTCCATCTGCTGGCTTCGTAGAATCTTTAGGTTTATTTGCATCAGCTGCAGGGGTAGCATCCTTGGGCTCATCAGACTTCGGAGATTCTTCGGGTTTTCCCTCAACTGGCTTAGCATCAGCTGCAGGTGGAGCATCCTTGGACTCTCCAGACTTTGCAGATTCTTCGGGTTTTCCTTCAGTTGCCTTAGCATCAGCTACAGGAGTAGCATCCTTGGGCTGTCCAGACATTGCAGGTTCTTCGGGTTTTCCCTCAGCTGGCTTAGCATCAGCTGCAGGTGGAGCATCCTTGGGCTCTTCAGACTTTGCAGGTTCTTGAGGTTTTCCCTCGGGTACCTTAGCATCAGCTACAGGAGTAGCATCCTTGGGCTGTCCAGGCTGTGCGGATTCTTGCGGATTTCCATCAGCTGCCTTTGCATCTGCACTTCCGTCTACTGGAGGAACAACACCTTGAGATGTTTTTGCCTCTGTTCCAGGTGCAGGAGTGGGAACCGGTAAGGTTGAAGATAATTCTGCAATAAGACAATATAAATTAAATAAATTGGAACTCAAAAATTCATTTAAAAAGAGCTGATAACTAGTTTCGCAAGATTTTTCGTCGTAAACCTTTTTGGTGTGAAATACGATTGCACACAGGACGTAAGTTCTTAAATTAGAGCACATGCCTTCTACTATAAATGTATTATAACAGTTATTAACGTGAAAATTATGTTCAAGTACTGCCACTGTGTGTTGCGAGTACTCTGCGCACCCATGTATATATAATTGTTTTAATATCTTCGTAGTGCAAGGAATATGCTTTGATTTAAGACCTTTTCTAAGCTCCTAACAGCTCGGGTTGTTCCCCTACGATTTTTTAAAAGTGGCCAAAAAAGTCATTCTTAGGATCTTCAACTCCATTTTTATCAAAATACTGACGTGCTAGGATATTTTTGTTGCAAAATTCAGATTTAGTGCATGAAAAACTACGGGAAATGATCCGTCATTTTAAAGAAATTAGAAAAAAGTAAAAAAATGCAGTTTTGCGTACGATAACATCCGGTTTTTTAGCGTTAATTTACAGAAAAAAAATACTAATAGTCATGTATAAAATATGCTTACTGCAGAGAAACAGAATAGAATACAAGACAAAACACTGAAACAATACTCATAATTAAGGAATCCCTAATATTAAAGTTGTTCTCAAAATATCAAAACAATAATTACTTACAAAAAAATAATATTCCTTTAAGTTCTCTATTCACGAGCAACTTTCGTATTCAACGTAACGTTGAAGGAAAAATTTCCTTGACTTAACTTTTTCAGAGTTCCAATGCTTAAACATTTTTTATTCTGGAAGATTTAACATTTCTCTGGCACGCGTTATCATTGTTGACATTAATTCCATTAAAGTTATTTGTGAATTATTTAAACATTTTGAAGATAAAACAAATACGTTGCCCCTTGAAACAGATTAGCCTCCAGATAAGAGGCAAGAAATCGTGACATTCAACGCAAAATTCAAGACAGCTTCCAATGTCACAATGATGAAAGATTATAATGTGTGTCAACGTTGTTAACATTTTAATCTTTTTTTCATACACTGTGGAGAATCTGGTTGAAAATTACAATCGTTATCGTAAACGTTTTAATATGATTGCCTTATGAATTCTATAAAGATTTTATGAACTTGCAACGATTTCCGTACGAATATTACCAAATTTTTAGCAATTTTACAGTAAGAGTGTAATATTGTCACGAGAATCATGGGACAGAAAGATACCAATAATCGCCGTAGTACAACTCAACCACAATTCAATCGTTCATTGGTGTAATTTTACCACGTGGAACGTTGTAACTTTACTAAAAAAGGGGGAAAAAGCAGGGATCAAATGGAATTTACCACGGTAGAGCTATTTTTTTGAACCATTTTCGGTAAAATACCCACGGCAATCATTGGTGTTTTTCTCTCCCATGTTCGCCGTGGTAATTTCGAACCAAATTTTCTACAGTGTACATGACCATTGAAGAGGAAACTAATTTCATATTCATCTTACGGAGCCTCCAGGTGCTCTCTCCATGCAATTTGCCATACTTTTGAGCCACAAAGTTCTATCTTAAAATTGAATAATTTATTACACGAAAGGTTTGGCATTCCCAAAGTTAAATCTCGTGTCAGTGTTCAAATTATTCTTTCCGAAAAGTGGTAACAAAATTTGCTTCTCTTAATAAGTAAACGTCCTTATGTTCAAACTACCCCATTTTGGAAAACCTCTCCTATAAAGTTAGGAAAATCGAAGATAGCACCCTTTGGTTTTATGGTCACGAAATCTTACTTTCTAACCAATTTTATAACAAAATTGGTAAAGCGATTATAATTTGCATACAGCAAAGCTAGTTTAAAAAAATAATATTTAGTACAAAGTGAAATAATAAAAAAAGAAAAATACGAAAAAAAATGTTGATAGCTTCTGCTCCTTGAAAACACAATTGAATAATTGTAAATTTTTTAAATAATTCGGAAGAACTTAAGTGTCAGAAAACATCTAAAAAATATTACTACGACCTGAATTTCGACAAAAAAAAATTATTTGAAAATTTAAAATTATTCAAAAAATTAGTTGAAATACAAAACTTATCAAACAGGTATAATTTGCATATAAAAAAATGAAAAATGAGTTTTAATTACACTTACCAAATAATACCGCAGAAGCAAAAAGCAACGCAGCAATGGCGAACTTCATTTTCGTAAAATGAGGAGACTGACTCTTCTTCTTTTACTGATTCTTCTTGTATTTCGTTTTGTACTATGAATTTTGAGAAGAATGCTTGCCAATATATACCCACTATCTCCCCCTTCATCATGATGAATATCACATATTAAAGAGGCCAGGTGGAAGGAGAATATTTATTGTTTTCGAACATTCTAGACTTTGAAAGCCTTGATAATTTCCATTGTACAGTGTACACACTTGGATAGCATAATTTGACAATATGAGTGTAGTGTAGCAGGTCTGAAATTTATTTCTAAAGTACACACAGACAAGGTCAATAACACCTAGTCTCTGCTTTAAAAAAATACATGCAAGCAAAAATATTGCGTTATTAGTAACTGAACCGCATACTATAATACTGTTATCGACTTATTGCAGACGTCATGGATTGATTTACATCCCTGGATTTATTATTGATCACAATCTACTAGATTAGCAGAAAATTACTAATTCAATAAGCAAAATATTTAATAATTCAATAGTGTAAAGCTACTTATTGCTTAATGAAAACTTATGAATTTATTTAAGGCTGTATATAAATTAATTAAAAGAAGGTTCTAGAAATGGGATACGTGACAAATAGTAAAGTTTAAGAAAGAACGCGATTGTGAAATATTTTTATCTTTATTGAAACAATAAGAAGGCAAGATTGTGAAACATGTAAATAGTCTAAGTCGTCATCTCCGCCAGCATATCGTATTTACAAATTTTATTGCCTAAAAATGAAAAAAAATAGATTTATTAGCACACTTGAAGGATGACACGGTACAAGGGCGTGACTACCAAAATCCGAATTTCACTGAAGGGACAAAAAACTGTGTCACTTTTGTTTATTTGATTTGAAAAAAAACATCATTTAAGGTATTATCAGGCCCTATATTGGATCGTTAAAGGAACTCCTTGAAGAAAACAGTCACCTCCATGAAAATCCGTGTGAAAGAGACGTTGCCTTCCCTAAAAAAATATGCACTGAGAAAAGTGTATGATTGATTCAAACGAACATATTTATTTGAATGCATTTAATTCGATTTCAATCAATTTTTATTTTAACTAAGCAATTCTTATTTGTATCCATAAAATTTATTTAAATTAAACAAGAACTATATTTAAAATGAGACTGAAGATAATCGTACGGACGGATACCAGATACTTTTGATATTCGTCCGGCATATAAAACATAACTTCTACAAAGAATTATAAGATTTTGATGAAGATAATACTTTTCATGTTGTTAATAATTATTATTGTTGAAGGTACAGTTTAATTGGTTATTTTTTTGTTTAAAATAATTATTTAAAATTGCAGAAGTTTTGGAACAAAATTTCAGTTTTGGGACAAAATTTCAGTTTTGGGACAAAATTTCAGTTTTGGGAAAATATGACTGGATGAAATTAATTACATAACCAATTTTTTAAAGTAGTCATATTTTGATTTGGCTGCGAATATCAGCCCGGTCGGCCGTGATCAATCTTGCAAAATGATTAGCATAAAGTGTAGCTTTCGACAAATATATCGTACATTGTACAATTTTGAAGCTTGAAAAACAACTTGTGCATCTGAATAACTAAAAAAATCATTTTGATAATTAAAAGAATGTAGTTTTTCATAGTAAAATATCAATTTCAAAAGTGGGGAAGTAATACTTCAGTATTCGCCCGGTCGATCCTAGGACAAAATGCATCAAAGAAATAATATTTCTGAGTTACACAAAGAATTTGTTTGATTTAAAGAAATTTTGTGTGAGTCAAAAAAAATTTAGTTAAATCAAACAATATTTGTTAAATTCAAGTATAATTTTTTTTTTAAATCAAGCAAAGTGTATTCAAACATTTTGCTTAATGTATGTGATATATGTAAAAAAACCTGTATAAGTTTTGCGTATTTCATTTGAAAAAGAAAACACAAAAAAATAATTTTGATTCTTTTGGGATTCAACATGATGTTAAGATATAGTTTGAAAAATTATTTCTCGTGGTTTTTTGAAAAGTTTGGCATCAATGTGTTTATAAATTTATAGAAACAAAATTTGTATAAGTCAAGGTAAACGGAATATTCACGTTATATGTGTGAAGAAGGGGGCCCATTAGAAATTCAAATTCTCGCACTTTGCAAACGCTACTTCCTAATTTTGTTCCTTTTGGTGAAAAAATATTGCCAAAAGTTTTCTTTTGCATAAAAAAATTGTTTAGAGGTTCCGCTAGGCTGTTTTAGATCTGAAAATAATTTTCTTGGTTTTCGATTTTTAAAAAATTCAAATTCAAGGCTGAAAAATTCTTTCATGTCTAAAAAGTATTTTTCATTTAGTAAAGAATAAGCCCTTAATTTCACAAAGCAAAAAAAAATTGAAGACATTGGGCTTGGAATACGAAAATTTGTAATTTTATTATAATTAATGGTCTGGAAGGGCCACGAAAGAAGGATGAATTTTCAACCAAGAAAATTAATTTTCAGCAAAATACATGAATTTGCAAACAGATAGTTCGAAATCAACTAAAAAGATAAATTGTCACAAAAAATGAATTTTTAAAAAAGTAGTTCAACTTTCAACCCCGTAACTGAATTTTAGACAGTAAAAGATTTTAATTTTAAATAAAAAATAATTGAATTTAACCAAAAAATAAGAATTTTCGACCAAATAGTTGAATTCTCAGCCAAAAAGGATTTTTCAATCAAGAAAGAAAAACAATTTCAACTAAATTGTTAAACTTTTAATTAAGAAAGATGAATTTTCTATAAATCAGTTGAAATTTCTACCCGAAAATATGAATTGTCAACAAAAAAGTAGAACTTGCAACTTTTCAATCAGAAAGGAAGACTTTTTAACAAAATTGTCAAATTTTTAACAAAATAATTAAATTCTCAACGAAAGAATAAGATTTTTAACCGAACGAGATGAATTTTCATGTTGAGAAGATTAAATTCAACTACAATGATGAGTCATGAATCAGAAAAATGCAATATTAACTGTTGAAAATTCAAGAAAAAAACCGCGACCCGTTTTCAAAGAAATCGACTTTTTGCATCATTTTCTTTTATGGATTGAAATTTTTATTTATTAATTTTTCATATGAATTATCTAAATATAACATTTCAAACACTTGTTTTCAATATAAAATAAGCTTGTCTCCTGAATTTTCAAGGTTGAAAAATCAACAGTCAAAAATTCAACTGCTGAAAATTCAATTTTTAATTTTCTTGAATTTACAACAGCTGAGTTTTGTAATAAAATGATAATCATCCAATGAAACCTCTGTAGAGAATTTATGAGATTAAAAATATCATTTCTTTCATACCTCTTCTTGCGCACCTTTCTTTCATTTTTCATTTTTAAAAAAACGGAAATTTGTTAGTACGATCAATTTTTCATATCACTTTGCTCAAAAAAGTCAAATTTTCAACAAAATAGTTCAATTCTCAACCAAAAAATAAGATTTTTAACCAAAGGAGATGAAGCTTCAAACCAAAAAGATGAAATTCAACTAAAATTATGAATCTTTAACCAAAAAAATAAATTGTTAACTGTTGAAAATTCAAGAATAAAACGGCGACCCGTTTTCGAAAAAATCGACTTTTTCACCATGTTTCTTAATAGACTGAGATTTTTATTTATTGATCAACTGCTAAAAATTCAATTTTTAGTTTTCTTGAATTTACAACAGCTGAGTTTTGTATTGAAAACAAGTGTTCAAAATGTATGTAGAGAACTTATGAGATTGAAAATATAATTTCTTTCATGCTTTTCCTTGCATGCCTTTCTTTCATTTTTCATTTTAAAAAAATCTGAAATTTGTTAATACGATCAATTTTTCATATCACTTTCCTCAAAAAAGTAAGAAAAAAGTATCTTTATATTGAAAAAGTATCAGAAAAGTAGCCTTGCCTAAAAAAATATCAAAAAAGTAAAAAAGTGTGGAACTTCGAAGCCTGCTGTGTTGTAAAATTATATACATTACCACACGCTATTTTTCGATCCTGATGAGGATATTAGAAATGTTAAATATATATGAAGTAGGTAATTAGGAAAATTAGTGACTTAGCTAAAATCCTAGGGAGTTAGGTAACTTTCAAGGTTTAGGAGAATTTTCCATTCAAGTATTATATTTTCTCTAATTTTCTGGAGCGTTTAAGGTCTTTAGAAGAATCTGAAATTTGAGCATAGAATTTATCTCTATTTTGTCTTACAATTCCTTTAGAGTATAAAATTAAGATACGTTTAACCAGTATAATTCAAAACATTCGTTACGAAGCGATTTGCAAACGTTAGACGATGAATAAAATTTGTTGAATAAACAATTTTTTCAATTAGGCCATGGCTACGTGTACCGACATTTCGGTATGGAGAGCCGGTTTTTTCAGTACATGTAGACACTGCCTTTTTATTAATTTTTATAAACAATAATATTTTCTTCTTGAAAGTATACTTTGTTCCAAGACCTGTCTTTTCGTATTTGTATAGGAATTTTATTTGGAATTGACAAAACCTTGTTTACAAGCAATGTTGAATATGAAGTTAAAATCCTCGAACGATTTAACGGAAATACATTCAGTCAGTACATGGGTTACAGTAGCTCACTGTACGGCGGCAAACAATAAATAAAAATGATAAATAATTTTATTTAATAAACAGAAAGTGCAAACTCAATATGAACTGTTTGAATTTTTTTTCATGTAAAAAAAACGTTTAGACAGAAACTTAAAAAATGCCGATGACCTTTTTGTAAATGTATTTTTGTACTTGATACTTAAATTCTATGACAGACAGGCAGAAAAGCTTATCTGCACCTGTCATAGTTTGGAGATAAATGAGGTTGTATATTCTTTTGATTGTGTCAAATCAGGAACATAACAGATTATTTTTAAATTAGGCCCTTAGACACATTTTTTAATATATTTGAAAAATATGCTGCTCTAATTTGGAAAAAATGAATAGAAAATCTTACTGAAATTAAATGTAATCCCAAGAAATTCACCTATTTGCTTGCTAGTTAAGTTATTATACCAGTCCGATCCAATTTTCAAAATTTCGAACAACTTCAGTTTACTTAATGACAAAATAACATGTAGAATAAAATAACGTATTCTAAAGTTAGTCCACAAATACGGTAACTGAAGTTATACAATTAATTACAAATCCATTGCTAAATAAAATGAATTTAATTGAAGGATACGAATCTGACTTGTCGGATATTCAAACACAAGGAAGCCTTCTAAACGAAAAGTTCGCACTTTGTTTCAAATTAAGCAATCTTGAATATTTCATTTACGAATGAAATCGATGTTTATGTTTTGAGCTGAAAAAGTGATAAATAACAAAGATTATCAAGAACTAACTTGTGCTTTATGTACATATTAAAAATTTTCATGAAGATATTGAAAACGGCAAGGGAGATGTCTATGAATTGCAGAAAACGGAACCAGTTTAGAGAAAGAGAGTCTTTTAAATTATACCAAAACTTTCATTTGTGCTTGATTACCATGGTTCGTTATGTTTAAGAAAAATAAATTTAAAAATACCATACAAATAGCCTTTGATTTTTTTAAATATTAGATGGTTAAAACAGTTACCAAATCAATTCCGCGGAAAATTTCTACAATATTCTAAGAAATTCCACTCTCTAAATCTGAATTAGTGAGACTTTTATTAATTGAATTAGTGATTGCGTGTCTGATAAGAGAAATAGTAACAGTTTAGCATTTTACTGATTGAATATTTAACATGGTTCGTTATGTTTAATAACAACGATTTAAAAAAATGTATACAAACAGCCTTTGATTATTTTAGTTGAAATTGAATAGTTGAAATAGTTATCAAATCAGCTCCGCAGAAAATTTCTACAATGTTCTCAGGAAGTCCACTCCCTGAATCTGAATTAGTGAAACTTTTATTTATTGAATTAGTAATTGCGTGTTTGAAAATATTTATTTGTTTTTATTCAATTGAATACAAATCTATTATTAAATAAAATGGATTTAATTAAATGATACTAATTTGACTTGTCGGATATTCAAGCACAAGGAAACCTTCTAAATGAAAAGTTCGTGGTATGTTTTAAGTTTAGCAATCTTGAATATTTCATTTACGAACGAAATCAATGTCTATGTTTTCAGCCAAAAAAGTGATAATAACAAAAATTATCAAGAACTAACTTGTGCTTTATGTACATATTAAAAATTTTCATGAAGATATTGAAAACTACAAGGGAGATATCTGTGAATTGCAGAAAAAGAAACCAGTTGAGAATTAGTGAGACTTTTATTGATTGAATTAGTAATTGCGTGTTTGAGAAGAGAAATAGTAATATTTTAGCATTTCACTGATTGAATATTTAGCATGGTTCGTTATGTTTAATAAAAACGAATTCAAAAATGCATATAAACAGCCTTTGATCATTTTTGTTGAAATTGAATATTTAAAACAGTTATTAAATCAGCTCCACAGCAAAACTTTTGCTGGATCCCACAAACTACGCATAATCCTAAAATATGATATAAACTTGTATGAAAATACATTAATATACATTAATTATAGCTGTTTTGAGGATCCAAGCAGTCAATATGAATTTGATTATCAATCCTTTGATGAAAAGTTTGACGTAAAGCACTGATTATAAACGGCGTAAAATGATATCCTAAAGCTGAGTGCAGTTTGGCGATTATGCCAGTCTTTCATTGACAAGATTGCAAATAGGCCGTTATGTTATATTTCTTTTATGGCAAGACTAAGTTGTTAAATGACCTTTGAGTTTTAGGATGTTAACGGGGACTATTGAAAGCACCGTAAACTAAAATTAACTACGCCTATCCCCTATCGAACTTGTGTAGTCTCTGATGGAACGGAACTGTGATAAATAATATGCAATCAACTTTGATGTATCTTATTTTTAAACTTCAAAAGGATTATAAAACAAAGTGAAGACTAATTCTATGCTTAAATTTCAGATTTTTCTAAATATTCAAGATGCTTTAGGTAATTAGAGAAATGGCCTGAAAGTGTTATAATTTCCTGAATACACAAGGCACCTAGAACAAAGGTAATACCTGAACGGAAGATTTTTTTGAGCACCGGAATACAGCTAATTTCCTAAATTTTTAGCAAAATTTCTAATTTTCCTCATTACCTATGACATATGTACATAGGAAAAACCATCAGTTTCATAGCACTATGCCGGATATTGACGTCCTTCTTCAATTTTTAAGTAATTCCAATTTTTAGGTTCCTTTTGCTTTTATTATTTTAATTTCTTCATCATCTTTACATGTAATGTATATAATTTTACCCTACTGTCCAAGGCAATCGGTAAGCAAAACTTATAAAAACGCAGAATTGTACCGAAATGGACATGAGTTAACTAATTTACATCTTTTTTAGGTAAATTATCGATAAAAATATATTTTCATGTACTATATGAGTCTTTAAACTGTACAAAATCTATATTTTTGTGTATTTCGAAATTCAAGATAATTTTTTGTTACCCGGTAAAAATATTTTCAATTTACTCATTATGAACAATTATCTTTATATTGCAGAAGAAATCCTGTGAATATTATTCCAGGAATAAAAATGTTTAGGGACCATTTCAGACCATTAATTGTAATGAAATTACAAAATTTCGTATTCTAAGCCCGACATCTTCAATCCTTTATTGCTTTGTGAAATTAGGGGCTTATTGTTTACTAAATAAAAAATACTTTCTATGCATGGTAGTATTTTTAAACCAAAATGGCCTAGCAGACCACTTAACAATTTTTTTCAATGAAAGAAAATTTCTGGAAATTTCTGTTTTTCGTATACAATTATATTAATTTTAAAAAACGTTATAGGAATGGTAAATGTGAGAAATAAAGAATTTTAATAAGAAATCGCAATTGTGTAACACTCTTATCTTTGTTGAAACAATGAGGAGGCAATACTATTAAACTCGTACATGGGCCACGTCACCTCCACCTCCAAAGTGAAAAAAAAAGAATTATTTACACTTTTGAAGGATAACACAGCACAAGGGCGTAAGCGTCAAAATCCGAAGTTAACAGAATGACAAAAAACTACATAACTTTTGCGCAATTCATTTTAAAAAAATGCTTAAAAATATTCTGGAAGTATTATCAGGATCTATTGAATCGAGATAGAAACACCTGAAAAAAATTATCCGAGAAAATTCCTGTAAAAGGAACGACGTGTCCCGTAAAAAACACCGACCTGACAAAGAAAAAGCTGCATAACTTTTGCGCAATTGATTTTTGAAAAAGGAAAAAGTTCTCTCCAGTCCTTTTTGCGCTCTTTGCGTATTTTAAAATAGTTTGAAAATTTGTTTATCGTGATTTTCTGAAGATTAATAAAAGTGGCTTCTTAATTTATGGAAACAAAATTTTGATAAATTAAGGGGAACGGAATATCCGTATCATAAATGTGAAGCTGTTTTAATATGAAAATACAATTTTTTATTTTCGTTACATTTTTGTCAGTGAGTGATGTAATTTTCTGGAATCTGTAGTCAGCTTATCTTTTTTTCCGTGTATGCTTTTAAACAGACTGCGTCACCTTCACCGACATAACGGTTGGAAAAAATAGAATTATTTAGACACTTAATCTATTTTACCTCACTTTATTCATGTCACGACCCTCAGATTTCCGTCTACAAATGCTCATAGAATAATTTGAGAAATATTTTTCTAAAATTGATCGGTCGGAATTGAAGCATGTTCTATAAATAGCTAGAGAATTTGTCAATATTTCCATTAATTGACTTTAGAAATTAAACTGGTGATTATTTACTATTCCATTAGTAAAATGCTGAAATATCACTATTTTCTGTTATCAAACACGCAATTACTGATTCCATCATTAAAAATTTCACTAATTCAGATTCATAGAGCGGAATTTCTTAGAACGTTGTAGAAATTTTCCGTGGAGTTGATTTGATAACTGTTTTAAATATTTAATTTTAAGAAAAATAATCAAAGATTGTATGCATTTTTAAAATTTGTTTTTCTTGAACATAACGAACCATATTAGAAAATCAAAAGTGATAGCAGTGCAGAAAATAAACTTTATCAATTAGTTAAACAAATTCAAAATAGGCAAAAAAAATTCTCTCGACAATATTATCAATTAAAAGTGTTGGAGAAAAATTTGAAACTTATATGGTACAAAGATATTTTTTAAACCAATTTTTGGAAATAAGTCATAAGAAAGATTCTAAGAAATAGTTAATAAGTCGAACGATTTGCTCTGTTTTTGTTTCAATATAGTCTTATCGTTTTCCAGAAACGAAAAAATAAAAAGTGCTTAAAGTGGGTCTCATTTTTACTGCAGCTCATTTCGATGCTTATTTGTTTTTTTCATAGAATGAACATGATGCCCACAACTTGACCATTAGAAAAATATACTTCTTTTTGTTTTAAAATTCATCTATTTTAGCAGAAATTTCATCTTTTTTAGTTAAAAGTTCAACTATTCGGTTGAAAAATCGTCTTTTTTGGTAGAAAATTAATCTTTTTGGTTATAATTGCAACTGCTTGGTTGAAAATTAATCTGTTTTAGCTAATGATTAAACTATTTAGTTGAATTCAACTGTTTTTGATTTGAAAATTAAATCTTTTTTGGTTGAAATATCAACTATTACATTTTTCGTTTAGAATTCACCTTCTTTTCTTGCAAAATTAAACTACATCGCTGAAAATTAACTTTTTGGTTGATGATTCATATTTTAGGGTTCGAAATTCAACTGTTTTGTGAAAAACTCATCTGTTTTGTAGAAAACTCATCTGATTTGCTTAAAAATTCAACAGTCTGGTTGAAATATTTTTTCTTTCTCAACTGAAAAATGTTTCTTGGTTGAAAATTCAACTCTTGTTGGAAATTCGTTATGTTGGTTTAAAAATTATCTCTTTTGGTAGTAATTTCATCTTCTTTGGTTGAAAATGCACTTTTTGGTAGAAAAATTAATCTATTTTGGTAGAAAATTAACTTGTTTGTTAGAATTCATATTTTCGAATTAAAAATTCAACTGATTCAAAGAAAATTCGTCTCTTCGGCTTGCAAATCAACAATCTGATTGAAAGTTTAATATTTATTTGAAAATTCGTCCTTTTTGGTAGAAATGAACTGTTTTTGACTTAAAATTTAAATATTCCATTTTTGATTGAAAATTTGTTAATTTTTTTTGTTGAAAATCCATTTATTTGGTTGAAAATGTATGTATTTTGTTAAAAATTCGTCTTCTTTGGTAGGAAATTGATCTCTTCGATCGAAATTTAACTGCTTGGTTTAAAATGGAACTACTTTGTTGAAAACGTTTTCTTTCTGTTGAAATATTCATCGTTTAAGTTAAAAATTTGTCTGGTTTGAAAATTCATTTCTTTTAGTAGAAATTCCAAACTTTTTCATTTAAAATACAGCTGTTTGGTTGAAAATGATTGCAAAAAAGTTCGATTTAAATTAGTATGAACCCAGTACTATGAAAGTTATTTCTGCAAAAAAAATCATTGTTATTTAATTTTATATTACAATAAAAAAAATTTTTATGCCGCTCGATAAAATTCTCTGACTTAAAAAAAATTCCCTGACATTTCCAGGTTCTTTCAGGTATATAAAAATTTGCTGACAATTCCAGGTTTTCCAGGTTTTCCAGGTCACGTCACGTCACCTTCGTCTCAGAAATTTTCAAAGGCTCAAATAGTAGAAATATAGAAATACATTAGAAATTAGGATTATTCAAATTAAAAAAAATCTTTTTTTACTTTCTTTTCTTTTTTAAATTCAAAAAGAATTTAAATTGAAAAATTAGAATTAGAAATTAGAGTAGGAATGTAGAAATAGTCATGGAGTCTTGGACGGTTACAAAAATGTTATAAATCTTGAATAGATTTTAGTAGAATATTTCAAACTTTTCAATACTAAATGCAAACAAGATTTGTAGTTTTTGGTCATAGCAGGAGAAGGAATGTTTTATATTTAGTATAAAAAATTTAATTATAAAACCACATTCAGTCGACGAAGAATAGCAGAAATGTTGTGGATATTTTTAATTCGATTCAAAAGTATATTTATAAATTCCCAAAGTGAAAAGTAGTGTTCAATATTATTTTCTTTTTTCTCATCGGTTGGAACTGAAAATTTTGCAAAATTAATTACGTGACTTTACATCAAACATTTCACCATTTAGTTTTCGTTCAAATTTAAGGAAAATGCTGAAGTATTAAAAACTTGTGCAAAATAATTTTGAAATAAGTTCCTTTTTTATTTATTTGTGACTGAAATATTTTTATTATGCATTGAGAAAAGATGAAAATGATTAATCATTTGTAACATTAATAATTTTACTGTCGGATAGATTCTTGCTATACTTTACTATCTATATTGTGATAATCTAATATACATAAAAACTGTTTTTGCATTTTTTATATAATAATATATACGCTTTGAATTTAAATCATGAGTCGAACGTAACAGCTATGAAATGATAATATGAATGAGATACCATACTTAACAAATAATTCAATTTTAATAATAAATAATTCAAATCCTGTAAACAATACTTGCTAAATAAGACTAGCAAAATCCGAAACTGTTTATTATTTCGAAAATCTTTAAAAATGAAGAAAATGAAAAATATATCACCCTATTCTCCAGCAATATGTTCTTTTATATTTAAGAACATGGATTTTCGTGCATAGTAATACATTTAAAGTAATATGTGTACTTAATTCCGCGTGAGAAAAGTGCGTTGTATGTAGTAGTGTTAGGTTAGGTTATTATAAAATTAGGTTTTTGTGTGTAAAAATAAGTGACGAATGCGTTTCTCGTGTGTTTACTGTTATTATAACCATGTAGTGGAAATAAAAGACTGAAATTCTGGCATCCACTCCGCAGTACTTCTTTTTATTTGCTTCAAATCAAATTTTGTCCGTGAGGACATAGCAGGTCTAAAAGAGTACTTAAATTAGGCCCTACTTGAGCACTAAAAGTGGGAAAAATGGACTTATGTGCCACTTGGGAGGACTGAAACAGGCCTAAATCCAATCAAAATTGAACCCTCTACAGGTCCTCCTAAAAACTATTAAGACCTACATTCATAAGTCCTTAATAGGGGCTAAAATTTTGACTCGGGTAATTTCGATATGACATCTATGTTTCTATTTAATATGTATAAAACACAAGACAAAACTATTTCACCGTAGTTTCCTATCAAAATTACTCTAATAAGAAGGTCTAAATTGGTCTCGAAACATGTTCGTTCGTAGTAGTATACGAGTAAAAAAGGAGGAAAAAGAATAAGTAAAAGAGTGTGAGGTAGGTTTGGTTTACTTTTTCCTTTTTCCCCCTCTATTTTCCTTGTAGTATAATTATCTCTAAGCCGACGGCAGTAGCTGCATGATGAATCTCGACTCGGGCGATTGGGGACTGTTTGTGATGTATGCCTAGGTCGTGTTTTTACTGCATTTAAATAATGTCAAGCGGTAGATTTGACGCCGAGGATGAATGTGTACACCCGATGATATCGAATGTCTACATTGAAACTCGAAAATGAGAAGACCGGCTGTACTTGGAAAAATGGTTTTCTATGGTTTTCCTCTTCCCTTCTCAAACGTTCAGGCAAATGCAAGAACTTCTAATAAAGTCGGATGCAGTCACGGGTTATAACTGGATGTTATTAAATTCATACAGTGATTCTAAGCCCATCTTACAATTATTACAGTAAAATTTTCACAGGCCCTTACCCGGTGAAGCGGAGTCGTCCGGCGATAAAGATACTCATGCTAAAGAACTTTAATGATATTTTAGCAGTAAGGACTGCCCTGATCAGGCGGTCTCTGTTCTACCGGGGTTTTTGGAATAAAGGCATAGTACAATAGGTGTAACCGCAGTGCTATGGGACTTAAATGGAGCAGAAGAATGAATCAGCCCATAATACTGATGTTCGGAAAAATAATTTTCTCATTTTAAGGCTTTTTGTGCAATTCTGTTACACAATAGGACTTTGCTAAGAGATTATGTTTTTGAAGATTTTTTCAAAACATATCTCTCGCTTCTCTCGCAACTCGTACTGGTTCAAGTACGTACTGCTTCAAGTACGAGTAGAGTGCATGAAAAAGAAGAAACGTAAATGGAGAGGATATACCGAAGGGTCGAAGGCCAACCACCCCTGGGGCCGAAGATGCTGGAGCATAACCGATAATTACCTTAAGCAGGAAACAGAAGGATGCATGCATGGAGGGGTGGAACGTGCACTTCTATAGTTTGCTGGGTCGTCCTTCCTGCCTCCTCCCTCCAGCAGGCTTCATACTCTAAGGTTCTTCTTCTTTGTTCCTTACTTCTTCTTTCTTCCTTGGCTTGGCTTGGACGATCTCTTGCAGAAATGAATAGCATGTGTTCACGGTAACTGCTCAACGTAATGGTGGCACACGCCGTTACCACTACCTGTGCAACCACACACAGGTCTTCTTACAGTAATTAACATGATTGCCATTATAGTAACGCGCCAGACCTACTTTGTAATGGATGACCGCTGACTACTCGCGAAACCCCTTCTACTGTGGGTTTCAAGCAAAGGAAGAGAGATCATGAACTCAGTATTAATACAGGGGAATCATAAAATATTCATTGAACAGGCCTCATCCCCACCTATTTCCATACAAAGCAGAGTAGTAATTAATTATTGATTCTGATTATACAATTATAATTGTACAAACAAAAGTTTCAGAACAAATTTCAACATTTAGTTTAGTGCAGAGTTCTATGAAGCTGTTACCGAAGGAACGGGGTAGTCTTTCAAACCCTACTTAAGTAAATGGCTGAAATTGCGATTTCCTTGAAACAAATCTGAATTAAGCGATTTGTAGCTTTACTATTTTTTGGCTGTTCCTTTGTTTTGCTTTTGTGCATTCAGTTGGAAATTATGGCTACCTCAAGAAGATGTATTAATAATCGAAATGGATTTTTCTACATTTGTGGTGAATACACTATCAAACAGTATAGGTATGAAATATCAAAGACTGTAAAAGAAGCATATCAATATTTTTGAATCCAAATCGGAGACCAACACAAGACATGGGTTCCTCATATTGCTTGCGAAACGTGTACTCAGCATTTGCGACAATGGGTGAATGGCAACTGGCTTTGTTTAAAATTTGGAGCTCCAATGATTTGCAAGGAACAAAAAAACCATTACGAGGACTGTCACTTCTTTAAGGAGAATATCAACGGTACCGATTGAAATGATCGGGGCAAATGAACGTAACCGCATACTACATCTGTTAGAAGACATCTGCCTAACTCAGACGAGGTACCTGTTCCTTCTTCTTGTTGCAGACCAAAGATTTCAAAGGCTGAAACCTTTATAATCGAAAGCGAACAGGACAGCGAAAGTAATAATAGTACTGATGTTGCCGATCGTTTGAAAAAAAATGGGTCTTATAGAATACCAGGCAACTGAATGTCGTCTTTTTATAGACAGTTCTAAGAGGAGTTTAAGGTGTATACTTTTGCATAATGGCAGTAAACTAGCTTCAACTCCAATTGCTCATTTTACCAGTTTGAAAGAGGAGTATCAGAAAATCTTTCTTGTCTTAGCGAAGACCAAATATCGAAAGCATCAATGGATGATTAGCGTGGACCTAAAATTGGTTAATTTTTTGCTAGGACAGCAAAGTGTCTGTACAAAATATCCTTGTTTTTTGTGCCTTTGGGACAGTAGAGCTAAAAATGAGCACTGGGTAAGAAGAGATTGGCCTTCAAGTGATGACACGGTTATTGGGCAGAAGAATGTAATAAATGAACTATTAGCTTCCAGAGACAAAATCATCCTACCACAATTACATATTAGACAAAAACTAATAAAACAGTTTGTGAAAGCTTTAGACAAAGAAAGTCCCTGTTTCAATTACTAAAGACATAAATTTTCAGGTCTAATTGCAGAAAAACTAAAAGGCGGTATTTTCCTCGGTCTTCAGATAAGGCTTCTCATAAAAGAATCAAATTTTACACATTCCATGAACAAAATTGAGCTATCTGCCTGAACTTTGTTTATCAAAGTCGTTCAAAACTTCCTTGGTAATCACAAGTCAATCAATTACGCAAAATCAGTAAATCGTATGCTGATACAATTCGAACAGTTGAGGTGCAATATGATCATAAAAGTCCACTACCTTCTCAGTCATTTTGCCAACTTTTTACACAAACTTAGAATTCTTAGGTTTTGTGAAAATTTTAGAATTTTTCGCCATTTCGTTTATGAAATAGAGTAAACTGTGCATAATTAGTAAAACAATCGCAAAAACATGCATATTGGGAACGCAGCGAGTTGCGCGCGATCATTTTTTCAATTTTCGCCGTCACACTCACTGTCCCCTCTCGGACAAAGAAAATAATCCTCTTATGTTTGTTTTCAATATGGAATTGTTCAATTTTGAACCCAAAAATGGAAGCCTATAGAATGGGCATATACCAAAGGTTGGCAACGTTGATTAGGAATTCTTCAATGCATAATTGCGTAGTCTAAATTAATATGTTTATGTTGAGTGTATGCTAGATACTTTTCTGTAGAGGATTTTTAAAATATGAGTGCGAAAGACTTCAGCCCTGGTAGTTGGGAATCTTAGGAAAAGTTTAGTAGACACGAGCCATTACCGTAGTAGCAAGTCGGATGGACTATAATGGTCATTATGAGCACGCTTCGCTGATTGTGCATCGCCACGAGACCAGCAGAGGGCATCATCGCCGACCCGGAGACCCGTTCTATACGCCACATGGATATATTCTTTTATTAACTTAGGCGCGACTCGCTCCAGTGACTTTCGTTAGCTAATTTAATACTGGTCACTGCACATCGCACCGACTACATGCCAAGATAATTTTGCTAAATTAAGCCACTCACTTAGGATTAAGATTTCATTCTTCCTCACACCCCCTACGTTCTTAAAAAAATTTCACTGTCTGCACTTACAATTTTTCTAAAAGAGAAGAAATGTCTTTTTAGAAAGCTTTAACCGTAGAGCTCTTCAACGGTTCAACGTTCCTTAACTGGCGTCATCACCCGTCATTTGAATAATTTCCCGCCCTGTGATTTTCCCGTGATTTACAATTGTTTAAAAAGAGGTAATTGTACTTGGTGATAAAAAATAATTGAGTATTCACCTAAAACTCAAATTAAATTATACTCCAATCTTCATACAAATTGTTTGACTAGCATTCTTCAAGAAAATGACCAATTTCGTTGAGCATCCATGAAAGTGTGAAAACTTGTTATAAAAAGTAAATGGCGAACTTTTATGGCTTAGTGCCGAGATTGTATATCGACAAGGTGTATGCCTTGTTAAATACGACAAACCCACGCGACTGTGATGCCTACCTTCAGGAGCAGGACGGATAAAGATCTTTATTGGCGCGGACAGACAATTACTCTTTTAGAAGCAACACGCCTTCAGTTACCACTTGGATAACTAACAATCCATTACACTGATTCTGCTCAAAGTTACAAGTAGACTCACGCCAATAAATGATTCACATTGCTATTTTGTGAGAACTATAAAAGATCACTAAATTCCCCTACTATGAAAGAATTTATTGAACCTCACTAAGTTAGAGGGGTATTTAATTTTCAATGGGAGATTTGGTTGTGGGCTTAAGAAGTTGAAGATATAAAATAAAATTCTTTTTCAATTATCATTTTCAACATTATCAATTCAACCCGTTTTACAATGTTCAGCTTATATCAATAAACTAGAACAAAACTATGAATGTCAACATTTTTCGACGTGTAGTGACGTATATAGAAGAAATACATCGCACCTACTACGAGTCTTGGTGAGATTTCCTTTCATGCTGTTCATTCAAATCCGACGAGGCAGTCTCACGTGACAACCAAGAACTTCACAAGAGCGAGAACAAGAACTTCCAAGAACAAGCTCGCCACAACTTCCTTATAAGAAACAACGCGTTCGTGCCGGTGGAAGGATACGGCTAACAATAAGGTTAAGTTGAAGAAAAACATAATCTAGGATCATAATCTTATTCAAAAAATATAGTCAGCGAATTAGGCGGCGAAATGCTGCTATCAAGAAAATTGCAGGCAATTTTCATTTTTTCATTTTCATTCATTGATAAGCCTTAGAATTGGTTAACAACACCCCATGCTGCAATAATCAATAAGAAACCCTTACTAAAGGTCAATACAAAACCACTATCCCACCCTCAACAGGGTTCAATTACGACCTCTAGCAACGGTATATACTACAACCCTCTGGAAACAAACCACAACTATCTATTTTTAACAACGGTCATTAACAACCCCTAGCTAGGCCTACTTATTATAATATAATCAGATGCAATTAAAAGTAAAGTTCAAAACGATGGATGTAATTAGTAGCGGATCTCTCTGCTGAAGAGAAGACGATAGGATTAATAGAAACGATGCTGGAAAGGAAGTAATTACTTTGCGGCTTTGACCATCATTTTTATTGCTAATGGGCACAAGGAGTGAAGATTTGAAATCAAAACATCATCACAGGAAACAGGATGGCGCTTAGAGGCAGGAGAGAGAAGGATTACGAAGAGTGTTATATCAAGTGAGAGGAGAAGTAGAGAGAAAGAACGGAAGATTCGCAAAGCAGTGAATTAATGATTTCAGGTCCGCACTGTAGGCAGCCACTTGCGATACGCCCACGCACCGATGAGCACAATGTAAACCAGCGCAAGATGTCAGACGATATGCGCGCACCCCTTCGTAATTAATTACCTTTCCGATCATGCAGTAGGTTCACATGTTTGCCGCAAGTGTGTAAACGTGGATTAACTTGTAAAAGATATTAAAACACTCTAAAGAAAGTTCTAAAGACTCTATTTCATATAATTACACGCGTACTCAAGGTGAGAAAAAGTTTACCATTTTTCGTGGGTTTAATTATATGCAAAGGAGAGTATGAATATGAATGACCTTCAAAATGAAGCAATTTCAAACAAGTCATTCAGAATTTGGCAATTTCAAGTTAGACCTGTAAAGATAAGAATGTTCAATTCAAGGCGTAAATTTTCGTCGAATTTGCTAAATAATTTCAAACTTAGGCAATAACAATTAATGAGTTCTAAGTAAAATTTTCAAAATTAAGGAAGAAGCTACTATAGAGTTCAAAATTGAACAAAGCCTGTAGCAAATCCTAAAAATCAAAATTTTCAAATTCATGTCTTGAAAATTAAAAAATTTCAATCTCAAGGACGTCGAAATGAAAAAAATTATAAGGACCAGGGACTGTAAAATTTTTAAACTACGTACAAACCTTCGAAATTAACTATTTCCAATTTAAGCCCTAAAAGTTTGACACGAATAAGTTTGAAGCATACAAAATGGATCAATTCCAAATAGAGCACTTTCGAATATAGATCAAATTATGCAAAATAAAGCCCTTTACAATATTCTTCTTCATAAAAAGCATTTCAAAAACTTTTACAATGCAAAATGATTTAATTTATACTTTTTTCATTCCATTTATGTCAAGTGGAAACAGAAATGCATGCTCAGACACGGAGGAAGACTTAAGTAGAACATCCGTTTTATCAGTGGGACTTCTGTGTGGATTTCTGAATTACTGAATGTAGCTCACATCAACATGCAATAATTTACTATTCTTTTCAAGAATCATCGCCCTTTCACGACACAAGTTTCATCACGATTCACGAGTGATTTTCATCAGTCGATGAAGGCATATAAAATTTATATTATTTTTGTACGAAATAAATATTGAAACAAGTATGGAACAAATGCAGGTTATTACCCAGATAAGTTCTCTTAGCCTATGCACTCGCAAGAAAATCGAAAGTAGGAGGCCGAGAGCAACCAAGGCGGTACCGCTTTGCTGAAATCGCTTTACCGAAGTTACTGTATGCAAAGTGGTATTTTACTGGCAAACGCGTGCAGATATCTGAGAACAGGTGAAGACAGTAGCATAAAAGTATGTAACTCTTTTTCAACGTCCTAAACCTCCCTACAGTTACATACACAAGAAAAGAAATGGTTATGACAGCTATACTTTTTATCGAACAACACCATTCAGACATGCAATTCAATTCATCATATTGCGGATAGACATATTCTCTGCCAAAGAGAATGATTTCAGGTCGTAAATTTGCAGCTACTCTTTAGAAAATCATGACAATTTTCAATCTACTACGCGATAATTTAAAACGTTATATTATGAAACTAATTAACATCACGGTACGAGTAAAATGAATACAAAATTGTATATTGCATAACTAGGGAGAGATCTTTCCATTTCTACGAGGAGTGCTGAAAACATCCCGAGTCATCGAAATATGGAAAGGTCTCTCTCGGGTCATACAAGATACTTTTTTCAACACTCCTTATGATTTCAGCACTTTTTCATGACTGTGGGTCGGTTCTACAATCTCGCTTTTCGAGTCGGGATAAAGGGCCGCAAAATGCTGAAAACCAACTCCATATGCATGAAAATGGGCCGAAATCGTGGGGATGTTATACAAAAGTATTTTATAGGCTTAATATTACTATATATTCAAATATTTTAGATACTTTCAGATCTATTTCATTTATTACGTAAATCCCGACGTAAATCGTTTAGGATAAAATGTTCAAATAACAATTAAAAGAAAAGCAGTGAATTGAACATCATACATTATCAAACTCAGTTACCCGAAAGCAGGATATGGAGGTCAAATCTTGATAGAATTTCTAGTTTGTTAAAATGAAGCTAATATATGAAAGGTCGCCGGGCAAAAGGGTTAAAGTGCCAAAGCGCCAATTTTCACAGGAGACACAGAAAACTGTCTAACTCGAATGCATCCATTTCTCTTGAAAAATAAAAAAGTACTTTCGAACTATTACTTAGCTCGATCGAACCATGAAAGGAACATCTTAAAAGATAATAATATAATAATAATAAATCATTTATATAATAATAATAATATAATAATAAATAATAATAATAAATCATTTGTCAAAAAAACGTAGCGTCCCAAAAAACGCCGATTTTTATTCAGAAGGAGTTACATTACTTTTTTATTTTTCAATTTGACATCGAATCCATCTTAAATCAGGCAGGTTTTACACTTGAAGTCACAGAATCTGTCGGGGGCGAAATATGTTGTTTTTAGAGGAAATTAGGCGATACGTATTTCTCCACTTTGAGAAAAAATCTTTCTCTACGAAGTTATGCGTATATGAATTTTGAAGACATCTTGTGAGTTTCATGTGGGCTAAATAACTTTCATGGCCAGGAAAATTTTTTTCTTAAGATCGAATTTTCGCATTTTTCTCGCAAACAACAAAGATACGAAGAAATGTTTGAGAAATAGTTTGCGCATTTAAAAAAGTTCTACAAAAAGTTCTGTTACATATTCATGATATCTTGAATCTTTTACGAAAAAAGTTTTTAGAATTCAATTTTCATAAACAAAAAAAATCACTTGACCACAAAAATGGTTTAGTCCGCATGGGGTTTTTCCTCCTTACACAGAAGTTGCCTATATGTTTCTAGTCCTCCAACTTGTATTTCTAATTTTACATATAAAGGAATGAATGAAATTCGAAAATGTCTGTATTCATTTTTTTCTATCATTCTGTGATAGTTTAACGTATCTTAAATGATAGAGTTTTCCATACATTTGTTTTAACTTATAATGTTAATAGTCTTAGTATGGTGTGTCTACGAAAATTTAGATTCACAGTAATGAGTAAAACTCGAAGAATAAATTTGAATGCTAAATGACAAGTGTGTCCTGATTTTGAAACAGTGCACAGGAGAGCAATTTATAATATTGTTAATAACAGATTTGTACAGCTTCAAGAATTGTCTGCTCTGCTGCAACCGCTGTTCCCCGAAAGAAATATCAAATCACGTTTGTGTTTGCAAGAATTGTTATTCACGTTTTACATCCAGATTCGGTGTGCCCTCAAATGTTGCAGCAGGAGATGAGATTAATAACAAAAATGATGATCCTAACGTAATTGAGTATGAGCAAGATGATATGTATGAACCCGATATATCGTTAGAAATTAGTGAAATGAACGAAGAAATTGTTCGGCTACGTATGAGCGTTTCACCTTTTCATACAGAATTCAATCTACCAGAATATGGAAAAAGGTCTACGCTAACAGAAAGCGGAAACAACTTGTACATGAGTTTCTGAGTCAACAAAAAGTAAACTGTCAAGAGTTTACGATATTCCCTTTCCAAAAGACAATTTTCCCGATCAACTTATAAAGAACTTTGGATTAGGTTTGGGGAATTGTAAAACAAAATCGGAAAAGATACGCCTGCTCATAGTTACCTGTAACGTTTTCACCTAATGATCATTCAAAAAATGATAACCTTTCGAAATTTCCATTTACAAAGTATATGGTGGATGAAGCACGGAAAATAAAAAAGGAGAAAGGCGTTTATAATTCGCCTGATCGATACAGTGGTCATCATATTCCTAACGAACATCTCAAGTTTATACAAGAATATTATCTAAATGATGACTTGGATTGTACTAGGCAGAGTCTAAATAAAAATGACGCCATAAATATTTATGAAAATGGGAAAAAGGTAAAGAAGGTTAAACGTTTGTTGATACAGAGCATATATGAAATGTACAAAATTTATGTAGAAAAAAACCCATCGGAAATCATTGGAAGATCTGAATTTCATTCACTGTGGCCATAATGGGTTATCATCGATCCTCCAAGGAAAGTGTTCGTCTGCATTGACTATGCCAATTTCAAACTCTATCTAATCGCTCTCTAAAACTTGAGAAATAAAAAATCTTTGAACTTAGAAAAGATTCTTCACAGAGTGTTTTCGGCTATAATGTGTTCTTCTGCGTCAGAGGAATGTTTTCTTCAAGAATGCGAGTTATGTCTAGGTGCTGAAGGTTTAACAATTCAGAAACTGAATATCTCAGAAGAGGTAGCTTGCGAAGAAGTAATTTCTGCTTTATGGAACAAGGATGATTTAAAAAAACGCACAAGATCTTTTAATACGTTTCTAAAAGAACCAAGACATTGGACAATGAAAGCAAATGTTAGGTCAAAACAATTAATTTCAGTCAATAAAACCAATTTCCGAAATATCGGCACTCACGCCCTTTTGCCCGGCGAACCTTCGCGTACGGTCTAATCATTTTTCAAATTGTAGCTACTGCACATCCAGGTTAGAATTAATGTGACGCTTGAAATTAGTTATTGTTCCATACAATTTTATTATTTCAAGATGACATTATTTAAATCTCATTTTTAAGGTCACGTGAAACAAAAACGATATTCTTTCATAAACCTAGAGGATGCACCAAGTTTTTTAGTAAGTTTCTTAGTTATTTGTTCTTTATTATGTTTGTTTTATGAATCTTCACCTTCTAAATTCGATGCTGCTGGAATTCAGTTCAAAGAATTCAAAAAAAGTTCTGTTCTAAGCTATCGGTTTGCAAGTACTATGTTTTTCGAAATTCAAATGTAAATGCTTTCATCAAACTTGCATAATGTTGAATTGTCAATTTGCGGTAATCGATTACGTAATGGAAATTAGGTGTCGTACAATTTCAAAGCTATAGCATTTAAAATTTCAAAGTCTCTGAACAAAGTAAATAAAATAATGATTTCACTCTTGATTTTCCAGGTTTTAGATCCTCCATTACTTTCAGATGAACACCAACCAATTGAATTAAGTACACCAAATGACAGAGTTGGATCTGGAGTAATTTAGAGTTTTCTTATTTGGATTACATTTGCAAAGACAGAGAATTTCGTAATTCATGTTAATAAATATCACACAGATAATAGCGTTCGTAATTTAAGTTAAATGTTTACATTTCAATATTGCTTACCTGTGAAAAATGAACGTTTTCGCAAACTTCTTTCAACTATGATTGAGTGTGAATTGAAAATCTCCTGTCGAAAGATGTTACGGCAAATTCTTCCTGACAGGGAGTGAAATAAGCTTTGATCAGATAATAAGTTACTGTATTAATGGTCATCGATAAGAGAAGACTAAATGAGCCACACGCCTTCTTCAAACTAAGGTGAAACAAGGGCTCATGTATGTATTAGTGATGAATTTCACATAAGAAGGTGATATACAGAAGAAGGCATCACGCAGGTTCGAGTGTAGAAGCCCAGATTGTGAGATTTCGTTCTGCAGGCCTGCAATTTGCGAAATTGACCGGCAATTTGTTTACTGGTAATTGCGATGCAATCAAACAAAAACTCACTATAAACGTCTGAAATTGGAATTGTTTTAAAGATGCTTTCTCTGCCTATTGAGAACCTTGTTAGCCAAAAGATATACAAAGTGAGGCTCATAGTCTTACGAAAGTTATTCAGAACAGTACTTACAATTACGGTTACCGCACAACGTAACGTAAGCTGGTCCAAAGTTACTTTTTTCATACGAAAATAGGATTTCTAAACATCGCAGTATCCAGTTTTTTAAAAAAGATATACAGAATGTTTTCGGGATTCGTTTTGAAGGGAAATTCTGCACTAGTAACAGAAGCACCTTAGGTAGGCTACAAAAATGAAGTGATGTTATTTCACTTACCCAATTCCAGATAGGCTGTGAGATATTCATGTAAGGACTTACCTGAAAAAGAATAAAATATTTAGTATTTTTCATTGACTTAGTTAATCAACTACCCCAGTTGAAATGAAATAAAAATAACAGATCATTGGGTTTAATATATATTATTAAAGATGATATTAATAAGTGTATAATCTCTATAATAAATGTTGAAGAAGCTTAGAATGTAGTACAATCAGAAACCTCATCTAGTACGAGTCAAATGTTTCTCTTCGTACAAGATCTTTGCGAGGAGAAAGAGCGAAGGAAGGTTGGAATAGCTGAGATCGCTCGGTGAGGTCATCATCGAAGTCATCGATCAACCTCAGACTGGGGTCACCCCGTGCCCCCGGCAGCTGTTCCTCCGGTCGGTCAGTCATCGATCTATCGATGCTGCCGTAGATCACTCGGTTCGATATCCGAAAGGTACACGACCCCCCTCGAAAATGCGCCCGCGCTTTGCCATGATAATAACTTACATGTGCCCGTAATCTGTCATAATATGGAACTTCCTATGCAGCTTGACGATATCGTTACGGTCTAACGGAAATGCCTACAAACTCTTTATCTTTAACATTTCCTTTTTCTTTCATACTATACGAAATCTCCTTATGATATGTCTTTCGCATTCCCAGCGATACTCTCTAAATTTGAATCAGTGAGAAATGGAACACTGAATCAAATCAGTAAGAATTTTTACAGTTTCACAACGCAATCTCACTGATTCAAATTTAGAGGGGAAAAAATCTGTTTACTGATTTTTCATTCTTTTTTTAAATGAAATCATAGCCTACAGCCAATATCAGTCTCTATATAATATACAGTTTGATTAATAATCTGTAGCTTAAGAGATATATACTGATAGTTGTTATCGGCCTCTCCAAAAATTGTAAAATTAAGTACTGCCTCTGTACAAGTTCCAAATTCTCAAACTTCAACGCTAATTAACTTTTAGCCTTCTTGACACTACACAGATTTATGATCAGATTACAGGTCTGATAACAAAAAATGCCGGACGCGTCCTCAGGTTGCGGATAGAGGGTCCTTGTGCCGAGGGTTTTCTGAATACGGTTACAAAAGTTAATAAGCAGTCGTAAGGTATCCTTTACGGTGTCTCTGGGATACCGGGCGACCTCCTAGAGTATGCAGCCTCACCGTTGCATGCGGGGCTCTGCAAGAATGGACGAACCCTTGCCATAGCTGCTCGTGGGAAGAACTATGACAACACCAAACCTAGTTATGAATGCGACCAAAAAAAAAACAGATGCGCAGAGAACCCCACAATGGGTCGGAAAACCGTTTAGATCGCCCTAGAGTTCGGGATGCTGCAAA
>JAUMHM010000078.1:19944246-19975976 GCA_032362435.1 Melikaiella ostensackeni
AGCGCATTTGCGGCGCAATTCAGTGTGCTGAAGAAATTCTAAAATTATGATTGGGGGGGGGCTGGTGTAACTGACCTTTCCAAAAGACCATGTACCCAGCCCTCTTAAAGACAACTGACCGAGAGCTTAAAATTTATTTTAAATTTATGGTTGCTGGGGTGAAGTAGATCCAGTTGGCCCTTAGAATGTGGCATAATATCGCTTTCGATCCACAAGCCCTAAACGCGTAGGAAGGTCAAGTCATTTAACACACACTTAATTCAATTAAAACAAAATGTTAGCTTCACAAGCCTGCTCGGAAACCCGAATGGGCAGGACGAGAGTTCGAATCTCAGTAAATCCATAGACTGGCTTTGCTAAAAGTAGCAATTTGACGAAGCCCGTCATTTTAACAGTGAATGCCCAAAAATTGCATAGCCAGGTATAATTCGCTTCGGCGCTAGATGGAATCAAGGTCCGCTGTGCTGTATACGGGCTTTACTGCGATTTTCATTGTGTACCGCAAAAATATTTTAGGTGAATACTAGTACAGATATTTTGAAAAATGGGCGCAACCGCTGGGGTGTAGAATTAGTAGTCTTTTTATGGGGTTCCCGATTGACCATGTATTCGGTGGAAATATAGAGCGTGTTGCATAAGGTGTACCTGACTGAAAAAAAAATGTTGCGAAAACAATTGAAACTAAAGGGAGGTCGCGAAATCAACATAAACAACCTTTGAAATCCGGAAGGTGCATTAGTGACACGGAAAATGTGAATACAACACAATTTATGGTGAGTTACTATAAATGACCGGTAAAGTTATCAGAAATTACTGAAAAATTTTCAATAGGACTTTCGGATAGGGTCGGGCTTTCAAATTTTAGGGCCGAATTGCGAACCCGAAACCTAACCAAGTCCGAAAAAACCCAACTTTTCGAGCTTTCAAAAACTTTGCACACCCCTATTAATTTTAAATTACATACTTTTAAAATTCTAGTCCGACATTAGATGTAAAATTACGAGTATATTTCAAAATTAGAAAAATGTACTATTTGATCGAAAAAATATAATGACCATGGCGGTGATAATTAAACTACTCTGGATATTTATCGCCCTGGGTCACCAAACTTCCCGGTTTCAAAACTTGTGATAGCCATGGATGGCCTCGCAGTCAGTTTCTACTTGGGTTTCAGTGCCGCAGTAAAAAGTCTCCAGAGTAACAAATCCTGAAAGCATTTATTGGCCGGTGTAAAGGCTCGTGGACTTCACCTCAGGGTAAAATTTCGTGAGAACCCTTGTCTGAAACCAATGTCTTAAACTTGAGTATCTTTATTAGCAAATTTGCAAAACAAGAACAAAATACCCTCAAAGACTTTAGATCGATATTATTTACTCGTAACATAATTGAATGAGCCAATTAGTCTTTTTGCTATCCTTGAACATATAATTAGATGGTAGGAAATGAAAATAAGACGCAGTTCTCAAACAATCGATCAATTCACAATCATATTCAGTCGAATGTAACTGAAAAATTAGTGCAATTATTCATACTTATCACTAGTCAAAGTTAAGTTAAATTTAGAGAGACAATTGACAGAAGAATTACCCAACTTTGATAGGCTTATTAAAGATAAAAAAGAGTGTCGCAAGAGATATCAAAGTGACGGAATAAATTGAAAAAACAGATGACTCAATGGGAGAGCAATTTTTTTTTAATTACTTGCGAAAGAGGCTAAAAGATGGAGACCTTACGACTGAGTAAAAAGTTTACGGTCGAACGACTTAACAAGCCGCATTAAAATGCGCTTGTAAACGCCAAAAAGGCTGCGACCACCCGATGGGCAATTTTAATGCAACAACGAAAAAAAAAATGAGCAAGCTGCGATGTTTTGACCCGTTGATTATACCTGGATGCACTTCATGCACTTATAGAAAACGCAGAATTTAAGTAAAGCCGCTTAAAGTTTCGAAATGTATATACTTTTTCCTCAACTTCTTCAAATTTTGATACCATGCTTGACATCTGTTCGAGTTGTATCGTAAATGCTTCTAACTTGCTTCTAATTCTATTAGTTCAAGCTTTTCGCTGAGTCTATAAAAGGTAAAACACCGTCTCGACTTTCAAAAGTTATAGATCTATTGATCGTTTCACCGGAAATAGAGCTTTAGTTAGCTGAGGAAATATTTCTCTTGATATTCCCATCAACTCGAGGGAGGCCATTGGGTGTCGTGGCCACCTCAGTAGGATGGTGACCGCATAAAAAGTGAAGTCCAGCGACTTTTTATGCCCCTCGTTCCTTGTAAGGAAGATGCGAGCGCGATGGGACGCGATGCGATCTGATACGACAGAATGTGATGTGATGCGGCACAAGACTATACCTACATGGATGCATCGATATCACTCTTGGCTCTCCGACGAAAAGGGATTCCGCATCGAGAATCTGGAAGGACATCTTTCAGACTCACTCGATCCGATCCGCTTTCAAAGGATCTCGCGCACATCAAAGGCGACGCATTACATCAGGCCTCACCAGGGAGGAGAAATTTCAAGATTTTTCCTCACGGAACAGATGTGACGTTTCCACCATTAGGACTCCTCACTCAGCTGTAAGAGTGAGATAGAATTTTCCATGCTGAATGAGGAGTCGGGGTGGTGAAAACGCCGCATATGTTCCGTGAGGATACTTCTCCTTGGTGACAACTGCCTTAAATCAACTACAGGCTTATACCTATAAGAAACTGTAAAAAATTGTGTTGGTGCGAATCACACGAACCTTTTTTCATTCGTCGTAATTAGCCCCTTCAAAAATCCCGTCAATAATAATATTGCAATTCTTGAAAGTATAATTGAATACATTTTCCCTGAGACCTGCGCTTTCCCGCACAACAACCACTCTAATTCGCACAAAAATAAAATTCATCCGCCGCCAGATAAATTTGGTAGATGCATGAAATAATTGACAGAAACTCTTATCCGCTATTCTATAATTAATTAAGCAATTCGCAGCCTTGTTTTAAAAAGCTTAAAGGAACCCGTAAACATGCAAGTTTAAAGCCAATTCAAAAATCATATCCTCATCGGCCTGTGGCTCTATTGTACAATAAAAAAATATGTAACATCATCCACGCATCCCGTGCATGTAATCACCATTCATAAACTCTAGCGTTCGATCAAGCACCTCGTTTCCTCGGCTCGTTAAAGACTGCTGCGAAGACTAAATAAACGACCCGAAAAAAAGGCTTCATTAAAATCCAGTTTTAAGCACAGCCGTTAGGAAACAGGTAAGTGTACGCGAATGAGAATATCACCAGAGAGCCAAAGTAGGACCGGACTGACATTAATTATCTTCGAAGGTGACGACGTGCGTAGGCAGAATCATCGCGTGGCTACAGCGCATCGCGATGTAGAATTAATAAAATTCAGTCTCTTAATTCGCACTCGGATAAGCCGCGTGTCCGACGCGCTATGCATGCATATTCCTTCTACCTCGCAGGATCAACAAGAATGACCGGATTTAAGGTTACCAGTCTCTGGACAGGATTATCGCTTTCTTTATGAAATACTTGGCAGAGTAATAAAATAGAATTTCATCGTTCTTGCAAGTTCTCATCAACTAGTATATTATAGAGATATAATGTACGCAGAATTATTTATATTAACTGCATGCATTGTTTTAAATATATTATAAATAATAATAATAAAAATATTTTATATGAAATTATACACTGTATTTATAGTAATATTTAAGAAAGAAGAAATAATGTTGTAGACAATTCTTATTTCGACTTTTAAGAATGTAGTAACTGTAATTTTTTGTTCCTGCCCGTGTTTCTACGACAGTGAATAATAAGGGAATGGGCACCAATCATGAATTCATTATCTAAATGTAGTAATATATACGGAACATGGTCTTTCATGTTTATAAATTCAGATTACGATTTGAATTGTTCGTAATCATAAGCCGGGTCTCGTAGCTCCTGATTACGACCTCACGATCTTATTGCGACTTCAACCGGCTTTTCACAGCACATTCATTGACAAAGTTAAACTTCATTCTCTTTGGGAAGAGAAATTGATAAAAGTACTTTACCAATTGCTTTAGCAAGTTTTCCTACTAATAATTAGTTGAACTTGAAGAGCCAAGAAATAAAAAACAAGAATAAAATGAGAGAGAAGATTTGAAAGAAGACCGGTCTTTGCAGCATGTCACGCGCAAAATTCAACATCATAAAGCCCGATGCACGCTATGCGACCTCTAATTTCTCTCTTTCTCCTACATCTCGCGATTCCTCTTTCTCTCTCTGATTCCTCGCCTATGGCATTATATAGGTGCATTATAATCCACGCAGCAACACACTACCACACCCACGTATTCGAGAGAGCACTGCACTGATCTCGAATTAATCCGAGGTTAGCTGCCGCACCGGTAACTTGACCGTCTTGACCGAAGCTTGACCAGTGGGAGCTCAGAAAATGCAGAGAAAGGAAGAGATCCAGAAAAAGACACCAAGCCAAGGGGGACCGCGAAAGCACATTCTTACACGCATCCTGTCTCCCGTTGACGAAACTTATCGAGACACGAAATTTCTAAGAATCCTACTGGACTCGGATTCACGTTTAATGCAGACCCCCCGAGAACGAACACTTCTTACAGCATTTCGAATTACAACCCCGACAGACTTCAGATAAAAAAGTACTTAACAATTTCCATTTATTAGCATAGATTTCTACTTATAAACGATGCTCAGACCTGAAACTAAACGAAAAGTGTTAAATGCTTTATTTAATTAAATTTACCTTCATTAACTTGTGATAATAATTTTTTTCAATCACTCCCTTTCAAGTGTACCTTGAATTATGGAGACAATGCTTTAGATACTTTTGGATATGGATGAAGCAGGGCTAACATCAAAGAAGACAAAGCTGAGAGATAATAAATTTGAAGCATTTCGATCAAAAAAATTGAAAAATGTGTATGAAAATTAAAGAAAGGGGACTGGAGCTAAATGAGAGAACAAGCGTGATTTATAAATTGAGTTTTCGTGACGTGCTACGATAGCCTTATCTCACATCCGCATCAGCACAATCGAGCCTTCGATCGAAATGAAGGAACTAGAATTATCCTTCCACATGGTCCTCCTTTCTAAAATCCTTTCAATTTGCATGGATAGTGGGCATGCTTACAGACATGAGTTTACCAAAGCAGGAAAAAATAAGGTTCGACCTTAGGTCTACACCTAGGAATCTTGACTGCATTCCATACGAGGGACGTAACAATACGTATACACCGTGCACCAGTTTTCCATCGTGATTCTGCCGCGCACTTGCAGCGCAGGTGTTCTAGAATAGGGTGTACGTATACTTAACCGGATGCAATAAATTGAACTCGGTGAAAATCTTATAGCGAGCGTGACTCGACGACAGTCTTGGAATACGCAGGAATCGTAATTCGTGACTTTGAGTCCGCGCGAATCACTCGCTCATCTTTGATTAGATTATTGCTATTATGGACTAATGTGACGAAGAGAGTGCTGATACATGAATAAGATTTAATTTTACGTTCAGATATAAAATTTAATTATTCGATAAATATTTAACATATGGAGGCCTCATAAACTCTATTTGAAGAGAAGGGGAAGAAAGAGAACCAGATGCTACTAAAAGCTTTCCAATCATGTGATAAGAAAAATACAACGGCAAAGGAACACATAAAAAGAAAGCAGAAACTTCATTAATAGACCACAAGTGCAGGATAGACTATAATCTAAAGGTCAAGGAAGTCTCGTTTCCCTTTGCTTCTTGATTGGCATTCTATCGATCAAGAATACTGACGGATGTAGTAGAGAAGTATACATATAAGAGATTGCTAATCTTCATGATTATCATCCGCTAATAAAGACGAAACATCTGACACACGAGATGAAATCTCTGATGATACGGTACCAACAAACTGACCTTCTCAAATAAGAGAATAATTAGCATAAATTAAAGTGTGTAACGGAAAAAATGTATGTGATTGACAAGAGTTATATGAAATCGTGCAGTATAGGAACAGATACGCGGTCAAATAAACAAATAACAAGAGTGAAGGAAAGCAAAGCAAGTAGAGAAAGGAGCGAAAGATGGAGTATGATTTTTAGTCAAGTGACCTTGATGGATGAGGAGATCTCTCCCGAGACACACAGTATCTAAACGATCTGCATCTCTTTCTCTTTTCCTCTTCAACCATGTCTTTATCTCAGTCTCACCCTGCCACCTCATTCTACTTCCTTGTTTTTTTTTATTTTCTTGTACGTCGTGGCCCAGCAAAGTAAGCTTATAAAGAGGGCGATTCGATCACCTTCTATTCAAGGTCGGGTCCTGAAAGGAAAGTCCTGGCAGGTGATATGTGTTCTGAAAATGGCACCTTGATATCTCATGTCAAAACGTGACTAGGTTATAATTACGCTCATCAAGCCGGAAAAAGCGTAGCCTCATTCATAATACTAAACTTGAGTGGAATGGTCTTATCCCGGCGATGAACACCTTCGATAATTGGGAAGGTCTGCATGCAGACAGGAAAGGTACTAGATTAGGGTATCTTGAATAAATAAAATTTGATTTGATTTAAGATATCGACCTCTAAAAAGTTACCATTTGCTATAAAAGTATTTTCGGAATTTTTTAAGGACAACGTATATGAACAAATTCACTTATTTTCCATTGCTATGCATAGAAGATTTTTTTAACGGAATTACTTATTTTAATCTGAAGATTAAAACTTGTACACTATAGATTCCCATCCAACAACATTTGTCATTGTTATACACAGTTTTTACAAACAAATACACTGATTTGAAATCTTTAATATTATTGAAAGCACATAAGCCAGTGGCAATTTAGATCCTTACTGCATACCATATCAACAACATTGTTAATTTTAAAACTGTAAGAAATCGTGAATCATGAGTGAAGGGAAAAATCGTGTAGATTTAAAAATGGGTTGAAATAATTAAAAACTCGCGAATTAGATACACTCAGACTTATTAAATCACAAACGGTTCAGAAATGAATTGCACAAAGTTACAAAATCCGGTTATTAATAACTATATGTCTCTGAGTCTATACTGTCTATTCCACTTTTAAAATTAATACAAGCTGTTTTTGATGAGTACTTTCGTAAAATCTAATAATCCAATTGCAATAAAAATGTACAAATATAAAGATACGTACGAGTCAAAATTGCCTTCATCCACGCCCATGATGCACATGATACTTTTTGTCCAATTTCCCCTTGAAGATCCAAACTTTTATGCACAAGAATCAAGTACGGAACGCGTATAATTAGTACTATAAAACATTCTGAATCTCTGATACTCATGTTTCGTCAATAACGTGAATTTGGCTGCAGATATGATTCCAACCAAGAAGATGGTCTTTTTGACTGGACTTGGAGTCACATTCACTTCAATCTACTTTATCTCTTCAAACTCATGACACCCGGTTACTGCTCCATATACGAGTATATTGTAAATTCGGAATATGTATACACATATTGTTGGGCATATTTTAAGGTTCATATTTGTCAAAAAAAAAATGGTACGCATGAAAAAAAGTGCTTTAAACACAATGCCTTTCCGCTCTATGAGCATCTTGCTATTGGCGTTTCATCACAGAATACACACTTCATTTGCGTATCCCTTTCAAATGTGAAATCTACAGGATTCTCAAAATATTCTAATTCAGTATTTACATGGCCGCTTTTGTACCAAGCGTACTAGAACATATTTTTATACCTCAGAGAAAACAATTAGCTGCGTACAAGGAATTGCAATTCAATAACATCATTCTGTAAATGAAAATTTACGTCGCAATTGTGAAGCAGTACGTCATCAGAAAAACGCTTAGCATTATTCTTCAATAACCTGAATCCGTACACATCTAAAGGCCAGTGGTACCCTACAATATAATTTCTAGTATGATATCTTTGTCCACTGGCTTTGCATCCTGCACATCTTTATCACCATGTCTGCTCCACGAGTTTAATAAAAGCACACCTACTTTATTGGTTTTGGGAAGAAAGACCTCTTCTAACCAGGTATTAAAGTGAGCCGCAATTTCAAAACAGAATTATAGTATGCACATGCGTACCAAAGGACGTCTCTTTCCTAAAAAAATTATTCATCGAGAAACTTTGACATATACAATACCAGACGAGAGTTTCTCAGATTTTGATGCTGTCACATGCACATTTGTCGGCCTAAATAATGTTTCTTCGGCTACTGATCCAAATTTTCCATTTGTTTCCTATAACACCATAAGGGGGCAACAACTTCCCATCAACAGTTATAGTGGACTGTATTGTGTAACTATGTGTAGTTGACGGTACTGACCGTACAACACATTCTACTTTTTTTTATACCTTGGACTGCCAAGGTTCGTCCAGAGTGAATTTCCACTCTGATCAGAATTGTACAGATTTGCTAGTCCATACTTCGTAACCAAAGGGTTTATCACATCAACGAATTCTGTAACTTTTGTTTTAAAAACTTCGTCATCTTCCATAGTCTTGTGTGTAATTAACTTCGTTACTTTACTTGAAACAATACGATGAGCTTTCTAAAAATTATACGAGTATGGCCATGTTCCACAAGCTTTAAATATCATGCTATTATCAGCCAGCTCTTTATATGCTTTTGAAACCCATTTCCGGAGTTCTCTATAATGTAGAATATATCCGGCCTCAATAGCATTTCTCAATTTTTGTATTAAAATACTCGGAGATTTTCAACAACTTTTCTTTTTTGGTTCTCCCTACCTTCAGTTGATTAGCCCATCTTCGTAATTGACGTTCAGAAGACACAAGTTTAAAGTTATGTTGAACATTACCAAGTTTACGCTTTTTCTCGTCGTTATTTCAAAATTCCGCCACTCTTTTTGTGTAGTCCAGATCAATGTCTTCGTCACGCTGTGAGTAAACTCCGTAATATGATTCTTCAGACCAGTCCTGACCTTTATTGACCTTATTAATTGCTGCTATTTCACAGTCCTTAAACGGCTCCGAAAAATCCACTGACACTTTAACCCACTTCAATTTCAAAGAACTCGAATATGCTATCTTGAAGCATTTTTTTAATTGATTCTTTTATTTGAATTTCCTCCCTAATTACGGGAGTTTCCATCAAGTTCATCGTTTGAAATGCTGCTAGAAACATATTTATCACATTTATAGGATTAAATATCATCTTTGATGACGAAATTTGAAAAATTGGTTATAAAAAAAATTCAGTGGGTACGTTAAATTCTCACTACAATACAACTAAAGGAGCGACTGAAAAACTAGTGAAAAAATAAACACAAAACAAAGTCTTATATCACAGCCACGTCAACTGATTCCTATGCTATTCTCGGACGTAGTAAACAATGTTATAAGACTCGTAGCGCGTGGATTCTAACACAATGTTAATACGATAATGCAGCTGAATGTAATAATTACTTAAGAATTAAATCATTCATATTCCCCATAAGTGTTCATTTTTTCTATTTTTCGAATAGAGATACTTCTACCCCTTTACGGCAAACTCCAATTTTGCACTAAAATATGCCACGGGTTTCACGAAATAATAGTTGCATAGCCTTTCCACGTGATTGTTTAAACATTACACATCTCTTGAATTTTGTATTGGAAGACATACGTAACTAGCGAATTAGGGGTAGTTCACTCCTTGGTGCTGGTGATAAGTTATTTAATCACTATTCTGGCATCACGAACTAACATTCAGTCTCTTTTACATTCTCATCAGAGAAGGTATTAGATTTGTGTAAAATTTGACCTTTCCCGTTTTTGTCAAACGTCCACGTTTTGAGACCCTCTAAGCCCGGAAAGCAGGTTTTTACGAATGTGTCTGTCTATATGTGTGTCTGTCTGTATGTATGTCTGTACGTATATCTGTATGTATGTCTCTGTGTATGTACAGGATGTATGTATGTCTGGCTGTGACCACGATAACTTTTGAAAGAATTAATCTATTGGATTGGCCTTTGGTATACTCCTCAAGTGTAGAAAACTGGAGGCCAAGTTCGTTAGCCTGCCATTTTGGATGAAAATTCAAAAAGTTGGGGCATTTTCAAAATTTTTGAGACCATTTTTTCCAAGATTTGAAAATTATATGCATGGCTATTTGCAGTACTTAGGAAGCCGAACAATTTATCGCAACGACTTTTTTCGATAAAAAAAATTAGGCGAGTTATATCATTTTCAAAATTCAAAAAAAGGAACGATGATGAAAATTTTAAGCCGAACGATGCACGATATAAAAAAAAGTCAAGAGGAGAAAAACATTGCTTTTTGCAAGCCTTACAAGATTGTCATAACAACTTTTTGAATTTTCTAAAAAAATCAAAAATTCAAATTTTGAGCGAAATAACGCGAGATACGAAAAAAAAGTTAAGATATCAAAATTGTTGCTTTTGCAAAGACCTGTAAGCTCTCCTCTAAACATTTTTGGTCAAATAAAATTGCTGTTGAACATTTCTTTATAAGACCAATCGTATATCGTCAAGAAAATTTTTTAATCTTTTTTTTTAACTATATATTTAATTTTTAATTTCATTTTTCACGATTGAAACAAAAACTACGCGTTTTATCAAAAATAAGTCAAGAACAAATGTAGATCTTTTTTGAATGAATTAATTTTGCATGTTAATTTTTTTGTCTTTCATATTTTTACCGAAAAATAGGATTTTCGATCTATTAGTATTTTTTTCGGTGGTTAAAACCAGAACCGTTAGTCAAAAAAGGCTGGTTAACGAACTTGACCTTTTGTTTTGGTTCCTTATAATGTATGACAAAGCACAATCCAATTTGATTAGTCTTTCAAGAATTATCCAGTATACAGACGACAATAACGACGACAACAGACAGAAAGACACTAACGTAAAACCTATTTTCTCAGATTCAGGGGGTCTCGAAACATAAAAGTGTAATGAAATCCTCGAAAGTCAATCTTTACATAAAAGCAACACCTTCTTATTGAGATAAGAATGTAAAAAACGAACTATGCCTCCATCCAAAAAATGTTAAAAGGAAAGTTTAAAGGTGAACAAATTTCTCAACTTTTTGAAAACGAATCTTGATCTAGCCGAATCCTAAAGAGTAATTTTGTCTTCATTAAAAAAGAGTTCTGTATTCAGCAGGAATTTTTTCATCATTTGCAATTTTATATTCTTACTCGGCTAATATGAATGTTCAAAATATTTAATATATAATATATTTTAGTGTATAATAAGTAAAAAACCTTCAGATGTCCAAAATATCTTTGTAAGCTGAGCTAGATAAATATACTTTTTTTTTAAATACGCACATCTCTGTGTTGCAAAAATTTACTGCATTTACATTTTTCATTCTCTAGGAATATCAAATTTTTCTACGAAATTTTATCAACAGAAAGTCTTCTATATATCAGAAACGTCTTTTATGGTGCATTGCCTATGTATGAATTAATCTTTGGGAAGACTGTTCTAGCCCTCTGAAACAATAAAAAATTAACAACTATGAAAATAAATGTAAAAATTATGAAAATAATAATTTTTTCAGAAACAACTAAAAAAAATGTCGGGATAAAATATTCAAAATTACTAATTTAATGCTTACACGTATTTTAAATTTAACTTTCAAATTTAAATCATCAAAAATTGTAGAATATAAAATTGAAAGCGTGCTTTTCAGCTTGAATAAACATTTGAAATTAAACAATTTTAAATTAAAAACTTCAAATAATTGAATAGATCTCAATTCAAATATTAAAAAACCTGTAAGTGAAGAATACTTAAGATTGTACATTTTCAAAGACTTGAAAACTATGATAATGAAGAAATTTTTATTCTGAGGCTTACCAGTTTAAATAATTTCAATACCATTTTCAAATTCAGAGCGTTCGAAATTGCATTTTTTTTATTTGATGTACTAAGAAATTGTAAAATATTAAATTCATAGCCTTCAAAATTGAAAATTGGAATCTTTTAAAACGTAAAAATTAGGAATTTCCATTTCTTTTTTCACACCTAGGAATTTTATATTTAGAGGAATGATAATTTGGCAGATTCAAAATGAAACTTTAAAAATTGTATACACAATCTTCAAAATTGAAAATTCAATTTCAAACATACAAAACTGAAGTAAGGTTTTAAATTTGCGACACAAATATCGAAATTACTCGTAAAAATATCGGAATGAAAAATTCAAAATTACTAATATAATACTGATGCATATTTGAAATTAAACTATTTCACAATACAATAACTTTAAATTGAAATTCTGCACCTTCGAGTAATTCCGAAGACGCATTGAAAACTGAATATTTTTCATGTAGCTTTCTAATTTTACAAGCCCTTTGCAAATCAATCTGTGAAAAAAAATGTTTGACTCAAAAATTATTTTAAACTTGACAATGTTCTGAATTGAACATTTGAGACTCAATATTTCTCAAATTATTGTCTGTTGAAGTGATTAAACTATACAATTTTAAATTGGAATCTTAATAATTTTGTTTTAAATTTGTATATTATTAATTGGCAATGTAATGTTTCCCGCGATTTTCATAATTAGATTTTACATAAAAATGATTAAATAATTAAATTTAAAAACAAGTAAAATAGATAAAACCGAAAGGTGAATTGAGTACTTGTATATTTAAAATTAGATTTGACCTGCTATAGCAGGACTTCATTGTCTGTTTTTTTTTTATACTACTGAAGACAAACATGTTTCGAAGAAAATCTAGACTCTCTCGTCAGAGATAATCTATTGGATAGCTACAGTTATAAATAATGAAATATATATTAATTAAATTCAAATATTACCTGAAAGTATAAATAAAACATTTTTCACTATCAAATGTTGTTTGGCCAATCTCCATTTTCTCATTTAAATCAAAATTCTTCAAGATCAATGTGAAATTCACTTTCTTATGAAGATTTCTTTCTATTATTCTACAATAGAAAATACTATGAAGTTATGCGTATCTGTGCATGGCAGCCCTTTTAACCAAATTCAAAGAGATTTATTAAATTTATTGGTATTTTCATTGAAAGTTTCTCTGTTACCTTTTTTTGTTGAAGTCAAAATATATTTTCTTGCTAATATGAAACATCTTTTTTGAAAACCCATAAAACTTGCATTCTATCGATAAATCCTTCTGTAATGCTTCCATCATTTAGAACTGTAGTTATCCTATAAATTACCCCTGATGAGGAAGTCTAATTTGGCTTCGAAACCTGTTGGTCCCCAGTAGTATGAAAAAGACGGAAAAAGGAAAGAGGGTGAGGAAGGTTTTGGTTGACTTTTTCTTTTTCTCCCTCTTTTTTCTTTTTACATTCTCATCAGAGAATGTATTAGATTTGTGTAAAATTTGACAACCCCCGTTTTTGTCAAATGTCCACGTTTTGAGACCCCCTGAACACGAAAAACATATTTTTACGAATGTGTCTGTCTACCTGTGTGTAGATTTTTAGTTTGTAAGCACGATAACTTTCGAAGGAATTGACCTATTGGATTGGTCTTTGGTGGTACACTCTTTTAGAATAGAATTGCTGTTAAAAATTTCTTCATAGGACCAATCGTAAATAAAGATAATTTTTTTAATCGTCTTTTTAACTATTTATCTGTATATATTATACGGTGAGCGTAGAAGATTGAGCACAAAGCGCGAAAATTATGATGAAAATGTATTCCTTAAGAACGATAGAGCCTTAAGTAAATAAATTGCCTTTCTCATCTGAAATCAAACACAAATTCAGTAATTGATACATGAGGAACATATAACACCGAGTGCGACGCGCGAGATCATGTTGGTGGCAAAAAAGTTATCAATTCATCAATTTTTGACTTAAAATTACTGTATAGCAAGCTTGTCAAGCAAAATAGAATGAAAAACTATTGTTCTAGTTAGATTGTATTTCCTGATTTAAAAAGTACTGAAAGGTCATTGGACGAAGGGATTCCGAGCACTCAGCCGCATCCAACCTCACTCCCAGCATTCAACCGGAAGTTGCGTAAACTATTAAAGTTACAAGTTTTTTTTTATACTTTGTAACACTTAGGCCTTCTTAAAAAAAAGCCAAAATCTCGGCTCCAAAGCTAGACCTTCAGGATTGTGTTCATTGATTGAAAACCCACTGAAAAAAATTATATGAAAGTATTCCGATAATGCGACCGGAAGTTATACTTTTTATTAAAGTTATAAGATTTTTTGAAGCTCTGTAACAACCTGAGCCTTTTCTTAGAAATAGAACTTCGACTACAAAGCGGGACATTCGGATTCGTGCATAAGATTTTTTTGAACATCGTGACACTTCGACCTGTTAAAAGAATAGTAAAAATCTTGGCTTTAAAGGCAGAACTGCAGGATTGTATTCCCTGGTCGAGAATGTATTGAGGAAAAAAAGAAAAACAGGACGAATGTATTATGTGCATACGGCCGGAAGTTTGACAGATTTCCTTTGAGTAATCAGATTTTTGTGAGGGCCATAACACTTAGGCCTTTTTAAAAAATAATCTAAAGCTCGGATCCAAAGCGATGCAGTCGGAATTGAATTCTATGATTACTGAAGTACTGAGAAAAAATCGGAAGAAGGCATTCTGAGTATGCGGCCGAATGTCTTACCCTTTCTCTTGAAAATGATAACCAGTAAGCAGTTTTTTATTTTCAGGAGTGCTTTTTGTATGAGCCGTTTGGAATGTCAATAATGTCATTTTTCGCGGCAAAATAAAATATGGTGGAGTCAAATATCATCGCTGATGTTAGAAAGCAGGAGCTTGCAATGCTACTTTGGGATTCGTTTTTATTTTTAGGTGTGGTTTTCATTTTGAAGAATTGTTTTTATTTTTAGGGGTTTCATTGCTGGTGACATCACACACTTCCTGTTTCATTTATTTTTCAGAATAGAATTGAAGAGTTTTCAACGATCTGAAGTTCGTTGAATTATTATATTTCGGTTGTTTCGTTCAATATGTTTAAAAAAATTTCAAATTCACCCCGAATAAATAAAAGTTTGTCCCTCTCTAAAATAAAATATGTAAGGCTAACATATGTATTTCCTGAGATTTTTGTAAATACTACTTCAATGAGGACATCGAAGACTCGTAAATAGTATAATATGGGACAATTCGACGGAAAACCATTTCATGCACATTATGTGCAGGGTCCTTCACTAATTCTATATATCTTTTTGATGAAACATCAATAAATGGGACCAACTAGATAGCGCAAATATAACAAATTGCATTGTCAAGTTTAATAACAAATCACAATTTTTTTAAATAGGCATTACACCATTGAAGTACGATCCTTCTTGAATTTATAAAAAAAAGCTCTGATCAGTTGAGATTTGTAGCGTATGCTGATTTTCGTCCCAAAAAGCTCCTTTTTCCACTGTGAGCGCCACCTGGATTCTGCACCCGAAATCACTGGTCTAGTAATCATGAAATGTTCAGTAATCACGTTTTCAAAGAAATGGGAAGAAAATTTCGAGGACACATTCTCAAACAGGTTGAACTAATAATGTATAAAGTTCGGTTATTGAAAGCTCTTCTTAAAGTAAAATATGAGAAAGAGATCAAATATCGATAATCTGCACATACGTCTCTTGAAAGAGGAATCTCGGTTACGTGCTAATGATGACGTCATAAGCGCATTTGCCACATGAATGATAAACATTAAGCTCCTGCGAAAAGTGGCAAGACAAAGAACCAATATCAAAGAAAGGACATCGAATGTAATTATTGTCATAAAAAATGATTCAAAGCATGCGACAGGCGCCTACAAAAAGTAGTTCCGTAGCCTATTTGAATACAGTATTTAAAAAGTTTGAATTTTACATTTTTATTTCAATGAAGCACTTATGACACTTATGCCCTTTTGGAATCCAAGCTATAGCACTCATTGCCTTGCAGAATGACAAGATTTTTCCCTTATGCCCTTTTGGAAGGTCAAACGTTGGCAGCCATTCTCTTTTGGAGTGCTAAACTAAGGCACCGATGCCCTTTTGGAGTGACAGACTATGTGCAGATTTATGCCCTCTGTAGTGCCAAACTTTGGCAATTACAGGTATGTTCGCTTGAAGTGCCACACCTTGGCACGCATGCGCTTTTGTTGTGCTAAACTCAGGCAGCTATTTTTACATATTTAAGAGACTGCGTGTTCATTGAGCAAAAACATGGCAGATGTTATTATGAGCAAACACTAATTTTGTAAGGACTGAGTACACATGGGTCACAATCGTATAGTAAACGAAAGCAGTGAACATTCTGAGTCAAATCCGAGGATAATATTATTCTGGAGGCAATACCCACGATATTCTTAGCGTGGAAATGGTGCTTCTATGAGCGCTATTAAAATCAAAGTCCTGAAAATTTTCAAAACTGCGAAAGTAGAACATTCAGTCAAAAGTGATGTCGACATCACTTCACAAATTAACTATGAAGTTTCCATTTTTGTCTCATCTTACATAGATCAACTAAACGCGAACCATCTTCGAGGAGCATTTGAGGATTTCTGCAAACTGGATAAAAAAAGTCTCAAGTTTTACGATGGCAACAACCGAGCCGTATTGATCGACGAAGCGTACACATTATTTACAAAGGATTTTTGCAACAATATATAGATAAATTCTATGGTAAGAACAAGGTGACTACTAAAACCTTGTTGCCAAGGACAGTATAAAAGCTTGATTTCAAGATGGAGAGCTACTGGTGGAAATTTTAAGCATTTTTCAGGCCATGCGGATGAAATTTGCAGAAAAGCATACCAAAAAGTTCCCACTCTTTCCACATTAGTCAAACAAAGCGCATTTCTGCATCCAATCAACCAGCGCTATTGAGCAATCACTGCAATGAACACAAGACGATGCACAGTATGAAAATGTATTGACAAAAGAAATCGATACAGAGACTATGTGGGGAAAGTGTGTGAAGTTCAATAAAGTGTTCCCAAGTGGACCCTGGGAAAGATTTGCGGTACGGCTGTCAACAGACGGAGGCAGCGCCGTTTTCCTTTTCAACAATTTTTCAACAGAGATATAGGATATGTCGATGCTGAAAACACTGATTTATGAAATACAGAAAGTCTCAACAATGACAACGACGATGACATTCTGGATTTCAAAAATGATATTGAAGAGGATTATAAAGGGTCACTGACACACTCACTTTCTGGCCAACTCTACCTCCCAGCTATAATCCCTAGCGTCTTGAAATGTATATTTTGATCAACTTCATTGTTACTTTGACGCTGAAAAACATATTTTGAACAATAAAAAAAAGCGAGCGGACTACTCAAAGTTTTTTCATCGACAATAATGTTTTCCTTTGTTAAACAGTCTCATTTCGCAACACCGCAGGAAGTGACCGTCGTTCGATGAAAGTTTCATTTACTTTTAAAGTAATCACAAACGTTGGCTCCAGAGCGGCTGATTCTGTCCTAATAGGCGACTGTCAAAACGGAAATGGAAACAGAAAAAGCTGCAACGAAGGCATCTACAAAGCAAGTATTTTTGATTTCGATATAAAGAACACTACAACGGACGTGAAAGTTGATACTACAACTAAGGCGGTTACGCCAATATTTCTGTCAAGTAGGCGCTTCTTATGGCTCCAAGGATACCACAATTGAGAGTAAAAATATGAGAAACTACGCAAGCAGTTTAAAAATTTTATTGAAAAATTATTGACGAAAAAGTATAAAGATTCGGATTTGAACGATCCTGCTCGAAGAGTGAAAGCGGCTCAATATAAGCTAGAAATAATAGAGGCAAGTCGGTGAGTTATGAGAATTTGAAGTTTAAATCTCACACACATGCCATGCCTGCAGCGGACAAATTCGAAAACAAAGAGATCATAGAAAATGCGCGAGAACTAGTATTTTTTTTCAGCGATAAGCTGAATTTCCTTAGGAAAGGGTTACGTGCAATCGGCATGCGGGGCAATTGATAATAATATTTTTAAAAAGGCTATGAACAAGAAGAACTACAATGTCCAAACCGAAATTGTAAGTAAGAAGTTTATGTCACAAACATGCGGCCAATGTTTACCACCTTGAATTACTCTCCTCAAGCCCTGACCGCTACTTCCAATGCAACAATTGTACACACCAAGAGAACAGGGACATCAGTGCAGTGAGGAATATCTTTTAGATTTAATTGGTCAATGCTAGTTACATTAATTATATCTAGTTCGCGAGATTACTTATGTAGTACTGATTTTTGTCGATAGGTATCACCACGGCATTCAATTCAAAAGACAAAGGACCATTTGTGTCCCGCTTACATTTGCCCCTACTCATAATATTTCGTGGTGCTAAAGGGAGCATAGACGAAACTCGAGGCAAGATTGCAGAGATGGAATATTTTTAAGGAGGCGATCAAAAACACCTCGCAGCCGCTCGAAGCTCTCTAGAAACTCACGGACCTCACGGGATTCGACATCCACAGAACTCTAGCGAAGGCGGTCGCAAACTTCAATGCGAAACTCCAGACAAAATTCGGCCTAATAAAAACGAAATTTGGGAGCGCAGAAGTAAAGCGACATCCCTTGAAGGTACAGTATTAGAAATTATTATTTCTTTTCTCTTTCAATTGAGCCTGCATGAAAGACAGTACAAAATCGACAATTTAGGCAGAGAGAGCATGCATTTTAAAGAATTTACAAATCTGACCTATGCTTGTAAGGAATATTATCAATTTTTCAGGATTGCCGAACAAAAATGGCAAACAAGGCTAAAAAAAACCCCAGCAGATGGCAGCAAAGAAGAAGGTAATTCGGGGCCTTCGAAGGTTGACAGCCAAATTGTATCAAAAAAGCTAGATGGAACAGCTGCTTCTATGAGCACTATTGAAGCCAAAGTCACGAACATGTTTAGAACTGCGGAAAAAGAAGGTTGATTTCATGATGAAAGGTGATGTCGACATCAGTTCACAAATTGACTATAAAGTTTCTGCTTTTATCTAATTTTTGCCTAGATCAACCAAACACTAGGCTTCTTCAATATTTTCCAAATGCACAAACAATTCCTAAATTGCGAAGTATTGTCGCTTCCTTTGTGCAGATGGCTTCAGAGAGCGAAAGAAAATACTCGAACCATCTGCGAGGACTGTTTGAGGATTTCTGCAGACTGGATAAGAAAGGATAAGAAATAAATATGGATGAATTCTATGGCAAGAACTAGACGACTATTAAAAGCCTTGATGCCAAGGACAGCAGAAGAAATAATTGATCGAAATAAAGTTAAATTGCTGGTTAAGAACCCCTTTGATGAGAACGAAATAATCATAGCAGAGAAATAACCAGGTATCTTTGAACTCATTTCTCCAGATGAAAAGATTAATTTTAAGGAGATCAAGAGCAAGTGATGCAAATTTTTGAGATTTTTTTAGGCCAGCAGGATGAGATTTGCAGAAAAACGCATAAAAAATTTCCCAATGATTCCATATCAGTCAAACAAAGCGCATTTCTACACTTACGTGAAATCGATATAGTGAATGTGTGGAAAAAGTGCTTAAACTTCAATAAAGGGTTTTCAGGGGGTCCCTGAGAAATATTTGCGGCAAGATTTTTAACAGATGGAGTCAGCTCCGTATTCATTCTCAACGAGCCACTCAAGAGGGATATCCTCAAGTATATTAAATAACAGCACTGGTGTGATGCAAGTAGCGACGCAGATGAAGTGGGGGAAAGCAATAAAGACGGCACACATATGATTGTCGACGCTGAATTTGCCGAAGAAGACGAAAAACAGAATGTTAATGCGACAAGTCAACATAGTGATGATAATTTCGTCCACAGCGATGTCAATGATGACAACACAAATTACTGGAACATAGAAAGTGTCAACAATGACAATGACAATGAAGATGACATTCTGGATTTGGAAAAGTGACATGGAAGAGTATTAAGAAGTGTCACTCATTCACTTCCAGTTCCTGCTAGCCCTAGTGTTGTTTTGTGTAAAAATATTTCGTCTTGGATTTGTCTTCAAGACGTCCCATTTTGTCTTCAAGACATTAAAGTCTAGCTCCGTCTCATAAGCCAGACTTCATAACATCAAAATTTATCTTACGTTTATGGTTATAGCCCACAGTGACAAGAAAAACTGGACTTGTCTCAAGACATGAAGATTTCTGTTATGTATTGACTAAAGGCCAATAAAAAAGGGAACAGATAATCGGGACTCAAATTTGAAAATAATTTTTCTGTTTGATTTTAAGAATAGCTATTTGAGAGTAAAAAAAAAACAGAATTCGTGGGTTTTCACGACTATGGCCATCTAAAATTTGCTTCAAAACGATTAATATTGTAGTTTTCTGTGAGGATCTTGATACCGTAAGAAATACAGAGAAACGAACAACATTTTTGGAATTGTCGCCAAACGAGTGTAATAGTGACAACGAATGGAATGGAATAAATTCATTTAATATGCACATTGTATTATAAGTTTAAAAAATTGTTTAAACATAAATAAGGATTGGATTCTATGATTGTATAAGGATGAGCCTTTTCGCCAGGGCAGGTAGGCATTGAAAACCTTTTTCCTGGTTCAAAAGATAAGTGAAGTCTGGCTCCGCCTCATAAGCCAGACTTCCGAAACGTCTTCAGCAAGTCTGGAAAATGTCTTGATTGCCTGTCATCAGACAAAACCTAAGACAAAATATTTTTACACTGAATGAAATGGATATGTTGACCACCGTTATTGTAACCTTGACGCTAAAAAGCATATTCTAAACAACAAACAAAAGCGAGTAGCCTGTGCGAATTTCTTTATTTTTCAATAACAACAATAATATTTTCTATTGTCAAACAGTTCATTTATGCAAGAGCACAAGAAGTAACATTAGTTGAAAAAAAAGTTTCTTTTGCTTTATTTACAGCAATCACAAACGCTGAATCAAGAGAAGGTGAGTGTCTCCCAGTACCCGATAAACAAAATGTAAATGGAAACAGAAGAAGCTGCAACAAAGGCACCTGCAAAGCAAGTGTTCTTTGATTTCGGAATAAGGAATACTGCGACAGGCATGAAAGTTGATACTGCAACTGGAGCGGTCACCCCAACAATTCTGTCAAGTAAGCGCTTCTTAGGGCTCCAACGATACTACAGTCGACAGTACTAATATAAAAAACTATTCGGGGCCCACAAAAGTTCGTAGCGAAATTATTGGAGTCGAAGTATGTAGATTTCGATTTTAACGATCTTGATTGAAGAGTTTAAGCAGCTCAGTATAAGCTGAAAATAATGGAACAAATTCTGCGAGCTTTCTCGTCGGTGTAGTATACAAATTTTAACTTTCATTTTCACACTCGTACTATGCCTGCAGCTGAAAGAATTGTAAACGAAGAGATCATAAAAAATGCCCGAGAGCCAGTATTTATTGCTTTCAGACGTGGTCAATGCTGGATATCTAGATAGAAATGAAGTCAAGACTGGCAAATTTATCTTCAGGAAGGAAGCCTCACAAGGCACAGGACCTATTGAAGAATTTTGGCATCTTGGGAAAAGATGCAGATTAATTGTCTCTTCCTTCAAATGTCAGACCTACATCAGGATTGCTAAATGTTATATTGATGAACGTAGTGGTCAACTTTTACCTTCAAGCGTTGGGTTATAGATAATTCCTAGTCAGTGGGTGAGATTACTTCAAATCCTGCCAGAAGTTGACAACAGTTAGAGGAGGAACCAAGGAAAGCATAATGACATGACATTGTGGGACATTGACCAGAATGTCAGTGTTATAATTCAAGGTTTTCATGAGAAAACATTTACCGATTTTTTCGTGATGACGATGGATAAGGACAGCAACACAATAATACCCTTATCGAAAGGAGTGACCATAACAGCAAAACAATTCAGCAAGCTGCGAACAGTAGAAAATAATGCCGAAGAAACCGTGCGAAATTTGAACAAACCTGGAAAAAACGCATATTGTTGAAGATAAACAGAGTGGCGAATTGCAAGTCAAGAAAAATCAAATAATAAAACTCTTAGTTGAAATGTGGAAAAATTTGCTCACGAATCTTGATGAGACCAACAAAACTCTAACGGTAGTTTGTAGTTCAACACAGTGAATTGAATAAGCTCGCGTCACCTAGGAATTGTTACTTATAATAACACTGACAGTATATGTCCTAATTTTGCCTAGATCAACCAGACTCTTGGCTCCTCCTATATATTTTCAAAATGCATAAACACCTCATTACCTGCGAGATGGCTTTAGGGAGAAAAAGGAATCACGCGGTCCATTTTCAAGGATCGTTTGAGGATGAAAGAAATCCCAAGTTTCACGATGGCACCAAACGGGCTACATTGATCGATGAAACATGCACACTATTCACAATGAATTTTCGCAACAACACATATATGGATGAATACTATGGCAAGAACTAGGCGACTGCTGGAAGTCTTAATGCCGAGGACAGCCGAAGGAACAATTGATGCCGCTGCTGAAGACGTCTATAAAAGAATCAAAATGCTTGTAAAAAAAGGTCCATCATTCCGGACAAATCGGCATGAAGGAAGTGTGCGTGTTTGGATATATTTACAGGCTGCATCAAATTGAAGCTATAAGTGATGCAAATTGTATGTTATTTGAAAGATCCGATCGGAGTCAGAGCAGCCGAAATTGACCGATTGAACTTGAAAGAGCAGTTACAAGAAATGTCAGAGACATCACTACTATGGCTTTCAACTAAAGAACAGAGGATAAGTTACGACTTGCGATATAAAGAGAATGAGGAAAAACGCCAACTCAAAATCTGCCAGTCTGATCTAAAAGAACTCACCGCCTTTAAGAACAATCTGCAGAAGGAGCTCGAATCTACAGCTCAACGTCTTGCAGCAATAGAAGAGGCTTTTCGTGAATGATCCCTCGAAAAATCTAGGTTGTTATTTTTCTCTGACCAACGATTGTCGCTTGTCGTGATTCTTTTGTTTAAAGTGCTTCATTTGTTTGTTCTGCGTTTCTGTTATAAAACAGTTTGAGGAGTAACTAAGAAAATCATAACGGAATGACGCCGTGGGACATAAGCTGCGATGTCCATGCACTAAGGTGAAGCGGCTGACCACCCTATGGGGCTCAGAAGCTTGGGACAGAACCTTCGCGTCAGTTCCCGCTGTTACGCTTCCAGGTTCATTTATGTGCCTGTAAGCAACAAACTGTCCTCTCCTAAAAGGAGCACCTCGGGGTCTTCTTTTTTGATCTGATTCTATATCGAAACAACTTAGTTGTTTCTTTACTGAATCTGCAAACAGTTTTTCTTTCACCGTTCTCTTGGCAGACACTTGTATAATTCGACCGTTTCATGAGAAAACATTTGTCGAGTTTTTGCGAAATGACGATGGATGAAGCAAGCAATACACTACTACCTCATCGAAAAGCATGACCCTAACCTCAAAACAATTTAGGAAGCTGTAAACAGTAGCGGAGCATCCCAAGGAAGCTGTAAAAAATTTCAGTAAATCAAGGAATAACGACAATGGAGATTTAATCTTGGGAATCAGCTTTACCTACTAAATCGATGTACGTACAGCAGACGAAGGGAAAAAGGTGGTGGACATTTGTCATATGTTTGATCATGAGACCAGTGGCTAATTAAGAGTCATAAAGACTCAAGTAATCACACTTGCAACTGAAGGGTGGAAAAAACTGCTCGTCATTCTTGATGAGATCAACAATGCTGTAACGATACTTGTAGTATTACACAATAGAAGAAGGCATAAAAAATACGTCCAAATCAATCAATTATAACGCTTCTGCTTTCATCTCACTCTGCCTAGATCACTTAAACTCTGGGCTCCTTCAATATTTCAAAATGCACAAACACATTCCCAACTGCATAGCATTCTCACTTACTTTTTGTAGATAGCTACAGTGGGCAAAAGAGAACATGGCACCAAACAGACAAGTAATGGAAACTTCTGAGATTTTTTTAGGCCACGAGGATGAAATTAGCAGAAAAGCATATCAAGAATTTCTCATTATTTCCACGCCAGTCCAACCAAGCGCATTTCTGCACTTACTTGACCAACGGCATTGTGCAATTACTGCAACGAACACAAAACGATGCACTGTATGGCCAATATTGATAAAAGAAGACGATATAGAGACTGTGATGGAAACGTTTTTAACATTCAATTAAGTATTTCCAAGGCGACCCTGGGAAAGATTTGCCTTTTAAAAGAGGTATACTTAAGTACATTGAGAAAAATTACTTGAATGATGCAAGCAGCGACGAGGATGAAGTCGACGAAACAAAAATGATAGCGCACATAATATGATTGTGGACGTCAAATCGGCCAAAGAATGCTAAGAAGAGAATGTTGATGCGGCGAGTCAACGTGGCTTTGCTGTTTCCATCTACAGCGATGACGATGAACGTTGAGTAAAAATAGAACGTTGAGGAAAAAGTGATCTCGACATCATATCACAAATTATCTATAAAGTTTCTGCTTTCATCTCACTTTACCTATAGATCAACTAAACTCTTGGCTCCTTCAATATTTGCAAAATGCACAAACACCTCCCAAACTGCGAAGCATTGTCGCTTAATTTTTTTAGATGTCGATGAACGTTGAGTAAAAATAGAATGTTGTGGAAAAAGTGATCTCGACATCAAATCACAAATTATCTATAAAGTTTCTGCTTTCATCTCACTTTACCTATAGATCAACCAAACTCTTGGCTCCTTCAATATTTGCAAAATGCACAAACACCTCCCAAACTGCGAAGCATTGTCGCTCAATTTTTTTAGATGGGTCCAGGGAGCAAAAGAAAACATGCGGATCATCTTTGAGGATATCTTAAAACTGGATAAGTCAACATAGTGATTCTACTTCCGTCCACAGCGATGTCAATAATGACAACACAGATTCCTAGAACACAGAAAGTGTCGACAGCGAGAAGGACGATAAAATTCTGGATTTGGAAAGTAACATCGAAGAGGATTAAGAAAAGTCACTTACTCACAAACAAAAGAAGCTGCAACGAAAGCACCTACAAAGCAAGTATCCTTTGATTTCAGAATAAAGAACACTACGACAGGCGTGAAAGTTAATACTACAACTGGAGCGGTTATGCCAATAATTCTGTCAAGTAAACGTTTTCCATGGCTCAAAGGATACATGCGAGAGTAAAAATATGAGAAACTACTCAAGGCCTACAAAAAGTTTATTGAAAAATTATTGACAATAAAGTATAAAGGTTTGGATTTAAATGATTTCGCTCAAAGAGCTGAAGCAGCTCAATATAAGCTAGAAATTGTGTATCAATATCCTTAAGTCTGCTCTCAGGTGGAATATAAGAATTTAAAGTTTGAATCTCACACTCGCACCATGTCTGTAGGAACATATGACAGGAGTCTTCAGGGACAACAAATTATAGTCAGTTTCACGCTTAGTCGATTGAACTTAAAATATCCGAAACAGATACAAATGACAGAAGCATTTCAGAGAAATCAAATGAAAGTCAGTTTCACGCCTAGTCGTTTACTCATAAAATATCCAATACAGAAGCAAATGACAGAAACCTTCAAGAGAAAACAAACGAAGGTCAGTTTCAGGCTTAATCTTTTGCTCATGAGATATCCATTATAGAAACAAATGACAGAATGCTTCAAGAGTCAACAAATTGAAGTCAGTTTAGTACTCAGTCGTTTGTTTTTAAAATATCGGAAGCAGAAACAAATGACGGAAGATGCGAAAAATCTTCTAGTGGAATAATATAATTGAAGTGGATCTTTGATTTGCATATACTTATCAGTAGATCAGAAGAAAGGTGAAATTGAAATAGTAAAGAAATAACTAAAAATTCTAGAAATACAAAAAAAAAATAAAAGCCAAAAAAGAGAAGCCTCTTTCACGTCTGCAACCTTGAAGTTCAGTAGAGGAAATTTTTTATAGCCAATGGCAGTGACAGTCTAGTAAGTAAATTTGTTTGTGAAAATTGTTGATAACAATAACAAATGTTTTTGGTTGGCAGTTTATTGTGTACAAATTTCATTCTTTACACGAAGAGAAATAGTTCCGCAGAAAATTGAAATGTTGTATGCATAGAAATGCCAAATAAGTGAATTTGTTCATAAACAGTGTTGATGACAATTAAAAATATTGTTGAATGGCAATTTATCATGTAAATTTGTTTTCTTCACATGAAAAGATATGATTCCACAGAAAAGTAAAATTCTCAAAGCATAGAAATGTAAAATAAGTTAATTTGCTTATTCACATTGATTATAACAATGACAAATATTATTGGATGGCAGCCTATTGTCTACAAATTTGATATTCAGATGGAAAGGAAATGATTCGGCGGAAAAGAAACTTTCTATTTGTAGAAAATCCAAATGAGTGAATTTTTTCACTGTTTGAACTGTTAACTAAGATTGTTGCTTTGTACTTTTTCTTTGCAAGTAAACATTGATCTTGCACATTTTAATAAGGAAATATGTGTAAGAAATGATTTGATGGTCCGAAATTGCAGCAGATAAAATGTTATGTTCATTAATTTCTTTATACCAATTAAACAAACCCAGGAACTTAATCTGTAACTGAAATTTCTGTATGCATTTTTTCACTTCAATCACAAATTACCAATTGTTTTCAGTAGGCGGTATTTTATTGAAGTATGACCCTTCATGAAAATTTAAAAAAAGCTCCAATCCGTTGAGATTTGTGGAGTCAGCCGATTTTTGGGGTGTAATTCCAAATAGCCCTTACCTCTGAATTTTTGAAACTCCGTATTTTTATGTATTTTGACGCACTGCTTACGAAAATTGTAGTGAAAATTGGCGCGAATTTGATTCTCATCGTGAAAACCGTTAAAGCCCCATAAAAATCACGGTTTTTCACGTTCATCTCGAGAACGATTCAAAATTTCAAAGGGTAATGTTAACAAAAGTTGTAGACATAGTCGAAATACATATTTGATGTTTTCTCTATTTTTTCTACAAGTGAAATTTTTCGAGATATTTGATGATAAACATGAAAATTTCATGCCTAGCCCCTGCGATTATATAATACAAAAGATGATTGCAGAAGTTTCGTTCTGAATTTTTTTTCTTAGTTTTTCATTTTTTTGGAAGCTCTGAACCTACCATCAGGATGAATCAGCGACACAGCAGTAGTTTAAGTCTCATTTTCCAAGAACGAGATGACACTTCAGTGGTTGCGGGATATTGAAATGATGCCGACGGAACGATTCTGTTGTAAGCATAAGAAGAGAATGGCTCTCAGTGAATCAAAATTAAACTGCGGTGAATTTTTCTGTCAAAAAAAGGGAAAATATTTTCACTCGCATGCTGTTGCGGAAAATACATGGTTTGAAAACTGTCATATTTCAGTTTTGAGTCAACCATCATAGAGAGCAGCCTTTTGGAAGGTCAGCAAGTTTCTAGAGAAACTATTGCGGATCGCTTTTCTTTTTGCAAAAAGGTGTACATGCCTGCTCTTGACGAGAATCTCGAAGAGAAAGGTCGCACTGATGGTGTCGGCAAAGTCGTTGAAATTGACGAATGTTAGATCGGTCGCCGGAAATATGAAAGAGGACGTGTGGTGGAGGGTTCATGGATCCTTGGCATGATCCACAGGGGACATGCCTTCCAGTATCGGTTAGAAATACAGTCCGACAATAAAAGATATAAAGATACTTTGATTGCTCTGATTAAAAAACATGTAGCTAAGGGACCAGAGATCTACAATAATTGCTGAAAGCTGCATAAACTTGGCAGAACACGGTTATTTTCATAAAACTGTGAATCATTCCGAGAAATTTGTGAATAGCAAGACCCATGCTCACACCCAAAACATTGAGTCCTCTTAGGGATGGATGCGACGATTCCTCTCAGGAGGAGGAGTGCGGAAGAGCAACCTTGCAGACCATCTTTGCGAGTTTTTGTGGCGACGACAGGTTAGAAAATTGAGTGCGGACCCAGTTTGTGGGAGGCGAGGGGACTCACGATAATAAGACGCCGAGTTTTGTGAGGGGCGAGAGAACTCACGATAATGAAGCACCCCGATTTGTGAGAGGCGAGGAGACTCTCGATAATAAAGCACTCCGGCTTGTGAGAGGCGAGGGGACTCACAATAATGAAGCACCTCAATTTGTGAGAGACGAAGGAACTCACAATAATAAAGCACCCTCGAGAAAGGAGTTTAAAATTGTACTGCAACCTCCTCGTGGTGAACTCTGGAAACTATAATTTGAATACGCTAACTGCAGACGTTTATAAAGGAAATATTACTTATGATGTATTTAATTACATCAGTTACATCAATTACAATGCGGAAAGGCACTCCTCTGTCTGGCTGCAGAAATAATGCTGGTCAAACTCCTTCCCCTTTCCAACTTCTCGTAGGAGGCATAAAGGCACCCCTTTGTCTAGCCACAGAAATAATGTTGGTCAAACCCCTACCCATATTTGAAGTCTCGTGAGCAGACGTAAATAGAATTAGGTAAAAAAATATGTGGTAAGGAAGGAAACATAAGCCATGAAGGTGTGTACAAAAGAGGTATAAGTACGTTACAATGATAACTTTTAATTTGTAAAATGTTGCGCTTACTTCGCGAAACGAATCCCTGTCTCCATGTTTTCATTAGTTCAATCGACTTTTCATTCGCCTCCCGAGTACAGCCGGATTGAAAAGAATAAACGATAGAAGTAATTCTTGAGCACAAGTTTATGAGTGTGCGTGTGAGTTGAGATCAGGAGGGAAAGAGCGGAAGAAAGAGAAAGAAAAGAGCGCACAGCAGCTTCGCGTGTTGCCTACAGCTACTTCAACTGGCCCCGGGTGCCCTCCTACCTATCACGGCCCTGTCGAGTCACCGGGCCACTGCGCAACTATTGACCATACTGTGCTGCAAATCTGAAGAGCATCGCGACGCACCAGGACGTTTGATTTGCGATCAGGACCGGCAATTGCATCGACCGAGACTGCACACTTCGCGCTGTTGTTACTCATTTCTCCTTTTTTTCTTTTAAATTCCGCGTGACCTCGGGGCCTTCTCCTTGCGAATGCGTGTGCGCAGCTGCGGTAAATGAAGATTTATAGAAGGTCCTGCCGCGCCACTGCGGGCCAACCCTGTGCGGCACGCGAGATTCGAATGCAGAAAGAATTTGTTGCGTCGAAGAAAAATCATTTGATTTTATATAATGAACTGAGCGACTTGTGAAAACAAATGATTCACAATGATTTATTTAAATCTTGTAAGCTCTAAATTTATACGTCTTTAATCCACCAGTTCCTGTCGAGAAGACTTAGGCTCGAGACGAAACAATCATATCGTTTGACTAAACTTTCGTATCGTTATGGTAAGTATCGTGTTCGAAGTCTAAACTTTATCTGACAATATTTTAGAAAAATTTTGAAATGCTCGACGTCCATGACTACCTGTTTAGCCGCGTAATTTGAAATATATAAAGCACAGTGCGTGGTGAAGTAAACAAAATTTCAATGCTGCCGCATTAATCAACGAAATGTTATAAAAATGTTTGGGACAGTTTCATGTAAATTATAAGAAACTGAAGTAGTAAACGACGGCAATTGTAGATAACGTAATAAGTACCTGTAAGGATAGCTACGCCATCAATAAGGCTGTAATTTTCATTGACTACCGCAACTCGTTACGCTAAATTACGCATTTATGAATGGCATAACTGATTAAACTTTTAGATTTCTTGACGAGGCGTGAAGTAGCATCGAATATTTAATATTTGCTCTAGTGAAAAAATTAATGGGTCATCAAATACTATGATAATAATCTACGCAAGAGCAATGTTACAAATTAAGATTCAAATTAACCTAAAATTAACATTTTTGAAGATTAAGAGCAATGTGATGTTTTGAAGTATTTGTTGATAAAACTAATACCTTCTCATTTAGAATGAGAATGTAAGAATGAAGATACTGAATAATAAAATCTGTTAGCACCCTCATATTAAATTGGCACTCTTAGTATTCAAATACTGCTGATAAAAAGAAAATCAAGCTCAATTTGGATCGTTGTATTACTTAATGGTACCTGTTTATTTCCACAAAAATTCGTACTTTATCACTCCTCATAATAAATATTAACAAGGAATTGAGAATAACTTAGAAGATAAATCGACATCATTTTCCGTAACAAATTCTTGTACACTTAACGACTTCTATTTATCAGCTGAAACATAAAAATGTATACCGTCAACAAGGGTGATTATGGATCACCGGGGTAAATATGGATCAAGAGACTACTCCATGAAAAATTTTCTTTTCTTATTGGGATTTTACTGTAGATCCTAAAAATATTTCTTGTAAGATGCACAGAAAGTCTTATTATAAAATAATACAAATTCATTGCATTATAGAACATAAGGGTTGACCCATGTTTATCCTGAATTATCCATAATCAACCAGGTTGACGATACATACTTTTTTACTATGAACAGCACTCTCGACAGTGTTTGATTATTAGCAATCTAGCAAGTAAACATTTTAATATACTTCTTAATGTAATGATCAAATCAATACATATAAAGAATCATAAACGTTGTTTTGAACGGTGAATCCAAATTAGAAATTAAACATAAATTTGTCACGACCAATACACCTATTTCTGAGTTTTTCTTAATCAAAATGAATATATCGAATGAATAGTATCAAAAAAGATTAACTCTCCACAGCTCGCTTTTTTATGTGATTGAATCACAGTTGAAAAGTGGTTTTCAATTTAGGAAAACAATGTTACCCAGATACAATACGGTGTAGAATTAAGACCTGAAAAGTTTGACTGAAAACTGTCATTAGGCACCGAGCAAATAAAGGGGGAAGATTTTTTTCGCTCAAGCCGCATAATTTTTCAAATATAGACGGTAATTTAAACTCTTATTTCAAATTGGAAGTTAAGCAGAAGCAGAATGAATTTGTAGCTATGGAGTTGAAAAAAAATTGAAGAAAGTACCAAAATGTTGCAAAAAACGCAAACGAATTAAAAAATGTGCAATGTGTATCAAAACGCATCTGATTTTCTGAGCCAATAATCGCACTTTCGAATGAATGGTGTTTTTCGACCTTTTGGAATCCCACCCTCCAGTTGAAATTACTGAATATAGATTTTCTATAAGGTTCAAAAAATCTTCGATCAAAAAATAAATTCATTTTTATATACCGGCTTTTCCGGACTCAAAAAGTTTCTGTTCATTTTCCGGTTTAATGGTCAAGTGACCGCTCTTATTTTCCACTACGGAAGATATAAAATAATAATAATGAATGAAAAAAAATAACAAGTGGTTCCTAACGTGGCCATAACGTTTCGAAAGTAGCCATATAATCGACGAGTGCAAGCAGAAGAGCCCGGCTATAAATCCCATATTACCAGCGGCGTGAGTGGTCAAAATAATCGCCAGCGGCGCGGCATACCGGTTACCAACTGCACGACTTTTTAAAATTAAATTCTTCGAGTCAAGGGTCGAGAGCCGAGCCAAAGACTTGGCCAAGCCTCCGGATACCCCCCGGTCGTGTACCCGAACACTCGTACAGGTAGGTGAGTACCGCTGTGTACAGGTCGACCTACTCGAAGTGGATGGATATTGGATCTCCTCGGTGCCACATCGTTTCGCAACATCCGCTGCACGCTGCTATTGTTCAGTTATTATTATTATTATTATTATTATTATAAAAAAAAAAAAAAAAAAAAATTATATCTCATACTTAAGATGGTTACAGCCCAATATGTCGTAAGCACTTTTGGAGTTG
>JAUMHM010000078.1:19984915-19996825 GCA_032362435.1 Melikaiella ostensackeni
ACATGCCTTTCGTCAACAAAAGTGCTAATCCTATCCGAGGCTACATTATAATTTTTATAATTTACCGTTAAAAGTAAACACCCAACTACAACTTGATGCGAGAAATATATTCCATAAGTATAAAATCATGTCCAAATTAAACAGGTAAATCGTCATACATAAGGTGGAGTGTCCATTCATAACGTCAGACTCACTAACACTAAAAGGAAAGTATGAAAACCAAGCCAGAAACAAAGGAGTTATTATTGGTTTGTGTTATACACTGAGGAGGGCACCAGTCTCCTGCAGTTTGGCTTCTGAGATGGAAAAAGACCATTCATTGCTCCAAAAATGTGAAAAGATTTCTCTACCATCAATAGAAGCTTAATAAGCTTAGAAACTTCCCTAAATTTTCATTTTAAAAAATTCTATTTTCAAAAACTATTACAAATCTCCGAGACCTTCCATACTTTCGGAAACTTTTCATACATTTTCAAAAGGCCTCTACAAATTTTAAAAGCTCTTCATAAATTTCCAAAACTTTCCGTGAATTTCCGGAAAGTTTCCATAGATTTCCGAAAGTTTCTATACATTTTCAAAACGTTCCATACTTTCACAAAAATTCCGTACACTTATAAAACCTTCCACGAATTTCCATAACTTTCCATAAATTTGTGGAACTTACCATGAAATTTACGTTTTACAGTAGGTAAAGTGCCACAAATAAAATACTCACCGTCAATTGTGTTTAAGTTTGTACTTAAAATTTTTGAATCTATATATGTTTTGAACCATCAGACACGAAAGGGCTGACTTTAACATGAAATCTGTAGGAAACCAATTTTTAAGTGTCGGGTTATGGTGCTACAGCTTCCCACGAGTTGGAATGAAACAAAGTATGGGTATTGCAATATTTTTCAGAGAAACGATTCCTTGTGGTAATTCAGTTTTAAGAAGTACAGCCGTTCCTATGAAGATTGATGAATGATCTTCAAGGAAAATATTATTAAAGTGAAGTCAAGGTCACCATTCCTTGAAGAGATTGTTTTACACCTCGTTGGACTATAATTTTATAAAGGAGCATCTACAGTATATCTCTATCATGGTATATACTATCATTTTTATTAGTACTTCACTTGGAAGGGCAATTGTTGGGTAATTCTAGAAATTCTATGGAAAATGTACCTAAGGTATATTTAAGTGAATTCCATTAATTAGGTCATGAAACAGCATATGGGAAAGGTAAGCCTCCGACGAATTTTTATCCTTTAACTTCAAGTCGCTATAGGTACAAGAAAGATGATGGAAAAAAATCTGTAGAAGTCTTAAATTGAACATTGGAGTATTAATATTAAATGGAATTCGCGAAAATTTAAATATTTCTAGAAGTTAAAACGAAAATCGACCGTTTGATACTATAATATTCTTGAACCCATTCTAAAGCTGAAGATCCATGATTAATTTTCCAGATTCTATAGATTTTTCCGAACAGTTTCCTTCAGTCTAATTCAGGACTAATTCGACTTCATTTCGGTCACACAATTTTAAACAGTAATAGTAATGATTAGTAATAATTTTCGGTACCTTTTTTATACTATCATCGAAAATCTTGAAAAATTAGGTTTATGTTGGACTCACCTGTAACAAAAAAATAAAAGCACCTCTTAGACCCAAATAAACTTTTTATTTGAAAAAGGACGTAGCCAAATCCATTAATGAATGTGACCACTTAAATGTTAGAAGTAAATTTTTGTTCACTTTGCGGTTTTTCCCAGTCTTTGAACATTATTCCCGGACATTTAAGATTCAAATTCTCAAAATAGGAAAATTTTGATGTTGAAGTATTCACAACTGAATTGGAAAGCAAATTATTTACAGTTAAACAATTTTAAACTGGAAATATTCCCAATCACTTGCAATTCAAATAACTAAAATTGCATGAGAATTTCACTTTCAAAACCTGCAAAATCGTAAATTTCCAAATTGATACCCTTTACAGTTTAATTGTGTAATTAATTGTCATGTTGATGATTGCATAATTTAAATAGTTCAAAAATAAGCAAATTCCAAATGAAATCGTTCAAAACTGAATAATTCTAGATTGAAACATTCAATACTGTTTGATTGCAATTTTAAATCTTCCCAAATTGTACAACTTCAAAATATAAAAGCTTTTAAATTGTAACAATTTACAATTTAACCAATAGAAAAATTTGGTAATTTTTCCAGCAAATAACACCAAATAAGGGGGGGAGGGAGATTAAAAAAAAATGGGTTGATGGATCACCCTCTAGTACAATACTGAAGCCTTCAATATTTCCTTGAAATTCTTGAATCTTAAAACGTCATTTCTTCTATAAATTTAAATTGTTTTGTTTTTCAGTGGTAGTTTTCACAATTAAAACGAAAACTATGCGTCTTATCAAAAATGGTTGTGAGAAAATTTGTAGACCCTTTTTAGATAAACAATACTGTTTGATAATATTTTATTGTATCATGCATAATTTGGCCGGAAAATAAAATTTTTATTTTTTAAAATCATTTTCCGCGATTTAAACAAAAACTAAGCGTCTCATAAAAAAAATGGTCCCAAGTAAATTTGTAGATCTTTTTGAGATAAATACTTCAGTTATTACCATTTCTTTGCATCTCGAATAGTTTTGGTGAAAAGTTGTATTTTTTATTTTTAATAACATTTTTCGCGATTAAAAGAAACCATGCGCCTTGTCACAGAATGGTTTTTAAAAAATTTGGAGATCCTTTTGAAATAAACAATTGAGTTAGTTAAAATTTTTTTTAATATCGCATAGTTTAGGTGAAAAGTGGTATTTTTTTCATTCTTAATATCATTTTTGCGGTTGAAACAAAAGCTATGCATCTTATCAAAAATGATTGTGAGAAAATTTGTAGACTTTTTTTTTTATGAACAATTCTGTTTGATAATATTTTATTGTTGGCCGGGAAATGAAATTTTTATTTTTTGAAATCATTTTTCATAATTTAAGCAAAAACTATGCGTCTAATCAAGAAAACAATGGTCTCAAGTGAATTTGTAGATCTTTTTAAGATAAACAATTTAATTACTAAACATTTCTTCGCATCTCGCAAAGTTTTTGTGAGAAGTGGTATTTTTCATTGTTAATAACATTCTTCGCGACTAAAAAGAAACCGCGCGTCTTATCGCAGAATGGTTTTTTTTTTAAATTTGGAGATCCTTTTGAAATAAACAATTGAGTAAGTTAATATTTTCTCGCATATCGCATTGTTTTGGTGAAAAGTGTTATTTTTATTTTTAATAACATGTTTGCGATTAAGACAAAAGCTATGCATCTTATGAAAAATGGTTGTTAGAAAATTTGTAGACCTTTTTTAGATGAACAATTCTGCTTGATAGTATTTTATTGTATCTTGCATAATTTGTCCGAAAAATGAAATTCTTAGAATTTTTTGAATAATTTTTTATGATTTAAACAGAAACCACGCGGCTCATCAAAAAATAATCGTCTCAAATAAACTTTTAGATCTTTTTGAGGTGAACATTTCGCTTTCTAACTATTTTTCCGTATCTCGCATAGTTTTGTTGGAAAATGGCATTTTTTATTTTTTGAATACCATTTTCGATGGATAAAACCAGAACTGTTGGTAAAAAATATCTGATTGACGAACTCGTCCTTTCTTTTAACACCTTAAATAAGTGTCAAGTCAAATAAGTCAATTTTTATATAAAACCAACACCTTTTCATCGAGATGAGAATCTAAAAATTCTAGAATCTAACATTGATTTTTTTTAAACTAAATAAATACATAAATATAGTTTAATAAGATTTGAAATTTTTTGATACACATGTGGATATAAATAGGGTAAAGGTATCCACAGATGTTCGGCGTGCCCAGATAATCAAAAGGAATATCTAACAAATTATTCAATAAAATGTTTAATAATCACTGAATATCTATTACTCTGTTATATTGATGTCTTGAAAAAGTTATATTCCTGCGCTTTTCTTATTTAAGGTATATTTGAATGATATATGTTTTTGACACTACACACTCATTTTTTTGCACTTTTAACTAATATTTTAGAAAAACAGGACCATAAAAAATATTTTCACTGTTATACCAATCTTTGGTTTAATTAACAATCTGGAAACATTATCCTCATGAAATTTATAACGAATAAGGGTTTTGTTCCTGGATTTAAAATAATAAATCCATATTCGGTAAACGAAGTTTCAGGGTACATAGAGAGTCGATGAGTAAATTTTTTAAAATATTGAGATTAGTGTTGCCAAATTACATGAGGGAATTTTCTATTTTGACATTCTGACGGTTGGCATGTCGACGCGAATGTATCGCGCATACTGTGATGAAAATAGTAACCTAACTTTTTTGGGTTGGTAAGATTAAAATTTATCATGTATGTTACAAAAGCAATGTACAGCAGGTACACAACGTGCAGTTACAAGTCAGTTTAATATTGCAAATTTTTCAGTAAATATCAGACAGTTTAAATTCAACGAAAGTTTTCGTGAAAGATGAACCAAGTTAATGAATATATCAAAGATTTAATCTATTTAAAAAGCTTAATTTATTGAATACAACGGGTGACTATCTGCGTACACTCGAGGGGACACAGGAAATCAAAGGACATGGTCTTATAGATTGTTATTTTTTATTTCAAATGTTTACATTGAAAGGTCTGATCTTCCCTGTTTTAAATACCGGAAGGATTAGACTTCATTAACATGTCACAAACTTTTCGGGTTAGCTTCAAAATGAACATCTATACGATTAAAAATTTTTTTGACTCCCTGTAAGCACCTTTTCCCTACAGGGAGTATTTCCATGTATCGAGCAGTCGAGATGATTTGTTGGTGCGTCATCGGGACGCGGTTGTCCGGCTAATTGATGCTGCGGCAAAAAAGCATACTAACAAACGGACCTACCTGACAGAACAAATTCACTTGACTCTTACGAAATGATTGGCAAAAAGTCATTTCCCGCGGCCATCACGATCACCCAGTGGGACGTACGTGTACGAATGTATGTACATGTACCGTGAATGCGTATAATGATAGCCACTCGAGAAAGCGTTTTTTCTCCTGGGCAAAGGACGAGCTTCCAGGAAACACGTGTTACCCATCGCGAGTGCTGGTGTGTCCAGAAAATTATGAGGGCACATAAGTGCATGTGTGTTAAGAGTCAGAGTCACGATAAGAGGTGGTGTTCGCTCAGTTGTCGCCGCCCCAAGCAAGTAACCTTCCTGTTGTTGCATGACCTGCCTTCCAACATCCTCTCCATCTCTTTACCATCCGAAGCCACGAGGGACAGATGCCAGCTTAATATATTAGAAAGAAAAACTTTTAGAAACATAAACTCTAACAAAGTCATCTTGTGCAATGAAAAATTGCTTAGAAAGTCTTTAAGACGAGTTAAGTGTGTTTCCAAAAATCAGTGTGAGAGGATCATTAGAGACAAAATGTAACAAAGGAAAAAAGAGGTAGGAAAAAAAAAGAAAGAGATCTTTGCCTTATTCTTTCTCCGTCTTCTTTATACTAATAGAATACAACATGTTTCGAGGTCATTTAGACTTCAAATATTACCTGAAAACAAAAATTTTAAAATTTTGTTATCAAATGGTGTTCGGTCAATCATTCCATTTTCTTATTAAAATCAAAAATCTTTAAGATCGGAATGAAATTCTTTTTCTTATGAAAATTTTATTGTTCTAAGATAAATAATACCGAAAAGTTCTGTGCACCTATGCATGGCAACCTTTTTAACAAAATTGAAGATAGATTTCTCAAATTCATTAATATACTCATTGAAGGTTTCTTTGATTTCTTTTCTTGTTGAAGTCAAAACATATTTTCTTGTTAATGTGAAACATCTTTTCTGAAAAAACCCACGATTCTTGCATTTTGTCAGTAAATCTCTCTGTAATGCATCCGATTGAATAAATTCTTTAATACTTTTCACCGGTCTTCCAACAACATTCATCATAAAATCGCATTTCCCTCAATGTTTATCATTTTCACTGAGAACCATGCTAACAAAAACAGGAAAAACAGAATAGATAAAATATATTTTCAACTTCCTGTGACCAGTCGCTTTTTTGCGACCTGCCGAAACCCTCGTAAGAACCTTATGCTTGAAGCATGTCAATAGATTTCAGAAAACTATACAGAAAGATTTATCACCAAATATCAAGATTTTATAACTCAATCCAAAGACACAATAATATCATAGTAAAATATTTTTACCCTCAAATATGAAATTCAATCTTAATTGTATTGAATTAAATTATTATACCTCAATTTATGTACATCCTTCTGGAAACCTTATTTTATTTATAATAAGTACCAGGATGACATTCTAATTACATTAAAAGCATGTTTGAAAAAAAAAATGTATTGTAGACTGAAAAATGTACTAGATATATTTAAAACCAAAAACGTTTGTCAAAATCATAAAATTAGATAAAAATATAAAGTACTCAATGGTACATAATAAACAATGCACATATTGTGTATATGACATCTTTTTCTGAATACCATTTTTTATAGGCAACGAGGGTATCATTTCTTTTATCTAAATTTATGTAAAACCGTTGGGCAATCTTATTTTCTGATAAGTACCAGCTTAAAAGTTTAATTAGTTAAAAAAATAAAGGAACCTACAAAATTATCACAAGATTTATGTAAGCAAAACACGGGAAATAAAGGATATAGATCATGGTGCCAAGATCAAATTTTGTGGGTTGATTTAGAACCAATCTATTCGGATTATTTCATTTTTCAAAAAAGAAAAAGGTAATAATCCTGACCAATAACACATTTCTGAAAAAAAAATTACTAACTTACTCAAAATTGTAAACAATATTTAAGTAAAATAGATATCTTTTGGTAAATTAACCCAAAATTTAAAAAAATCTTAAGTATTCATAGGCAACCTTGCAGATTGGAACAAATCTTAATGTCTCTCTTTCTGAATTTCTTAAAGATTGAAATAAAATCTACTGTCTCATAGGAAATTATTGTTTTGCATCATTACCTTTTTCCTTTTTTTAAAAATAGAATAATCTGAATAGATGAATTCTAAATCAAGCCAGAAAATATATTTTAGTTTTATTTTCTAAGTTAATTAGAATCTTAGACCGGAACTTAAAATTAACTTAAATAAAATGAGTTCATCTTTTTTATATGAGTTGATCTTTTGAAACTCTTTTGGAAAATTTTGTATTTTCTACTCTTCTTGATATTCATGAAGTTAAAAGCTTATCCTGTTGTTTGTATTATAAATCTTTTTCAAAAAAACATCTCACTAATGCCCGATCCTCTCTTTCACTCTATCCCTGCAAATTCATGATGAAAATAAGCAGCATGTGAAAAGTGTTTCTAATAAACATATCTCGTTTTTCGTTTTTTAATCCATTCTACACTAAAAAATATTCTTTTTTTCTTGTTCCTCAACAAACATCAAAATCTTAAATCAGCTGAACACTCAGCTTGTATTGTCAATATGTTAGTTTATTTTTATTCTTTTATCATTATATCCGTATAAAACTGATTAAGACACTAAGGCTCGACTATTTTTATTTTTACGTTCCACGTTCTTAAGCAGTGAACCAAAAGTCAAAAACTGTAAAAATCAATATTGTGTAAAAAAAATTTTCGAAACTCTGTCTCGTCAAAACGACAACTGAAGCATTTTGAATCACGGGATGTACTGACATACACTTTTAAGACAAACCAGAAACGTTCCTTTAAAATGCTAAAAGAGTGTACTGCTCGTAAAAACCACATGTTCGCGAAATCTGTTATTTTCTTTAGAAGAGTTTCTTTAATTTTAGAGACAAACTTTCTTGGTGTCACAGTAAATCATTCTATTCAGCCAATTTATTATTTTCTTGTTCAAATATCAATTTAACAGCATTTAAACAATTTAACAGCAAACTAACAAATTTTTCTAAAGAAATTCCAAATATTTTTATCGAAAACTCAAAGATAATTGAAAATGTAGATAATCAAAGGAATCATTTAAAAAATAAAAAATTTTGATTATGTCTTTCATTGATGATTTTAGAATCGGAAAATTTATTACTCATCTCAAAGAGAAGTATGGGAATAAAAGTTAAAAGAATTTTCTCATAAAAAACATCATTTTCTCTGAATCTAAGTAGGTAAATTCAAATAAATTATGTTATATTGTATGTTCCAAATATTTATGAATACGATTCTATAAACAAAGACCATTGTAAAGAATATATAAATATCCTTAGTGTGTTTTCCTTTGACTGTCATTTTGTATAGGTAGCGACTTTTATGGTACATTAAAAATTTTTTAATCGTAAAAATGTCATCTCACTCTTTAAACTCTTTAAATGCGCAACATTAGATAAAACGAGTCAGTTATGAGTAATAACATCCTCATCAACAAAAATTTATTTTCAATATGTAAAGATAGGTTTGTGCTACTTTATCACTAAAGAAAATTTATTTTGTTTGTTTTCTTTTGGGACGAAAATTTTCTTAGTTATAAAACATTGCATTTTATATATTTTGAAGATATCAATTTTCTCTGAACATTTTGAAGACACAATGTATCACAGAAGTGAATTTATAGAAAATTACTACCTTCGAAACAATATATGAGAGGAGAAATGATCAATTTGTGCCAAGATCAGTAGTTTGTAAGTCAGCAACTAAGTCTATATGGCCTTATGTCACCGTTTATTAGAATTGAAAGAAAAACTTTCGAAAACATCCACTCTAACAAAATCATCTTGTGCAACAGAAAATTGGACAAACAGTCTTCAAAGCGAATAAAGTATGTTTCCAAAAATCAGTATGAGAGGTTCACTAGAGACAAAATATAACAAAGGAAAAGAGAGGGGAAAAAAAAATTTTAAGTGTTTTTCTTTCAAATTTAACAAACGGAGACATAAAGCCATAGACTTTGTTTCCTTTCCGTAAAGGAACAGCCCTTAGTCGACTCTCAAATTACTGATCTTGGCACAAATTGATCATTTTTCCTCTCATACGTGGTTTGGAAGATAGTAATTTTCTACGAATTGACTTCTATGATGCAATATATCTTCGAAAGTTTCTGAAAGAATTGGTATCTTCAAAATATATATAATAAAATGTTTTATAACTTAAACATTGTTGTCTCAAAAAAATAAATAAATAAATCTTCTCTAGAATTGAAGAAGTACTAACCTATCTTTAGATGTTAAAAATAAATTATTGTTGATAAGGATGTTATTAATCATAACTGTCTTCTTTTATGCAATTTTGTGTATTTAAAGAATTTAAAGAGTTAAATGACATTTTTACAATCAAAAAGTTTTGAATGTACCATAAGAGTGATTTGATGGTATCCTGGTACCTATCAAAAATAGGATCGACAGACGGGTGTGAATGTATTCCTTATGCGAATTAATAAAAGACTTTCTAGAAATGAAAGCAATACCCTCGCCACCCATACAAAATGGTAGTCAGAGGGAAATACACTAAGAATATTTATGTATTCTTTACAATGGTTTTTTTCTTATTGACTCGTATTTATAAATATTTAGAACATACAATATAATTTAAGTTGTATGAATTTGCATACTTAAATTTAGAGAAAACGATGTTCATTAGAAAAAAATTCCTCATATTTTTATTCCTATACTTCTTTCTGAGTTGAATAATAAATTTTCCAATTTTAAAATTATCAATGGAAGACATGTTCAAAAGTTTCAATTTTTTTTACGATTCTCCTAATTATCTACATTTTTAATATACTTTCAGTTTCCAATGAAAATTTTTAAAAATTTCTTTGTAAAAATTTGTTAGTTTTCCGTTGAACTAATATTTGAAAAGAATAATAATAATAATAATTTAGCTAAATTGAATGATTTACTAAGACACCAAGAAAGTTTATCCCTGAAACTGAAGAAATACTTTTAAAAGAAAATAACAGATTTCAAGAACATGTGGTTTTTATAAGCACTCAACTCTTTTAGCATTTTAAAGGGACGTTTCTGGTTTTGCTTGAAAGTACGTATGTGTATATTTCGTATATGTCAGTATATTTCGTGGTTCGAAATGCTGCAGTTGTCTTTTTGACGAGCCAGAGTTTCGGAAAATTTTTTACACTACTTCGATTCTTAGTTTTTCACTTTTGGTTCAGTGTTTAAATACTTGGAACATATTACAGCATCAATCTCCTCAATTTGTTACTTTAGAATAAGAAAAGATATGACATGAATTTCTAACAAAAATCAATACAAATTCATTCTTAATTGAATACATTTATTCATTACCGTCAAATGGAGCTAAGCGGCTCGTTTTTCGGTGCTTTATAAAAATGTGCGAGAACGAATTTGAATTAGGGATTGATGCTTTGAATATATAATCTCATTCTGACCCTCTTTCGTACAATGAGGCACAAACATACATTAAATTCATAAACAAATAATTATCATGTTTTGAAGCATGAGCGACCTTACCTCATAATGTGGATCTAAGACACTCATTCATAAAAAAAGTAAAAAAAAAAGTACTTGGAAGGAAAACTTTACAGAGAGAGTATTTATTCATTAGTTTGCTAATCATTCTGAGCAAATAAAGTTACTAAAACTCATGACAACGTTGAATGATTTGCTTATTGTCACATGGAACATATCTCTTAAACGAAGTAATCATCAAGGAAAACAATTTTTCATTTGGTGTATAATAAAATAGTAATAGGCGCTTTCCAACACAAAAAAAGAAAATTTTTACAAAAAATACGTTGTATTCATGTAAAAATTTCCGAAAATCTTGTTCGGGTGTTATAACATATGATCCATTTCAAAAAGTTCCACAAACTTCTGCAAGTCAAGTTTTTCACGAGTTTTTTTATGCAACATAACCAAATTTCCAAAACTAAGAATCTTATACAAATTCACATTTTATTCGTCATAACGAAGGAAACTGTACCAAACAAGATTTGAAATGAATGTTAACATTTGTGAGGAAGAAAATAGTCCCTAATCTTAAGGTTTGTTATTCAGGGAAAGAAATAATTGACTATAAAAAACTAGGGGACTCCGCCTCCTGCGCGGATGCCATTGGAAATGCATAAAAATAATTATAATTGTTGAAAAAGTTGGAAACAGACCTCCACCAAAAATTATTTCATTTTTGCTGGAAAGGAGGAACCCCCGATGTACGGTTTATTATTTTGCATGTTTCTTACGTCCTTTTTTTATGATACGCGTTATTATTTTTTTTAACTTCTTCTCATAAATTTTGCTCATGAATTACTTTTTTTATCTAGAAAAGAGATAATTTTATTTTCAAAAACATTACATTTTATTTTTATTTAGGATTTATTCTTAAGTAAATGTATTCAATTTTAAATGATAATAAAAATTGTAATGATAATAATTTTCATTTCATTAATATTAATTTTTTAAATTAAAAAGTATTCCAACGTGCACCCCGGACAGGTACAGTAAACTTTTTAATTATAAAAATTTACTGGAAATCTATCTATAGCACCTCTCCTGTAAAATATGTATGAAATATAATTTAATATATTCAAATATTGACGGAAAAGGGGCCCTCTTTGGAAATGAATTCATTTTTCCTAGAAAGGGCCCTGGTGGCCCTCATGGGAGGCTTGGGGCCTCGTAAGAGGCTTTAGTGACCCTCGTAGTAAGCTCTGAGGGCCCCCGTGAAAGGCTCTGGAGGGCCTTGTGGGAGGCTCTGGGGACTCTCTTGGGAGGCTCTGGAGTCCTTGTAAGAGGCTCTGGTGGTCCTTGCAGGAGGCCCTTGTAGTCTCGTGGGAGGCTCAAGTGGCCCTCGTGGGAGGCTCTGAGGGCTCTCGTGAAAGGCTCTGGATGGCCTTGTAGGAGGTTCTGACAGCCCTCGTATGAGGCTCTTACGGGCCTCGTAG
>JAUMHM010000078.1:19996925-20008425 GCA_032362435.1 Melikaiella ostensackeni
CGAGATGAGGTCATGGAAAAATCGAAGATGGCTCTGATGGCTATACCGCAAACCGATTATAAAAAATGTTTCGAGGACTGGATCAAGCGCTGGCATAAGTGCGTTGCAGTCGATGGGGAGTACTTTGAAGGGGGCAATATTGTTTATGATGAATAAACTTGTATTTTTGATTTTAAAAATAAAGTCCTAAAACTTTTTGATCAAGGTGGTATGGATTCCAGGATTTCATCAGACCCCGAATACTTGGTGAGTTTTGTCTATTTATCCTACTCTCTCAATAAGTCAAATTCAGTAACCTGAACATCAAATAATGATTTTAACCAAAATTTACCGCCGAAAAACTGCGCTCCAATTTAAGATAGTTAGAGCTATTGATTTAGAGAGTTTTTTTAGCGATTCATCTTTTTCCATGCGTAGAACACGATATATTATTTCACACATGTATCAAAATGTCACTTCTATTTCTGAAGGGCGAGAAAAAACTTGACGTTTACAAGCCACGAGCGCCGAAGCAATCTTCGCGCGTGCGCATCCATTTGCATTACCGACAGTGCATCACTAGTTGACCATTTATTCTGCCCGATGGCGCTGATTCTCATGGAACAGCTGACCGCTTGGCAGGCTGGGTCGACCTTAGAGATGGGGAGTGACCATCATCTGACCGATTTCATGAAATTTGACCGTCAACTGACGGACAGCGTGAAATCGGTGAAATAATCTAATTACGTTAAAAATAGATGTATTTTAAGTATAATGAATCGTGGGATACGTTTCAACAGTAAATGAAAGAAGTTTTATTGGTAGCAGATATGAAATGAGAGCTTGGAATATGAAAAAGTACAGTTTCGTGACAACATGACCTATAAAGTTCCGCGAATTTTTGAATTGTGAACATTGATAATTTGAATGAGTTAAATTATTCAAACAATCCGGTGTCGTGTTTCAACTTCTAATACGACGAAAAATGATAAAACATTTAACAGTGTTTTTTGTTTACTGGACAGCAGTAAACTGAATATATGTGAACGAAATCGGTCAGATGACAAAGTCGGTCGGCGTCAACTTCAGTCACTCCCCATCTCTAGTCGACCCCCATGGGCGCGTTTGACCACTTATACTTTTGTAGTTATCCTTCCCCTGTTACAAGGCTCTACCGTGGAGTCAGAAGTGGGGGTAATATTATGTTCAAATATTTTCGCACTCACCATTTGAATGCCTTGTGAAGTTATGTCGCACATATAGCTGCATGTCATCGTCTAGTCTATGAGTTTTGCATTTCTTCATGTATTGGAGAAATAATGCAAAATTGTACATAATTATCCCAAAAAATGTTGCAGGCAACATTATTTCCACATCTTTTGTGTTGAATTTGTATAATTTTGCATTCACTCGTTCCTTTTCTGTATTTTCAAATTCATACAATACACACACATACGTGCACCAACACATAACTACATTTTAGTTCGCGACTCCCTTGTAGATGCGCTACTGTCAGTATAAGTGGTCAAATGCGTCCACGAGAGTCGACTTAGCCTGCTGCTTACCGGGACGTCAGTTTTTCCAACCTCGTCTCTAGGGAAGAAAGTAATGAAATTTGGGATGTGGGCATGAGCGAAGATTGCTTTGACGCTCATGGGTTGTGAACAGCAACTTTCTTCTCGCTCTACAGGCACAGTAAAGTGGTATTTTCATGCATGTGTGAAATATATATTTTTTAAATGCAAGCCTTCCAAATTAAACAAATTTCGAAGATAGAGATTAATTAACTAGGTACATTTAAAAAAATTGTATCATCATCTGAGCCTTATCAGTTTCTGCAATCATTCAAGAGCACTCTAATCTTTTTTCTATTTTTATTATTTCCTCTTCGACTCACACGTGGGCGAACTTTGTGGCGTGATTTCAAGGGAAACTGGATTAAGGAACGACGAATGGGACCAATCACAACTTTATGCAAGCCAGTTTTACCACTTGTACGTATACACTTTCCCGTAGGCGTGGTACTCTTAGTTTCGCTAGATGATTCGTGGAATGTGGACGTTATTATGAGGACGCAACTTCAACGAGAGGTGGAACGTATCAAATTGCGGAGTAGATCGCTTAATAATAAACCTGGCACGCTCTGAAGACCTGCTCAATCAGGGTTGCTAGAGAATTTCAATTTCAAAATTCCAGGCATTTTTCAGGTTCTTTCGAGACCACTTTTTTTAAAATTCAAAACCTTATACTCAGAGTTCCATTTAACTGGGCAGGATTTGCAATTTTAACTATTTTCAAGGGAGGAAAACTGAACTATTATCCTTTTTTTATATTTTATAATACATTTTGTTTCTAATACCAAAAAATTAATAATGTGTTCTTCAGAATATGAATCCTTTAATTTACAATTAGAATTGTCCGTTATTGAAGCCATGCACATTCAAGTAATTTTATTTTTAATAGATTCAATTTTTAAAACGTCAATTAAAGATTTTGCAATACATTCTTCATTATTATTTATATTTAAATAATAATAGAAATAATAAAGAAAGTATAATTGTATATTTCAAATTTTTATAAATTGTTTGATTTGAAACTTCTATTTAAAGTTGTCAAATTTTCAAGGTTCAATATGAAATAATCCAATTGTAGACATTTTTAACGTAAATCTGTACAATTATGAGGGCTTTCCTTTTGAAATTTTGAAATTTATTATGTTTGAATATAGAATCCTATCATTTTTTTTAAGATCATACGCTGAGAAAAATGTTTGTTTGATGGGAACAAATTTTGTTTGAATCAAACAAATTTTTCTTTAATATAGGGTCAAGCAAATGTTTCATCTAATGAAACTCTTTATTTAACCTTATTTATTTGATTTAAATACATTTTCATTTCGATTAAATGAATCTCTTCTATAAATTGAATGTTCTTTTTTACTTCAAACATTTATTGTCATAAATCAAGTAAAGATTTTGTTCTTTAATCTTTATTAAATTTTTCAATTAATTTTTTTAAATTTTCAATTTTATGGTTAATAAATGTTAAGTATAAAACACCCACTTCTTCCAAATCACCTGTCGAGATACGTTAATTGTGCAACAACGGCACTGAGACATGTTTCAGATGCCTTTATACACACTAAAATTACAATCTTTATTGTGAGAAAGCCTGCTCTGTGCCCCTAGCGTCTTTTCTTAGGAACTATCGTATTTCCATTTTACGGATAATATTTTTTATTTGAATCAAACAAATATTTGCATAAACTCAAATACATTCAATTCAAGCAAATCATTTAAATCAAGCAAATCGTATTAAACAAATTATTTGTTTGAATCAATAAGGTAGATATTTTTCATTTATTAAAATTAAATGAAACTTTGTTCATTCAAACAAAAAATTCGTTTCTTTTAATCATATGATATCAAACAATTGTTTTCCTCAGTATAAGATTCTTAGTTTGAAATACATACTCAATTTATGAACGCTTCATTAAAAATAATCAATTTTTATTTACTCATAGATAATTGATTATTAACTTAAAAATGTTGAATTATTTTTGCGCTTGCACCAAATCTGGAAAAACGAAAATTGACTATACAGCTGAAATACATGGAACTGTGTAAGGCATCTTGTTCGATCACCGAAGTTAAGCAGCGTTTAATTCGGCTTTGCTTGGATGGGGGCCGTCGTACCAGATACTAGATTAGGGTGTATTTATTATGAGCATTGCCTATCTCTGTCCTTACCCTCGAACTAATACTAATAATAATAAGACTCGGCTAATATTTTTTTATTTCTTACACTAATTTGCAAACAAAAAATAACACGTAGGCCAAGAAGTTTAGGATATTGAAAGACTTGCAGATTTTCACGATCTTTCAAAAAATAAGATAAATTATTCAGCTCCTCCAGAGCTTTTTTAAGAATGCAAAGCTATGGTTGGCCCAACACAACTTATTTTTTTCAACATTCTGTTCTGAAAGATATAAAACTTCAAAATTAAAAAAAAAATATTCTAAAATTATGATATTACCCCCAAACTTCGTAAATTTAATATTGTTGAAACTCTAAAGTTCAAGGGTGGCGCCTATGTAAGTAAGAAACAGCAACTTTCTTGAGTAATAAATTCTTCAAGAAACAATGGTACATGATGTTAAATATTATCTGATCTTATTCTCAAAAATTAAACTACTTAAAACTACTACTTTCAACATCATAAAACCAGATGCATGAATCTTCCATTATACTGACATAAAATATATTTATTATTATTACCTTGAATATATCCTCCTATAATTATAACATTATTAACGTAGATTTATTGATCATTGTACCCCATATCAGGTAGTGGATCTCGTATCAGTGAATAGATCGATTACGATTGCTTTTACAGTTCTACCTGATCAAATCTTTGACCAGCTACAGAATAAAGCTTGTTATTCGCATTAAGGAGAAAGACTTAGATATCGCAAGGTGTTTGAGATAATCCACGATCAAGGTTAAATTAACAATTAATCCAATTACGTGGATTTCAATATCTTAATTATCAATGCACGTCTCAAGAAAGGTTCCTGTCCCTGTATTCTAAAGTTTTAATACAGAGATGAGAGCCCGAATGAAACATGTTCCAAAATAAAAATTGTTATTAATTATCTCTGTTTTCTTTTGAGGTAATAATGGTTTTCTAACCTAATAGTGTTTTCATAACTTGCACCTGTTGTTTTCCTATAAATTACCCCTAATGAGGAAGCCTTTTTTTGATTTGTGAACTTTCTGGGTGTTCCTTTTTAGTACACAGAAAATGTTCATAAGAAAGTAGATGTCATTTCGGTCTTTAAGGAATCTCTATAGATGTGATAAAACACGATTTCACAATTTCGAATGAATTATTGTCAGAAGGGGCTTTTCGCTCTTTTCTCGTGGCGCTTAAACGAAGATTCCGAGAATGGGACAAGAAATATTAATCATTCCGTCCGCGAGATATCTGCTATTCGAGACCGAGCTAACTTATTTCTGGTACTGACATCTTACATTAACGGCAGATACTTTGAGATTAAATAAAAAATCGATGACATCGAATCTCGTCTCGTAAAACATGTTTTAAATGTATATTTATCAATATTATCGGAAATTGCACATCACTCTCCAGACTACTTAATTCTCGCTTTAAATTTCGGTGGATTCGGTTTATCTTCTGTTTTTGGACGTTGTGTTGAAAGTTTTATATTACAGGAACTTTTGTGGATAGCTATTAACCTCTGAAATATTTTTTGAGACCTTGACGGAACGAACTCGATAACTTTTTATAACTGAATAACTTAATCTTTAAAGTTGTTGGAACACTTCAGATACTAAAAGTCGCAACTCAAATCTAAGAAAGAAACTCTTGTTTGTATCCAAGTTTTGAAACAAATTTTCAAGACCGTAGTGGAGCTTAGTACCTACATTTTGATTTTTTTTACAAAATAATGATAATTGAAGGCGAAATGAAGAAAATTGTTTACCCTATAATTTAGTATTTAAATGTATTCAAACATTTTCAAATTCCAAAGAATTTAAACTAAATGCATAAATTGTACTAAGTATTCAATTCTTTGAACAATTCGAAGGTCGTTATAGGATTTTAAGAAATATTTAACAATTGGAGATATTATTATAAAAATTATAAAATGTGTCACTTTTTTCTCACTCCAGAATGATATTTCCAATTACCAAATCATTATTACACCCTAATCTGGACTTATTTACATGATTTGAAATGGAATTGGACTTCAAATTATTTTATCAAACGATGTTTTACTAAAGACATTTTTTATCCCGGTTCTCATGGTTTAGCGGTTCAGTGATCACACTAGCCACCTTGAAATATAAAAAGAATACCGGAAAGAGAATAGAAGATCACGAATGCAAAAGATAGGAAGAAGACAGATGTGGAAGGATCTGTGGTTGAAGAAGAATTAATAATCTCATTCAAGTCGTGGAAGGTCTACACTCTACAGCTTAATTCTGGCCCTGGAGTCACGTAACACAATCTTCTTTTGTGAATCGCTGTTGCGGGGGTTGCAGAACACTTCAGGGAAGATGAATCTAAGTGTGAAGTGAACAGAGGAATTTGAGAAGGATTAAAAGAGAACTGCACTGTGTTCCATAAAATATACTTTTAATCAGCATTATGCACAAAGAAAACAAGGAATTCCTAAAATCTAAATTTGCAAATTAATAAAATTTGTTTTCTTTTATGCATAGACGATTCAAAAGAACATTTGAATTGGTTGGAAGATTATAAAGAACCGTGGAACATAGTCGCGCAAAAGTGGATCAAGACGTTTGAACTAAGAAGGCATATTGTAATGAACAACAAAACTCAAGGCTATGACTACTTCAAGAAATATAAACGTTTGTGTTTAACTGAAGGCCTGGAACTGGTAATAATAACACAAAATAAAAGTTATATAATTTTTCATTCATATTTTTACTTGACTTTTATTTCTATTAGATTTCATTGTTGATCTCCGATTTGCAAATAAATATTGACTTCGATTTACTTCTTCCTGAAAAAGGAAATCTTCTTTCGAAAAAATGGAGTGAGATTCGTCAGCAAATTACATCATAACGAAGAGTTCCAAAAATATTGCACTCTTCGAAACGTGAGTAATTATGAATGCGGCTTGGGACAAAAGAAATGGTCACTAACTGAAATTAAAAAAGAGCCAGTTTTCCATACTGGCTTAGCCATGGATCATGTGACGCAAAATATTGCGGTAATGATCAGGTACATATATTGAATATACCATGTATATCATATGTATCATGCATAATGAAACAATACCTTTATTGTTAGACAAATAAATGATGAAAAAAAACTTTTGATTTCTTAAGTTTTTTCATTTCAATACTTGCTAAACTTGTATTGAAATAACAACCATAAAAGGAAGGTATAATATGCTGTATGAGTGCACCTCTTACTATGAACCAAACATACATGTTACATTGATTACGCTAGGAAATCTCTTGGTAAAATAGGATAAACTAGTATTAAAAGCAAGAGCTTTCAACATAGATCCACCAAAAAAATTACCATGCTCATGGCATAAGGTACTTTCAGGTGAAGAACTGCAGGTATTAAGGAAGGGCCATCCTTCTTTTTTAATTGAAAAAAAATACCATGCTACACTGCACGAAATGGTGTAAGCAACAGAATTTGTTTTAAAAATTATATGAATAATTGCACTGCTTTTCTCTTATCTAACGCAAGAAGTATTTATGAAATTTCCTAAAACAGGGCACATTAAAATATAGTAAGTTAGAAATTGAGTTCTACTATAAAACCCTACGTTACAAGAAATTGTATGAATTTCTACCAGAATTTCTGTCAGAAATCCCCCGAGTTTTCTCTTTGTGTGTGAACCAATAATTTAAATATGAAATTAGCTGAGAAAAAACGTTTGATGAAAATTTGATCTATTAGAACAATAATTGAGTACTTATGAAGCTGCGGAAAATCAAAATCCTGGAATTCTATAGAATAATTCTGTTACTTCATCAGTAACAAGCATTGATTGCATTCAATATTATTTCTAATCGACTAACAGATAAGTAAGGTTGAATGATAGAAATATTTTACCGGTGTCTTTCTGTACGTTCTTATTAGAATTACTTTAAATCACTCGAAAATCATGCTTCCGAAGTTAGCACGTGTAATTGAAGCTCTAAGCCAGTGCAACAGGTGAAATCTTAAGACATGACTTTGAGTAACACCTAGTGTTTAGCTAATGTGTGCTTACAATGTATAGCTACTTTCCCCTGTAGCCTACCTGCCGTTTATCTTAAATATACCTTGAGCTTAACTACACACTCTTCCCTGATTTGTGTGAAGAAGGGAAGAGCAGACTGCATAGCACCTTCCTAATGACTTCCTATGAATGTATAAAAGTCACATGCTAGCTAATTTTAATTCTGAAAATATTTTTTAAAACAAAATTGAATTCCTGAAACAATTTTTTATTTGAAAGAGAAATAAACCATGCAAGTAAGTGTGATATCTAGCTATAGTTTGTTGGTTACGCAATTTTAATAGAGTGAAATATGGCTTATCTCCCCCTACGATCGCAACAACAGCGCAGATCCATGCCTCGCACTATCAAGATCGGAGGAGCATCCATTGCAAATCCTGTCATGCGTATTGTATTCTTGAATTCCGGGTTGCGTTTCGCGCCAGGCCAGCATCACGACGCGTTTTTATTAATGTCTTTATCCAGGTACTCTACACTCGAACAGGTATTATCTGCTCGCCTCAAGATGAGTCACAAAACGGGATATTGATCTATACCTCTCTGAAATGATTAAATAGAGTTCAGCCTTCTCCTACTCGTTGCGTCTGTAAGTCAATGAGGTCGCAATTCATTAATGTTGGTACGGGGCCAAAGATTACTTCCATGGAATGGAACAGGAAACTAGATCTGACACAAATACAGACAGACTGAGACAGAAAAAAATATTTAAAAAACCAAAATTGAACAAAAATTAATTTTATACAATGTAGTATAAAGACCCCGCGCAATATGTGTAGAAAGGGTATTTCGGTCGAAATTCGGTCAAAATCGGCTTTCTGATGTTTCAGGTGATGCTTACCGAAGTCGTAATGAGATAATTTGACCGAAGGGCTTTATCCATATATTTTGCGCAAAGTCCTTTATATGATATAATTAAATGTAATTGAAGGATTGGCTTAATGAACGTTGTATAAATAGAAGTTTTGACGCACTAGAATTCATGTTCATGCTGCTAGTTTTTTAATTCAGAAATTGGTCCGCGGTAGCGCTGAAATCCGTAAAGTTTAATTTTGACGTTTGAGTTCAAAGGCTGGGTTATAAACTGAACAACAAGGTTAACAAAATTGTCTCGAAAAATGTCTTTCATTCCCTTGTTATCTAATACATTTTACAACGGAAGATAAAGATTATTAATATTTTAGAAATGGAAGCATATAAAAAATAATAAAGAATAAAGCGGCTCAAGACTCCAGGGAAATTTATCACAACTCGAGTAGTATTAGCTTCTGTAATAGATAACAACTTAGATTAAGATTGTAAAATTGTATTGTCTTACAAGAGAAAATAAGCTTGTTGTCTGATATGACAACCAGTGACAAAACCCAGTGCTATTTGAATTTGAACTTCAGCCCGCGGTCGAATTTCCAAATCAAAAAAACTAACAGCATAAACATAGATTCCAGCAAGTCAAAATCCCTGTTCATACAATGTTCTTTGAGCTGATGCTTCAACTGTTATGTAAGCTTTGTAAGTTTATGAACTCTCAAGCTTCCAGATTTCACCACCGATATAAAAGCTTCTCATTCGGAATCCCGAGATAGAAGCTTTCAATCAGAGCCGCATTCAGGTATCATTACGAGTTTTTTTCGATTGTAGAGTTGACAAGTACAAAAAAGGCAAAACAAGTGAAGACAGACTCACTCTATAATAATAAACAAAAAATCTGCGCGCTGGGCGGGCACAGTCTCATCGCGCTGACGAAAGTTAGAAATTCAGAATGGCGGATTCAATATGGTGGCTAAAATTTCTAAATTTTCAAAGCTTTGCTTGGAACTTGGTACAAGGGGATTTTCAATGCCGCTAATTTCAATTCAAATTTGATTCAATATCGCGGCAAAAATTTCTAAATTTTTACAGATTTGCCTAAAACTTGGTGAAAGAGTTTTTTTTAAAATGTGAGTCCTAGCGTCTCACATTCAGGGTGCTTTTTGGAATGAGTCCCTTGGCTTCTCATTAATAATCTGCATGCTTGTCAAACTCTTCTTCGTCGGTCATTTAGAGTTCGTCTAAGAGACATATGTTATACGATATGGTATTCATCATTTATTTTTAATGAATATATTCAGAAGTGAAATGGAATAAGCAGACTTATTATCAATAACTGATAAAACTTCTACACAATGCATCCAGCACTAAATTTTGACATATATGCGAATGGAAGACGAGTGAGCTCGGTCACGGTTCCGTTGAAAAAACTTCAACGCAAAAATATGAATATCAAGAAAATTTTCTTAATTTTGTATCCGGGATGTCTAAAAACGATTTTCTGATAAGATACAAAATCTTCGCCAGAACCATTCTTCAAAAAATCCATTTTTAGTTTTGAGAAATCGAAATCTCCACTTTTTTGGAGAACGAAGTGAGATATGGAGAAAATTTAAGAGAGAACAATTGTCTCTTAGAAAAATTGCAACAAAAAGACCCCCTTAATAGTTTTTAGTCTCACATCGTTTCAAGGACGTCTTTTCGTTGCAATTCTCCCCAGGAACACTTTTGCATTATCAACTATTTTCCATATATCCCTTCGTTTTCGAGTAAAACTGGAAATTTCGATTTTCTGAAATTAAAGATGGATTTTTTCAAAAACGTCTCCGGTGAAGATTTTGTTTTTTATCAGAAAACAGTTGTGAGAAAACCCAGATACAAAATCAAGAGAAATATTCTTGGCGTTAGCACCTTTGGGTTGAAGACATTTCAACGAAACCGCGCGGTTCATCTAATGCAGGCCACGATCCTTGCACCGTGCATATGCCCGCTTAACTTCATTTGCTAGTATCGTCGTCAAATGTCAAAAGTGGCAGAAGATGGCAAATAATCTGACTATTAACATCATGAAGAGCGTTTTAGAACCATAAAACTACAGATACAAGGAGGAACTTCGGGGAACTTTTAATTCAAAAAATGCCTATATTGTGAATTTTTTAAATGTATAAGTATCAAGTGAAGGAATTCAAAACCAAGCCAATATTCGTATTTCTTATTTACATCGCATTAATTTGTGACCACTCAAATGAGAAAGAAGGAAAATTGTAAGATTTGAATTCATAATCTTATGAACAAGTTTTTTGAACCGATTTCTTAAGCAACTGAAATTTAAAAAAAAGTTTTTTAGATTCGCAGCGTTCTCAAATGGAGGAAACTTGCTAAAAGATCATGAAATTCAGAAAAAGTTACTTCGACTCATCCACACTATGAAAAATGAGTATTTCACCAAAAATTTGAAGTTGGTTTTTGTCCACTTTTCGGTGTCCCTACTTCAAGTACTATATGCACCCAGATAGAACCTTATCATCTGGACAAATCGACTTCTTTTTTTCTATAATTTAATAAATGTTCCCTTGCAATCGCTGGGAAGCGTCTCGCACTCACGGGCAGTGACTGCATCAGTGAGTCAGACAAATCGGTCAAAGGCGTGGGTGTGGACCTCTCCGTATGGAGAGGGCTTTGGGGTCACGCATAAGCTTAAAAGGGGACGCAACGGGATTAGTCAAGCGTCAGGGACTCTTTCGGTCTCGATCCTAACAATAATAATAATAATGATAATAATAATGATAATAATAATGATAATAATAATAATAATAATATAATATAAAGGAGCCTCGGTGGCTCAGACGGTTAAGCGCTCGGATTTCCTATACTAGAGGTCCGGGGTTCGATCCCTGAGCCGGTACCTCTGGAAATTTTTC
>JAUMHM010000078.1:20024430-20038566 GCA_032362435.1 Melikaiella ostensackeni
CCGATTATAAAAAATGTTTCGAGGATTGGATCAAGCGCTGGCATAAGTGCGTTGCAGTCGATGGGGAGTACTTTGAATGGGACATTATCGATTATAATGAATAAACTTGTATTTTTCATTTTAAAAATATAGTCCTAAAACTTCTTGATCAAGGTGGTAATTCTTGGATTCTTGAAATCCCAAAAAATGTGTCGAAATCCTTTAAAATCCTTTAAAGTTACGAGTTTTCTTTTGAAGTATTTCGAAATCTATTAAAATCCTTTGGATTCCCTTAAATATCTGTTGCGATCCGCGGAAATCGTTCTTAAATCACTAAAATCCCTGAAAATTTGTCAAAATATTACGGTATCTTTTGGAATCCTTTGAAATCCCTTAAAATTCCATGATTTCTTTCGAAATACTTTGAAATAAAAATGCATAGGTAAGTATGAAAACCAAGCCAGAACCAAAGGAGTTATTGTTTTCGAATATAACCTCGAAAAACCTCATTTTTTAGTACGTGAGAGGAAAACATGTTTCTTCTATGTATTTCACGCCGCTGAATTAAAAAATAACCTTCAAAAAATATTGTTCAAGCAGCAATTTGTAGGCCAGTATCGTATTTTCATGGATTTCGAGTCGCGGAATCTAGTTTTCCAGTCAGATCAACATAATAACCAACAAATCTCAAGCATTATTCAAAAACGATACTTTATTACAACAAACTCCTCCTTAAAAAGGTTCCCTCATAATATTCTGCGTAAGAAAACTCACTCCGTTTCTTGTGAACCATGAGTTCTGAGCCTCTTCTGTTATGATTCATTCACAAATCGTCGAACTTAGGTGTCCATTTATTTGCATTCATTGAATTTACTCAAAAATTCAGCGTCAAAACCTGCTGATGCACTTGGTACTGGGAGTGATGACAACTGCCCTGAAAAGGGATGTATAGAATGATTCACCTCACAGCCCAGTCAGTAACAAAGCCAGCGAAGGCGCGCTGCCCTAGAGAGGACGTTAGGGTATGAAAATGAAGCCGTAGTGTGTCCGGCGATAAGTTGACACTGTCCCCATTAAGCCGGGAAGCCCTCATACTTAGCCCTGGGAAAGTATGAGGGTTATCACCCCCAGGACGGTGGACTCGCCTGAGATCGGGCCAGGATCCTTAACGTGCGGGCATTAAAATAACCATGACTTCCAAAAATAAAAATAAAGACTTGAAAAAAACGCACACTTGTGTAAACAATCAGGATCAATTTTGTTAAATTTGTACGAAATACGAAATCCCAAAATATCGGGAGAACAATACTGAAAAAATTTGGTACATGTCTGCAAAATGCTTTAACGTCAGTTGTCCAAAACGAGGTGAAAGCTGAACTCCTCATATTATATGCTCCGCTTGTCATGCAATGTTGTACAAATGCATAGATAGTGGAAACAATGAAAGCTTGAAGTTTACTGTACCAGCAATCTGAAAAAAAAACCGCAAGATGAAAGGGGTTACTATCTCTGCTTGAGCGATGCGAATAAATGGAAAATCTTCAACAAAAAATCAGTTACTTATGATGCAGTCTCTTCGGTAATAGAACCACAAATGAAAAATACTCCAGACATTTCAGTAAACGCTGGCACCTCTCATTACAACACTAAAAAAGGAAAGCATTGCAAGAACATGAGAAATGCATAAGCAGTAGTGAAGATTCCAATACTGAATGTAAAACAACCGATCACGAATGCATTTTACGAAGATACACTTACAAAGATGAAGAGAAGAGGTTATGTACAGACTCTTTTAAACGAAGCCTGAAGGCCGTCTTATTGCATAACACAAACGTATACGCATCGATACCAATATCTTATTCAACAAAACTTGAAAAAGTTCACAGTAATATGAAAATCATCTTGGAAAAAATCAAGCACGACCAACATAAATGGCAAATTTGTGGAGATTTCGTTGTTCTTTCATTGCTTCTGGGACAGCAATCAGGAAGTACGAAGTATCCTTGTTTCTTGTGCTTATGAGACAGCCGGGATTGTGGTCATCATTTCCAAAAAAAAATTGGCCAAAAAGAATGTCGCTGGAAAGAGGATCCAGAAACGTCATCAATGACCCATTAATTGAGCCATCAAAAGTCAAGTCTCTTGACGGAAGTACCAATCTCTGATACAGTCGATATTATTTAATCTTTTGCAAACTTCCCTTCCAATCTCATACCTCTGATAAAACACTGTTTTAATAAATAATACTTACTTCTCTTTCAATAACCAATTCTGCGAATAAACCTCAGGAACAACAATGGGATCTCCAACCTCATCTGTAATAGCCAACATCTTTATGGAACATCTAGAAACTAAAATTTTCAACCAATCCAAGCTCAAGCAGGAATTTTGGTGCCGTCACGTTCACGACACTTTTGTCATCTGGGGACATGGACTAGATGAACTACACAAGTCTGCCGATTTCAGCAGTCGATTACACCCTAATATCCAGTTTACCTCAGAAATTGAACAAAACGGAAAATTGCTTTTCTTAGACGTACTAGTTTACAAAAGATCTGATAAAACATTAGGACATGAAGTCTACAGAAAACCCACCCATACAAAGAGATACCTACATGCCTCCCCCTACCACCACCAATCTCAAAAATAATCGGTCATCAACTTCCTTGTATACAGAGCTGTCTCCATAACAGATAAAGATGACTTACAAAAGGAATTACAAAACGTTAAACAAATCCTCATAAAGAACGATTACATAAACAAACAAATTGATAAAGCAATAAGAAAATACACTCAAAAAAACAAGGCAACACAACCTACTAAAGAAAGGGAGAGAAAAACGACCACCATCCTACCCTACATCCAAGGTTTCACAGAACAAATAGGCAGAATTCTCAACAAACACAACATCCAAACATATTTGAACCACTTGCGAAAATAGGAGAACTTCTAAACAACCCTAAAGATAAAAAGACACCTCTCAGTGATCCGAGAGTATATAAAATCGTTTGCTCTTGTGGCAAATTCTATATTGAAGAAACCGGGAGAGCGGTGAGCCAACGTATGAAAGAACATGAAAGTAAAGTCAGGCTAAAACATTTCACGTAATCAGCACTAGCCAGGCATCATATCGAAACAAGACATAGCATTTTATTTGACAAAACAATCGTCATCGCAAAAACATACAATTTTTTCCTAGAAAACATAAAGAGTCAATCAAAATCTTCAAACACTCTAATAACATCAATAGGGACAATGGATATAATACCAATCCGATTTGGCTTTCCGTCCTCCCGGTTTTTTGAAAAAGACTTGATTGGCCAATCAGGTTCAACCAGTCCCCACGGTGGGCGCTCTGGCCAATCACAGGCATCGTAGAGAGTACATATAAGAACAACATAACCTAAAGCTTCAGTTCCAGGTTATCCCTGAAGAAGTGAACTGCAATGTTTACGAAACGTCGGAAAGATTCGTAGTTTTGCACACGATTGAAACCCAAAACACCTCCTTTGATCATAATGAATCATCGTGGAAGCATTAAATCTATTATTAATGTGATTAATGTTGACGTTTTAGGATTGCCTGGTAATTATTTGAAATAATTTCGTTAGCAATGTACTAGAAATATAAAATGATGTGTGACCATGTTAAGCTAGCGAATGCTAATGTAGAAAACATAGAATTTTTGGAAAATCATTGTTTATTTTTTTATAAAATTGATACTATTGTTGCGTCATGGTCTACTCGAGCGTAATCGCCTGGCCCTATATGTCATAGTGTCATTCTTTGCTCTTTATTTTTATCCAATTTTATCGTGATTAAGACCTATTAAAATCACGTGTTCTACTGTTCATAAGCAATAACATTGCAGAAAATATTCTATTTATGAAGTAAACTATTTGTTAAAACAATTTACAGTAAAAATTATCATAGTTTGATAAAACTCGTGAGTGATTCCTATCATTTTATCCAATTAATATAAATTAAAACTATTATAGGAAACTATATTATATAATATTATTACATTAAAGTTGTATATGAATTGCCGGTAAATTTCTATAAATTCTCAAATATTTCCCTAAAATTTCCATACATTCCCATAAATTTCAAAATTCTTGTATTTTCTTCCGGCCCGTTAAGGAAATAACATTTTTTGGTGTTGAACATCATCAATAAGTTTAAATTTAGCTTATATTGTGGAAAAAAATTCAACAATTTCGATGCTCAAGTTCTACGCTACACAGAGAATCACCCACATGTGAACTTAAACTCTGTAATGGTAGGATTATCGCTCAATTAATTGATAGTAGAAAAATATTATAAAAAGCTTACCATTATGATGTCGGCATTTTGTAGAGCGTAGGTGTTCGATGATCGAGTCAAGGGGCTTTCGACCACCGCTGGTGCCACCCCCACAGCTCCCAGGGGAGTCACGTTCCAGCTCGTCCGCCAGGTTGTCACGATTCTATAACAAGAAATGAAAAAATTGTCCTGTAATTTATAGCTGATAGATTTTCAATCTATACTTAGAGTCCAATTAAATATTTATAAGTCTATGAGAAATCCGGTTTAAAATATCTCTTATAAAATTTATATTAGAAGGATTTTGAAAACAATTTAAAAATAATTGAAAAATGTAATGCGAAACAATATTCTAAATTTCGAATTCTCAAAATTTCAGGTGAAATACCCCTCTGAGAAAAATATTTTCTTCAACACATGCGCGAAAACCGCGATGTTACGGCCTGCCGCCGTAACAACTACAAGATTCTCCGTCGAAGGCAGCATGTCCGAGTTTTCCACCATGCGTTGAAGAAAATATCGTATGCACCACGAGATGAAGCAGGCGAATTTTATCCCTAGATGCATAATACACTATTTTTGGAACAGGCCCATGGGAATTGTAATATTCCGCGCATGTAAAGCGAAACGAAAATGCCTTATTCCTATCTAGTGACCCTATTTATCTCTCATTCCTATCTTGCGGGAGTTATTTCTTCACGCCGACAGGTATTGTCAACACCGAACCTCCGTAATTCATCATTGGAGTATCACGATTTCCAAACACATCTGTTCCAAAAAATATCGTGTGCAACTGCAGGAAAGTGCGATTTTGACTCATGTGATTTCTGCCCTCACTCCGCTCGGGCATCAAACTTCACACTCGTTGGAATCACTCACTTGCCTCCCTAGTCACATAATATACTATTGTTTCATAAAAAAATTCTTATGGCAGATGAAACTCTCGTGACCCTTAAAAAGAAAACTGCCATAGGTTAAATTGCACACTTTCTCGAAGCTGCATAAAAATACGAAAATTATTTCCGTTCAATCCCTTGGTAGAATCCGAAGCAATTCAATCAAGATAGCGGTTAAAGATCAAAATTATTATATCATAAACGCTCATGCTGTCACTTGTGTCAAGTCATGGAGTTACGACTCCGTATGAATTTCACTCTTGAATGCAGGTCTTCTTACAACCAGATCGGATCGATTTCTCCGTGACACGATGGTGTCGTTTTTGCGATATCAAGCACCTCAGGGCATCTCTGAACGAACCTTAAAGAGACGTTTAGACTCCACTAACGCGGATTTTAATGTCGCGAAAGAGGAGGGCAAGTGACCGTTACCAAGAAGTCGTTAAGACTCATCGTTAAGTCAATTATCCGTAAACGTTGATGAGTGACAAAATAGGAATAATCCTTTGTCAATGCACTTCAATTCTGCCCTGTAGAAAAATAAAAGTCTTATTTTCAAAGTATAATCATAAAAAAATCATTTTAGTAAAAGATAGAAAGGATAGGTGGAAGAGAAGCGGAAAAAGTTTTAATGCAAGCGCATCTTCTATCATCCATGGCGTAACTCAATGTTTTAGCGCCGTACGTAAGAGAGGTGTGAGACCTCGGAAGCCGTAAGTGTCAGTTATTAAATCTTAGGCTAAGTTAATGTTAATGAAGTATCTAAAATAGCCAAAAAAATCCTGGAGTGTCAGTAGCAAAATATGTCTAATACCTGGAGTCATATTTTATTCATTATTATTTTTAAGCTATAAAACCTCATTTAGTTTTTAGAAACTTAATCCTGCTATTCTTATTAGTTTTGCTTTGATATTAGAGTAAAAACAGTCTCATTAGGGTCCCGTTAGGGTTCCGAATAAATTCCTACTAAAGTATTGGGTATGAGAGAATTCAGTACCGAAATGCCAACTTTTCTTAAAATTGTTTATGAGTCTGAATTTAAAAGGTACGAAATTACTAGAAGAATCCCATTTTATTGTTCATAAGCATAATCAATAAATCCTATCAGCAATACTTGGTATGTCACCTACTTAATTTTTGACTTGGGAGATCACTGAAATGACAACAAAATTTACAATGAGTTTTTTATTTGTATTATCTTATCTGCGGTGAAAAATAAGTTTCCAAAATGTTTCAGTTTTTTAAAGAGAACAGGTTCTTGAATTCACGCATGACATTTCAAAAGTTTCTCCAGTTAGATAATGACGATCCCCGTAAAGGGGAGTATGGAAAGTTTCGAAAATTTGTGAGAAGTTTTGAACATTGATAGAAATGTTTGGGAAGGTTCGAAACTTTCTGAAATTTATGAAAATGCTTGCAGCTTTTGGAAATCTGAGGATCTTTTGGCGGATAATGGAAATTTATGAAATTTTCTGAGCTTGTCAGGTTTTACTCAGGGTTGAGAATTCTTATCACATTTGTGAAGTAGTGAATGGTCTTATCCCATCTTAAAGGTCAAACTACAGGAGACTGGTGCCCTCAGTATACAACACAAACCGATTATGACTCTTTTAGTTCTGACTTTGTTTTCATATTTTCCTTTGAATGACCAAAGTTTGGTGGTACTAACATTAGGAATGAACACTTCACCTTATGATGATCTAGCTGCTTAGCTTGGACACGATTTTATACTTATGGAAATTATTTCATATATACCGGGAACAAAAAAAAGGGATGTGAGAAAAGAAAGATAGAGAATGGACTGGAACTTTGGTCAGGCGTAGATAATGAATCACATGGTAGCCAAGGAGTCGTTCTGATTATGCATGAGAGAGAAAAACAGCATGCCAAAAAATATGAATGTGTCTCGTTAAATGATATTATACGTACTTGCGATCCTGCCGAAAGAATCATTTTACTCGAAGACTTGAGTGGCTGGGTTAGAGTTGAACAAGAAGGTAACGACAGGTTACTCGGTCATTTTGGAGACCCAAAAACGAACGGTAACGGAGCGAAATTGATTAGCTTATGATTATAAAAAGGCTCACTTATTACGAATACTTGAATAAAGAGTATGGTTCTTAAGATTAACGTGAATAAAATCATAATTATTGTGTTTGAAAGAATGAGTGAGAAAACGGAATGAGCATTGCCCAACACGAAGAAAGTATAGCACAAGTTGATGATTTTGTGTACATTGGAAGTTTATTTACTGCTGACAGCAAGATAGATGCAGAGATATACAGACGTATGAACGAGGGTATCAAGATTATTGGCAGAGTAAGAACTATAACTAGAAGTAAAAATGTAACGAATAAAGCGAGACCTGGATGTAGCAAGAAAAGAATAGGAATTTAAAAAAAAACGGTTGGCATACAATTCTTGTGGAATATGTGCAGTAAAACGCTAATGGACACAGTGAGTAATGAGTGAGTCCTCAAAGAATGTGGTGTAGAAGAAACATTGATTGACAAGAGTAAAAGAAATTTTCTGAGATGGTTTGGTCATGTTGAGAAAATGGATGAGGGACGTTTCACGATGCAAGTGTATTTAGGTAAAGTGAGTGGTAGCGTGCCCAAGAGTAGACTGAAGAAAGAATGGTGAGAATGTGTGAATGAGACTCTGAAGCGAATAGATATAGAATCGTAGAAACACAAGAGCTTGCACGAAGGAAGAAAAAGATGTATGTGAGCATAAGGACGTATGAAGGACAATTGTTCATAATAAGAAGAGTGACGCCTGAAACGAAAGATTTTTGATACTAATGAACCCTCGTGAGGAGCTTTGATTGCTGGATATGGTTCGGGTAGAGAAAAACGATCTTCCTATGGGTTTATTAGTCAGTGTAGTGTTTATGTGTGAGTTGTGATGTATGATGGCTCTGTGAAGCTCTTCACCTGAGGTGATTGCTAGAGAGGTTGATAAGTGACTCGTGTCGAAGCGATGTTGTGGGACGAGTGTGTCATTTGAATAAACAACACGCGATGACTCCTAGATTGATCTAAAACCTATTCCTTCTACTACACATTTCTTGTTTACCCTTACCACATAATTGCCTTGATGCCCGATAGTATAACGTAGGTATATCCAAACGACTTACGCTTACCCCGAAATGTATTTAGGTTAATGATATAATAATAATAATAAATAATAAAGCTATCTTCAGTCTCGATTTGTCAGTACTGGATTAATAAGACATAATTATCTGCAAAGAGTCAAAGTTGACAAGTGTCTTATTTTCAAGTAATTAGATATTCAATAAACTCTAACATTATATAGATATTCGATAAAATCGAGAGTTTCTCGTATGACATTTGCTAGTTTCTCAATCCGGAAGTACAAAATTTCGTAATAGATACTGTTCTTGATGGACACGCTTGAGGGCTCACGTCAGACGTATTGGTTTCTCCATTATTTCTAGGCAAAGCTGAACAAGTCAAAGAACCACCTTGACAAACCTTTCGTCTTCGGTTATACTCAAGAGTCGCGAGTTGTATAGCAAACAAGAGAGACGAGCGGCAGGCCAGCGGATCTGTCGACACTCTTAGGCAAGTCTTATAGGCTTCTTGCGAAAGATCCTATCGTTGCGGTTGCAAGAACTTGATGACACTCGAAGGTGCTTCAGTGTCTTTCCGCTACGGGTGCTGCTTCTTGTGCTCACGTGATTTCCCTGCCAAGAGAGTCGATCTTCACCATAACTTCACCAACAACGACGACAACGTTCTTCGGTAATTACCGGTAGAGTAGTACCTTCGGTTCGAGGGACAGGTGGCAGGCTGCGATTTTACATGGAATACTCGTCCACACACTTCCGTCTTCTCTCGTCACTTCCTTGTCTGTCTTTTGCCATGATATGCTGACTTTTACATGGCGAATTTATACATGTAGAAACAGTTGCTTTTATAGTCGGGTTCAATTTACAGTATTATAGGGAAAACTATGCAAGCGTAGGTCACTAAAATTTCAAAAAAAACTTATATAGGGTAACGGAACCAATTACCAAGGGGAATCCTATTGTCCGAAGTCAAAGATAAAATTTTTTCTATTTTCACTATTTTTGTACATACACTTGATCAGTGATGCTAACTAACCGCGACTTTTTCAACTGCGAAGGCGTCGCATAGCGAAGGAGCGACGAAGAGATCATCCGTTTTCTCCCTTACTACTCCATCATTGCGTGACGCCTGCGCAGTTGAAAGAGGCGCGGTCCATTAGCACCACTGCACTTAATTTTAATGATTCAGAAGTTTAACGGAGACTCATTTAATTACTTCTTTTAAAACAAGAACATATTCAGGTTTTTAGAAGAAATCAACTGTTTCCTTCACAAATGCTTATCTAATTAGCTTATCTAATCTTTTAACTATTTTCTTCTGAAAAAAATTAATAAAATCCAGAATTTTCTTGATTTAAATGTTTCTAAGAAACAATCTCAAAGTACCTTTCTCACAGCTCTCTTTGAAGAATAGGTCAATCGTCTTTGGTGAAAGACGTAGAGACGAAATCACTCTTATTACTATACAGTTGTAAACTATCACACATGAACTCCCAATTTAAATCGATTTAATCGGGAAAATATCGCAAATTCTTCAATATATATATTTTTCAAATCGAATCGTAATTCAATATCACTGAATGACACTTTCGGATTCCGTAGGGTGCAGAAAGTTGGCAAGATGCATTTTTCGTGAAAAGTAAGCAAACTGAACTGACAGGAAGGCATATCTTATAATGTTCGGCAATTGTAATGTTCGAGTCCATTCAGTGATACCAACCTAAATAAGAAATTTCTATAATGACATTCTTTTGAAAGAATTCACCGAGTTAAAAAAGTATTTTAATAATAAAAAATAATAAACGAGAGAGTCTTCGTTTTCAGACATATTATTCTCTAAGTTGCAAACGTTGATTACAAAGCAGAGACTTGCCAAGTGAAATATTATTTCGATAAAAACTGTTCAAATGTGATGGTCATACTTTTTTGATTTCATGTCGGAAATCTGTTCTTTGAATCTCAAACATTTAATATTTATAATATTTTTACAAACTTTCGTCCAGTTGTCCTGAACATTGTTTCAAATGTTGTGATCAAAAGCTTAGCGAATTTTTTTTTACAACTTCTGATGAATTAAAAAGACCTACTCCAAAAAATGACCAACTCCACAAAGTGACCTACTTTTGTAAAGTTTTTGCAATTGGAAACACAAGGTTGTTGGAGAATTTCGATTGCAAAATTCGAAGCCATTTCTAAGCTCTTTCCAGACCAATTTTTTCGAAAATTCCATACGCTTGATTTACAGAATTAATCCATTAAATTCAGGAACTTTTACAGGAAGAAAATACATATACACATCTAATCGTAATTCTTTTTAAACATGAACACTTTTAAAGTCTCATTCTCTTCAAGATCGGAAACTTTATCAATTACAATAAAATTAATCAATTTCGTTCACAGATAAATTTTATCTAGAAATACTTTTAATCCCCAAGTTTTTCTACTCTTTAAATGATTTGAAATTAAATTCGCTTTGAAATTCATCGGGGTCGATACCGTTATTTTCTTCAAGTTGAAGGAATCTACTTTGAAATATTTCTTTCTCCAATTCTAGTTTCCGGTAACTTGAATTGCCTAAATAGAAAAAAAATTTATTGTTATTCTCCATTTTACAAATTCAACTTTCATTCCTTTCGATACTCGAACCTTTTCTATTACACTTCTTCTTAAGGTATTTTTATAACAAATATTGCAAAAAATTTAATTAATACTTTCCAGAATCGCAACATTATAATGATCGTATTTTTTAAAAGAGAAAAAATTGTTGTTAAAGAAAAAAGTCTAAGACATAAAAATAGGTAATTGCACCATTTTATTCCTTAGGAATTTTTTTTTAATGCTTCTTACCAATTTTCCAACAATTATTCGCTTTTAATGCATGATATCTGATTCTGTCGGTGAAAAGATTCCCTACGAATTAAACATGTTTCACTTCATATTTTACATAGTTTGTTTGAAGGCTGAAAATAATTGAAGAAACGTGTCAGTTTTCTTAAAAATTGGATTCACTTAAGTTGTAAAAAATCTTTTTAAGGACAAAGTGAGCCGTTATTGATTAAAATCACATAATTCCAAAAAATTTGGTGAGAAACGATTTGAAAAAAATTGATCAAAGAAGAAAAATTTGTTAAGTAAATGATTTTTTTAAGTTCAAATTTTCAAAATAAAAAAATCGTATCACTATTGAGCAACTTCGTCATTAATACGTAACATAGTGATATTTAAAAATATATTTATTATGTATAATAATAATTTCAATCTAAAATTAATCCTTTAATTATCGCTTTCAATTCGGAATTGTACGAATGTAAAATTGTGAAAGTTCATTATATGATGTGATTTGATAGAATCAGTTTTCTAAAAGAAAGAATAAATTTGCAATACAAATGGTTTTTTTGCTTTTGACTTTATTGCAGAATTGAAACCCTGCACAGTAAAAATTCTAGTTTTTGTTACGACTTGTTTTTGTTACACCATAATTTAACCTCACTGTTAGACTTGAAGCTAGGTTTGAGCCCATTTTTTGTCTTGAAACAAGACCAATATTCTCAATTCAAAACTAGTTTTTTTTGTGTGGATCACAATCGATTATGAATCTTTTTTTTATTTCAACGAAAAAGCACCAAATGGACATGAAGAATGTGGCCCTCCATTTGATATTAATAGTTCAATCCAAACAAGATTTTAGAAAATTGAGACTTATTCCCTGCGACATTAATCTTTTAAGATACCACATTATATACATATAAGGTATTTCCATAACACCTTTATTCCGCGGTTTCCAGCTGCGGGATATAACCTGATTCAGGAGTCCGACCGAAAGACGATATTTCGCTGATGAGCCCCGAAATACGCGGTCCGACCTGCAGAATTAATTTTGAGGACAGAAACCATACACCAAGGTCTGATCTAACATACAGCAATCAAACATCTGCTCTCAGACAAAGGATACAAAAATCCGAAAATTTGCCCAAAGCATTTCTAAGAACATAAAACCTAATATTTTTTAAAGATCGAAATGAAATCTACTTTCTTGGGAAAGTTTTTCTTACTAAAGAAGAACACCCAAAAAGTTCACAATTCAAAAATAGACTTTGAGACTATCTGTTTTTTCGGCTCATTAGAGACAGATGTACAAAAAATGTACACAATAGGAAGAAAAAAGAGGGAGAAAAAAAAAGAGTCAACCAAAACGATCCTCACACTCTTTTTTTTCTCCTCTTTTCTTATAATACTGGGGACCCAACATGTTTCGAATCCAATTCAGATTTCCTCATCAGGGGTCATTTATAGGGAAAACAACAGGTATAAAGTTGATAAATTGTTAGATTAGAAAAATATTGCTTTTACCTAGAAATAAAACAGATATGATTGATAGTAATTTTAGTTTTTTTGGTACATATTCCATACATTACTTGAAAAATGAAAATTTGACATAAGCGAATAATTCTGAATAAATCCCAAATTCGGATCCCTTGAATTTTTTATTGGAAATTGATTCCGGGCGAAACTGTCATTTTTTCGGCAGTATCGTCCCAACCCCAAACTCTTGTAAAAGACAGGTGTTAGAACATTTTCAAGACTTCATGGAATTTATTCAGATTATTTTAGCCTTTAAAATCAAGATTTAGAGAATACATACTTCTGATAAATTTATTTAGTTTTTTTGAGTACCAATATGACATTATGATTAAATTTACAAAATGTTCAATAAAGCCAAGAATAGAGTAGATATCAGAAAATCTAGAATAGATACAGAAAAACACATAAGCATCTGAAAAATTATAGGATTCTAAAAATAAGAAACATAAATGTTAGTCAAAATACAGCACACAATGATACATGATAAGATATGCACATATTGTTAATGTGGCACCTTCCTAAGAATATCTTTTTTCGTTGGCAACGAGGGTATCGTTTCTTTTCACTGAATGTATGTAAAAACCTACTGGCAACCTTATTTTTTGATAAGTACCAGGCTAACATTCTAATGAGTTGTAAAAAATTTTTTAAAAACTGAAAAAACTGAAAGTATATTAATCATATTTGAAATAAAAAATAACTGTGAAAAATTATAAGATTAGAGAAAATGTAAATAACGTACTCAATGGTACATAATGTGCACATATTGTTAGTGTGGTATCTTCTTCAGAAAACCATTTTTTTTAGGTAACGAGGGTATAATTTCATCGAATGAATGCATGTAAAACCTATGGCAACCTTATTTTTGATAAGTAGCAGGTTAACATTTTAATCAGTTATAAAATTGAAAATTGTATGTAAATCCTCATGGCAATCTTATTTTTTGATAAGTACCAGGTTAAGATTTAAATAAGTTGTACAATTGAAAAACCTAAAAAAATTATTACAAGATTGGTGTACACCGAAAATGGAAAATGGAGGTAAAAGATCTAAGTGCCGAGATCAAATTTTGTGGGCTGATTTAGAATAAATCTATTCAGATAATTCAATTTTTGCAAACGAAAAAGGTAAAAATCCAAAGCAATAACACATTTCTAAATAGTTACAAACGTATTCAATTTTTTTTTCATATCTGAGTAAAATAGATATCTTTTGGTAACTTGAGTTAATCGTTAAGTATCTCAATTAAAAGAAATCTTAAGTATTCAAAGGCAACCCTGCAGACTGGAACCAATCTTTGCTTAATGTCTCTCTCTTGAAATTTCTCAAAGATCGAAATAAAATCTATCTTCTTATGAAAATTTTTTGTGTACTGAAAAAGAACATACAAAAACTTCACAATAGAAAAGTAGACTTTGAGACTACCTGTTTTTGCGGCTCATTAGAGACAGATGTACATTCAGAATTATTCGCCTATGTCAAATTTTCAGTTTTCAAGTAATG
>JAUMHM010000078.1:20039696-20054009 GCA_032362435.1 Melikaiella ostensackeni
AGGAAGATGCCATACTAACAATATGTGCATATTATGTACCATTGAGTACTTTATTTACATTTTCTCTAATCTTATGATTTTCTACAAATATTTTTGATTTCAAACATATTTAATATACTTTCAGTCTACTATATTTTTGAATTTTTCTAAGTATACTCGTAATATAATTAAAATGTCATCCTGGTACCTGTTATAAATATAATAATGTTGCCAGAAGGGTGTACATAATTTGACATATCGTTTTTGTTTTTAATCAAAACTAAATCTCATATTTTAATATTTAAAATATTTTACTACCTCATTATTGTCTCTTTGGAATAAATTCTGAATCTTGATATTTCGGGCTAAGACTTTCTGTATAGCTTCCTAAAATCTATTGGCATTCTTCGAAAATATGATTTTTACGAGGGTTTAGGGCTGGTTATTCTCTCTAAAAAAAAAATGATGAAACGTTTTTGTTTGTCAAAGTGGCTATACAGACGAGTCAGTCGTAGAAATGCTCTCCCTCAGTAAGGTCCGTTTTCCTCTGAATTTCTTCCCGTGTGAAGAATTTTCATTAAAATTTGAAAAAAAATTCATATTAAGAAAGTTGAATCATGTTTCTATTTTTAAAAATAATAATAAAGTAAAACAAAATTTGCAAAACATTTTTGAGAAATAATTGAAATTTTTGTTTAATTAGTGTTGTGGTGAAGTGTTTGCCGAACTTTGGATTACAAAATTTTGGATACTATACGCAGGAAGTTATATTTAAAAATTATTTTATTCTTTTTTATTTTCATCGTTTTGTTAATATAATTTTCACTATAATTGATAAAAAAAAATTTGGCGGAATGTGATTTTACGAAATATATTACTGAAAGTCCTGTATAGAAGTATCACATGAATTTATTCAGTTAGTAAAAACTTAGATTGGATAAATTGTAGAAGGGATTATTGATAGAATGCAAGTTTCATGGTTTTTCTAAAACATGTATTTCATAATAATAAGAAAATATGTTTTGACCTCAACAAAATAAGATAACAAAGTAACCTTAAATGAGAATATCAGTAGCTTAATAAACATATTTGAATTTTAGTTACAAAGAAAAGCTGCCATGCGCACACGCAGAAAAAAAATCTGTTAGTGTTACAGAGGTCCTACGTTGAAATAGTGATAGCATGGCTTTTCTGTAGAGCTCACAGAATTTTCTGTAATCTTCACAGAATTTCTAGCTAGCTTACAGTCACACAAATATTTCCTGTAAATATTACAGAAATTTTCAGTAAATCATACAGGAAATTCTGCAAATTTCACAGGATATTCTGTAAACATTGCAGAAAAATGTATGCTGTCACCTTTTGTAAGATTAGCAGACACTTTTTTCTCCTTGCATATACACTATTATTATATGTTTCATTACCCATAACTGTAGTTACCCCAAAAATTACCCCTGACGAGGAAGTCTAAATTGGCTATGAAACATGTTGGTCCCCAGTAGTATAAAAAAGGCGGAGAAAAGAAAGAGTGCGGACATGGTTTTGGTTAACTTTTTCTTTTTTCTCCTTCTTTTGTCTTCCTGTTGTGTACATTTATTGTACATCTGTCTCTAATAAGCCGAAAAAAACAGATAGTGTCCAAGTCGATTTTTGAATTGTGAACTTTTTGGGTGTTCTTCTTCAGAACACAACAATTTTCATGAGAAAATATATTTTATTTTGAAATCTTCAAGAAATTTAAAAGAGAGATATTAGGCAGAGATTGGTTTCAATCTGCAGGGTTGTCTATGAATATTTACGATTTTTTTCAATTGAGGTTGTTAATAATTAACTTGATTTATCAAAAGATATCTACTTTACTTAAATATATTTTAAACATTTGAGAACGTTAGTAGTTTTTTAGAAATGTGTTATTGCTTTGGATTATTACCATTTTCTTTCTGAAAAATGGAATTATCTCAATAGATTGATTCTAAATCAACCCATAAAACCTAATATCCATATAAACAAATTGTATAGCCTATACAAAAATGAGTAAACTTTATATCGTTCAAATAAGTTTATTTTCCAGGATGCAGCCATTTTTCCAATCTAGATAATGTTGAGCAAAGATAAGATCTGCCTTTAGATTCTTTTTCAAAAATTGCCCCTGAGTTGCACCCATTCATCATCTCAGAATCAAAAGGGAAATTCTGCGGCGTCTTTAGACTAGTTTCCTTATTTCAGCTTTCCGTCAAGTCATTCATTATCAATCAGTTTCGAAGCGTGAAACGACAAATTTCGAAGGCGAAACTCAAGAAAGGAATCTGCCGGTCGTTTAAAACGATTGCACGAGCGGCGATTATGCTTTTGCCTAGCGCTTCTTTCGTTGTACTGAGGAGGCAAAGGCGTAAAAAAATGAGAAAAATAGCGCTCATAAACTGCTAGCACAAGAGAATAGCGGCCGCGAAGATCGGCTCAGAGGCAGTAAAGCACAGCTTAAACTTTAAAGAGAATGAGTAGATTGTACTATAATGCACTATGTACGATGTACGTCGAAGCAACACGGTACTAAATGGCTGGTCAGCCACTCACCTTCTGCATAAAGGAGACTGACGACATTAGTGCCACATTAGTGTGTACCACTCGTCGACCAGCTGCCCAGTGGGAAAAAAATAACTTTTTTGATTCAAAATAACATTCAGCCGACAAATATAAACCGATTTGCACGTCGAAAATCCGGAAAAGACTGATTTTTTATTTACTCTCAAAATCTTTTCATAAATAAACAAATAAAGCAGAAAAAATGGCCATTTTTTCTATTTGAGGTTTCTGGTGCTTGTGAATAATAGAAAAATTGATGCAATCACTTTCTTTTCATAGAGTAACATTAGTTGAAGATTTTTCGTCATGATATAAGGAACAAAAATATTTTTTATGAACAAATTACTTGTTGTCTATGATCTTAAATAATTTGACGTATTTTAGAATTATATTTTAAGAAATTTGGATAGAAACAATATTATAATAAAGACAATTTCTCTTGAAATGATTTTTGTTAATTTTATAAACAAATTTTATAAAGATATGCATGAATCGGGCATATTCGATTTTTTTTTAATGTCAGTCTTTCCATTTGGCTGTACCATAGTAATTGAATTTTATTATTAAATTAATAAAATAAATCATAAAATCGATTAACTCATTGTGAATGTTGCTGAAATGATCATGAACTTCACAATTAGAACAACTAACACGAAAAGAAGCAAATTATTACGTCGACGAATGCCCGCATAATGCATTTGTTTATTACATTTGTTTCGAAAAATCATAAAATTTATCAACTAATTGATTATGTTGCTGAAATCATCATGAACTTCTCATTTAAAAGAGCTGACATGGTAAGAAACGAGTTTTTTCCTCCACAAATGCGCGAATAAGGCATTTGATTATTAAATTTGTTCTAAGAAATCCTCAAGTTTATCAACTAATCATGAGTGTTGCTGAAATTACCATGAAGTTCCCAATTAAAAGCACTGACATTGCAAAAAAAATTTTTCCGTCGACAAATGCCTGAATAATGCATTTGTTTATTAAATTTGTTTTATAAATCCTGAAATATATCAAATAATTATGAATGCTATTGAAAGCATCATGAAGTTATTAATGTTGCGAAAATTATCATGGAGTTCACAATTAGGATGACTGATATTTGAAAAAAAAGATTTTTCCGTCGACAAAAGCACGAATAATGTTTTTCTTTATCCAATTTGTTTGAGAAAATCCTAAAATTTATCAAGAAATTATGAGTCTTGCTGAAATTATCATGAAGTTACCAAGTAAAACGTCTGACATTGAAAGAAACGAATTTTTCCGTCAAAAAATACCCGAATAATGCATTAGTTTTGAAAGATCCTGAAATTCGTAAACTCATTATTAATGTTGCTCAAATTATCACGAAGTTCCCAATTTAAAGGACTGACATGGAAAGAAACGAATTTTCCCGTCGATAAGTGCCTGAATAAAACATTTGTTCATCCAATTTATTTTTAAAAATCCTGAAATCTATCTACTAATTATAAATGCTGCTGAAATTATCATGAAGTTGCCAAATAAAAGGACTGATATTTTTAAAAAAACGAATTTTTCCGACGACAAAAGCCCGGGTAATGCATTGCTTATTAAATTTGTTTTGAAAAATCCTAAAATTTATCAACTTATCATAAGTCTTGCTGAAATTATCATAAATTTTCCAATTAAAACGTCTGTCATTGAAAGCAACGAGTTTTCCCGTCAACTAATCCCCGAATAATGCATTTGTTTATTCAATCTGTTTTGAAAAATCCTTGAATTTGTGAACTAATTATTAATGTTGCTAAATTTATCATGAAGTTTCCAATTAAAAGGACTGACATGGAAAAAAACGAATTTTTCCGTCGACAAATGCCTAAATAATGCACTTGCTTATTAAATTCGTTCAAAAAGTCCTCAAATTTATCAACTAATTATGAATGTTGCTGTCTTTGCAATGAAGTTCTCAATTAAAAGCAATGACATTGAAAAACGAATTTTTCCGTCGACAAATGACCGAATAATGCATTTTTAAATTGAATTTGCTTCAAACATCCTACAAATTTTAAAATGATCATGAATGCTGCTGAAATTATCATGAAGTTCCCAATTGAAAGTTTGTGAAGATCTTGTAATAGGTCACCTATGAGAAGCAATCAAGGTATCAGTATCAAGGAAGTCAGGTTACACGCTATTGTACATGTCTAGTAATCTACTTGCTAGAATCCTATCAGCAGGCCCGACCACTTCACAGTGGGAAAAAATGACTTTTTTGGTTCAAAATAAGATTCAGCCAATAAATCTTGAATTAATTATTTAATGCATTAAATGCATTAAAAATCGATAAATGCCAAAATAATGCATTTGTTCATTAAATTTGTTTTAAAAAATCCCAAAATTTATCAACTAATTATGAATGTTGCTGAAATTATCATGAAGTACCCAATTAAAAAGGCTGACATAAAAAGAAACGAATTTTTTTGTCGCCAAATGCCCGAATAATGCATCTTTTTATCCAATTTGTTTTGAAAAATCCTAAAAGCTATCAACCAATTATTAACTTTGCTGAAATTGTCACGAAGTACCCAATTAAAAGGAATGACATGGATAGAAACGAATTTTTTCCGTCGACAAATGCCTAAATAATGCATTTGTTTATTAAATTTGTTTTGAAAAATCCTAAAGTCTATCAACCAATTATCAACTTTGCTGAAATTATCATGAAGTACAAATTAAAAGGACTGACATGGAAAAAAAAGAATGTTTTCCATCGACGAATGCCCGAATAATGCATTTGTTTGAAAAAATCTTAAGATTTACCAACTATAATTACTAATGTTGCTGAAATTATAATGGAGTTGACAATTAAAATGACTGATATTAAGAAAAAAATGAATTTTTCCATCGATAAAAGCCCGAATAATGCATTCGTTTATTAAATTTGTTTTGAAAAATCCTAAAATTTATCAACTAATTTTGATTCTTGCTGAAATTATCATGAAGTTTCCAATTAAAACGCCTGACATTGAAAGAAACGAATTTTTCCGTCAACAAATCCCCGAATATTGTTGCTGAAATTATCACGAACTGAAGTTCCCCATTAAAAGGACTGATATGGAAAGAAACGAATTTTTCCGTCGATAAATGCCCGATTAGGGCCTTTGTTTATTAAATTTGTTTTAAAAAATCCTAAAATTTATCAACTAATTATGAATTTTGCTGAGATTATCATGACGTTGCAAATTAAAAGGATGGATATTTGGAAAAAATATATATATTTCCGCTGCCAAAGGCTCAAATAATGCACTTGTTTAATAAATTTGTTCGAAAAAATCCTAAAATTTATCAACTAATTATGAGTCTTGCAGAAATTCTCATGAAGTTGCCAATTAAAACGTCTGACATTCGAAGAAACGAGTTCTTCCGTCAACAAATCCCCGAATAATGCATTCGTTTTGAAAAATACTAACATTTGTAAACTAATTACGAGTATTAATATTGCTGAAATCATCATGAAGTTTCGAATTGAAAGGACTGACATAGAAGGAAACAAATTTTTCCGTCGATAAATGCCCGATTAAGGTATTTGTTTATTAAATTTGTTATAAAAAATCCTAAAATTATGAACTAATTATGAATTTTGCTGAGATTATCATGACGTTGCAAATTAAAACGACTGATATTTGAAAAATATATATATATTTCCCCTGACAGAGGCTCAAATAATGCACTTGTTTAATAAATTTGTTTGAAAAAATCCTAAAATTTATCAACCAATTATGAGTCTTGCTGAAATTATCATGAAGTTTTCAATTCAAACGTCTGACATTGAAAGAAACGAATTTTTCCGTCAACTAATCCCCGAATAATGCATTTGTTCATAAAATTTGTTTTGAAAAATCCTAAAATTTGTAAACTAATTATTAATGTTACTGAAATCATCATGAAGTTTCGAATTAAAAGGACTGACATGGAAAGAAATGAATTATGCCGTCGATAAATGCCCAAATAATGCATTTGTTTATTAATTTTTTTTTGAAAAATCCCGAAATTTATCAACTAATTATAAATGTTGCTGAAATTATCATGAAGTACCCAATTAAAAGGACTGACATAGAAAGAAAAGAATTTTTTCGTCGACAAATGCCCGAATAATGCGTTTTTTTATTCACTTTGTTTTAAAAAATCCTAAAGTCTATCAACCAATTATTAAATTTGCTGAAATTATCATGAAGTGTCCAATTAGAAGGACTGACATGGACAAAAAAACAATTTTTTCCATCGAAGAATGCCCGAATAATGCATTTGTTTAAAAAAATCCTAAGATTTACCAACTAATTACTAATGTTGCTGAAATTATAATGGAGTTGACAATTAAAATGACTGATATTTAAAAAAAAAAACGAATTTTTCCATCGACAAAAGCCCGAATAATGCACTTGTTTAATAAATTTGTTTGAAAAAATCCTAAAACTTATCCACTAATTATGAGTCTTGCTGAAATTATCATGAAGCTTCCAATCAAAACGTCTGACATTGAAAGAAACGAATTTTTCCGTCAACTAATCCCCGAATAATGCATTTGTTTTGAAAAATTCTAAAATTTGGAAACTAATTGTTAATATTACTGAAATCATCATGAAGTTTCGAATGTAAAGGATTGACGTGAAAAGAAACGAATTTTTCCGTCGACAAATGCCCGAAAAATGCAATTGTCTATTAAATTTTTTTTAAAGAATCTCAAAATTTATCAACTAATTATGAATGTTGCTCAAATTATCATGAAGTTCCCAATCAAAAGGACTGACATTGAAAATAATAAACAATTAATGTTAATGTTGTAACAGTCAATGTTGCTGAAATTTTCATGAAGTTCCCAAATGAAAGTCTGACATTAAAAAAAAAAATGAATTTTCTCGTCGACAAATGCGAAAATAATGCATTTGTTTAATGCATTTTTTCATAATATTAACAAAAGTCATCCAAGAAGAAATTTTCTCCATGCTAATATTTTTTCCTCTCAAATTGTTTGCAATATAATTTAAAAAAGGTGAAATCATTGAAAATTATACAAAAACACACTTAACAAATAATTTGTTTATAACATGTTTTTCTCATTATATCATGACAGAACGTCTGCAACTAATGTCACTCTAAGAAACGTAGATGATCGCAATCATTTTCCTATTATACACGAGCACCGGGAACATCAAAAATAGAAAAAAATGACAATTCTTTTCGTCTTATTTGCTTATTTATAAAAAAAATGAAAATGTCAATTGAAAATTGGGCTTCACGACTCTCTGGGAAATTTGGTCAGCTTTATTTTCAATTTTTTCACGTCCGTATCGGTCAAGATTCATTGGCTGAATCTTATTTTGAACCAAAAAAGTCATTTTTTCCCACTGTGAAGTGGTTGGGCCTGCTGATAGGATTCCAGTAAGTAGATTACTAGACATGTACAATAGCGTGTAACCTGACTTCCGTGATACTGATACCTGGATCACCTCTCATAGGTGACCTATTATAAGATCTTCACAAACTTTTCTACTCTTCGTTTTACATGAAAAAAAAAATCAGAAAATGAGGATCAATTTTTTTAATCTTCAGCGGAAAAACCTACCCAACTGCTTTAAATAATGCTTGATGTCACATAAAGAACAGAAACATTTTTTTTCAAATCAGTACATGCGTCCTAAACTACGACTTAAGACAGATTTATGTATAAACGACTTCAATAAACATTAACTTAAACTAAAATCTTACATACATCAGAGGATAAATCACATAAACTTAACACTGACATTGCACGCCAAAATAGCCTGTCACTTTCAAACTGTCTAAAGGCTTCTCCAAAAGGATGCCAGATGGTGTCACTGAAGGCACCATTTTCAACACGCTGAAATCAGTTTGCTCGTGCATCACCCGGGTAAAACTACTTTTACCCTGCTGAAACCAAACAGACGTCATCGGTCACAAGACGACCATTTTGTCACGCACGAAACGCGCATGAAAACTCGCATTTTTAATGCGGATCTTTTCAAAAGAAGATATTAAGTCTTCTTAATTCAGCCCGAATTTATGGAAAAAAGGAGAGAATTTCTTGAAAAAAAGGGAAAATAGGGGAATGGGGGAAAAATGTGTAAGAAGTGTAGATCAATATTATACTGTTGTTCCAAGGATAAAGGCAATAACTTTAAAAAAGCGAGAAAAGTTTTTTTTATATCACTGAATTCGTTGGGGAGACCTATCGATTTGTCTGAATAATATTCTGAATTCTTAATATCGTTAGAATTAATTATTGCATCCTCAACTTGAAAAACAGCAACTATAGGTCTCGAAAATTATTTTTGATCATAAAGACAGCATCTGCGAAAAAATCGGGAGAAAATAGAGGGTCTGGGAAACTAAACACTGAATTCGAGGTCAACTCCTACAGATACAGGCAGCATCTTAACACTGGTTGCCTTCTTCCGTAAAAGTCGCCTTATCTTCCGGCATAAAGTTCTATGGAAAGAGGCAGCTCGTAGAATGCCTACTCTCTTCCCGAAATCAGACCGCAAAATGAAAGGTCTCTTCTAAGCAAAAAGGCAGCATCAGCAATATTAATTGTGAATATATTTATTTATTATTAGCGCCATTTATTAAAAATATATTACCTAGCGTATTAACACTAAAATCTTGCAGATGCTGCCTTCTTCGGAAAAGAGAGGCGGCGAGCCGGCCTCCGTTTTCTCGAAAAAAGGAGAAACTTAAGTTACTTAAGTTACTTGGGTTATCTAAGTTACTTAAGTTACTTAAGTTACTTAAGTTACTTTAGTTACCATTATCCTTAAAAACGCTTTGGAATTTTGGCAGCAACTACATTTCTGCATGTGAACGAACAATTTTTGGTCATTATTTTTCTATAAATAGGTAGATCGCATAGAATTTACTTAATATCAATCGAAAAAATATTCAAATATGTATTAAATGGAGCGGGAAAAAATGGACGGACTGAGAAACTAGCCCCTGAATTCGAGGTCAACTTCTACAGATACAGACAGCATCTTAACACTTGCTGCCTTCTTCCGTAGAAGTTGCCGTATCTCCCGGCATCAAGGTCTATGAAAAGAGGCAGCTCGTAGGGTGCCTCCTCTCTTCCGCAAATCAGACCGCAAAATGAAAAGTCTCGTCTAAGCAAAAAGACAGCATCTTCAATATTAAATGCAAATATATTTATTTTTCATAAGCGCCATTTATTTAAAATATATCAATTCCTCACAACATCAAGATTTCAATTTAGCGATCCACGTTTTGTTCCCTAGCTACTGAATAAATATATAGCGTATTAATAATAAAATCTGACAGATGCTGCCTTCTTCGGGAAAGAGAGGCCGCGAGCAGGCCTCGGTTTCCTCGAAGCAAGGAGAAAATTAATTACTTAAGTTACCATTCTCCATAGAAACGCTTTGGAATTTTGGCAGCAGCTACATTTTTGCATGTTAATGAACAATTTTTGTTAATTATTTTTTTATAAATAGGTAGATCGAATACAAATTACTTAATAGCAGTCGAAAAAATATTCAAATATGTATTAAATGAAGCAGGAGAAGATGGTCGGTCTGGGAAACTAGCCCCTGAATTCGAGGTCAACTTCTACAGATACAGGCAACATTTTAACATTTGCTGCCTTCTTCCATAGAAGTCGCCGTATCTCCAGGCATCAAGTTTTATGGAAAGAGGCAGCTCGTAGTAATGCCTAATCTCTTCCGGAAATCAGACCACAAAATGGAAGTACTCTTCTAATCAAAAAGCCAGCATCTGCAATATTAATTGCAAATATGTTTATTTATCATTAGCGCCATTTATTTGAAACATATCAATCCCTCACAATATCAAGATATCGCTTCAGCGATTTAAATTCTGTTACCTAGCTAATGAATAAATATATAGCGTATTAACACTAAAATCTTGCAGATGCTACCTTCTTCGAGAAAGAGAGGCCGCGAGTCGGCCTCCGCTTCCTCGAAGAAAGGAGAAACTTAAGTTACTCAAGTTACTAAAGTTACAATTATCCTTAGAAGCGCTTCAGAATTTTGGCAGCAACTACATTTTTGCATGTTAATGAACAATTTTTGTTAATTATTTTTTTATAAATAGGTAGATCGCATAGAAATTACTCAATAGCAGTCGAAAAAATATTCAAATATGTATTAAATGAAGCGAGAGAAAATGAAGGATCTGGGAAACTAGCCCTTGAATTTCGAGGTCAACTTCTACAGATACAGGCTGCATCTTAACACTTGCTGCCTTCTTCCGTAGAAGTCGCCATATCTCCCGGCATCAATTTCTATGGAAAGAGGCAGCTCGTAAAATGCCTACTCTCTTCCGGAAATCAGACCGCAAAATGAAAAGTCTTTTCTAAGCAAAAAGACAGCATCTTCAATATTAATTGCAAATATATTTATTTTTCATGAGCGCCATTTATTCAAAATATATCAATCCCTCACAACATCAAGATTTCGATTCAGCGATGCAGGTTTTGTTCCCTAGCTACTGAATAAATATATAGCATATTAATACTACAATCTTGAAGATACTGCCTTCTTCGGCAATGAGAGGCCGCGAGTCGGCCTCCGTTTCCTCGAAGAAAGGAGAAACCTAAGTTACTTAAGTTACCTTTATCCTTAGAAACGCTCTTGAATTTCGGCAACATAATTACTCAATAGCAGTAAAAAAAATATTCGAATATCTATTAAATGAAGCGGAATGAGGAAATCCATATTCGAACGTTCGGGTTAAAATTCCGCGTTCGCTCATTTCGTAGTTACTTTTAGATTAGAACGGCAGTATTTAAAAGAATTGTCTTGAGGCATTCGACGCTCAGATACAAGCTTTACTCTCCATATCGCAATCAAAGATATTTAAACATCAATATGAAAACTTATTGGGACCTCTTAATTCAGCCTGCATTTAATGGGGAAAGGAGGAAATCTCTTGAAAAGGGGTGAAATAGGAGAATGGGGAAAACTGTGTAAGAAGGGTAGACCAGTATTTAGAAGAAATGCCCCAAGGCATTTAACGCGCAGAGACAAGATTTAATCACCATATCGCGGTCAAAGATTTTTACACATCAATATAAAAACTTATTGGATCCTCTTAATTGAGTCTAAATTTAATGGAAAAGGGAGGAAATTTCTTGAAAAGGAGCAAAATCGGGGAACGGGGAAAACTGTGTAAGAAGTGTAGACCAGTATTTAGAAGAAATGTCCCAACGCATTTAACGCGCAGAGACAAGATTTACTCACCATATCGCGGTCAAAGATTTTTATACATCAATATGAAAACTTATTCGAACCTTTTAATTTAACCTGCATTTAATGGGTAAGGGGAAAACTGTATAAGAAGTGTAGACCAGTATTTGAAAGCAATGTCCCAAGGCATTTAACGCGGAGAGACAAGATTTACTCACCATATCGCGGTCAAAGACTTGTATACATCAATATAAAAACTTATTGGGTCCTCTTAATTCAGCCAGAATTTAATGGAAAAAGAAGGAAATTCCTTGAAAAGGGGCAAAATAGGGGAATGGGGAATAACTGTGTAAGAAGTGGGGACCAGTATTTAGAAGAAATGTCCCAAGGCATTTAAAGCACAGAGACAAGATTTACTCACCATATCGTAGTCAAAGATTTTTATACATCAATATGAAAACTTATTCGAACCTTTTAATTTAACCTGCATTTAATGGGAGAGGGAGCAAATCTCTTGAAAAGGGGTAAAATAGGGGAATGGGGAAAACTGTGTGAGAAGTGTAGACCAGTATTTAGAAGAAATGTAGCAAGGCATTTAACGCGCAGAAACAAGATTTACTCACCATATCGCGGTCTAAGATTTTTATACATCAATATAAAAGCTTATTGGGTCCTCTTAATTTAGCCTGAATTGAATGGGAAAGGGAGGAAATTTCTTGAAAAGGGGCAAGATGGGGGAATGGGAGAAATCTGTGTGAGAAGAGTAGTCCAGTATTTAGAAGAAATATCTCAAGGCATTTAACGCGCAGAAACAAGATTTACTCATCATATCGCGGTGAAAGATTTTTATACATCGATATGAAAACTTATTGGGTCCTCTTAATTTAACCTGAATTTAATGGCAAAGGGAGAAAATTCCTTGAAAAAAGGCAAAATGAAAGAATGGGGAAAAACTGTGTAAGAAGTGTAGACTTGTATTTAGAAGCAAAGTCCCAAGTTTTTGAGAAACACGATTTTCTCATTACTGACGATTAAAATTCTCATTATTCTTGAAAACGACGCAAAATATGAACAGCGGTTCATGGTTCAAAATTGTTCCCTTCTTAAAATCCATAAAGTTATACCCTTACTAGAGGTTTATTCTGTGTATTTTAGCCAATTAAAAAAAAATAGAAAAAGTCGACTAAAATAGGATGTAGTTTAACGAACTTGGATATATTATTTTTAAAATGTTTGTTTTTAGTTCAATAACAATAAAGAGAACATCTTCCATGAGGTTATTAAGGTTTCTAAGCTTCAGAATGAAGAAAGATTAGTTTTTATTTGTAGAATTGAAAAAATATCATTTTTAACTATTAAAAATCTCATTTTTCTCGAAAACGACGCAAAATATGAAGAGTAGTTCATAGTTGAAACTTGTTTCACTTATTGCAATCAATAAAATTATAGCCTTACCAGATGTTTGTCCAGTGTATCTTAAAAATTTTTTTTTAAATAGACAAAATCGATAAGAATCGACTAAAATAGCATTTAGTTTAACATTGTTACTAAACAAGAAACAGGGATTCTTCGAAAAAATATTGAAGTTCAATAAAGTAAATGCTATTTCAGTCGATTTTTATAATTTTTCTCCATTTTTTTCTATTTGAGAAATTGGTTAGAATGCACAAAATAAGCATCTAGTTAGGGTATAATTTTATAAATTTTCGAAAGGGGAATAATTTTGAACTATGAATTGCTATTCATATTTTGCACCGTTTTCGAGAAAAATGAGATTTTCAATCGTTGAGAATTTTATTCCTTCAAATTTAGAAATGAAACCAATTTTTCACTACTTACAGCTGAAGAACCACAATCATCTTATGGAACATGTTCTTCACAATGTTACTGAACTGAAAACAAACTTAAAAGAAAATGTTGAAGTTCATTAAACTCAATGATATTTTAGTCGATTTTTTCTATTTTTTGGAAAAATTGGTTAAAATACACAAATTAAGCATCTAGTAAGGGTATAATTTTTTAGATTTCAGGATGGGGAACGATTCTGAACTATGAACTGCTATTCATATTTCACGTCGTTTCAGAGAAAAATGAGATTTTCAATCGTTAATAATGAGAAAATTGTATTTCTCAAAAACGCGTAGTACTAATTTTTTCTTTCTTGGCTTAAAATAACCGGGGGAATCCCCGAAACACGTACAAGAGAGAAGCTGGATGTGCAAGCACTTTTGAGTTGAACTCGATCGAGTTTAGCAGTGTACACTAGGACGGCCCTTATTTTTCACTTTAAGAATTTCTTTTCTTTCAACCCCCAGTTTCGTTCAAATACCTAAAAAAAATGATCTCAAAATTTTAGCTAAATCAGTTAATATCGACCCGTGCCTCAAACACCATAAAGTTTAACACATGTTTCTTATGGGGAAGAAGCAGTTTTTTGTTAATCTGAGATTTCAAAGCCATAAAATCTTGCCAATTATTTCGCCTTGCAATATGTTGTTCAGAATTCATCAAAGAATAAATATCAGTCATAAATTTTGAAGTTGAGTTA
>JAUMHM010000078.1:20060219-20081190 GCA_032362435.1 Melikaiella ostensackeni
TGATGTGAAACATTTCCATAAAGATACGTTTGTAAAAGCGTGTTTCTTTAGCTAATATAGTTATATTTTCGAAATAAAAGTTCTGTTGGTAAATGGTTGAATGCTTAGTAAGAGCAGTGTTGTTTTCTTTCTATCACATGACCCTTTGTGTTCATTCATTCTTTGTTGTATGTATCGTTTTGTTTGACCAATATAACATTTGTTAAAGTCTATGCAATATATTTTATAGATAACGTTAGTTTCCTTATTTTTATGAATACGATCTTTTTGATGTTTAAAAAGATTAAATGGATCTTTCATAGGTTTAAAAATGATTTTAATGTTGTGCTTGTTACATAGTTTTTGGAAAATTTTAGAAGTTTGTGTATTGTGAGGTAAGACTATTGATTTATCCAGGTCCACTTCTCTGCTGTTCGTTTTGTCGGTGTTATCATGGACAAGTAATTTCTTAACACAAGTTTTAATTAATTTATTGATAACTCTGATAGGAAAATCATTGATTTTAAGTGTGTTTATGACAATTTTTAAGTTATCTTGGTGAAGAGATGTATGTGCAAGCTTGATCGCTCGGTCTACTAAGTTGTTTACAATACTAGTTTTATAATGTAGATATGTAACAGATTTGAAATTTGTGTATCTACCTGACTATGTGTTTTTATGGAACCAGTTGGTAGAAATATGACCATTATTGTTAATAAGTTGTACATCCAAAAAATTAATATTCCTTTCATGTTCATATTCTAAAGTGAATTTTAATCTGTCATGAGATGTGTTGAAAAGATCTTTGAAAGTTAAAATTTGATCTCTACGGAGACAAGATATCATCTACATAACTATGAAAGAACAGAGGAGTAAACTGTGGATTGCTATTGAGAATTGTCTGTTCCAATTCTTCCATTACAGGATCAGATACTGCCCCTGAAATGGGTGACCCCATGGGTACTCCAAAGATCTGTTTATATTCATATATATATATATATATATATACATATATCTGTAACCTTGAATTTAGATATCTTATTTACCAAATTCCAACTGTCCTTGACATGACATTGTGTGTTTCCTAAGGTTGCTTTAATAGGATGTGCGATAAATTTTGAAATGTAGTATAATGGATATCAAACAAAGGATGTAACAGGTCTTAAAGGATAGTCAGGCTTATGTATCTTGGGAAGCCCATAGAATTTAGGAGGATGTCCATGAGTACATTTCAGAGTTCTACATATGTCTGAGTTAATGAAACCAAGACGCCAAATTTTATCTATTAACTTATTGAGTTCCGTTTAAATTCTGAAAGTAGGATCTGTTTTAATCAATTTGTAAGTAGATAAATCATTTAATAGATTTGATGATTTGTTAGTGTATTCTGTATGTTTGATAAGAACAGTAACATTGCCCTTGTCAGCAGTAGTAACTATAACATTTTGTGTTTGGATAGAGATTCTTTGGTCTTAATAGCAAATTCAGAAAATTCTAATCTGAAATTATTTTGTTGGTTGCTAGTGAGAAAGCGTTGTAATTTGGAAGCAAGTTCTGATCTGAATTCGTTTTTTTTTTTTATTATTTTCTACTAAATGTATTTTATCTTGTCTTTAAAAATTGAGTTTTTATTACTATAAGGTGAGCGAAAATTCTTTGCTGAGCTAAGAAAATATTCTACATTTTTCGGTAGTTTTGTTTCGGTTTTGTTAAGAATTCAAGTAGGATTCGTGTGAATGTTACGTTGTCCATAATATCGAAATTTTTGCCAAATAAATTTCTTAATGGAATTAGAAATGAGTTTTTTCCCCAATGTTGAAAATTTGATTGATTGAGTTTCAAAAAAGGCATTAGATTCGTTAGGAAATTTTCGTTCTATATTGTTGATGATGAATATTTTAAGTTAGTCTGATCCATTCCGTGTGTGTGAAATGTTTATTAACTTTAGAAACGATATTGATAATATGAGTGCTATATATGATAGCCTCATACATACAACTAACTAATTTTATAATTATTAGATATTTTCAATAAAATTATAAGAATAATATTGTCTAATTCTCACACTTACATGATAGTATCATGTAGTATCAACTCAATGCTACAGTATCTTGACTTATGTAAACAAACCTTGGCATTTTACGCATTACCTGTACATTGATCTACCTTCATTCCGTCTACTGGACGACATAAAAACTATAGGTAATATGTTACAATATTAGCAATTATCTAATTATAACTCTTGATTCAATTTTGTACAAATTCTTGCAATTATTTAAATCATAATTAACCTTTTTAATATGTCAAACAGGTCAAATGTTATCTCTATATTGTTCTACTGATGAAGACTGTCGAAGAATGGTCGAAACGTCCAACTAAATTGTAAGATCTTGCAGTTAGTTCATTTTCAATAAAAATATGAACCAGTAATCAGCATTATTGAATAATTTCAAACCAACATCTTTACGTAAAGGCTCTTTCACAACCCATATTTCTGCAAACACCACCGGGGTTAGAGTCCCAGGTTATTTTCAGCAGTGAATTGAATTCTTTTATAATAAAAGCACTAAGACCCTTTCGAGACTCACAAATTCCATCATTTTGAAGTCATATTGGGCGTTTTTTGCAGAAGATGGACTATTTTATAGGGGAAAATGGATCATTTTATAGATAAATCACTAGGTCCCTTTGAAACCTCGCAAGTTCCATTATTTTAAGATTATGTTGGGTGTTTTCTGCAGAAAATGGATTCTTTTATAGAAATATTACTGAGTCCGTTCAAATCTCAAAAGTTTCATCAATTTGAGGTTATGTTGGATGTTTTCTGCAGGAAATGGATTCTTTTATGAAAATATTACTGAGTCCCTTTAAAAACTCACATAGTACTTGACTTCTCTTCTCCTTCCAATTATTAAAAAAATATCTCAAATACCGTTTTAATTTTTTCAGTAATTCAAGGGAGAGCAAAAGAATAAGTATTGAAACTAGAACCTTGAAATCACCAATGCATTACATTGGGGAATATACGCCATCTTTTTCTGTCGAAACAATGTTTTCGCGAAATAATATCATTTTTTCGCAAAAACATGCAAACATAACCTCGAAATTAGCAAAGCATTTTACAAACAAATTTCTCGCATCATCAAACATTTTTAGACAAGACATGACCATTTTCGCGATATAATATAATTCTTTCGCAAAAATTTGCAAACTTGTTTGCAAATTTGTTTTTGAATCAAAATTTGAATTGTGCGCCAAGCACAGTGGTACGAACATGGCGGCCGAGCACTCCTGTATAATCTGGTACCTTAGGTCGAATGTTTCCAAGCCAAAAATTTACGCTCGTGAATGTGCTTTTATGTTCACGACATACACCAATTAACCTAAAAGAGATGTTTACAGAAATGTCTTTGTATCATTTAAAATCACATCAAATCTTTACAACTTCAGTTTATTCACACAAGATCTTCGTTATCCGTTACAAAAACATTATGACTTGAAAAGTTTTTAATTAGATTATAATAACTGTCAAGTGGGAAGTTACTTCTCTGAAACTTGTTTCTTTTCGTGCCAATCTGTCAACAAAAGTGGTTCTTTTGAACGACATAATTTGATTCCTTTGGACACGTCTTCGAACATGACTGAGTTTCACACAGCTGTAATTCTGTTTTGTTGCATCTCCATTGGAACTCGAAAATTTATTCTATTTAACACTCTAGTTTTCTCTGTGTATCAACTTACCTAAAAAAATTAATTTATTGTAGATTTGTCTCTAGTGAGCCGGAAAAGCGGGAAGTCTCGAAGTCTCTTTTCGATTTGTGAACTTTTGAGGTATTCTTTATTAGTACATGAAGAACGTTCATAAAAAAGTAGATGCTCCAACTTTCAAGGCATAAACTTAAAAAAATGTAAGAGTTTTCTAATGCTTTTTCAGAATTGTTCAATTTTGCAGGCCTTCAATTTAAAGTTATTAAGCAATGAAATTATTCAACTTGAAATATGGACCTATAGTGTAAAGACTAAATTATTAAGTTTTAATATTTTTTCACATTTTTTTCAATTGTGAGTATCGACGAAAGTGTTTAGTTGTATAGGCTTAAATCCGACATTTTCAATGTGGAAAGCATCTAATTTTTCACTCAAATGTTTCCTCTTTAAAAGGGTACAATTTTAAATGATTTAATCCATTCTAAAGGCTTTTAATTACGAATTGTTTAATCACAAGCGCTTTTTAATAACAATGAATTTCTTATTTTGGACGAAGTAAATTTGAAATCATACAATTGAGGCCGTTGATGGAAAAAAGGCTAATAGGCTTATACACTCTTTTTCCGTAAATGCTCTAAGTAGATGCAGCAATGTCTTTTACGTATAATGTTACAAAGACATGTTGGTTTTCTAATGTTCACAATAACTCATCATCCTTGCTTGTCCGCGCAACCCTAAAAATTTGCAGCCGTAGAATCGTTACGCGCAGAGCCAAACAATCGACGGCGATCGGGAAAAAAAATTGAATTCAATTCTTTATTTCAAGAATGTTAAAAAACTTGTGAGTTCAACTAATAATCATATTTGACAATGTAAACATCAATAATAGTAGTTTATTGCGGTTTTGCCCCATTTATGGAGAAAGGGCTTATAAACCAGTTTTTTATAACTTAGAAAAGAATTAAAGTATCGTTTTCAAACACAACGTATATTTTTGAAACATGTAGCGGACGTGTTGAGACAACTTTAAAGAAAAGAAATATGTGGATTCCATTACTTATCGATAAGTTGTACTTACATAAAAACTTTAAAGATTATTTTCCCAAAATAACTGTTTGGCGTATAAGCCCTTTTTCCATCAACGACCTCAGTTTTTGGACGTTTCAATTTAAAGAATAAATATTATTTTCATTTTGCAATTTTTTAATTTTTAGTCGAATACGCGCAGCAAAAAAACGACTTATATGTTTGTAAAGTTTTTGTTTTTTTCAATGTTGTCCACGTTCCACTATAACTTTGGACAGGATTGACTTATCGGGATGAATGTATGCAGAATTGCCTTCAAGGGGTTATATCTACTTGTGCTTGGAAGAATAAGGGTATTCTTGTAATCGCTTTTAGTCATTGTGATAAAATTTTATCAGAATACACTGCAGGGTATCGATTAGTTTATGTTTCGAGGTAATCGTATGAATTTTTGAAGAGGAAATCTTGACAACTGGGGGAAATATGTCTGTTGCCCGAAAACACCGTTTTTATCGCTGAGAATGATAAATCTGAAACCGCTCATCTAAAATAAAAAATCCGGAAAAATTCTGTCCATACCCTTCTACACAGAGTTCGCGAACAAAGTGATTCTCATATGGATCAAAATTTCTATTTTTTTAGGCCAAAAAACGAATTGCCGGAACCTCGTAAATCTAACATTTTGGAAAAATCATTACCATTTTTGAAAAAACCGTAACTTTGCTAAATCCTTCGTTCACAAACTCCATAAAGAAGTATACTGATGGAATCTTTTTGGTTTTTTTATTTTAGATGAGCAATGACAGATTTATCATGCTCACCGCGAGTGATGATAAAAAAAGGTGGTTTCGGGAAACGGATATATTTCCACCAGTTGTCAAGATTTTCTCATGGAAAAATTTATACGATTACCTCGAAATATAAACTAATTGATAATCTGTAGTACATTCTAATAAAATTTCATCACTATGACTCAAAACGATCATGGAAAAAACCTTATTTTTCCAAGCACAAATAGATATAACCCCTTAAACGGGGAAAGAATAGAACAAGTTGATGAGTTCATGTATCCTGGAAGTTTATTTACTGCTGACGAAGAGATAGATGCAGATATCCAGATTGTAAGAGTGAAAGAAATTTGCTGAGATATTGTGGTCATGTTGAGGGAATGAATAAGGCACGTTCAACGAATCAAGTGTATTTAGTTGAAGTGCGTGGTAGCGTACCCAGAAGTAGGCCGATGAAAGAATGGTTGGAATGTGTGAATGAGACTCTGAAACGATGGGATATAAGAAGATATATAAGGATATATCTGATTGGGTTTCGACCAGAAATTCTAGTCTAGAAAAAACTGGTGAGAGCCTTATCAGGCTCTAGTGAATAATTTCATGCTTTTCATAGGTAAGACGAATCTACCCAGATGAATATGTCGAATGAAAATATACTGCACTTAGATGAGAAATAAATGTAAAAATTTCTAATACATTAAGAGAACAATCAACAAATTTGGTACAGATCTGTGTTAAATTTTTGCAATATTTAAAACTTCAGTAACATCAAGCTAAAATTTATTGTTTGTAGAAGAAAGACAAATTTATTTTTTTGAAATTTTTTTTCGCAAGGTGAACAAAAGTTTTCAAAAGTAATGTAGCAAAATAAGACAAATCTATTAAAGTTTTTCACTTTTGATGATTGTTCTTCAATTAAATTTTGATATCGAAAAACCCGTCCCCTTCTGTTTGTAATTTCGTATGCTCTAACCATGTCTTAGAAAATAGTAAAAAAAAATTTCTTTACTCTATAGTATCTTTCACTAAATTTAAATTTTTCTGAAAATTAATTCTTGTGATGTTTTTTGAATGTTCAAGTTTAAGAAAATAATTTTGAAAATGTTTAAATAAATATATTATTTTTAAAACTGTATGTTTAAGAACTTTTTTGCGAAAAAATAGTAGCTTCAGTAACAAATTTGAGGTTTCCTTATTCCCAGAACGCTAATTATTCAAAAATTAAACTACACTCGTATTTTGAATTGCAGCCTGAATTCTGTGCGCCACAGGCCCTATTTCCTGTATTTGAAAAAAAAAATCACCCGTTTCTAGTTGGCCATATCCCAACTCGGAAAAATATACCTTTCAATTATTTTTTACCCCATTTCCAATATTAAAAAAAAAAGCATACATTCATTGTTGGTCACATCATAACTTTGCGATGTAATTTGATATACTGGTTACTAATATGGTCATGAAAATACCATTTTCTCAAATTGTTTGTAGCGTAATTGTAAAGTTTTGTTATATAATAGACATTTTGGGCCCTTCTTGCACATTCTTGTTTTCTACCTTAGAGTTACTGGCGTATTCAACTGTTTTAATTTGCAATTTTTTAATTTTTAGAGATTTAAAAGTGAAATTGTTCAACAATTTTTAATAACTGAATTTTGAGCTATTCAATTGGGAACGTTTACAATTAAAATACTATTCAATTTCAAAAGTCAGTAATTCGGAAATTTCTTCAAGTTTTAAACTATTCAGTTTTGAAGGTCTAAATCATGAAGTATAAAAGAATAAATTATTTACAGCACCCTGAGGTTGGTATACATAGTATATAAATTACAAACAAACTACAGCCACTTTCGATCAAGATTGGGCAACTCTTATTGTTAGTTTCAGTAGTAAAGTCCTGTTTCAGTCAGACGCTCATTCAAGTGCTCTGTCGGACAATTCGAAGTACAACTTGCATTTTCACATGAAAATTTGTTTAGATACATAAAGGAATAAATTTAGTTTGGGATAATTAATTAAAAAGAATATAGTAATTTAAAATGCTCTTGAGATAGAAAATTTGCATGCATTTTTAATATTTTTTTATTTAAAAGTTTATGATCTAAACATTTGATGAAGATGCTGGTTTTTATTGTTTCAACAACTTAATATTCATTTAAAATTGGTTAAAAATGACGGTTAAGAATACTACATTCAAATGAGTCGCCATTATGATAACGTCCGTTATACGGACATTCGCATCTGCGCATGTGTCGCATGCGTAGAAAAATTATTATATTTTTGAATAATCTTCTGACAGCATCCTCAGTAAAGGTTATCAGAGTGTCTACTCAAATCCTGGAAAAAATTCCCTGACAATTTCAGGCTTTTTCCAGGTATTTCTTAATATTTCCAGGTATAACTTTTCGGAATATGTATACAATAAATATATATAAATCGGAATATGTATAGATTTTCGCGCATTCATTATAAATGATGTTCTTTTAGTCCTTGTAAATATCTAAGTGGTTCAACTAATTAACTTTTTTGTTGAAAATTCATATTTTCGGGTTAAAAATACCACTGTTTTTTACAAAATTCGTATTTTTAGCTTGAAATTCCAACAGTTTGGTAGAAAATTCAACGATTTGGTTGAAAATTCGTCTCTTAAGGTTAAAAGTTAACTTTTTCGTTGAAAATTCATATTTTCGGGTTGGAAATTCAACTCTTTTGTAGAAAATTCCTCTTTTTGGTTTGAAAATTTTATTTTTGTCGAAAATTCGTGTTTTAGTTTGAAAACTTGACTCTTTTGATATAAATTACATCTTTTTTAGTTGAAAATTCAACTTTTTGGTAGTTAATTAATCTGTTTTGTTTGAGGATTCAACTACTATGTTGAAAATTCAACTATTCCATTGAAGAATACTTATTTTGTTAAAAATTTGTCTCTATATATTAAATTCAACTGTTTTCTATTTAAAATTTGAATCGTTTTTAGTTGAAAATTCCACTGCTTGGTTGAAAGTGAGACTAATTTCTTGAAAATTTCTTTCATTGGTTGAAGATTCATCATTTGGATTGAAAATTCATCTTTTTGGTTGAAAAATAACTATTTTGGTGGAAATTCGTTTTTTTTATTAAAACATTATTTTTTTGAATGAAAATTTAACTATTCCGTTTTTGGTTAGAAATTGATGTATTTTGTTGAAAATTCGTTTTTTTTGGTAGAGAACTAATCGTTTTGGTTGAAAAGGCAACTGTTTGGTTGACAATTAATCTGTTTTGGTTGAGCATTTAACTATTTTGATGAAAATTCATCTTTTTTGGTTAAATTCAATTGTTCTTCTTTAAAAATTAAAATCTTCTTTGGTTGAAATATCAACTATCACATTTTTTGTTGTGAATTCATCTTTTTTGGTTGTAAATTCAACTATTATGTTGAAAATTTATATTTTCGGGTTGAAAATTCGACTCTTTTGTTGGAAATTTGTTTTTTTTTTGGTAAAAAATTAATCATTTTAGTTGAAAAGGCAATAATTAATCTGTTTTTGTTGAGTATTTATCTATTTTGTTGAAAATTCGTCTTTTTTGGTTGATTCAACTTATTTTTATTTTCAATTCAAATGTTTTTCGTTAAAAATTCAACCACTTGGTTCAAAGTGTAACTATTTTGTTAAAAATGAATTTTTTTGATTGGAGGATCATCGTTTGAGTTGAAAAGTCATCTTTTTGATTGAATATTCAACTATTTTGTTGAAAATACATATTTTCGGGTTGAAAATTCCACTCCTTTGTTGGAAATACGTTTTTTTGTTGAAAATTTATATGTTTTTCAGTTAATAGCAAATATTTGGTTGAAATATTATGTATTTTGTTAAAGAATCATATTTTTTGTAACAAAATTAATCGTGGTGGTTGAAAAGGCAATAATTAATCTGTTTTAGTCGAATATTTATCTATTTTGTTGGAAATTCCTCTTTTTTGGTTGATTCAACTATTTTTCATTTCAAATTTGAATCTTTTCCGTTAAAAATTCAACTACTTGGTTGAAATTGGAACTATTTTCTTGAAAATGGATTTTTTTGGTTGAAGGCTCATCGTTTAAGTTGAAAAGTCATCTTTTGGGTTTAAAATTTAACTATTTTGTTGGAAATTCATATTTTCGGATTGAAAATTCCACTCTTTTGTTGGGAATACGTTTTTTTGTTGTTGAAAATTTATCTTCTTCCAGCTGAAAATCAACTATTTGGTTGAAATATTATGTTTTTCGTTGAAGAATCGTATTTTTTGGTAAAAAATTAATTGTTGTGGTTAAAAAGACAACTGCTTGGTTGATGATTAATCTGTTTTAGTTGATTATTTAACTATTTTGTTGAAAATTTTTTTTTTTGTTGAATTCAACTATATTTTATTCAAAATTTAAATCTTTTTTGTTGAAAATTCAACTACTTGGTTGAAAGTAGAATAAGTTTGCTAAAAATTAATTTTTCTGGTTGCAGACTTATCGTTTAAGTTGAAAAGTCATCTTTTTGGTTGAAAACACATAGTTTCGGGATCAAAATTCTACTCTTTTTCTGGAAATACATTTTTTTTTGTTGTTGAAAATTTCTCTTTTTCTAATTGGAAATTCAACTATTTGGCAGAAATTTTATGTATTCTGTTGCAAATTTGTCTTTTTGGTAGAAAATTAATCGTTATGGTTGCAAACGCAAATGGTTTTTTCGATACTCAATCTGTTTTAATTGAGTATTTAACTATATTGTTGAAAATTCATCTTTTTGGTTGAAAGTGGAACTATTTTGTGAGAAATTAATTTTTTTAGTTGAAGAATCATCGTTGAAGTTGAAAATTCATCTTTTTGGTTGAATATTAAACTATATCATTGAAAATATATATATTCAGGTAGGAAATTCAACTCCTTTGTTGGGAATTCGTTTTTCTTTCTGGTTGAAAATGTATCTTTTTTTAAGTTGAAATTCAATTATTTGGTTGAGAATTCGTATTTTTTTTATGCAAAAATTAATCGTTTTGGTTTAAAAGGCAACTGTTTAGTTGATAATTAATGTGTTTCAGTTGAGTGTTCAACTATTTTGTTGAAAATTCTTTTTTTGTTTTTGAAATATCAACTATTACATATCTCGTTGAGAATTCATCTTTTGTAGTTGAAAATTCAACTACTGGGTTAAAAGTGGAACTATTTTGTTAAAAATTCATTTTTTCACTTGAAGATTCATCGTTTAAGTTGAAAATTCATCTTTTTGGTAAAAAATTTAACTATTTTGTTAAAAAATTGTGTTTTTGGTTTACAACTTTATTTTTTCAGTAGAAATCTCATCTTTTTTGTTAGAAAACGCAACTGTTTGGTTGAAAAATAATATTTTTTGATTAAAGTATAAACTATTACATTTTCCGTCATTGTTATTCAATTTCATGCAACAATTTTTTTGATTCAGCAAGCTCGAAAAAATTCTGACTTGAAAAAAAATTCCCTGAAATTTCCCGGTTTTTCCAGGTATGTAAAAGTTCCCTGAAAATTCCAGGTTTTCCAGGTTTTCCAGATGAGTAGACACCCTGCTTATATTGTTTACACAAATGAAATTATAAATGACCAATATTCCTTTGTGCTTTAATGCGGTAATATGATCATTTATTTTTCAATGCCACGCAAATAAAAATGAAGGAATGCTTAGTTACACAGAAAAATCAAGAGATAAAGTTGACATCGATTTCCGGTGAAAGATTCGCTGGAACGAAAACTAACCTTGCCGGCTGAACTTGACATAAAGCCGAGATAATGTCGTGATTTTAATCTTGCCCAGGTGATCATTCGTCTGCTTTCGCCTCAATTTTTATTCGAAAAGTAGCAAGAGCTGCAACGCCAGCGCCGTCTACCGTCATTTGAGTTCATTAAACTGGAAGAAAATGGCGATTCACAGCTGTCAGTTGCTTTTTGCCAAGTGCTGTCAAATAAGTTCTAGTGCGTTTACAATAGTGTAATCTATTCCAGTGAAGATTTATAAAAAGAACGATGTATTATTTGTGTTATAATTATTCTGCTGACCTCGGTGAAACTTTCGTCGAAATCCGTTCAATTTTTAACCGTTCCAAAATTCATCTGCAACAAATTCAACCTTTGTCTCTTCTGTGATTTGAAGCTGTTGTTCATTCGAAATAACTTTTCGTTAATTACAATATTCGACGCTATAAATTTCAACAAATTTTGACACACTAATTATAGATATGAAAAAAATTGAATGTGGCACGCAATTATTTTAAAAACACTTATTAAACAATCACCGGCAAGAACTGCCCGTACGAGTATAACTGCCCGTAAAATATAATCATGATATTTATTCATTTCATGTAAACATAAACTCAGTTTACCGTCCTTTACAAGGTACAGTGATTAGTTTCCCTATTCATTACATATGCAAATTCTCTATTGTTCAGAGAATATCATTTAGATAGTTATTGATGTCAATTAATGCGGTTTGTACTAATAATACTTTTCTACCAATACTAATTCTCCATATTTGCTTTTACTAATTTTTTTAATATCTAACAATCCTTATCCGGTGCAAAATGGGTTAACTGTATCTAAAGATACTCAAGTGTGAAGGACGGAAGGTAATCTTGAGAAGAGCAGCGTGTGCACGAGAGGAAAAACGAGATGGGAAACAGTATACCACTTGTAAGTGTCGGCAATTAGGATCTATTCAAAGCTGAAGCCAAGGCTGCTTTACGTAATCGATTTGTGAATAACACCGTCATGTGTAACCTTTTTCTAATGGGCACCGAAGTTCCCGCAGTATTTATGTAACGGCACTGGTTTTTCTAAAGGGTCACAACAACGAACCACACGGGTGGAGTCGCTTGCTGGACCGTGAAACCACGAACCTCGTCGAGTTTGCAAAATAACTCGAGAGGAAACGCAGGGAGTGGAAGCAATGAGAAAAAACGAGCAAAGAAGTAATCAAGGTGCCTATGAAGTACCTAACTTCCTTTGCTAAGAGACTCTGTGCTAACACTGTACTGGGATGTTTCTGAGCCAAGATTCCTGTTACTGACATTTACCGACATTCGAGAGCCTTTGATTGGTGGTGGTGACCAAGCTAAATCTTCTAAATTCAGCACGGATGCGAACCCTCGAAAGTTTGATAATGTGGGTAAAAATGTCGGCAACAGAAACCTTGGATAAAAGTTTTATTTAATGAGAATGTACACGGACAAAAATGGGTAGTCAGCTGATAGAGTACGTGTCAAGTGATCACAAGAATTTTCGTGCTTGAATGGGATTTACGTGTAACTCGGTGTAAATCAGTCCTTAAGAGTGGAGAAAAACGACTAAAAATATTTTTGGAAAATTTGAGGTACTATAAATTTCATCGTGGGCCAGCCAGTAGTTCAGGAGAAAAAAATTCAAACGCAAGTCCTGCATGACGAAGTGTGTTACAACGGCGGGCCGCACTGTGGCTTAGTTATCAGTATACAGTCAGAAAGTTTCCGAACTTTTCAACTCGAGCGAGGAATCTTGCACGGCTCACGAGTTCTTGTTTTAGTGGTTCTTAAAACAGTTGCCACATTAAAATCTTCTGAATTAGAGAAAAGTTTCGTCTTTACTTCTGTCTTGGAAATTGGAATTACAGCGTGGATTTGATTTCCATCAATCATAATGGAACTCTTGAATCGTTCACCTAATAAATGTTCTTCCGTTTCATATTCTTCACTACTGCAGAACTCTTCATGAATATCGTTAAGTTTAAATAAGCCCATTGAAACATTTCTCGAGGATTAGTGATTTGATTATCGTATGATTTCGTAGGTTTGCTTTGGCAGCTGCTCTTTTAACAATACCTCCCATTCCATCATAAGATCTTTTACCATGGGAAGTTGCATGGAAGATCCATTTGCCTGTACAATCAAAATCTTCCTCGTAGCGTATTGAATTAACAAAATTCTTGCAATTTTTCCATTGTGCTGCTGACTCATCTGTAAAGTATATCATTCCAATCACAAGAATTCCTGTTTCGCGTAAGAAGGCTATTAGTTCTTTCTGAAAGAGATGTACAGCAATCGTGTTATGTTCTTTTATGTCTGATACAACAGCTTAGCTAATGTGTTTTAATTCCTCTTCACGTGTACAATAGTAAACCACAGAAGGACGAAGTTACTTGTGCTTTTGACCAGTGATGTCGTTGTGAAAAATCTTGATAATCGATAATTGATTTTCTGCAAAATCTAAAACAACCAGATGCTCACCTACTTTTAAATTAGCCTTCGTGTCTTTGAGATGCAACCTTTGTTGTTTGGCGATAAAATCATGTCGAAGAAGTTTCTTCATATGGTCACTTGAGAAATCCACGAAATTATCTGCTGGTCTAATAACAGTTTCTAGATTTGATCGATCTGTGGTAAACCATTGTTTGGACATGATTTGTTCATTGAAATTTGCTGCGTATGCTTCTTCAAACAGAACCTTCAGATTGCTATTACCCGGGACGCTTTCACGTTCATTGAAATAGCACTTCATTTGAGCAGGATTGCAAATCTATTGAGCTGCCCAATGCTTGGGAGTTGCGAATGTCAAGGAATAAGATTTGACTAATTCTGCAATATTTCCATCAAGAAAACATAACTTTCGCATTTTGGTGGGAAACGCAAACGCAAACATTGTGGGTGACACTTGCTCCAGCTATGACACACTCTGTTGGTCTTAACTCTGGAAACTTTGGGAATAAAAACTTTTTCATTTAGATGAGTATTTTTAGAAGCTACATAAAGTTCTCTGAAATTGCATAAGACTAAAAGCTTTTCAACGTTGGTTTTTTCTCCATCAACTTTAACCGATACACAATCATTTTCACCTGACATTAAACGACTGTTGTCATCATATCTGTAAAAATCTTTAAGGCATATTTGTTTTATTCGGTAAAGTTTTTCCCGCTTTTTGATCGGAAAAACCAAATACAGATTTTATCTTTCTAATTGTACATGTTTTGGTAAAATAGACAAAATTTTAATCCGCTCCCTTTTGCTTGACTTAGTTTCTTCAAAGTTATCGTTTAAATGACGTACAATTACATCGTCTTTACTTTCCACGTTTGGAAAATTGAAAACTTTGGAACGTATAGTCTCACAGACTTTTTTGAACGCGTCCTTCTTTTGTTGTTTTGTTTTCAACTTAAGAAAATCTATCCCTCCACCTCCGGGAACTTGCAACAAAGTTTTTTCGATGAAATGGCTTGACTTTTGTCTACGTTTGACATTTCAATATCACTTCGAGAAAAAGAATCAGTATCAACATCCATGTAGATTTCATCTTCATTTGAGTTGAAATTATTACCTGCGGTTACAATAGAAACACAAGGAATTTGCCCTTGAGATAACTTTTTGCGGCATTCACCACAAATAAAATCCTTTTTGGTAAAGAGTGGAAATTTGCTACAAATACTTTGTTGAACATTTCTTAAATTTTTGGTCATAAAACTATGATCAGATTTGCCAAAAGGATTGTAACATTGCCTATTGAAAGGCATTCCTAAACGAACTGAGACTAAATTGAAGTAAAAAATACAGGAAACAAGGAAATTAATATTTATCGATAATTAAAGAATAAAATGTTGGAACGCTGGTATGAATACAGTCGACGGTATTCTTTTCTACGAGAAATTACAATTCAATACTAATCAAGAATACTCGTGAAAATAATTTAATTGTCATGATCAGAATTGCATGATGATTAGTCTCAGCTAATATCGAGAATATCAAGTAAAACGTACTAGTTTCACTGGCTATACTTCACAAAGTGGTCAAACCTGCGGACAAAACGCTAATGTGCTACACGCCGCTTCACCATTCAGGTTCACGCATGTTTTCTGCGAGTGTAAACACAAGTGGAAAACAAGTGCGAATCACGAAAATGTGACAACAATGCGAAACGCGAACAGAACCGGCACCGCCGCGGCAGGCGGCCTCACGCTATACCGTGAATCTTCGTCAATGCAAAATCCCACATCTTCGCCAGTTTTCGGAATCTTCTCAAAATATTTATTGTAGTCTCTCTTCACTATTAAAAGACTGATTACACCGCCTGTCGCTCCAAAAATGCGTTTCGGTATCGGGTGCTTTCGCTCGGCGTTCGGTAGAAGTCGTGATGCTGCCACTTCTGACTGTCATGAAAGACGATTTTAAAAAACGTTCGAATTTCAATTTTGAGGACTGATACTTGTAGAGAATTTTAAGGCGCATCTCTTATCCTTCTTGCAAAAATTGGTAGGTTTTGTAGTTTTTGAAGTAATTGGTAAGGAATAGATTTTCAGAAAACCAAAAATTTCAATCTTCTTGCACTTCAACTTACGCTAACTTAACCAATTTTCAGAAATTTTCGAGAAATGTGAAGATGTTCTGCAGGGTTTTGAAAGGAGATTCAGGGGCAAAATGCAAAAGTCAAAAAACTTCCAAATCAGTATAGTGTTCATTTTTTATTTTTTCTCCAATGGAAAATTGAATTTTAAGGATGTAAAAAGTCTCGGTAATTATTTAAACGCTAAAGAAAAAGAATTTATCGGAAAGTTTTTTTAAAAGTAACAACTCAGAGTCCAGATGCCGAAGAAACTAGAGAGAGTGACAAAAATGATTAAAAGTAGTTCGTAGCCGAGAAGACACGTGCATAGGGTAGCATTAAGATTGCCGCTTGCACTTTGAACATTCATAATTTTTTAACCATCAATCCGATTGAGAAAAAACTATCCACATAACTTCTTTGAACCTTAGTCAACAACTTTCTCACTGGAAGTTTTCCGTCAGTAAAAATTCGCTCGAGAAATGATGCGCTTTAAGGTTAAAGTTCATAATTTTCGCAAAAAGAAAAAAAAAATGTGCCTTGAAATTCTCTACAAGTGTCAGTCCTTAAAATAAAAATTCGAACGATTATTAAAATTGACTTTCAGGGCAATAATTTTCAGGCTGAATCCACACGTATCTCCTTTTGATCGCGAGAGTTTCAATTACAGTCTGCCTGACTAAAAAGAAAAAATTATGGTTGATGCTTGGTACTGTTCGGAAGATCAAACTGACCATCTAAGTTTTGACACTCCAAGTTTGGCAAGTTTGGCAAAAAAAATCTATAGATATATTTTTAACGGACATAGTTCAAAAGTTTATTAGGTATTTTCAACTCCATGAATCACAATCGAGAACAAGTCTCATGCTCGATCAATTCTAGATCTCTCTGTATTACAAAATAAAAAGGATAGTTTTCAATTTATGCAGGCCACCCTCTTTTCTTTAAGGTCAAGTGCTCAAAGGAAATAGCAATATGTAAGTGGAAGTCTAGTGTAAACTGGAACTACCAAAGGTAATGGCACATGCCAACTCTATACCAACACGTTACATCCTACAGAAAAGTCGGTGGTACATATATCCTCGCGCCACGAGCGTTGATTATGAAATCATCAACTGGTAGGTGGTCTTGGTGAATTAGTGCCATAAGCATCTGCAATCTGCATACTAGTTCTATGTATGCACACTTGCACACCATTAATTATAAACGTACTCGAAAGATATTTTGAAAAATCGGAAGAATAACAGGGTTGAGCAATTGTCTTCAAAGTTCGGTTCCTTTAGGAACCGTCATTATAATCAGAAATCATAAGTCATTATAATCAGAAATTATTTCTAACAATTTTTTATATAATGCTACGGGATATCATCTTCAAGAGTGATCTAAAGTGCGCGATAATGCGGCTGAAGGAAGAAAGGCGATGAGGGAAGGACTAGATTTAAAAATAGTTATAGGAATAGAAACAAAAAAGCCAAGATACTAGTCAAAGAAAGCAAGGACAAAATCAAAGCGGAAGATAAGGAAATACAAAATGATTTTGGAGGAAATGAACAATTATTTTGGAAATGGTTTAAGAAGATTAGAAAAGGAAGAAGTAGCACTGAGGTAGTCGGAATTGAGAATGCTGCTGGTGAAATGGTGTGGGATTCTGACAGTGATGGTAAAGGTGATTGTACTAATTGTAGAGGGATTAGCCTGATAAGTACTTCGGGCAAAATATTCACCAAAATACTTATTGGTAAGATAATGGGAAAAGGCTTTCGATAAGGTCAATGGATCTAAACTTTGGGATGTCCTGAAAGAGTACAAAGTGGATAGTTGGCTTCTAAAAGCAATAAAAGCAATATATAATGGAAGTAAAGCGAGTGTAAGAGTAAATGGACAACTGAGTGATTGGCACGATATTAAGCAGGGCGTTAGGCTAGGCTGCGTTATGTCCTGGATGTTCAATATATATATCAACAAATGTCCAAGAATGGCTCTCCTAGACAAAGAAGGTGTTGATCTTGGGACAGTGAAAGTACGTGGACTGGCGTTTTCAGATGATAGGATTTTTACAGCAGAATTAGTCGACGATTTGCAGAGAATAAAGAGCAGACTGGATACCAGCATGAAAAGTATGGATCTTAAGATTAACGCAAATAAAACAAAAACTATCGTATTTGAGAAAAAAAGTGAGAGAACAGTATGCAGCATTGCCTTAAACGAAGAGAGGATAAAACAAGTTGATGAGTTCGTGTGTCTTGGAAGTTTATTTACTGCTGACAGGAAGATAAATGCAGAGATATCCAGAAGTATAAACAAGGCTAGAAAAAATATCCGCAGTGTACAAGCCATTACTAGAAGTAAAAATGTAACAAATAAAGCTAAAATTGCAATATATAATTCTGTGCTTGCACCCACTGTGCTGTATTGTAGCGAGAACTGGAATTCGTTGAATAAGATCGTTAGTTAATTATTTTATGAATCCAGGTAAACTACACAATTAGTATTTTTAAAAATATTTTCGGAGAAAGCACTCGACAACGACATCCTTTCAAAAGGGCCTGTACACAGCCCTCTTGAGGCGCTCAGCTTAGAATTAGGTAGCGTGCGGTGCATGCGTTCGATTCTTGGTGCTACAGATATTTTAATAAACCGCGTTTTCCTAATTATGAGTTTGTTGTAACTAAAATAAAAATTATTTCATATTTGAACTAATATACTTTTTCTCAGAATCTAACTGTTCTGTTAAAGAATTATAATAGTAAACTATACAGTTAAGCTTCGCTACTGTTACGTCTATAACATCATACTTTCGAATTTGAAGTATAATGCTATAGAAAGCTGTTGCTTTAGATTACATGCTATAAGATCTATGACATATTCAATTGCGGCTGATAATTTCTCTAATAGTTCAAAGAGATTAATTTCAATTATTAAAACAAGAAACAATAGCATATAATTTTGAAATCACAGTATATACATTTGAACGAGGGTGAAAACATCGTTTGATGTATCAAAGCAATATTTCATTGATCTTAAATTAAATTATTTTGTTTTATTCTATTATTTTATTGTATTCTATATTATTGGAAAACATTTCTCTTAGAAAAATGTCATATTCTCATACAATGACACGTATTATCGGAAATCACTTAATTGCATTTGTAACAAAATTTTTTGGAAAATAAGGCAGTTAATAATTTTTCAATTAAGGTGGACCTTTTATCCATGCGTGTATCTGAGGTGGCCAAAACCCTGACTGTTTTAGTTCGAAATTTTACACTTCTCCAAATATTTTCTCTGTGACTTTCAATGTTTGCATGGTTTAGAATATCATATTAAAGTATCGCCTATAACACAATTTATTGTTACTTGAAGAACAATTTATTGACTTCAGGAACCGCTAGTAGCCTGTTGTATGGCTCAAGAATTGTTGTTCGAACATTGTCGCGATATCTTATAAAACAACGGGATTTTAGATTATTATAAATATTGACATTGACAGTTTTGAGAATCGCAGTGAAATGATTGGTTTAACGCTCATGAGGCACGGATACATAAAAGTGCTCTTCTGAATCAAATTCTGCAAATTTTTTGAAAATCCAGTTAGGAATTTAATAAGGACCAATGGAAATTAGAACTCCAGCAAAATCTTGCTGGCCAGCACCTTTAGTTTGTACATAAACGCGTCTTCCTCCAGGAATAACAAAATTCTTGGTTGTTGAACTTCCTCCAGTTTCTCTCATCGCTGCATCTAGTTTTGTAAGAGAAAAAATATATTCTTTTAATTTTATGAATACGTTACAGACAAAGTATATGATCTGGCATTATATCTAGGGGCCGTTCCGAAACTAAGTCAAGCTTTTTTTCACACTTTTTCCACCCCTCCCCTTATTCGTCACAGATCATCACAAACTTTTATCGAAATCGATGCAATGTCCTTTTCTGAGATGTCATTCATGAGCCGCGCCGCCTTTTCCTTCACAGCATCCATCAACTCAAATCTGATTCCTTTTAGCTCACAATTGATTTTCGGGAACAGAAAAAAAATTACATGGAGCTAGATCAGGTGAGTACGGTGTGTGCTCCAATGCGGGAATCTTGTTCTTCGCCAAAAACCTCTCGACAGACAGCGCATTGTGTGCTGGCGCGTTGTCCTGGTGAAGAATCCACGAGCCGTTCTTCCACATTTAAGGTCTTTTTTTCTCTTACGCGTTCACGAAGAGTTGTCAAAACCTTCTTATAGTACACTTTTGTCTCGGTGAACTGGAACTCTTCCAATGCATGGATTGGCGCTTAGTTTTAGGGCCGTATTGAAAAAACCATGATTTGTCACAAGTTAATATTTTCCCAAAAACTTTGGATCATTTTCGATGTCTGCAGAATGTCAGTACAAACGTTACTTCGAGTTTCCTTTTGCTCAGGAGTGAGCAATTTCAGCACCATTTGAGCACAAACTTTTTTCGTGTGTAAATGTTCATTTAAAATTTGTCTAAAAGTTTCTTTATCGATGTTCACTAAGCCAACAATTACTCGAATTCTCATGCATCGAATTGTTCGAATAATTTTACTCAGTTTTTCGATGTTATCGTCGGTTTTCGATGTTACCGTCGGTTTTCGATGTGCGGAGATGGCCGGGACGCGGATTATCTTAAATCACTTCCCTCCCCTCGTTAAATTTTTTACACCAATCGAAAACTTGAGTACGAGTTAGAAACTCATCACTATAAACTTCCTTCAACAAATTATTTGTTTCTGTTGCGGATTTTTAAGTTTCACAAGCAACTTCATGTTGACGCGGTGTTCTATTTTCACACTTAACATAATTCTGGCGGAGCTCAGGTAGACTATCAACTTTGAACAAGGGTAATTGTCGTAGTGAGTGTCATACAACCTTGAAATTTCGAGGGTAGGGGAAGACAAGGACACAGTTAAATGTCAGACCCTGCTTGCTGTTGCCGAGGCCCCAAGCAAGCGGCAAAAAAATCAGGGCGGTTATTTAATAGCCGCACCCCGTATACATGTTATTTACTATGTTTATGGAAAGGTTCAGCAAAATCCATTGATTGGTTTCGTCCATGTATAGTCGGCATGTTTGCATGTTGGTAATAGTAAATTTTTTGATAAATTAAAATTTAACTTCATGGTATGTTGATTTATCATTTTT
>JAUMHM010000078.1:20081290-20118025 GCA_032362435.1 Melikaiella ostensackeni
GGAATTAATGGGTAAGGAAAGGACTGGAAATCTGCCGGGAAAAATTCCTTTGCGGGAAGGAAATTTTCCGTTTCAAAATTCCTGGTCTTTCCCGATCAGCTGTTTAAGCATGGATCCGCTAGGTTTTCGTAAGCAGGGCTCTGACTTCTAACCTCTATTTCTCTATTTTCTCTCTCTATTTCACTAACGCGCTAACCCCTCATTAGGATAGGTGGGGCCTTCTTGGATAGAAAAGGCGAGATCTTTTCATAATATGGAGAGTTTCATATAATATATTGATTTTCACGATTTTCTTTGAACAATTTATAATTAAATCATTTCAGGTGACGAAAGCCTTGAAGATACAGAATATCACAGAAATACGTTGCCAAATTCGAAATTATCCTATAGCAAAGTTTATTCAGATTCGTCCGATGATGACAACGTGAATGAAGTAACTGCAAAAAGCCGTTCACAACCTCCAAATGTTCTCCCTGAAACTTAAATTTTCTAAAACCAAAGTCTATTGTGCAAAACAGGCAAAAAAAAAACAAATACCAAAACTATCGGGTCAGGTTTCGTGCAGTGGTAAGTTGTATAAACGAGTAATTTATCAATGAAATATAAAATTCTTATGACATCATCTGGGAAACACAAAACTACTGGTAATTTTTTGTATGTTGATAAAGAATTTAAATATTTTAAATAATATAATATTCTGAACCTGTCTCGTTGAAAATGTTCTACGTGTATTTTTCTGTTTATTTAGACTCGTCTTTAATATGGCGCATTAACGATGACCTGCAATTAATCAAAATCGATTTACAAAAAATTAAGGTCGACGTGAAAGAGATCAAAATAACTCAAAAACTGAGTACTTTCAGAAACGCATCACGATGCTTCCACTGGTAAATTAATAACGCAAAATATGTTTACCATCTCATTCGGAAATGCGTTGAGAAACGCTAAAGATTGGGGGGGGGGGGGTACCAGAAATGAAAAGGGATCCAGTCGAGGAAAAAATGAAAATAGAGTTGAGGATAACCCTGAAGGAGGAATCCAAGATAACTGCGAAGAAAGAATCGAAGATGAACTCAATGTACTCTTGGAATAAAAATATTCTTGGTAATTTATGTTGGCCTTATTTTAAAAAATTCCTTATTAACAATTTCTTATTGCAGCCAGACCAGCATCCGACTGAGTAGCCCACTCAAAAACCGGCCGGATCCCGACCGTGTTAACCTATTTGTATCCAGGATTCGACCGGATAAAGTGGCCGGGATCCGACCACCGCAGCGTGACGAAACCAACCAGAATTCGACCGGGTAGCCTGACCAGATTCCGGATACAAATATATACAAATAAAAACTTAAAAAGACGATTAAAAAAATTATCTTGATTTACGATTGGTCCTATAAAGAAATGTTTAACAGCAATTTTATTTCACCTTTTAAAAGCACAAATTCTACTTTTTTGACTATTTTTTTCTTATCTCGCGTCGTTTGGCTCAAAAATGAAAATGAAAATATTCCAATACTATTTTCTATACTCAAAAAACAAACTATGCTTCCTACCAAAAAATCTTTAGAAGCAAGTTTACAGGTGTTCGTAAAAGCAACAGTCTTGATATCTCAACTTTTTTTTGTATCCCGCGTTATTAAGTTCAAAATTTGAATTTTCCATTTTTCAAGAAAATTCAAAAAGTTGTGATGACAATCTGGTAAGGCTTTCAAAAGCAAAGTTTTTTTTCTCTTCACATTTTTTTTCATATCGCGCGTTGTCTGGCTTAAAATTTTCATTTTCCTTTTTTTTTTGAATTTTGTAAATGCTATAACTCTCACAATTTTCTTTCTATCGAAAATACTATAGTCACGGTGATAAATTGTTCGACTTTTTGAGTACTACGAATAGCCGTACATAGAATTTGCAAATTAAAAAAAAGTAGTCTAACAAATTTTCGAAATGCTCTAACTTTTTGAATTTTTGTTCAAAATGGCTGGCTTACAAAGTTGACCTTCATTTCAGGACACTACAAGAGTATACACAAAAATCTAATACATTCTCTGATGAGAATGTAAAAATTTGAATCGAAGAAAATTTATTTGATTCAAGGAAATTATCGTATTGAATACATCCAATCAGTTATTTCCTCAATCCAAAGTCTGTTGGCCTTATTTTGAAGGCTAAATCTTGCTGAAGAACCTGTAATTCTATCAGACTTTTAGTACTATTTTCATGGATTTTAAGGGTGTTCAAAACAAAAAAAAACACAAATTTTAGATATTTTTGGTCAGTTTTAGTGGAATTATGTATTCTTTTGAATTAAAATTCCCATTTTTATTAATCAGGATATGCTGGCAATAATATAGACTATAAATTCTAGTTGACAAGAATTATTAAAATTTATAAATGTAACAGGCATGAGACAAATTTTGCGCCCTTCGCCGTTTAAAGCTTCAATACGCTTGCGATATCTGGATTATTTTTTTATTGTATTAAATTTTCAGGATAAACTGTTTGTAGTATACGCAAACTTTCGGCCCATCCTAGTGAAGAATTAATGATATTTTTCTTAGATTCACCGTCAACCGGGGTGATTATGGATCATTTCGAAAGAAATGTTGATTAAACATTATGCTCTATAGCGTTTTTATTTCTTTTTTTTTGTAAAAGGACTTCCTAAACTTTTTATAAACAATGTGTTCTCAGGATATACAGAAAAATCTCATTAAGAAAAAAATTCTTTACGGAGGAATAGTCTTGATTCATAATTACCCCGGTTGACGATATGTAAAGTGATTTTGTCGAGTTTTATCCAACTCCGTGGGCAGACTTCTAAATATTCATAAGCATCTAGCTGCAAATCTAAAATATTCATCCATATTTTTAATTTTCAGATTCGAATCGACAATTATTAGTAAAATTTGTTCGTCATTAGTTTAATTTAGAATTTTTAAACAAGAACAACTCAAATTTAAACTAGACCAAACACTACTTCAATGTAAGTAGTTTATTTTAGTATTTAAAAAAATTATTTTATAGTAGACACAAATAAAATAGATGGGTCTTCAATTCCTTAATTTTTGAGCAGTTTTATTAAGTATGTATATAAAAGTCGCTTTAATTAAAAAAAAGGTCTGATTTCAAAGCCTTCAGAAATGAAAATATTCCACTAATTCTAGTAACAAAAGAGTAAAAGCCTTGAAATTGTGGTATGAATCTCTTACGTATGTATTTACTTAACATTATTACCGGCGAAAAAAAGCAAATGAAATTGAATAAAAATTGAAAATTAAAGTAACTAAAAACATCATACTTCAAATTATAGACATGATATTACAATGTATGATTATATACTCGAATTTACCGACAGAGTTAAGGAAAACCGTCGAAGTAAAGACTAGACTACTAATAATAATCTTCATTTTTTTTTTGAGTAGAGGATTGATTGATTGATGTATAATCATAGATAGATTGATGTCTAATTTTGTGAAGTGATAAGTGTTCTACAAGGTGTTTCATTGTTAATTTTATAATTTCAGTACTTCGTTTGTATAATCGTGATCCAAGTATAATAGACAGATGAGAATTCGTTGATTTGCTTAACGATAACACTTGAACGAGTGAGAAAACATCACAATAAAAAAAAGATTCAATGAATAGAAAAATTAAATTTAGAGAAATCTATCCTTGAATTTGAGTTATCTGGAATACGAAGATATTCAATTCAAATGCAAAATATCTAATTTATCCAGAATTTTTAGGTATCTTACAAATTTATGGGAAAAAAACAAATTTCAGAAATCGTAAACAACACCATCCCTGAAAATAGGGCATTGGAAATCCCATGAAGTATACTGAATGTGGAATCGATCGATTTAAATCTAAGTAACGTGCGCAAGCCAAATGGGTTTAAAAAAGTATTATCTGCAGAGTTTTGAAATTGTTTTGAATTTCTATTTTTTCTTTACATTTTCGGGTGTGTCTAGAGTCTTCAAAATCTTTGCCAAATTTCAGGATACTGTTCTACATGAGAAAATTACAATTTTATATACCCTGTAATTACCTCTTATATTTTGCGTCCATGAAAACATCAATAAAAATTTGTGTGGCATTTAAGGGCTTTTTCGGGGTCAAAATGAACTAAAAAAGAATTCAGGGTATTTGGGAAATCAAAAAAGATTTCAATACTTCAAAAAGGGCCTAGGGGGGTGAGCATGCAAAAGTTGCCCCCGCACGTATCAAGTTCACATTACCACCATAGTGGTGACACAACATTCCTTCCAAGGATAACCTAAAAATTTCATTTATGGGGGAGTTATGTAGGAGGAGAGTAAAATTAAAAAAGTCATTTTCCTTGAAAACGACTGAACTGATTTTGATAATCAAAATAAATGTTATAGTCATACATAAGACGAGTTAGAAAGAATTAAAATTTTTTAAAATAAAAAATGAGGGTAATTTTTTTTTTAATTTCCAGAATGTTTTTTTGAGGTTATTTTCTAGAGATACGCATCTAATTTTTCCGGGAGAAATTGCTCTTACTGTCTATTTCAACATTAATTTTACCCAAATTTATCATACGGCCACTTCATGGCTTCAAAAAACAAAATATCGTCCTGGGCGCCTTGCGTGTATGTAGCGCAGTCTGGCGACGCCAACGCGGCTTGCGTGATACTATTATTCTGATTCCGTTATTCACTTGTTTCAAAATAATTGTCAAATGTTTTCATGACATCTTACTACCTGCCACGATACTAACTTTCTAGATCCGTTATTCACTTGTTTCGAGCTGATTGTCAAATGTTTTCATGACATCTTATTGCTAGCCGCGACACTAACTTTCTAATTCCGCCATTGACTTGTTTTGAACAGATTGTCAAATATTTTCATGGTATCTTACTGCCTGCCACGATGCTAACTTTCTGGATCCGTTATTCACTTGTTTCGAGCTGAGTGTCAAATGTTTTCGCCACATCTTACTGCCTATCACGAGTCTAAGTTTCTAATTCTGACATTCACTTGTTTCGAACATATTGTCAAATATTCTCATGGCATCTTACTGCCTGCCACGATACTAACTTTCTAGATCTGTTATTCACTTGTTTCGAGTTGATTGTCAAATGTTTTCGCCACATCTCACTGCCTACCACGACTCTAACTTTCTGATTCCGTCATTCACTTGTTTCGAAAATATTGTCAAATATTCTCATGGCATCTTACTGCCTGCAACGATACTAACTTTCTGGATCCGTTATTCACTTGTTTCGAGCTGATTGTCAAATGTTTTCATGGCATCTTATTGCTAGATGCGACACTAACCTTCTTAGTCCGTTATTCATTTGTTTCGAGCTGATTGTTAAATGTTTTCGCCACATCTTACTGCCTGCCGCGACGTTAACTTTCTGATTCCGCCATTCACTTGTTTCGAACAGATCGTCAAATATTCTCATGGCATCTTACTGCCTGCCACGATACTAACTTTCTGAGTCTGTTATTCACTTGTTTCGAGCTGATTGTCAAATGTTTTCGCCACATCTTACTGCCTACCACGACCCTAACTTTCTGATTCCGCCATTCACTTGTTTCGAGCTGATTGTCAAATGTTTTTATGGCATTTTATTTCTAGCTGCGACACTCACCTTCTGAGTCCGTTGTTCATTTGTTTCGAGCTGATTGTTAAATGTTGTCGCCACATATTACTGCCTGCCACGACGTTAACTTTCTGATTCCGCCATTCACTTGTTTCGAACTGATTGTTAAATATTCTCATGGTATCTTACCGTCTGCCACAATACTATCTTTCTAGATCCGTTATTCACTTGTTTCGAACAGAACTTGATTATCATCTGTCAGCAGTATTAATCATACTGCATACTTGTGCTTTAAAACACGTAATTTTTTAATTGAAAAATGTTTTACTCAAAAATAAATGTGAAATGTGCTGGTTGCGATGTTTTTGTGAATAAAAGGTAAGGTAAGAAAAAAAATAAAAAATGCAACTGAACCGAATGATTTTTCTCTTTCTTTAAACCGAATAATAGTTGCTGATGAGATTCTATGCCACAGTTGTCGACTCTCTGTTTATAAAAAAAGATCCCAAAAATGTCTCTAATTCTGAAAAAGAGAACGCCTCTCCTTCCGAAAATGAATCAATCATTAATGATCCAACGTTTGAAATTAAACTCAACACAAATGATGAATTTCTTGATGTTGAACGCATTCAACTTCCTATTCAGCAGACTGTTGCGACTCACAAATATTGTTGCTTCTGCTTTTTCACGACGAATTTAACTATGATCCTTGAAGAAGCTCGAACGCAATCTTATATTAGGAAGAAAATATACATATCACAAGGAAATCGGTGCTGTCGAGCTCATATAATAAAAAATCGTATATTTGATGAAGATCTTGGTCTCCTTAAGGTGCATTCTAATACATCAAGTATCACTGCATTAGAGTTGTCCAAAGTAATGGGAACCCTTTCTATAAGGTGTGATTTAAGTTTATTCGATAAAGTAGGTGAATATAGTCTTTCCGAAAAACAATTAGAAGTATCTACAGGATTGAATTGGGAACAACTCAATGCTCTTGAAGAGATGTTGATCTCGCTGAGAAACAGCCAATCCCGTTCGGTGATCCAAGTAATTGTAATCTTTTTGTTCAAATTACGTACTGGGAACTATAATAAAATTCTTTCTTCTATCTTACAGTTAGAAAATGAACATGATGTATTTGATTATTCTGCCAGTGTAATGAAATCTTTTGAAAATGTCGTTTTGCCACATCGTTTCGGTTAAAGGGCTTTTAACAGAGATAATCTTATTCAAGATCATAGAACTGATATGGCAGCAAAATTGTTTGACATCGGCGATCAATTATTTTTTATTTGTGATTGAAAGTACGCTGGATATCAAAAGAGCACTAATAATGAATATCGAAGGAAATCTTACTCTGGACAGAAAAAAGTTCTTCTTTGCAAACCCTTGACTATTTGCACGACTGACGGCTACTTTGTTGAATTGCTTGGACCATACCTTTGCATTCAAAATGATGCCAACATTCTGAACAGTGTTATTGAAAATCCAAATGGTTTGCGTGAATTCTTGAAAGAAGGTAATATTTTTGTTCTTGGTCGCGGTTTTCGAGATATAAAAGAAAAGTTGCAGGAAGAAAATTTTTAAGTTTTAATGCCTGCTTTGAAAGGAAGAAGGAAACAACTGTCTATGGAAGCATCTAACGAATCTCGTTTTGTTACAAAAAGTCGGTGGGCAGTTGAGTCTGTGCACAGCGTACCTAAACAAAAATATCACCTTTTGGATCACAAAATTGACAACAAAATGATCCCAAAAATTTGATCATAATTCAGAATCGCGTCGTTCCTCAATAACACTTTTGGAAAAAGACTTCAATCTGATGTAGACACTTTTGATGATATTTTGCAAAGAGTGCATAGTCAAAGAAATGCGCAGAATACTCTGGCTATTGAGGTAGAAGAAAATGGATGGCTTCGACGGAAACTTTTTTTCAAAAGTGTCACATCAGACGACATTTTCGATTTTCCGGAAATGACTGAAAGAGATTTAAAAATCTTGTTCACTGGAACATACCAACTTGCTCAAGCTGTATCATATTTGGCAGAAATGGTCGACACAGATGGTAAACTAAGAATTGAATATAAAAAAGATGAGTCGAATGTACTCAAATTAAAAGTTCCGTCTCGTCACATTTCTCGCACAGCTTGTAGATGCTTTTTGAGGTACAAGCCCAATACTTTCGGGATTTTCTGTTTGACACATTGCACATGTGAATGTGCTAATGGCCAACGCAATGTTGGTTGTTGTTCACACATTGCTGCAGTCGTTCATTATTTATTGTATCCTAGGTATTTGTCAAAAATTTTAAAACCTGCAGAAGTACTCAGTGACGTGTTCAAGGAAAGGAACTATATTCCTGTGATTGGAAGTGACAGCGATAATAATGATTAAAGTAATAAACAACTCCTAATGGTGAGAGGCAAGGGGACTCACCGAAATTAGGCACCCCAAATGGTGAGGGGCAAAAAGACTCACCGAAATTAAGCACCCCTAATGGATTTCAAAAACGTACTGCAACCTCCTCGTGGTGGACTCCGGAAACTAATTTTTATAGGCCATCTGCAGGCGATGCTGATTAAAATATTTAATGCAATATCAAAATCATTAGATACAATTTATATCGCTCTGTGATGTTTCAGACTAATAGAAAAATGTCGGACATGATGGGTTGCCGTGGGAAAATGAACAACTTTAAGAAATTTTGTTTACACCCCTTGGATGATTCGAGAAGTTTTTTTTTTTTGGGACACTCATCATTTGATGAAATGCGTCAAAAATCGTTTGGCAAATGTTGGGAAATTAAAGGTAAGATTGTGTGTAAACACAATTTTAAAAATACGAATTTACAAAGGGCCTTTCTTAGAGATTAACAAAAAAATTAATTACAGGTTCACCCAGAACATGAGGGCATAAAGATCTACCTCCTGTCGTTGACTGTCTTATGTACTTCGTTTCGGGTCAAGTATCAAAAAATGTGGCAAAGTTCACCAAGTGTGAAGTTTGTCGGAATGAATTTTTTTATTCGAATGAAAAAACTATTCAGATTGAGGACCATCCGATTGCCAGGATAATCAGTCTCAGTAAAAAGGAACCAGATGGGATTCAACATCCAAACAGAAAATTGTTTCACTTCTCGGAAACAATCTAAAAATCCTTTGCTAAACACTGCCAATATAGCAATGTTTTTGAATTAGTCCTGAATGAGGTCACAAAGAAGGAACTTGAGTCTCCTTGTTCTGATCACGCTAAAGACGTCTATGCGTACATCATTAGCTTCAACTTGCAAAATAGAATGCGTCAGTTTGCAAAACTGAAGATGGCTGATGCAAAGAGGGCCAATGTTGAAAAGGAAAAAGCGTCTAAGTTAACTGAAATTAAGAAATCTCAAAACAAAGTTATTCTTGAATATGATGCAAAGTTTACTGTAAAAAAGTTCGAAGTTTAGTAGAAAAATAATCATTTATTGTTTGTTTCGACAAGAATACAAATATTTATTTATTATAAGCATCTTCATTTTTCGTGTTTACATATTTTGTAATATATTTAAAACGCGTTAAAACGAAACAAAGTGATAAAACTTGAAACTTTATAAGATAAAATATCCCTGTGCAGTTAAGAAACTGTAAAGTATTAGTGAATATTGAATACAAAGTTATTCTACAATCCGATGCAAAATTTATTCTAAGAAAGTTCCAAGTTCAGTAGAGAAATAATTATTTGTTGTTTGTTCCGACTTGAATACAAATATTTATATATTATAAGCATCTTCGTTTCTCGTTTGTATATATTTTGTAATATATTTAAAACACCTTGAAATGAAAAAAGTGATAAAACTTGAGACTTTATAAGATAAAAAATCTATATGCAGTCTTTGAAAATGTAAAAAAGTTTACAAATTATAGTGTGGTAGCAAAATGTTAAAAACATAATTATTTCCCAATGTTAAACAATTATTTACAATTTAAATTTTCTCGGTTTCGACAATATGTTCGATATTTTTGAGATATTTAGTATCATCGCTTTTCCGAAACAGGACATGCAATTAAAAATTTCGTAATCGGGTCAAAAATACCCCCACACATAAATAATAAAGTAATATGTGAGCGATCCATAAAACGTTTTTCTTATTCTAACCTGAGCACAAAAAAAAAACGTTTTACACAAAACTGTTGAAATTAGCCGATTTTTCACTCCGAATACAAATTTGATTCGAAATAGAAATATGATCTAATTATCTAAAGTAGATGTAATTCTAGTATTTATAAAGAAAATTGAGGCAATTCAATTTTGAGGTTGGGTCCTGGTTTCAACGCCCTTAAGGATACACAACAATATTTTCTGTAAAGTTCTACATGGCATTACATGCTTGCAAGTCTTCTAACCAGGAAGTGCATTATTGCGTTTTCTATACAAAACGTCGCAATCTTCTAACATTGTTATTACTTATGATACGTACCTTCGAACCTCTTTACTGTGGAGTCCTCGACTTCCCAATTTTTCAGCAATCTGCTGACATCCATATTTGAGTAATCTGTACAGAAAATAATTGTATGTTTGTAGAAAATCTGTTGGAAAATTAGAGTTATTATCTATTAAGAGGTTAGGTTTCCTTTGCTTCGAACTTTGCAGTCATGCAATATGGAGAATCCACACTTACTGAAACACAATTCCGCAAGGCTCACGCTTAACACACTTTGAACTCCACACACGATTCACTTCACAAATCAGATCACTAATATGACAGTAAGTATATGAAAAAACTACGCGAAGACGCCGTTTTAAAATTTCTTCTTCGTCTCCGGACAAGAAGATGATACATGCGACGCGGCGTCACAATGTTAGTAGTTTTCCCTGAGCTTGCGTTACGGCAGTGCGCCTATTGGTCGCACGCCAACTGCGAACAATCACGTAGCGTGCGCGCGCGCAAACACTGCACATACATTTCTAACGTCTGAGATGCTTACGTTTCAAATCTCATTTATTTACGTTCAACATCTCAGATTATAATAACGTTGAAATCTTGTGCTACTAGCCAGTAATATCTCGTATATTGACAGAAGAATGAGAGATGTTGTCCTAAAATATCTAGATATTATGTGTTAGTATACAAATTTCTAATCTCTATTTCCTAATATCTATTTCCTAATATCCAGTTTTCTCCGTGTGTGTGCAGTTAACAAACTGTAAAGTATTGATTAATATTGAATACAAAGTTATTCTACAATCTGATGCAAAGTTTATTCTAAAAAAGTGCCAAGTTTAGTAGAGAAATAGTTATTTATTGTTTTGTTCCGTCTAAAATACAAATATTTATTTATCGCATAAGCATCTTCGTTTCTCGTTTTTATATATCTTGTAATATATTTAAAACGCTCTGAAATGAAACAAAGTGATAAGATGTGAGACTTTATGAGATAAAATATTTATGTGCAGCCAACAAACTGTAAAGTATTGATGAATATTGACTACAGAGATATTCTACAATCTGATGCAAAGTTTATTCTGAAAAAGTTCCAAGCTTAGTAGAAAAATAATTATTTATTGTTTGTTCTGACTTAAATGAAAGTATTTATTTATTATAAGCATCGTCGTTTCTCGTTTTTATGAATTTTGTAATATATTCAAAACGCCTTGAAACGAAAAAAGTGATAAATCTTGACACTTTATAAGAAAAAAATCTATGTGCAGTCAACAAACTATAAAATATTGATGAAGATTGACTACAAAGATATTCTACAATCTGATGCAAAGTTTATTTTAAAAAAGTTCCAGGCTTAGTAGAAAAATAATTATTTATTGTTTGTTTCGACTTGAATACAAATATTGATATATTATAGGCATCTTTGTTTCTCGTTTGTGTATATTTTGTAATATATTTGAAAGGCCTTGAAACGAAAAAAGTGATAAAACTTGAGACTTTATAAGATAAAAAATCTATGTGCAGTCAACAAACTGTAAAGTATTGATGAATATTGAATACAAAGTTATTCTGCAATCTGTTGCAAAGTTTATTCGCAAAAAGTTCCAAGTTCAGTAGAAAAATAATTATTAATTGTTTGTTCTGACTTAAATATAAATATTTATTTATTATAAGCATCTTCGTTTCTCGTTCTTACGTATTTTGTGAAATATTTAAAACGCTTTGAAACAAGAAAAAGGTGATAAAACTTGAGACTTTATTAGATAAAATATCTATGCGCAGTTAACAAACTGTAAAGTATTGATGAATATTAAATACAAAGTTATTCTACAATCTGATGCAAAGTTTATTATAAAAAAGTTCCAAGTTCAGGGGACAAATAATTATTTATTGTTTGTTCCGTCTTAAATACAAATGAGTATACGCGTGAATCGCGGCCAAGGCATTTCCAAATAATCGTTTTCATCAGATTAAAAATAGATTCAAATTGAAGTTGAATTCCTGTTCGATTCTTCATTTGCAATTTAGCACCTTTTCACTTTCTGACGTTTCAACATTCAATTGGCAGAAACCTGGTTTGAATTATAGATTCCTTTTAGATTGACTCTCGGGCACGTTAAAAAAATGATGACAGCGTTGTAGGATTCTGCCAAAGTTAGTGATTAGTGATTTTTATTTTAATGAAAGAGCTTTGTCTTCAGTGATGAAAATTTTAAGTTTGAAAATTGAAGACAAGTCATGAGTGTTTCTCTTATTATAAAAATAAAATATCGGGTCGCGTTTTGCGTCGTTTCATTCAGAAACATTGCTTATGTTGTGATTTTTGCCAATAGAGAAAGTGAGCGTGTTATCGTAAAAACTCGAACAAATTAAATAAATTTTCGGAGAGATAATTGCCAAAGACAGAAATTTTTTTTGGCAAAATATGATTGCGAATACAAAAACCAGAGGACCAGGACTAGGACCAGGACCAACGGACAACGAAAACCAGAGGACATCGCTGGGACATCACCAGGACAGTGGCCAGGACAGCGGCCAGGACCAGGACCAACGGACGACGGGGACCAGAGGACATCGCCAGGGCAGCAGCCAGGCTTTCAAACTGTTGGGGAGGATCGAATAGTCCCAAAACCACCAGAAATACATCGTGCCAATACAATTCTGGTAACTAAGACAATGCTAGTATTTCAGCAAAGTCCCCACCCTTCCTACACGTTTTTTCTCTCAACGTAGAGTTTTTCTGGCGTAGGCTTGCGATATCTTTATCGCAACGTGAATGTGAGGGTATGTGTCAACTCAAGGGTGAGCTGACGTAGCGGCGGACATTTGTCACTTTGTCAGTATCGCATCTACAAAGGAGTTTGGAGATTTTTCATCGCTAAGGACCATATGCAGACTCAGTGACCTACATTCCCTGCAGCTTAGGACTCTGGAAAGGAAAAACGTCGTGCAGAATCTGAAAGGATACAAACAGTGAGAAGTGCCCTGAAGTGATAAGAGATCTAGAGAATTTCAAAAATCATGTTTGTGCAATATTGTGCTATTTGTATACAAGTTTGCAGGTGTGCTCAGCTGAATAAAGCAAAATGTCATTAATGTAAGTCTTGCATGTATCCATTTATGTCCTTTCCTCTGAGCTCTCGAATTTCATTTAATTCATGAATTACTTTACTCTTGTTCGAATTTGTTTTGTTTTAGTGTAAAATCCAATTTTGTGAAAAAATTGTAGGAAACTATTTTTTTCTTGAATTTTGATCCATTAAGAATTGTGTATGTTTGAAAATTTAATGTGTTGACACTTGTAATTGAAAATCAAAGTTGAAATGGCGGACAAAACAAAGCTTCCGTGAATAACTCAGAACCTGAGAATCACACACCCCCTTCTTCCACGAGTCAAGCATCAATTAGCCACTCTCCTTCTATACCGGTTCTGCATGAACTTAACCAGTTGAGCAATGTTGCTCCTAATTCTCGAGTCACTTTTTCGATACCTGTCTCAAGTTTGCCAGACGTTGGATTGACATACTCAGTTTCAACACAACAACGCCGATATTTTATTTATTCTGTATCCAGTGGCGAAATTTCCAATTTGATTCCAAACCCGAGTGTAAAACCCGTCGAAGTAATCGAAATGGGCTTTCCTATCGAAGCAGTCGCTGGAATGCGACTCAGCGCCAATAGAAACGCAACTTCTTGTTTTATTCGAGGTTTAAAGCCAGAAATCGAAAATCGTGTTTCACTAAGGAGTCTTGCGACTTTGCGAAATGCAATAAGTATTGCGTCCCAGTGGGCCCCAAGGCTTTTGTCTGATGAACACAAACAAAACCGTTTAGATGCTGCAAACCGCTTTTTTGAGATGCTTGAGAATGGAGGAGATGAAATTAATAGCCTAATCGTGACTAGGGACGAAACTTGCGACCATCACAGCAGTCCAGAAACCAAAAGGCGGAGCATGGCCTGGAAAAGTCCCCAGAAAAAAACTGCCAAAAAAAGGCAGAATTGAGACGTTAGCTGGGAAGATTTTTGCAACGGTGTTTTGGGACAACAAGGAAGTGCTGTTGGTCAAATATCTGCTCAAAGATGAAACAATAAATGCCGCCAGGTATTGTGGGGTGTTGGAAAAAATGAGAAAACGGATAAAACGGAAGCGACCTGGACTTTTGACGAAAAAATGCTCCTTTTCCACGACAACGCCAGGCCTTATTCCGCAAAATTGACCCAAGACCTTCTAACCAAATGTGATTGGGGTATTTTCCCCCACTCTCCGTACCTCCCAGGCCTCGTCCCGAGTGACTACCACCTGTTCCCGGCGATCAAGACCTTTTTGGGTGGCAAACGGTTGTTTAATGATGAAGAAGTCATGAGCGCCGTTGACGACTGGCTGCGCAATTTGGACCCGCAGTGGTATGCTATGGGTTTGAAGAAACTCTTATCCCGCTTCACGAAGTGCCAGGAAAGACTCGGTGACTATGTTGAAATAAGTTTAGATCCGCAGCTTTCCAACCATGTAATTTTTTTCTTGAATGGATAATTTTTTCGATTTTTCCCAAAATAGGGAAACTTTTTTTTGGGATGACCCTCGTATCACTGACATTCTCGATAAGTTGGAAGGAGCAAAGTATTTCACTACGCTCGACCTTGCTTCGAGATTTTATCAAATTCCGACGGACCCTAAATCAAGAGCAAAAACAGCATTTTCCCCTCCTTTTGTCCATTACGAATACAAACCTATACCATTTGGATTGAAAAATGTACCTTTCACTTTTCAACGGGTTATGGACCGAGTGTTTTCTGGTCTTCGAGAAGTTGAGTTTTTTGCTTACATGGATGACATCGTCATCTATGCTAACTCCTTAAAAGAACACTCTAGGAAGCTCAGAAAGCTCTTGGAGAGATTGAAATCCACTGGTTTGACACTGCAGCCTGATAAGTGTCATTTCTTGCAAAAGGAAATCACTTATCTAGGTCACGTGATTATCCATGACGGTGTAAAACCAGACTCTCGCAAGGTGGAGGTCCTGAGGAATCTTTCGATTCCTAGAAATAGAACAAATGTCAAACAATTCCTGGGTCTTGTTGGATACTATCGGAAATTTATTCCAGAGTTTGCAAAAATCGCAAAGCCTCTGAATTATCTCACGCGTCTTGATGTGAAATTTTATTGGAATGCTCCACAGCAGCAGGCTTTTGAGATTTTGCGTGACAGAATAACATCCGAGCCTATCCTCCAATACCCGGATTTTTCTAAACCGTTTATTGTCACGACTGACGCATCTGATTACGCAATAGGAGCAGTGCTCAGTCAGGGTGAAATCGGTACGGATTTGCCAATCGCCTTTGCCTCCCGTACTTTAAATGGGCCCGAAACACGTTACTCTACAACCGAGAAAGAGCTTCTTGCTATACTCTTTGGCGTAGAGCATTTTCGACCATACTTATATGGACACCGGTTTAAGTTGGTCACCGACCATCGACCGTTAGTTTGGCTGCACAATATTAAAAATCCTGCATCGAAACTAGCAAGATGGAAACTACGTTTGGCCGAATATGATTACACAGTGATTTATAAGCCCGGTAGGATCAACTCAAATGCAGACGCTCTCTCAAGGAATCCGGTAGAGATTAGTACAACTTTAAATAAAGAACAAAAAGAGAATTGCGAAATAGTCGATCTCGAAAACCCTCCAAAAGTAAGCCAAGAAGTTGATCCTACAGGTGCTATCCTAGACAAGGATATTCATTTAGATTCTGATTACCTGGACTCGGGGCGGATGATGACGATCAGACGCGATCAAATTGTCTCGAGTCGAGGGGATGACGAATTGAAAGATAATGAAGATGAGCTTGTCATGGAAAATCAAATATTGATTGCGCGTGTATTTTTAATGAACTTTGATCAAACGGAACCGGAAGTAAAAATCTCAGACCAGGCTAGCCGAGGGGATCCGCAATCTCTTCTCGAGATAAGCGACGACGAATCCGACTTGGAATCAAGCGATTTAAGTGAAACTGAATCTTACTCTGATTCAGGAAGTGATGATTACGAATCAGCCGTCGAGTCCGAAAGTAGGTCACCACCTCCAGGGGCGGTTGACAACCCCCCCTCTTGTCAGGCTAACGGGGTCTTCCGATCATTATGTCAGGAACCCCCGCGGGGAGGGGAGGGGGCAGAAGTTTACGAAACTGAATCTGCAAGCTTTGTAGGGAATTCCGCGATCAGCAAGTCCACGATTAAAAACCGTCGACAAACCTGTGCGGAAAGAGGTGTTCATTTGCCGGATCAAACGACCGAAAATCTTCGAAGTAAAGGCTCGCTGGTCACCAGGCGAGGTGAAAAAACAGGTGGGAAGGTCGTCTCGCTGAAGGCCCGGCGAGGTGTCAAAACTTGGCCAGTTAGGGACCCCGTGATCAGCATTTCACCGACAGTTGCGTCGCTGAATAACCTGGAGGGGGAGGCTATGGACACCGGAGAACTAGGTGGACTCGGGAAAAGAAAAGGTGAACCAATTTTGGATACCGGGATAATGGCAGCCTCGTCTGAGTCGAAACGTCAAAAATCTTTAAATAATTTCGCGGAGGAATCTTTTGAAATCGCTAGAGTTTTTATCACTAAGAAAGGATGTATTGTTTATAAAAGAGATCAGCTAGTTTCGAGGGATGATAATTTGTTACACTTCGTCTCACGCGACTGTAAATTCACTACTGTGACGAGCCGTGAGCTCAGTGGTGAAGGCATAGTTCGGTCAGACGAGCTTCGGCAGGTGCAGCCAAAATTAGGTCAAATCCTTAGTTTTGAGCATGGGGACAAATACCTTTTTAATGCGGTAATTAAAGAATCTTGTGACGATAAAATTAACCGGGACGATCTAAAATCCATTTTGCAATCGCTGAAACGCACCATGCTTGCATTAGACACAAAGACCGTTAGCATGTCAAGATACGGAAATGGTTTTGACGGCGTTGCTTGGGTTGATGTCGAAGATCTAGCTCTAGAAATATTTAACGAGAGTGGAGTCACAATTTTCATTTGTACTGGAGAGATAAAGATTCCTTTGGAATCAGAGCGCGAAAATATTATACGCGAAGCTCATAGTTCAGTAGTGGGTGGGCACAAAGGGTGTACTAAAACTTTAAAACGAATTCGCGAAAGATTTACTTGGCCTAATATGAGAAAAGACATAGATAATTTTATTAAACAATGCGATAGTTGCCAGCGAAAAAAGCTCGTTCGTGTAAAAACTAGACAGCCAATGAAAATAACCGACACCCCAAAGGAGGCTTTCGACAAAGTACAAATGGACATTGTCGGCCCACTTCCGCAAACTGCAGACGGCAATAAGTATATTCTTACTCTGCAGGATTGCCTCACGAAATACTCAGACGCTTTCCCTATTCGTGACGCTGAAGCGATCACAGTAGCTATGGCACTCGCTGAGAATTTCATATCTCGTTTTGGATGTCCCAGGTCAATTCAGACCGATCAGGGATCCAATTTCATGAGCCAGCTATTTAAGTCGTTTTGCCAAATATTCAAAATTCGCCAATTTCGTTCTACTGCTTATCACCCTCAGTCATTAGGCGCATTAGAACGCAGCCACCATGTCTTCGTGGAATACCTGCGTCACTTCTGCCAAGAGACTGATTGGGACAAGTGGTTGAGATTTTCTATGCTCTCATACAACACCTCAGTGCACGAAGCAACTGGTTTCACACCACATGAGCTCATTTTTGGCAGAAAGGCTAGGATTCCTTCTGAATTCGAAGAAGAATCCATCCCTCGTACGTTCATTCAACATATGGATGACTTACTCGATAGATTGAGCGATACTCAAGCAAAAGCTGGTGTAAATATTAACAGAGCTAAAGAAAGGTATAAGAGGAATTATGATAAAAAGGCTAACCCCAAAACTTTCGAAGTCGGCGAATATGTTCGTCTTTTGAAAAGTGACCGAATCAATAAACTTGATGATTATTTCGATGGACCCTACTTAATTACGCGTGTGTTCAACGATTGTAATGTTGAAATACAAGTTAAACCGAACGAAAGAAAGATCGTGCACTCAAACCGTTTAGAGCGCTCGCATATTCGTCCAGAACTGATTTAAAAGGGCAAGAAAATGTACGCAATGTACCTAATACCGCTCTCGTCTTGAAGCAATAGTTTCAAAGGCGTTTCCATGGGAAACACCTTTATTATATGGGGGAAAGTGTGACGATCGCGGTTTGGCGCGAATCTGCTTTATCGATCAGATAATGTAGAAACACTGTATTATATACTCTTTGCACTGTAATATTCATAAAATTCATATTTGTAGTCATTAATTAAAGTTTAAAATAACTAATTCTAGAAATATAAGATTTAGAAATATTTCATGGTTTATAGAAGCTCAGAATGCACGTAGGACAGGATGCAGAGGGATACGCATGACTTAAATCATCACATAAGAATGTACATACTTTTAGACATTTGAGAATTACAACTTAAGGCCTTAAGCACATCCTGTTTTCAAAATAGCTATAATCATAAATGAAAGGAATGCCTTGAAATTCGAACTTTGGTTTTGAGAGTTCTCACGATTTAGGGACATCTTGACTGAATATACGCATGTAATTTCAAAATATCTTTACTCAGAAGAATTCCAGTTCTAGAAGATAGACAGGAAACCTGAAAAAGAGGCTATTGTACGGAGAGCCCGAGTGTCCCGGTCTGGTCGACGTGTGTGGCACAGGGCCGATTCTCACGGATACTTGGGACTTTTGGGTTTCATCAAAAAGGTCATAAATTTTCGAGCGTAAAGTTCTGGGGTTTTGGAGAATCTCAAGTGCGGAAGGGGTCGCATAAAAAAAACAGAGTGGCCAAACCAGCCTCCCTCGGTGCCAGTATCGGTGCTCTCGGCGCTTTCCACGACTTTTCCACGGGTAGGGAAATTTCGAAGAGAGTGGAAGGAATCTCTGTCCTGATTAGCTGCAGTTGGGCCAGGGCGTTCCTCTACTCTCAGAAATCTTCCTCAGAGGGCTGGAGGAATCACTTCTCCCCTCTGGGGAGATCAGGTACTTTCCGATTGCCAAACTAAATTGACGTACGCTCTTTTCTAACTGGGAATTGATTTGTCTGAATTTTGAACTTGTAGAATTTATTAAAGTGAGTATACCCGTGAACCGCGGCCAAGGCATTTCCAAATAATTTTTTTTATAAAATTAAAAATAAATTCAAATTAGAGTTGAATCCTTCTTCAATCCTTCATTTGTAATTTACCACCTTTTCACTTTCTGACGTTTCAACGTTTAATTGGAAGAAACCTGCTTTGAATTAGAGATTCCTTTCAGATCAACCCTCGGACACGTTACATACATTCAAAACTAGAGACGTCTATCGTGATTCATGAGAGTATGTATGTGAACGTGCATGAGTACCATCATCTGTGGGCCTGTGGCTGAATTTGAATGCTGTTTTTTGATTGTTCTACTCTGCAGGCACGACAAATCGAACTTCGCACGCAAATGTTTCAAGAAAAGACATTTCAACTTTATTGTTAAATAAAAAATTTTTGAAAACCTTTTCCAAAATTTGAATACGCAAATGTGTCAAAAATTCAGTAAGCTTTCATTAAAAAAAAATGTCTAAATCGGATGTGCAGTGTAGGCTAAAAATTAATCTGTCCATTGCAAAAACTTGTTTCTTAGCTTCAGGGGGTCTCAAAACGTAAAATAATATTCGTTAAAAAACTGAGGTGTGAAATTTAGGACGATTCGAATACTTCTCCATTATAAATAATGATATTATGTAAATGCATAAATGTAAAACAAATACAAAAAACACTCGATTTCTTTAATTTAAATATAGTACGACTATAATAGAGGTAAACTATTAAAACTGTAAAGGATACTGAGATCTTGTTTGTATCCCTACTGCAAACGTTGATTTCGGGACTCGCAGGTACTCAGCAAGTAAATCAAAATCTCTTCTGAAATTTCACTTCCACGAAAAAAAGTTTATGACTTATCTGCGTCCCTTGACGTTCTGTATTCAAGGTCTTCGCTGGGTCAGTCAGTGGCGTATCAGAAGTTGTTCACGTCGCGACTCTCTGGGCGTATACTTTTTCACGTGTACCGGGTTCAGAGACTATATATGCAGTCCTGAGTGTTTAATCACTCGTTGCCTTAAATCTGCTTCAAACTAGATTCTAATAGCGCCCGTTACTTGGCCGACCAGACCTGAGACTGGCCTAGTAACGCGAGATAAGGGTAATTTTCTTTTGTTAAATAACTCAATTTAACCCCCTTTCAACTAAAAATGTTTGCTTCTCAGTTGAGGGCCAATTTCGGCAAAATGAATCCAGCTTTTTCTGTGCTGCAAGCGTTTATTGTCGGGATGTCAAAGTACCGTCGTGTCCGACCGTGGGGCCAAATCGGATTCTCGCAGACAAATTAAGCTAAAGGCTACACTTTCTAATCGATTTCAAACTTTTTTCATAATCATTTTCGTATGACAATTTACATTAAGAAAAAAACTTTTTTAGAGCCGATTTTTGAGAAAAGGTATTGTTCATCAAAAGTAGAAATTTGCTGAAGATTTAAAGTTCCTATTTTGTTCAAACTGTTTACAATTGCTCGAAAATGTTGAAAATCAATGAAAATACTTTCAAAGGATGCTCACTTATAAAAGTAAGCAAATATTATTTAAAAAATTATTTGTTATGAGCAAACTAATGCGCAAAAATGCTTTCTTGAGGATTAACGAGATTCAGATATTCTAATCCATTAAATTTTTATCGCAGTACACTCATCTCACGTAACTTTGCCGCCCGTTCTCGTACCGGCTTCAAGGTTGTTCATTTTTTACTGCTTCGGTCTCCCCCCTGAGCGTCCCTTGACGTCCTGTACTCAAGGTCCTCGCTCGGACAGTCAGTGGCGTATCAGAAGTTGTTTACAGCGTGACTCTCTGGGCATATGCTTTTTTCACGTGTGCCGGGTTCAGGGCCAATATATGCAGTCCTGAGTGTTTACTCACTCGCCGCTTCAAATCCGGTTGAAACTGAATTCAATAGCGCCCGTTAATGTGCTGACCAGACCCAAGGCCGGCGCAGTCACGCTAGATGAGTGAATATGTAAAAGCAATTTTGAATTACGACTTATTAGATATCAAGAATTTGTTCACATTATAAACAAATTTAACAAAACTGACTTTTTAATTGTTGTTGAACAGATAGACTTTCAGTTTTGTATGGAATGGACTAAAATAAGCTTTTGAATAACAATTATCGACAATACTGTATTGCCCGAAAAATGGTTATTTGTCGGAATCAACTTAATGAACAGATACTCAAATCAGCCATTATTTAACACGCAGACTACTTTTAAAAAGTCGGCGCTTGCAAAATTGTTATAAATTTAATGTAGGATCGGTCTGGAGAAGAACACATTAAAATCGATGAAGAAATGCACCCTCTAGCTTAATTTGTCCGTGAAAATCCGATTTGGCCCAACTGTGCGTCAGGAGAGTGGCAGGCGAAAACTGGAATTCAAACTTACGTAGTCCAGGCACATGCATTTGTAGATAAAATTAGTTTGCAGAAATATTTGTAGAATTTTCGCTTGGAATTTGAAAGTAGAATTTTCACATGGAATTTCTATAAAACGCTTTCCGCAGAATTTTGTTACTTCAGTTACGATATTATATAAGTACAAGTTAATCAGATCAAATTATTTTATTGTAATAATAATTCCGGCGCTGGCTATGATTCCGTTTTAAATAAGAGGTCCCTTCAAAAAACAGTCGTATTCTATAGATTTCGACGTGCTGATTTCGAAAACAATATTGATTTTTCCGAAAAAAATTGCATACTTCAAAAACAATTGCTTTGAATAAATGAGAACAAATTGTTATATTTTTCTCGGGAAAATTAAATAAAATCACAAAAAAAGATCTGGTGCCATTTTTTCCCACAAACAATGGTTTTCGAGTTATGAATTTTTGAAAAAAGTGAAAAATCCCGAAAATTCCATAAGTGCGAAAACGATGTAGCCCCAGAAGTGATTTTTCCAAAAGGGATTTTTACGTTGAGACAATTTCGAAAATTGAAAGTAGTTAGAAAATGTATAAATTTGTATGGTTAAGAAAGTAGAGATATTATATTTCAAAAATTATTTCAGATTGTATTAATTATGAATGGATGAATGAATGAATAAACTTAATCACTTTGTATTGCGTGGTTAGGCAAAGCATATGCATTCCAGTAAAAAGAAATGTGAATAAGTGTAACAAAATTTTAATTTTCCCCACTTTCGTGTAGAAATATGCTGAAAATAATTCACTTTAATCATTTACTCAGACAAATAGTCTCTAATACCTTCACTCTCGAACTAGTTCTAACATACACTCTATGTGGATAGAGCAACAATTAATTCTTTGATTTATTTTTGTAATTGATTTCACAAGTTTTGATTGTAACGATTTTTATCTTCCTGTTACGGACTTGGCAGCCTATCGGAAAAAATTGCAGAATGAAAAATTTGACAGTTTTCGCAATATCTTCGTAAAGAATGTTAAAAACGCCTCATCTTGGAGTCATTAAAAAAACTAGTGATTAATGCCAAATTTCAGAAATATCCAGCAAACTCCCAAACATTGCGGAAAATTCCAAACTATTCTAGACCATTCTAAAATGTTCTATAAATGTTCAGAGTTCTTCAATATTCAGAAAATCCCGGAACATTCAAAAGCAATGTGAAACATTCCAGAATATTCTGGAAAAGTCTAATAGTTTCTAGTGTTTCCTGGATTGTTCTAGAATAATTTGTAAAATTAGTTTTGAAACCTAGTTCTAAAATCTGGATCAATTAAAGCATATTCCAGAAAAAGAGAATAATCTAAAACATTTACAAATATTCTATTACGTTCTAGAAAATGCTAGAGAGTTCTAAAATATTTAATGAGGTTCTTGAAGATTCCTAAGTATCCTTGAATATTCTAGAATTTCAAGTGAATTTTTCAGGAATTCTGGAATATTAATTGGTAGTTTTCGGTGAATATAATAATGAATTCATCTCAAAAGAATTTTTCATCTAGAATGTATTTTTAATTTGCATCTCTGATTTTTTAATTATGAATATAATGTCTCAAACCAATTTCATTTACATTCAAAAAAAATTTCTACTTCATGACTTAACAACAAGACTTCAATAATTTATTTTTCAGTGGTTTTCTTTTTCGGTATGAGGTAAATAAAAATTTATGTCATGCATTTTGTTTAAATATTTAGTCCAGGCAGCTCATACGAGAAAAGGTTGTTTTTTTGCTAAAACGGTTTATCGAAAGGTCCTGGATGCAAATCCCAAAAATTGATAGAAATAACGACTACTTTAACAACATTAAATAATTTTTTAACTTTCACTACATTTATTCACTTTTGTTGACGATGTTTTATGCATTTGTACTAAGGAGAACACGTATTTGAATTCCATGTTTGTTACTCAAGGAGTTCAAATATTCATTGAAGTTTTACTGTATGAAGATATTGATTGATAAAAAAACCCTTTGAGGCTACTTTGGGCTAGAAATGGCAACGACGCGTTCCAGAAATAGTTTTGAAAAAAGTTTCAAAAATCGTGTTTGCGTAGACTGATCCGTCTCATTGCATTTAAGAGCGAAGTGTCCAACAGCGAAATTAAACTAGACAAGATTAGGAGAGACTTAAAAAAAAGATCCTTCTTCCTTCCGTAAGTGCCGAGGTATAACCCTTCAAAGGAAAGCGATTCTGAATCTTGTATCTGTGCTTTGGAGTCTGTTAATTTTACGAAAAAATGTTCCGGATATTAATGAAAGTAGATGCAATTCCGAGTAATTCTGAAAAAACATTGCCCTAGCCTCAATAGGTCATAAGTTAGGGCCTCTCAAAGTTAACCATATTTGATCTATTTTTAATGTCAAATTACTCGTGTTGAGTTTTTTTCAAAATACATCGTCTGTGCATAAAGCTCCACTAATAGCGTTCGATAAAAAGTCATAGGAGGGAAATTATGCGTAAGTGTAAAAAAAATATTTCTTCTAGACTTCATAGGTCAAAAGTTATGACCTTAAAAAAACTTTTTTTCGCTTTTTTCGGCCGTATTTCTCACCGTATTTCAACCGTATTTGGACCGTATTTTGAGCATTTCAAGGGCATATGTGCATCTACAACCTTCAGAATTTAATTTTTCAGCCTCTTTTTTGAAAAAAATCGGCCTTCCTTGAGGAGTCAAAACTCAGCACCCATTGCTGGTAAAAAGTTGTTTCTGTTGTTAACTTTCTCAGACTTGTGTCTTGATTGATTTTGCTTTCGGAAATTTTGCTCTAAAATGTAATGGGACGAATCAATCTACGCGATCACGATTCTTGCAACTTTTTTCAAAAATATTTCCGTGACGTGTCGTAGTCATTTCTAGCCCAAGAAGCTCAAAAAGTTTTTTTTGGATCAACCAATATCTTATACAGTCTGACGTCAATGAATATTTGAAGTCCTTGCATAGTAAACGTAGAGTTGAAATATGTGTTCTCCTTAGAAGAAATGCATAAAAAATCGTTGACGATAGTAAATAAGGGTAGTAAAATTTGAAATATTGTTTAATCTGATTGAAATGGTCGAGATGCCAGGGCTGGGGGGGATAGAGCTTATTTTTCAGTGATTTTCGACATCTTTCTCACAAATATAATGCTGAAAAAAATTCCATATTGATTTGTGGCAACAACTCTAAATTCGAAGAAAATCACTGAAAAATAAGCTCTAACCCTGCTCACCCCTATATCTCGACCACTTCAACAAGACTCGATCATATTTTAACTTTTACTATTTTTATTTATTATTCTCAACGATTTTTAATGTATTTACACTAAGCAGAACACATATTTCTATTCCACGTTCATTACGCAAAGAGTTGAAATATTCGGTGATGTCCGACTTTATGAAGATATAGGTTTTCGAGGGCTTCTTATTGAAGGGCAATAGCAAATTTCGAGCACCCCCCTCCCCCCAGAGACTATCCTAAGAGTTTCTTCTTTCGCTCGACCCTAGTGTATAATGCCTTGAAAAAAATTAATAGGTTTAATTATGAACATTAAAAAACCGGTAAAACCCTCAACAAAATATGTTATTAAATAATATTCAAAAAATTCTAGAACGCTATGCAATATTGCAAGCAGAATATTCTAGAAAGTTTCCAGTTCATTATTTATCATTCAAAAATAGCTTGAACTAAAATACTTACAGTAATTGCTTATCAAGTCATGAAAAATCCTTTTTTGTTGTGAAATTTCTTTCATTTTAATATAGAGATTTTTCCAGGCTTTGAAGATAGTGAGGAGTATATGCGTGAGAGCGAACAAGCAGCTAAAGAGCGATAAGAAGAGAATGCAGATACGGGGCTCATTAAACCGGGAATGCTGATTGCGTTAGCCCAGGGGCGAACTGACCTACCTGTGTGCATGCTAAATGACCATGCTGCACTTTCATTGGGTCGTCAACATTTGTAATCGAAATACACGCGCATAACAATATCGCCAAACGGATTTACCTTTCACATTCTCTCTTAATTAGGGACGGACTTTTCAATTAAATATTTTCAGTTGCAAGCTCACTTCTGCTCTCTGGCAATTGCATACGGTCCACCGTTCGCAAAACCCCGGAATGAATATGATTTTTTGACGGCGATTCACCGTTTTTGTCCGGTCATTAAAAAGCTTTCAATCCGCGGCCCATCGCATACGTCGACGCAGCTCGTTCATGTAAAAATGTTTCTGACGACCACAAATTCCTGTAGTAAACAAAGTTTTATGATGGCAGCCAACTGAAATCGTCGACAACATAGAAGGGCGGACGTTCTTCTACAGCCTGCCAGGTTATATCGGCCTGAAAATATCCGATCATCTTGTGACGGCATGAGAAACGGTCCGTTAAAAATGAGGATTTGTGGTAAAATGGATTCAGCGGAAGTAGCTTAGTTTACTTTTTCGAGTGAGCTTTTGTTTTTATTTTAAAGAGGAATTCAGTTTGATGGTGAAGTGTAGCATTCACTGCGCAATAGAATGGGATAGTGAGTGACCAAATAAAGTAGTGAATGTGTCAAAATAAATTTTACAACTGTCATAGTTTTTACAGACTTAGTTTATTCATGCATTGAGATGGATATTCACTCTTTCATTAATTTTGTTATACTGTTTCTCTAACCTTAATTGGCAAATTTATTCCGTTGACCAGGCAAATTTTATTTATTCAAATTTTAAACATTTTAAGAGAATATAAGATATCTTAAATCGCCGCAACCTGTAGATTCTGAATTTCTAACTTTTGCAACCATAATTTCACACGCGTCCCACATACTATTTTTTGAATCTGTATGTAAGAAGTTCGATTCCAAAAATTAGTGGAATTGGGGTTCAAGAGCGAACCTCTGAAGGGGTCCAGGGGCGAAGCTTCCGGTCAGAAAGTTTGAAAAAAAGACATGTGTTTTCTGAAGAGCCAAAGAAAATCTCAGGGAGTACCACAAACTTCAGATGCACTCTTGAAGATATATCTTGTATATCTCACAAGCTCTCTCAGTCTTTCATCCGCTGCGACAAAGTCAATCATACTGTGGCGTTCGCCTCTGCACCAAGTATACATGTGGATCATTTTATGTCTGAACCAAGTATGTGTAATAAACAAAACTTTTCCTGAGCGTAAGCTAATCAGTTTATCTCCGTTACCGTTCGTTTTTGAATCTCCGAAATGACCCAGTACCCGGTTGCTACCTTCACGTTGCACACAAACCCAGTCATTCATATCTTTGAGTTAAATTATTCTTTCGCCAGGATTACAAGTACCTATTATATAATTTAACGAGAGCCAGAAGGTACCTTTTACGACTCTATTGTCACCAACAACTGTAGTGCAGCACGCTATAATAAATAGCCTTCTGATTATCACTCTTATTCCATATTAATCTAGGCGATACACATTCATACTTTTTGACATGTTGTTCTATTCTCTTATTCATATTCAGACTGACTCCTTGGCTACCATATGATTTATTATCTACTCCTGACCAAAGTTCAAGTCCGCTCTCTATCTTTCTCACCTCACATCCTTTTTTCTTTGTTTTTGGCATACATAAAATATCCAGCTTCCTTACGCGTATTGTATCCCGCAATTCATTTTCCTTGAGATCATTCACACCTCTAGCATTCCAAACATCTAATCTCTATTCATCGCCTGAAACTTTTCCGAGAACATGCCTTTCGTCAGTAGAAGTGTCAATCTTATCCGAGGCTACATTACAGGTATTATTGGTCTTATTCATTGTTAAAAGTATACAGACAACTGCAACTTGAAGCGAGAAACGTTCAAACTAAGCAGCGAAATCGTCATGAAGTGGAGTGTCCATTCATAACGTCAGTCCCACCAAACTTTTTTCTTTCAAAGGAAGGTATGAAAACCAAGCCAGAACCAAAGGAGTTATGATCGATTTGTGTTGTACACTGAGAAGGGCACCAGTCTCCTGCAGTTTGGCCTCTAAGATGGGAGAAGACCATTCATTGCTCCAGAAATGTGATAAGAATTCTCAAACGTGAATAGAAATTTAATATGCTTAGAAACTTCCCTAAATTTTCATTTTGAAAATTCTATTTTCCATAACTCTGACCAATTTCCAACACCTTTCATATTTTTGAAAACTTTCCATACATTTTCAAGTCACCTCCACAAATTTTCAAAAACCTTAATAAATTTCCAAAAATTCCCATAACTTTCCAAAAAGTTTTTACAAATTTCCGAAAGTTTCCATACGCTTCCAAAACGTCCAATACTGTCAAAAAGTTTCCGCTCACTTTCAAAACTTTCCATGAATTTCTCTGAGTTTTCATAAATTTCTGAAAGTTTCAATAAATTTCTGTAAGTATCTATAAATTAGATTTGTTATAAATACGTATAACCTTCTGTTAGTTTTCGTCTGCCGCATTGAACCAACCGCGCTTCCACTTGTCTGGATTCAGTTTTTTTTGTAGAGAATTTTAATATTATAGACTGATAGTTGACGTTTCCAAATTGACATGATTCTTAAAAATAATTTGACATGAGCGTAATTTTTACCAAAAATTATGTTCATCATTCCTCATCTTTAATTTGAAATTTATTATTATACTTTGGCAAACTTGATCAATAACCACACACTTCTAAAACTTCTCGTTTTCCAGAATTTACCAATTTCTAAATTTCGGGACTTGAAGCTTGAAGACTTTGAAGCAGAGAACTGAGTTTGAAGATTTCTACTTCAGAATCATTATTGTAGTGTTACGTTCAATACTTTGAGATTCTAAATTTATTTCTAGAGTACTCAAAAAAAAAGTGGTTCATTTAAACGTAAACATATTTATATATTGTTTTTTATATACAAAACAGTTACTATTCTGAAAGAATTAGTAACAGCCTTGTTAATATTAATACAGTACTTGAATTGTATGAAATAATTGCAACAGGAGCGATGTTACGTGTTCGCGAAACCTATCAACTTGTCCTTCCGCTTTTTATGTCCAAACTATAAAAAGTTAAAAGATCATAAAAGTATCATAAATCAAAGTAAGGCCGTGATATTAATCATATATTTATTTCTTATTTTATGAGCTGCTTCTTCATTTTGAACCACCTCCTTCTATCAGTCCCTATTTCTCTTCCACAGCCTTAAAAAATAAACAACATTAGTTCAACCTCGCTCGCTCATTTTCATCCTCCGTTTCCAGCTTTTCTTTAAGAGTAACAACCGCGACTTTCTAACTGATGTGAAATGGGATAAATGCTACTCTTTCAAAACAAACATCTCAGCTGAGTTTATGCGCTCGATTCGAATGCAATCGTTGAATGTTGTTTCTAAACAAGAAACGGGAAAGTAGAGAAAAAAAAATTGTTTCACAATCGAGTTGAGAAATAGAAGATAAAGAAATGAAAAAAAAGAAAAAAGGTATACCGAGAACGTAGGAGAGTAAAAAAAGGGAATCAGAGGGTGTGATATTCGTAGTGTGTACCTCGCTAAAGTGCTGAAAAGTGTTTCAATGTGTTCAGAGTTTCCGACTAATCGGAGCGTTAAAGCCTCGATCCCTGCATTCAGAGGAGATTTCAGTTTTCATTCCATCCAGTCTCATGTATTCGATATTTTTAAAATGTACCAATTTAAATTCAAATTGATGATTCGATGTTCAGTATTCCATATGTCTTTTTTATAAATGCAGTCTTTTCGAGTAATTTCTTTTTGCAAATAAACATCTATTTGCAATCACTGTTAGCGGAAGCGGAAATTAAATCTCTTATAATGAAGCTTTCAATGAAAGAAACAAATAATATAACGTCCAAAGCAACCAGACTATTTGCTGTTACCAAAAATTACATTGAAGCTGAAAAAGAATTTCCGTTTTCCAATTTTTTAGTTATCATTTTTTGGGAGAAATGTCCGAACTTAATTAAAGAATCTGATACAAATTTGCGCAAGGTGTTGTGCTACTTGATTGCTGTAGTTGCTTATGGATCAAAAATTTTGTTCTTTGGATAAATTTCTTTTTTGAGGGGAAGGGGGTGAAAATTTGGGGATTTTCGTGGACATCATCTCATTCGGCAATTGTAAACTCTTCTAGCGACGATAAAAAATTTTGTTTATCACGGTTGCGGAAATTTTTTCCATGACCTTTGAGTTTCTCATAAGCAATTATAATATTTGAGCTTCCAAAATGATGGTCAAACAAAAATTTGACTTTTCTGGGAAAATTCACTTTTTTCATTTTTTTATCTCAAAAGGAAGCTTAGGATTTCCCCTTTAAGAACTTTCGGGTCGAAAAGTGAGATTTTTATTTTTCATTCATGTGAATATGCGATAAGTAGTTTTGGAGAATATACCATCTGTTTCGGAGATTTGTCATTCTTTTAAGCACCATTTTTTCGAAATTTTTTTCTGTCATAAGGAAAGGTTGGGATTTTTCCTTTAAAAGTTTTGCAATTAAGAAATTAAATTAGAATTTTTTATTGAAGAAATTAAGTTTTAAGTACTATGATATACCCAATGACGCTTGCGCAAGTGCGCGGATGTTCTAAATGATTATTTTCACCAATAAAAATTGAATTTTACTTTTTAATCTCAACATTCCTGCAGGGAAAAACCCAAGCTTTCTTTCAGCCTGAAGAAAAATTTTAAAAAGTCTCCTATTATTAGAAATGTCTAAGTTATTTTTGGCCCTTATTTTTTGAGGTTAAATATTTCTTCTGTCAAAAAATAGTTGCAGCCAGTGAGAAAAGTGTGAAAATACCTATCGGAACTGTAGTAGAAAAGATTTTCTTTATTGATATTAAAATGTTCAAAATCACGAAAGCAGAGGGTACATTCGCAAAAAGTATTCAGCGCTCATTTCCATAAGTGAAAAAATCTGTCCGCTTCGCGGGCACATTCTCATCGCGCGCTTCGCACAAAAGTTTGAGCGCGCCTAAGGCGCGCGATTCGGTCGTCGCGCTTCGCGTTCGGTGTTATATGTTTTTTATGTACAAATAACCCAATTTGTTTTTGATTTCAAATGAAAAAGAAAATTTATGTACTTAAGGCTCTATCGGCCTGAAGGAATACATTCTCATCATAATATTCGCGCTCGATTTTCTGCGATCGCCGTATAATATATACAAATAAATAGTTAAAAAGACGATTGAAAAATTATCTTAATGATTTACGATTGGTCTTATAGCGAAATGTCTAACGGCAATTTTATTTGATTCTTTAAAAGCACAAATTCTACTCTCCTGATTTTTTTTCTTATCTCGCGTCGTTTGGCCCAAAAATTAAAATTAAAATATTCCAATATCATTTTCCATACTTGAAAAACAAACTATGCTTCCTACTAAAAAATGTTCAGAAGAGAGCGTATGGGTCTTAGTAAAAACAACAATTTCGACACCACAACTTTTTTTCATATCTCGCGTTATTTGGCTCAAGATTTGAATTTTCGATTTTTTCGAAAAATTAAAAAATTTGTTATAACAACTTTGTAGAGCTTTCAAAAATTAACGTTTTTCTACTCTGGATAATTTTTCATTTTCGTTCTTTTTTTTTTTAATTTTGAAAATGTTATAACTCTCATAATTTTTTTTCTTATCGAAAAAAGTCATTTGGATGAATTGTTCGAATTTTTCAGTACTAAGAAAAGTCGTACATATAATTTTCAAATCTTGAAAAAAAATGGTATAAAAAATCTTGAAAATGCTCTAACTTTTTGAATTTTTATCCAAAATGGCTGACTAACGACCTTGGCCTTCAGTTTTCGACACTCAAAGTGTGTACCAAAGGCCAATCCAATAATTTCAATCTTTCAAAGTAATCGTGCTCACAGGCAGACATACATACAGACAGACATAAATACAGACAAACACATTCGTAAGAACCTGTTTTTCGCGTTCAGGGGGTCTCAAAACGTGGTCATTCGGCAAAAACGGGAGGGGGGGGTCAAATTTTACCCAAATCGAATACCTTGTCTGATGAAAATGTAAAAACCCCACTTTTTAATCTGAGAGCCCTTAAGTGGAAGAACTTAAGCTTTCTTTTGAGATAAAAAAATGAAAGAATATGCTTTTTCCAAATATAGTGAAATTTGTCTTTGACCCTCATTTTTGATGATCAAATATTTATTTATTCAGAAAAGAGCTCATAGTTTACGGAAAGGGCATGAAAAACCTGTTGAAAGTGTACTGGACAAATTTATTTTATTGACATTTAAAGGTTAAAAATCACCAAAATAAGCGATATCCACGAAATTCCCCAAATTTCCACTTCCTCTCACTAGATAAATGTTTTTCGAAATGACAAAGTTTTGTCACCATAAACTACTATACAATAGCACAACACTTTGTCCAGATTTGACTCAGATCCGACAACTTTGATCTTTGAGTGGGTACACTTGATCACTTGTACCGAATTTTGTATCAAAATTATTAGTGTTAAGTCGAGGGACCTAAAATGACGTTTTTTAAGTGAAAGAAAGTTCAATTTTACAGATAAGTAGTTATTATAAAATGTTCTATTGAATTTTAATGGGATAAAATTTTGAGAACAGCTTAAAATAGCGAAAAATGGCAAAATATTTTTCAGAGTTGGAAAAATAAATGATGAGAAACTAATTTCTGAAAAGAGAATACAGACCCATTTGGGTCCTTTTTCGAGAACTCATTTTATATATTTTCGCTGCATCATTCCCAAACACAATTTTAAATTAAGGTTATTTCATTGATTCTGCATCAAAATTTGAAAATTTGGATCTATCTTCGCTGTTACTTAACTTACAAGTTACAATTAAACTTTAAATGAAAATATTAAGTGTGCAACTGTAAAAAGTGGAGAGGGAAAAGTTGCAAATATACAGCTATCATAAGGTTGTCGTTATTCAGTAAAAAAAATGTGTTGAAATAATTCCGAAAATTTTCAGTTGAATTCACTTGGATGCAATTGGTTTTACGATAATTCACTTCATTTCGCACACATTTAATTTAATTGGCCTAGGAAGGGAGGGCTACTGTATTTTGACGGCCATGTTAAGGATACATACACTGAATATAGAAAACGATTCACCAGGGGGGGGGGGGGGGGTGAAAATTGCCCGAAAAAAGCCTGACGTGATGCTTGATTCAACGACCTCTTAGATATATCTAAACAAAATTCAATTTACTTGATTTCATATCATCTAAGATGAATTCCCTTTAATTTAATTATTTAATTTATTTGCAATTTCAATGCAAATTATTTTTTTCCATTGATTGAATTGAAATTCAGTTGAAATGACTCGAAATTCTGTTGAATTTATTAGAATCAATTTAAATTGTTCTCACTTTCGTTTATTTCTTATGTTTTTTAACGATTTTCCAATTCAGTTCAATTTATGTATTTTATTTTAGTTGAATTGATTACACTTCATTCAGAAGTAACTAGAATTTGAATTATTGAATTTAAATTTCTTTAAATTTAGCTTGGCTTTAGTTAAGTTCAGTTGAATTCACTTGAATTAATAAATTAGTTTGATTTCACTTCAATTCAGATGAGTGTAGTTGAATTTAGTTTTATTTAGTTTTATTTAGTTCGCTTGATTTTACATAAGCTTAAGAAGAATTCACCTTAATTTCGTTGCATTTCCTTACATTACATTAAACTGACTTCAATTCAGTATAATTCAGACACTTTTTAAGAAGAATTCTTAAGCAGATCAAACATTCATACTCAACCCTCGATTTATTTTGAGTCTCGGGCATTGTCTCGATGACCGTGAGTCCGTTCCAAGAATTTCCACAATGCGAACAGTTAGGGGGAACTGCGTAACTCCGCCGGCGAAAATCCCCTCTCTCGGCGTGTTTGACCCCTCACCCACGAATGCGAGTAGGCAGACATCCTAGGAAGACAATGAAACGAAGGCAAATGAAGCGAGTTTCAGTGTTATTTTAGTTGAATTTATTGCAACTCCCTTTGATTTAGATAAACTAATGTTTGACGGTAGATTTTACTTAAATTCAGATAAATCTATTCAAACTTGATTGAGTTCAAGAGAATCTGCTTGAATTTCAGTTGAGTTTAATGATGCTGTTCGATACGAGACTTTCTCGATATCGTATCCGAAAATCTCGGTTTTTTTCTCGTATCGATATCGATTTCTGAGACTCCAGTATCGGTTTTGTCTCGTACCGATGTGGTATCGAAAAACCGATATATCGCTCAGTATCGTATCGGAATTTTGAGACTAAACAGCCAGATGGTGGCTTCCTCTGGTACAACCGTAGAAGGGGAACGGCGACGAGTTTCAAGTATACCTGAGTACCACGAACCTTCCCGTTTAATGTAAAGTTATGAACGTACAAACTTCTAACGATGAAAATATATTTTCCTAATTCTATCTTCTATAGAAATATTTGTACCACTAAAAACAATAATACGCATTATAAGTTTCTTTTATAATTGAATTACTTCAAATGTCATGAACCACTATTTTTGCACTGTTATTAGATTAGAAAGCAATTTATATAAAAAAATTGTTCATTGGAACGTTCAGAACTTGAAGCACATTTCCTTTTAGATTTTTAAGCAATTTTTCAATGGTTGTTAGCAAATTATTTTAAAATAAACGTGGAATATGTCGAGCTGTTTCAATATAAAAATGCAATTTTTTATTGTAGTAGAAGTGTGGCACTTAAAACGAAGTATCTTTTGTAAGGTTACCCATAAAAAATATCTTCTAATAATAATCTTTGCATTAAACAGTGGCGTAACTAGAAACGCAGAGGCCCCCTGCAAAATCTTTCAGGAGGCCCATTTAAAAAAAAAAGCAGTTCATATAATACCGTAAGATTTGCTCCACCCCCCCCCCCCAAATCTTAATAAAATTTTATAAACTTAGGGGGCGAACATAAATATAAATTCTGTTAATTAAATGAACGTAGAACCTAATTCAAATTAGTTTTATAAGAGAAAATTTCAAGATTTCTAAAATAATATTTCAAAAATATCAAAAATACAAACTTCAAAGATTATTCAATCTATTATTCTTTAGTCTATAAATGATCAAAATTCCTATTTGTACTTGTCGTAGGCTTCACAGTCTTTCTCATATTTCCCTCTTCTGCCATTTTTCTTATTTTCAACTTAAATGTGAACTGAATTGATAGAAACCAATAAGAAAATCAATCTATTTTTGTTTGAAAGTTCATTCTTTTTGGTTGAAATGTCTACTATTATATTTTTGGTTATTATAATATATCATTATATATTCTGGTTGAAAAATTCATCTAATTCGGTAGAAATTTCATTATTTTTGGACAAAAATGCAAATGTTTGGTAGAAAATTAATCTGTTCCGGTTGGAGAATCAACTATTTTGTTAAATAATCGTTTCATTTGATGGAATTCAAGTGCTTTTTATTTAAAATTAAAATCGTTTTCAGTTGAAATATCAACTATTACTTTTTTCTTTGTAAATTCATCTCTTTTGGTTGAAAATTCAAGTGCTTGGTTGAAAGTTGAACTACTTTGTTAAAAATTTATTTTTTGGTTGATGATTTATTATTTTAGTTGAAAGTTCATTTCTTTGAATAAAAATTTAACTGTTTTGTTGAAAATGCGTTTTTTAAAATTTAAATTTGTCGGTAGAAAATCTAATTATTTAATTTAAAATTCGTCTTTTGGTAGAAATACAATCTTTTGTTTTGAAAATTTAACTATTTGGTTGAAAATTTATGTATTTTGTTGAGGATTCGTCTTTTTTGGATGAATTCAACTGTTTTAGTTTTAAAATAAAAATATTTTTTTGTTGAAATATCAGCTATTGTGTTTTTTGTTGAGATTTCATCTACTTTGCTTAAAAATTAAACTACCACGTTGCAAGTTAAACTATTTTGTTAAATTTTTGTTTTTTGGTTGAAGATTCATCATTTTAGTTGAAAGTTAATTTCTTTGGTAGAAAATTGAACTATTTCGTTGAAAATTTGTTTTTTTGGTGAAATTTTTTTTTTAGTTGAGAATTCAACTGTTTAGTTGGAAATTGATGTATTTTGTTGAAAATTCATCTTTTTTGGTACAAAATTAATCTGAATCAATCCCACATCGCAGTTCACATTACAAACAAAATTCCAGTAATTTAAATTATTTTAAAAATCCTTCATCAAATCTTTTAGAATTTTACAAATTGTTAGGAAAATATTATTCAGAAATTTTTTGAAAAGTATTTTTTGAAAGTAACAACTCAAGAGTCCAGATGCCGAAGAAACTGAAGAGAGTGACGAAAATGATTGAAAGTAGTTTTTAATAAAGTATTATTTTAACAATATATTGTCCAGAATATATAATAAATAAACTATTTCAATGATAATTTCTCAAGTATGAATTGGGTATCCGATTTGACCTTCATATCATCCGCTGGAACACATTCGTAACCGAGGAGGCACATGCATCAGGCAGCGTTAAGATTGCCGCTTGCAATTCAAAACATTCATAATTCTTTAACCATTAATCCTATTGGTCTAAAACTCTTCAGGAAACTTCTTTCAACTTTAATCAACAACTTTCTGACTGCAAATTTGCCGTTACTCAAAATTCGCTCGATAAGCGAAGCGTTTGAAGGTTGAAATTCATGATTTTTGCAGTCTCAAAAATAAAATTGACAACCTTTTTGTTTTGCAAAGACAATTGAATTAAAAGCTATTCTGAATCCTTGATGAAAATGCCGGGGAATATTTTTATGACTGGAAATTTTTTCAGGCGTACTATTTTTTTATATTATGATATAAAACTGAATAACAATGATTTTTTATTTGTAAAAGTAACTTTTAGAGTACCGCATTTATACTGATTTAAATCAAACTTCTTTTCATCATTTTCAATATTTTCAGAAAAATATTTTTTATTCAAAATATTGGTATGATAAATATGCACTCATTTTCAACCAAATAGTTGAACTTTCAACCGAATAGATGAATCTTCAACAAAATAGTTGAATTATCAACCAAAATAGATTAATTTGCTACTAAACATTTGCATATGGAACTAAAAAAGATGAAATTTCTACCAAAAGAGATAAATTTTCAAACCGAAAAGACGAATTTTCAACAAAAAGTTAATTGGCAACCAAAGACTGAAATTTTCAACCAATTAGCTGAATGATGAAAAGAGGTGTTTCGGGTTTCAATCGTGTGCGAAACTACGAATCTTGCCGACGTTTCGTGAACATTGCAGT
>JAUMHM010000078.1:20118125-20148530 GCA_032362435.1 Melikaiella ostensackeni
TGCGGGACCATCCCTGGACAATTGTCCGCGACTGCTTATTAACTTTTGTAACCGTATTCAGCAGAAACCCTTGGCAAAGGGACCCTCCATCCGCAACTTGAGGACGCGTTCGGTGGCTTTGTCATAAACCCTCCGGTTCGACTCCAAAGGAACCGAACCGAACCGAATACGGACCTTAAACGGTACTTTGCAAGTACACGAATCAAATTTTGGACATCTGCAGTAACAAATATCAAAAAGGCGTGTAGCAGCTTGTTTGAAGAGTAACTTCTTTATACTAGACTTGAGTTTTACAGTGCTTTGATATTAAGGATAGTAATCCCTAATCCCTTCATTGGTACCAATATCAGAAACTATTGGCAAGAACGCACAAACCCAAATCTTCTTCACAGACCAACTAACAATATCTATAATCTCTCTTAATTCGACATTTTTCTTATTTTTCTGTTGTCGCAGATTAAATTGCACCAGAAATAAATACTTAATAACATCTTCATATGTGAGAAGAGAATGCGTGCTTATTTCACTAGAAAATCCAAATATGGGGCACTTAAAACTTCCCCTTGTTCTATTTTTGGTTATATTTATCTTTTTACTCATATTGACTTTTAAGAAGATACTGTCAAACTGGAAACATTGCCTATAGTTAAGTAGCATTTGTTTTTGTACTGTTTTCACTCCTGATAAGGCTCAGCAAGGAAAATTCGATGTATACTTCTTGGGGGTCCCAATGCACTCCTTTTGGCATAGTATTGTTTGCGATTTCTGAAATTTGTTACTTTCGACCCACCCAAATATATATATGATTTATAATCAGGTTTATTCAACAAACCGTATATTTACTCTCGCACAAGTTTCTTTTGAGAATGCCAGATCCTTTAATACATATATCTGGCTCTCTTCTTGGAGTGGAGATGCACTGAATTCAGAATCGAAACATGATCTTGGCAGCAGTTTGCCACAATACCAGGTTAATTGGCTCGTTACCTACAGGCTCACGGATTGCCGTCGATACTAACCGCAGGTTTTTGCTCGCGGTGGAAATGAGAGAAGTCACCGGAACCACTTCTTGCTACCAGAAACAAGCATTGCATTATGGTTTATGGATGTCCCGCTCGTCGACGTGCCATGAGTCAAGGTAACTCCTTTGCTCTTCCGCGGACTCATCAGCGAGCCCTGACTCCTAACTAACGGCAACTCGTGTGCCATTATGATTTTACGTTTAACTGTCCAGAAAGGCAGATTAAACATCTCTGGTGTTTAATGATTGACGAGTATCCCTAAGGACACTTTGACACGGATCCCGTTATTTCAATCATCAGAGAAAAGTGCGTTTTTCAAATGGGGAAGTGATAAATTGACTCTTCATCAAATACTAGTAAATGTGAGGGCCAAGATCGGTGTCAAAAATTGAAGATTATTCATAATAAAAGTAATATGATGAAGTATTTCTTACCAAAATGACGAAGCTGGTCAAATATAATACAGGGTTCGAAGTGCTCTATGGAACTAAAATAAGTACCAAAAAAGTATATTTTTGAAGAAAAAAGTATATCAAAGAATGAATAAAAAAGTATTAAAAAGTATCCATTTTAAATCAATCAAGAATTAGTTTTTTAAATGAAAAAATAGTGTGAAAAATACTTTCAACCAAGAAAAGGATAAAGTTAAAAGTGTTTCTTTCATACTTCTCTGTATGTAAATAACTGCGCCGAAAAATGCATCCAACAAGGACATGATAAGAGTTGGGACTTTTTCTCTAATTTTATAAATTTCTTACTGGGATTCCATTGGGTGACTATTAATGTGCCAAAACATTATTTGCCAATGGCGACCCGTTTTCGGAAAAATCAAATTTTCCCATTTTTCTTTATTCAAATGTTTATTTATTAAATTCTCATATAAAACTGTGTTAATATAACATTTTTTTACCAGAAAAGATGAATTTTCAACAAGATAAATAAATTTTCAACTGAAAAAGATGAATGTATAACGGAAGAGATGAATTTTCAACTAAAATGATGAATCTTCAAACAAAAAAATGAGTTTTTAACAAAGGGGTTCAAATTTCAACCAATTAGTTGAATTTTCAACCAAGAAGAATTATTTTCCACCAGAAAATACGACTTTTTGACAAAATAGTTGAATTCTCAACCAAAACAAATTAATTTTCAACCAAACATTTGAATTTTTACCAAAAAAAAAGATGATTAGAAGAAATTTCTAACAAAAGAGATAAAGTTTCAAAATAAAAAGAAGAAATTTAATAAATCAGTAACAGTTTCAACCAAGAAAGATTTTTCAGGCAAGAAAGAAAAACAATTTCGACCAAATTATTGAAGTTTCAAGCCAAAGAGACGAATTTTCTACAAGGCAGTTGAATTTTCAAAACGAAAATATGAGTTTTCAAGAAAGAAGTTAATTTCTAACCGAATAGTTCAATTTCCAACCCAAAAAGACGAATTTTTAAGAAAATAGTCGAACTTTCAACCAAAGAAGTTAATTTTTAACTAAAATGATGAATCTTCAAAGATAAAAATTAACTTTTTACAGAGGAGTTAAAATATCAACCATGTAGTTGAATTTTCAACCAAGAAGAATTATTTTTCATCAGAAAAAACAACTTTTCAACAAAATAGTTGAATCCTCAACCAAAAAAGATTTACTTTCAACCAAACAGTTAAATTTTTACAAAAAAAATATGATTAGAAGAAATTTCTAACAAAAGAGATGAAGTTTTAAAATAAAACGACAAAATTTAACAAAACAGTTGAAGTTTCAACGAAGAAAGATTTTTTAGGCAAGAAAAAAAACAATTTCGGCCAAATTAATTAAGTTTCAAGCCAAAAAGTCGAATTTTCCACAAGGCAGTTAAATTTTCAAAACGAAAGTATGAATTTTCAAGAAAGAAGTTAATTTCTTACCAAATAGTTCAATTTCCAACTCAAAAAGACGAATTTCCAGCAAAATAGTTGAAATTTCAACCAAACAAATTAATTTTCCACTAAGATGATGAATCTTCAAAGAAAAGAATGAATTTTTAACACAGGATTTCAAATTTCAACCAAGTAGTTGAATTTTCAACCAAGAAGAATTATTTTCTGCCAGGAAAGACGACTTTTCAACAAGATAGTTGAATCCTCAACCAAAACAGATAAATTTTTAACCAAACAGTTGAATTTTCACAAGAAAAAATGATTAGAAGAAATTTCTAACAGGAGAGATAAAGTTTCAAAATAGAAAGACGAAATTTAACAAAAGAGTTGAAGTTCCAACCCAGAAAGATTTTTCAGGCGAGAAATAAAAACAATTTCGACCAAATTAATGAAGTCTCAAGCCAAAAAGTCGAATTTTCCACGAGGCAGTTGAATTTTCAAAACGTTAATATATTTTCAAGAGAAAAGTTAAATTCCAACCAAATAGTTCAATTTTCAACCCAAAAAGATGAATTTTCAACAAAATAGTTAAGCCTCCAACCAAAAAGATGAATTTTCAACTAAAGAGTTCTGACCAAACAGGATGATTGGAAGAAATTTCTACCAAAAGATATAAAGTTTCAAACCAAAAAGACGAAATTTAACAAAAGAGTTGAATTTTCAACCAAGAAAGATTTTTCTGTCCAGGAAGAATAACAATTTCAACCAAATCGTTGTAGTTTCAAGCCACAAAAACTGGTTTTATACAAAACAGTTGAATTTTCAACAAAAAAGTTAATTTACAACCAAATAGTTCATTTTTCTACCAAAATAGTTGAATTTTCAACCCAGAAAGACAAATTATCAACAAAGCAGTTGAACTTTCAACCAAAAAGGATGACTTTTTTACAAAATTGTTAATTTTTCAACAAATAACTAAATTTTCAACCAAATAATAAGATTTTTAAATTTCAACTAAAAGAGATGAATTTTCAAACCAAAAAGACGAAAGTAAACTCGAATAATGAATCTCTCACTAAAAAAATTAGCTGATAACCTTTGAAAATTCAAGAGAAAAACGGCGACCCGTTTTCGAAGAAACCGACTTTTTTCCTAATTTTTATTTTATGGATTGGAATGTTCATTTATTAAATTTTCATGTGAAACTATGTGAACATAAAATTTTTGACACTTGATTTTAATATAAAATTCGCTTTTTTCTCGAATTTTCAACTGTTGAAAATTCGACTATTAAAAGTCAAAAGAAAATGTAGAATTGAATTTCAAACAGTTGAATTTTGTATTCAATAAGATTTTAAAAGATTGTTAATATAACCCTAAAATCTTTGAAGTCTTTAGAAATTCCTTCAAATTATTAAAATCTTTTAAAAATAAAATATTACCCTAAAAAATTTGTAATCCTTTAAAATCCCTTCAAATGATTGAAAAAAGGTCGAGTAATTTCGTTAGACATACCTTTCTTTCATTTTTTATTTTTCATTTTTTAAAAACTGATATTTATTAGTTCGATCAATTTTTTATGTCACTTCACTGAAAAAAGTAGTAAAAAAGTAAAAAAGTTTGGAACTTCGAAGCCTGATAATATGAAGAAGATGCAGCCATCAGATTTTCTTACCTGAAACAAATAATAAAACCAATTCATTAAAATTTTTATATAATGTTCAAGAGAAATTAAATATCCCACTGAAAACACTCTATGTAAAGAAATTAAGCCAAGTACATAACTATAAATGTTTTATTTATTTATGATAAAGGTAATCAAAATTGTAAAATCAAAAATTAAAGCCAAGTATAATTAGTAGAAAATTTATAAATAGAAGTGTTTTCAATTAAAGGAATTAAATCATTGAATCAGTTTATGAAATAATTTTTTCGTTTGATAAAAAAATAAATATTGATAGTGTAAAGGAATAACTATAAATTTGGCGGACCTGTAATATAATAATTTTTTATTATTATTATTGTTATGTTGGCCCATTTATGTTTATTATCTAAAGACCATAATGGGCCCGCCAAATGTCTAGTTATTCCTTTACACTATCAATTAATTTTTTTATAAAAGAAAAAAATTATATAATAAACTAATTCCTTGAACTAATTCCTTTTATTCTATTTATAAATTATCTACTTTTCATATTTGACTTTATTTTTTGATTTCACAACTTTGATTACCTTTAACATAAATAAATAAGATATTGATAGTCATCTACTTGGCAAAATTTTTTCACACATAGTGTTTTTAGTGGGATTTTATTCATTTTTTTCCGCAATAATAACAAATCCACATAAAGTGATACATTTTTTTAACAATATCAGAAAGAAGTTGTAATCTACGATCGACTTTTTCTTAAGCATTTTTTTTTCAATTTCGGGGTCAACGGATTTTTTTAATTTTCAATAATTATCATTTGAACTTATACAGTAAGGCCAAATTCATACCAGTCATAGCATGAAGTGCGGAAGAGATGCTCTTCAAGAATCTGGTGAAAAATCAGTATAACTTAGTCGATGATAGGATCGTATCTGCATATTTTGAAAATTTTTAATTTGTTCATATAATTTGAAACCTATCTCTGTGGTATGTTTATAGATCACTTTTCCTTGAAAAACCGACATATGTACACCTTACTTACTACATTTATGCAAAGTTTTATTGAAATCGATCGATTGGTTTTGGATGCACAGGCGTCTGTATGTTAGAAATCGTTAAAAAATGAGTGAACATAAATGAAATTTGAAATTTTTTAAATATAAATCAATGTATTTCAAATTCATTAAAACTACTTTTAGAACCTGATGACATCTTTCTACAAAAAAGTTTTAGTTAATTTGGTGAAAGTGTGTAAGCTGTACCTAGGTCTGCGTTTTAAAAATAACGCTTATTTCTCTTTTTTTCTCCACGGATTTAATTTTTAATTTATTTTGTCCTGATTAATATGTAAAATCGTGAAATCAGATGTAATTGTCAAAGTTTTGTAATCAGTTAAATAAAATTATAGCCTGCAGGCGACTTTTTGTTAAGAGATTTTTTTTAAATTCCATTATAGCTCATTTCTTCACTTTTAAATTAATATCTTCTAAACTTACAGAATTTGTGTACTTTAGTGGGTTCTTTATATCCACCAAGTTTGGTCAAGATATCTCATAAATTGAGACATTCCACTTTTAGTGTTCAAAATCATTTATGTTACAGATAATAATTCCCGGTAGCGATTTTTTTCTTTTTCGCATTTCATCCTTCATGGCAGATTTTTTTTCTCGTATGGGTATTTGGAATTTTTTTCTACTTTTTTTAGTACTTGGCGGCGATTCGCTACCGCGAATCTTGATGTTTCTACAAACAAAATTCTTTAAATATAATTGAAAATACTTTCTAAAATGAGTGAAGTTTTCATCACAGTGATAAAGGAATCCTAATGAACTCCAACGTACAAGATAACTGCTCAAAGATTGCTAGCAATTTAAAACTAAAGTCTTTGCCTCATCATTAAGACACAAAAAAAGTCAATATCAAGTGAATTTCCTCATTAGGAAAATGGAAAATCAAAAGTTAACTCTGGTTTTAACCGTTGAGTCTGGTGAATAAATTTCAAACTTTACTGCCAATGAACCTATCCACTCCTTTCCTGTTACTGACACCTTCATTCGTCTAGTGCATGTGCGATCTCTTCTGACGTAAGAATCTTTGTATATATCGGACTCTTTGGAGTCATAAGACTTGAAGTTATATAAAAAGGGCTCTTATCTTTGACTTCAGTTGAAATTTATTGTGCAGATAAGAACTAAATTCAAGAAACTGATTAATTTTGATGTCGTTTTTCTGGTTGTTCAATTTGTTCCAGAGATGATAAAAAATTCGGATCATAATCTGAAGTATTAAACGTGGGTTGATCCTTATGCTTTAGTCACGTTTGGTTTATGGATTTTCTGACCAGAGTGTATTTTCCACAAAGGACAGTCTTTTCTTCAACTTCAGTTTATCATTTGCATAAGTCATGCAATAAATATAGTTTGAAGTGAAAATAAAATTATGTAAACTAAGTAGAGGAAGTAATAACTGAAGAAGATAAAAGCCAATTTCTCGATACTCTCGTGAAAAGGAATACCAAGTAAAAAATATAATATAAGCTTAGGTCTGTCTAAAAACTGTCTTAAACAGTCATATTCTGGTCCCCAGGAGACTACAGTCCCTTCCAGTCTGGCAGTAAGACAGGTATCAACTGAGGGGTACAATGGATACAAACTAGAAAAATACTAAACCTTCTTTGAATCTAGTCCGGAAAACGTATTCAGCTGGTGTTTCTTTTCACGAGGGTAGGCATAACTGAACCAAATATTATATGGGCTGACGTTTATTCAAGGTGACCTCAAAATCCAATAAAAAAATTCCTAGTCGTTTCCCGGTTAGCAACAAATTTATTATGCCACCCTGTAAGCTAAACCAAAACTTGACATGACTGAAAAGGAATCATTCATATCAATTCTTACTATCTATCTTTTCCACTACCTCAATTACAATAATAATCCAAGCAACCATGAGTACTTTAATAAGATTATTTATCACCTCCAAGAATTTCCAGAGCGACATTTAACTTATCTCTAAGAATCAAGGCTTCCTAATGAAGCAATCTAAAGCAAGGCCAAGGTAAAGACTTACTTCTGAGGCTGAATGGGAGGCTTTCGCAAGCAGTTCAAAAAACCTGATGAAAAAGGGAAAGAGATAACGAAGGATGTGTCAGGTCAGCCCTGATGAACCGGTAACGCGAATCGTTAATTAGACTCGGTGGTAATTAGTAATTACAGTAGCTCAGGCGCACCTTACCCCGACGGCACCAATCAGCGGAGCATCTCGAGTCCCCTGGCGCTGATGGAGCTGGCGTTATCATAAGTCGAGTTTTTCATTGACAACGATGGTACTCGGTTGCAAAGATGAAACCGGTCCGTGTTAAGAGATCATCCTTGTAGTGAGGCGTGGAAGAGGAATCGAAGAGGGACCAAAAAGAGGCTATAAGAAGTAGGAGGAGGTTGAGGAGGTGGTGGACTCCACCTCGTTGTTCGACCCCGAGTACCACGGGTTTCTGACCGAGTCCATTAAAATGCTAAACGCTCGCCAAACGGACACGCGATTCTATCTGGAACTCTCTTGCACTATGAGGTAGCCACCTTTTAACAGAATGTCAAAGGTTAGAAGAGCAGGAGAATTTAAGGTAAGTCTCAGAGCCAGTCCGGGAAATTTTTGATCATATCTCATACTTCACATACGATCTTCTTCAATAGAGCCTAAATACTTATTTTAATAAGAAAAGTAACTTAATTGAACCAAGTTACAAGGTTCGATTTCGGATGGTAAACTCTTACAGCTTCAGAAACCCATATAAGCTGAATTGGAAAAACCAGCGCCCTAAGCTTTATAAGACCTTTTACTTCGCATGTTCCCAGTCGATTTAGCGGGATTAAGTCTCCTAGATCCTAAATACCTAATCAAAAAATGCGTTAAAAAGGTAGATGAATATTGATTAAGGTCATGTCGCCAAATCGCCAGTGAAATTTGGAACTACTTTAAAAAAAAATCTCATGCACTTTCTTGAGAAAGATTGCAATCACTCACAAATAAGAACTGTCGGTAAAAGTGCTAGACTGAGAGAAATATTAAGTTAAATTTGCTTGTATCTAAAAAAATCTGCCTCACAAGAAGAAAAGAAAATAAGAGATGATTTATCGAAGAAGCAACGAGAGTACAAATCGTCGAAGTCTCCTGATGCCGTAGGCAAGTCGAGTGACTATTTTCGGTCCAGGCAAAATGCAAACACAACGATAGTCACTGCAGCGTGATGCATCGCGACATATGGCGTAAATCAAGCAGCTGCAACGACTGATTTCAGTGGTACCGACCCACGCCCGCATTATATCAGCCGGGGCGGTATATTTATTACCCAGTGCCGCCTAGATTGGAACAAATGCTGCCACTCCCGCTCCCTCCGTTACCAATGCGGTTGGTACACTTGGTACGTTACCAGCTCGTATCCTGTGTCCCTTACGGCACTTGAGACCCATTGATAATGCCAAACGCGTTATATCGCTATATGTACATACTTTCCAGTCTGCACGAATGTAAAATGTAAGTGTGTGCTAAAGCGATATCCAGAGCGGTCGTAAGATCGGAGAGGCCAGGATTTGTGGGACCTCTGGATGATGGCCGTAGCCGCCACCTTCATTACCGATCGCGCCATTAATCTGCTGGCTCTGATGGTCCGGTAGTAAATATCTTCCACGATAACATCTGCGACTCTGTCTGCCGTTGTCCTCAGATAGCGGAAGTCGAGACGTTTTGCAACTCGCGCGGCTGGAATCGAAAGGACAAAAATTTGAGACGCTTTGCTTTGGATATTACAAAACGTAAATAGGAAATTCGGAATGCGGTCCGAGCGTTTGGAATGATGGTGGAATTTTATTGGGGTGAAGGATGTTGACCCTGATGTTGCCCTCGGCAGACGAAGCTCCCAAGAGTTCGTTCTATAATTAGTGGCTAGCACTGACGATATTTCTAAAGTTCCAGTAATTTATGTGTCAGAGCATTTTTTTGTGTGAACACAAATCCTAATGGAGAAGCGCCTCATGAATAATACTCTATATAGTCCCTATTGACATTTGGACACGTCTAATAAACAAATCGGTTTCTCACATTCTAAAAATAATAGCTCTATTTCGTATTTCAAACACAAGAACGTGATTATCCAGCAATTTAATGGCACGAGTAGACAGAACGTTGGCGTCAACCTTTTCACGAAACTAAATAGATTCAGTAATCTGGGTCGCACAAGGAAAACAAGCGAGATCGAGTCGATCCGAGTGCGTGAAGGCATTCAGGCATAGGTCGAGCAAGTAATTAGATATCCCTGGAAATAAGTCAGGTGCACGCTGGTCGACCAGGTCGCTGCGAAAGAGCACGTCAGTGCAAGGGAGCACTGATCTTAAATTTGCTGGAACGAAATCGGATCGTATTACCAGAATCCTTACCAACTGTTACAAAACGTTAGAAAAGTAATAGACTTTTGTCTCACACTGGAAAGTTCACACGCTGTCTTGTTCATTTACTCAAGACTGCTTAATGCCAATTCTTAAATAATTTATGTTATTGATTCACTCGTAATTACTACAATAATAGTGACTGCTAGTAATTGCAGGTCTATCAGCAATATTCTATAAGAAACTGTGAAAAGAAGCTACTTTTATACAATTTGTATAGAACTTTTTGACTTTGTAACGTAACCTAAACCAACGGCTCCTAAAGAACACTCAAGGGGGAACAAGCAATATAGCCTTACGAGATTAGGTAAGCGATAGCCTTATCCGATGTGCGTTCGCAAGTATATGCGACTGTGAACACACACGACTTTCACATTATTTATATTTGCACGTTTGCCTTCTCGCCAAATATCAAGGGTCTAACCAACATTTTTCACCTAGAAAAAATTCCAGCGATAATGCCGTGCTAGCAAGCTGACACGAAACACCTTTAGGCCAAACATTTATGTCGCCCTGATAAAGTCAAGTTGGTATTTCAAGTTGCTAAATGCATTATTATTGTAGATTTAAATCACACAATAGTACACTGATGATTATGCATCAGCATCAGGATAACAGATATGAAAATAAGGCTCAAAGTAATGAAAAACTTTCAGGTCACATCAAAATGTATAAAACCTCTTTCAATTTCTAATCTCAATAAAATAACTTTTCAAACTGATCAATTAGCCTAACTAATCGATCTGAACTTATTAACATTGAATTCTTCCTATCAAGCTATCAATAACACTACATTTGTAACTCCTCTAGTGCGTGAAGTTACAACTTGCAAAGCCCTTATCTCCTGGCCGATTCAGCACAATCTATCATGAACTTTTCATACACTTGATTGCACCCCATTATTCAACTAAACGCTAAACCTTTTCTGCAGAATCAAGTACTTAATCTCGATTAAGTATCAGGAATATTTCGAAAACAGATCTATAGCAGGTACTCAGAATCGAGTTCTGTTCGGTTGTCATCGCGAGATATACGATACAGTGCACGCGACGCATGTAAACACGCGTGTCACACTCGAGGAGAGGGAGAGAGTGTTGAAGTGAAAGAAGGGAAGAAAGAGGGGGAAGAAGAGGGGGAAGAAGAGGGGGCAGCAGAATAACGAAGTAACGCGCGGCAATTAAAATGAACCGCGAGAGGGATAATGAATTCATGGATCGCGTAGGCGCCAAAGCTCGAGAATTGGAAAAACGATCTCGTCGCGTCGATCCTCGTTACTTTTGAGTCCAGAAGAGAATTCACTTGGGGCCTTCATCAGTCCCAAAGTCAATATTCCAGAGTTTTGTTCAAATTCGACGAATAATTAATTTTGGAGAACGTTTTGGTTCCACGTACCCTCTGGATTTTAGAAAATGTACTTGAAATTTTAAATGTTATAGGGGATTCACAATAAAACTTTTCTTTTCTCCAGGCCTTTCAGTTTGGTCATCTGCCTTGTTGTGGGTTTAGCCAGTGCCCTAGTGGGTGTGGCCAGTGGGTCTATCTACTGGGTGTGGTTAATGGATGGGACCATTGGGCGTGGTTAGTAGATGGGATCATTGGGTGTAGTTGGTGGATGTGTCCAGTGGATGAACTAGTATGTGCGGCTAGTGGTGGGACCAGTAGGTTTGGCTGGTGAGACGGGCTAGTGGTCGTGACAATCATTATTGTTAGGGGACTTCTAGGGACCGGTCTTTTGAGATTGTTTAGAGGGGTGGAAAATAATCTTAGTGCATTGCTGAATTCAATTTCTAGGTGGCGGAATAAGTACGAATATAAATGAGACACGAAACAATGGGTGCTTCTTGTTTTTACTTGATGTGGCTAGTGGGAGTTGCTCGCGTTTGTCGCTAATGGGTGTTCCTGGTAGGTGTGGCTCGTGGGTTAAGCTAATGGGTTTGGTTGGTGAGTGTGGCTATTGGTCGCGGCAATTATTGTCAGAAGAATGTTAGAAGGCAGTTGAGGAGAGTATAGATTGGACATGAACAGTGGGTTTTTCTTGCGGTTGTCGCTACTAGTTTTTTTCTGATGGGCGTGGCAAAGTGGGTGTAGCTAGTGGGCGTGCATAGAGGGAGTTATTAAGCGTGGTTCTTGGACTTAGATGGAGATATAGGATGTAACATTTTTAAACAGGCTTTGATACATACGTACGCACGAATAAAGAAGCATGTGAAGAAATATTAAAATAGAATCAATGCCTTAGTATTTTTGATTGGAAAAAAGTTTGAGGGCAGGTTAAATCAGCTTCTTGCACCCGAGTAAACTTTAGATCCGTTCCTGCTCATGGCATGTGTATCGGTAGGTATATGCGCGATCGGCTATCTGAGAGACAAGCTGCGACCCGGGCTGGAATTATTAGCGAATTTGCATCTTAATGGAACTACCTACCCGAGCGAGCGAAGCGTACGCTCGCTTCCAACCCACGTCATAATTTCTCGCGCTATTCGCTCCCAACGACGAAGACGAAGAAGGTAAGACAAGAAGCAAGAAAAATGCCCTTCCGTCCTCTCAAAATAGCAACCGGGCTTCTGTTTACGAGTAAAGGTCAAAATTCTTTCACCGTGGGACAAAATCATAGCTGGAGATTAATCACTGATCTCTTCCTGTTAAACGAGGATGTGGGCTCGATTAACAAGTATAAAACGTGATTAGATCATCTCTCATATACAAATACAGTATCGTATCAAGTATATTTAAAAAGACTTCAAAATGTAGGCCAAGGAAGATAAAAAAATTCAAACATTTGAATTTTAATGCTCTGTATGCTTTTAAACTTTCATAACCTCACAAATTCTTTTTCGTCCACCGAAAAAATTGATCAGGCAATACAACCTGCTATAATTTCCAATACCATTTGCCAAATGCTGAATCGAGAACTCTGGAAATGCACTACATTGGAAGGCGTGGGTGCAGAAATTTTCGCGAGCAACAAAGTCCGCCGTGCATGTCTAGCGAGTCTCATGAAGGAGAAACTCTGAAATAGAAGCCAGGCTGGGTTCGTTTTCACCGAAACGAAGACATAGAGAAAGAGAGGTTATTTCGGGTGAGGTCAGAGGCTGAGGTCAGTCTATCAAGCCTGGTCAAACCTCCCACGGGTCCTGGAACTTCGCCAGCATCGCGTCTTGCGCCCACGCGATTTGCCGATTCAAGAGGATCTCCTGGCATTCCTGGATAGATCTAAGACCTCGATGATACAGAAAGTTCCCTCAAATCGAGATTCGAAATCTAACCAGGAAGCGAGGTCATGAATATGTTTTTGAAATATGAATCTGTTTATTTGTACTCTGAGCCAAAATATTCAGTTTTGCATTTGAATATACGGTAATGAGAAAATATTTTGCCAATAAATCAGAAATTAAGACCCACGATTTTCAGTAAATCTGTATTCATTTATAAAACCACCTACATAGAATATTCAAAAAACATTATTTAAATTGAAATATATAGCTTTCAAATAATCTTGCCATTCCAAATCATTTTGGGTCATGCTTTTGTGATTGTTTAGGACTGTTCTATGAAAATAACTAATTTCTCGCATAATTTTCTGAAACGAAAACCAAGATTTGTAACAATTTCGAGAAATTAGCGCTTTTTGAGCTTTTTGTTTTGCCTTTCTCGTGTGATTTTGAAGAAACGCATTTCCAAATTGCAACTGTGCGCTTTGGCTAGTAGCCAGAATGGGGTGGCGTGGGTGACTCGAAAGAACGAGGCGACCTGACCCGAACTCGTCTCATGCCGACTCGACCCTATCTCCCTTCTCACTTCCTCTTTCCTCGCCTGAAAATAGCCCGACCCGCTTCTTTGACGTCACCCGGCGACCCACAACAAAACCGCGTTTCTCCAATTTCACAACCCATGATTGCCCACTTTCCGCACCAGAGCCAGCAAAATCTTAATCTCGTAAAATTCCGCGATATCCTCGGAAGAAACTAGGTCGACAAATGAAAAGCGCGGCAACAGGCCATTTGCGTTAAAATAATGCAACTGGTACCTACACCATAGTTATCGGATCTGGGGGTACTCTTTCAAACATCTCAAATTTTAGTTTCTTACCGGTCATTCAGATTTTTAAATTAAATACTTCAAACTTTTGTCAAAACTCCTTCAACTTTCACGAATACATTCGTCAGATATCAAACCTTTTACTCAAATTCCTTTCTAATGCCCCAAATCATCCCAACTTTCATAATAAGCCTACAAAGCAATGCCTGACGTACTCAATCCTGTGGGTTTTTTTAATCTCTAAAATTCCCTACCGTCTGCAGCCAGATTTTTATTAAAAGCGCTCGCATTCGCCTGAACATTTGGTCAGTGGAGTGGAAAATTGCAGAAAACTAGAACTTCCGGCCGCAGCCGGTTACTGACAGACGAGTTTGGATGTAGACACTTGATAGCATCGAATGCCCACATCTACCCTCGGCGTCAAACCTTTCGCTAGATAATAGTTAAGCGCAGTGATAACGCGACAAAACGAGAATCCCACACGGTCTCCCATCCGAGCACTAACCACGCCCATTCATGCTTAACATTTAAGATCTCGACGAGTTGAAAATCACAACTCAGCTACTGCCATCGGTAAATAAAAATAGTATTTTTGAATCTTAGAATGCCTAATTACTAATTATTTAACTTCAAACATCTTAATCTAAAGTTTTGATGAAGTTTTTTTAAGTGGATCAATTTTTACTCATCCGAATTGAAATTACTAAATTATCAATTATCATCAATTAGTTTTTCCTAATTTAAAATTTTAGGACTGAACTTGCTATAATTAAGTCGCTAAAGTTTAAACGCTTTTTTTTATTTGATGAAATCTTTACATTTTTAAACCTTCAATTGTCAAATATTCGATTTTGAAAGGTTTCCAATTCAAATTGCCAAATTTTGAAGAGTAAAGATTATAATTCTTGAATTGTGCAATGTTTGAACTGGAAAATTATTAATTTTAATGGTATCACATTAAAACTGTTATGATTTCGAATTTTTCAGTTTGAATAATTTAAATTTTAACCAGTCAATTTAGTGATATTCAATTGAAATAAAAATAATTCAATTTTGAGTCTAAAATTATTCAATTTTAAATCTTTATGTATATTATTATTTCATTCTAACGGATTTCTATTGAACTCTGTTCCATTTTTGAAATTCCATACATTTAAATTAGAAAATTAATAATCAGTGAGAAATTAAATTGATCCTCGAGAACAAAACTATACAATAGTTGTTGGTGGATTTGGCTTCAAGGTTCAAAAAATCTCTAAATTTTCAACTTTAAAATTCTTGAATCATTAATTCTTTAAAATAATGAATGTTCAATTTTTGGTTTCCAATTTAAAATTATTCATTTTTTATGAGTTTCTATTATTTATTAAATTCTGAAAGTTTAAAATTTAAATTGTGATGTTGGATTCCATAGTAAAGATGAAACATGAAAATTACTTCATCCCTAATTGAAGGGTGGCTGTACAGAACTAGATAATCAACATTTTTATCGAAAGAAATTTTTCAATACAATTTTAGTTGAAAATTAGTAAAAATTTTAACACAGTAATAACTTTTTTAACCTTTCAGCATTCATATTTCTTAAAATTATTGTCACTTGATGAGAAAGAAATTTGCTTTCTCTTTTTTTTCGGATTTTTAGCAGGAAGAATGTCTGTCATACTGTGATATCGCAATCTTCAATTTGTATTTTCTCGGAATAGAATGATTTTCCTCGATCAAACCTTTTTTATTCTAACTCAACATGCCCATATCTCGAGAGAAAGTCTTTTTTTTTGTAAAAAATTGAAAATTATATTTTTAATCGCTATCCGAAACCAAATTTGAAAACCCATGGAATTTCAGTCTCAAAATTCTAGGTCGATTTTCTCGGAATCAGCTAACTTTTTTACATCAAACATTATTTACTTGTATTCAAAAACTTAATATCCTGGGAGCATGTTTTTATTGGATTTTTTAACTGAAAATTCAATTTTTCATCACAATCCTCAGACGAGCCTGTTCCAATTTTAGTTTAGTGTAATTTTCAGATTGTCAACTACCACATTCATTTCCTCACACTCGGCTAACTATTTTCAGTCTTTAAATGGTGACTTTGATTTTACAGAATGTTTTTTCGCTCTTTTGCAAAATTTTCATTTTGTTGGTTATCTAGTTCTGTATTGCCACCCTTCAATTATGAAAAAAGTTTTCGCTCTCCAGTTCAGAAAGAAAAATTTATTTCTCTTCTAATGTATATTTGCATTGTGAGAAGTGAATTTCCAGCTGAATCACTGGCGCGGTTCACTAACCTCTCGCAACTTTTACGAATTCAGAAAAATGTTCCAATAAGAGCCCAATGTTAAAAGTACAGATATAAAACGTGAACTTTCATGACCCGGAGTAACGTCGATCGTAGATCGATTCTAAATGATCGACATTGGTTGTCGAGGTTAAACGGACAGGGCAATTTCAACCAGTAAGTTTCACGATCCTTAGGAGCGATAAACGTGATTCAATTTTCAATATTCTTCTCTTTAATCGGAAATGGCTTATGTTGTGATACCACTTTAATTTATAACAAGGCTGGAAATGTTGCAGACAACCAGAGAAGATTAGAAACAAATCTTCCTGAAGTTCAAACGTCAAGCCTGTTATGTTCTAATAGATTGTAATAGAGATTGGAACATTCACATTTCACAAGAACATTAAACAGATCCTTGCAAAAAAAGTTTTTAGGATAAGAAAAATTAAGTATGGCAGATGAAAAAACCAAGAAACTAGATTCAAACAAGTACAATAAGCACGTGTATTACCTGGAAGGTTTCTTTACTAGAAACAGAAAATGAAAGTTTTTCCCGGAAAACCAGATGATCTGTGGCGATTGAAATTCCGCAAAAACGAAGAACTATATAAGTTTTTAGAACGTTTCCAGTGCATGGTTGAATGCTTAGAGGAAAAGGCCCTTGCACGCTAATAAATAATTGCACGACCAGCTTCAGCAGTGCTCGAGTTCCATGCGGTTAATTAACAAGGCGACTCGCTATACTTATATCCTGAACGTCACTAAACGCACCTTCGTTGCCGCACAGTAGCGTATCTTTAATCTAAACTCGATGAAAAATTGGCATATAAAACTAAACTGCAAGAAAGTATAGTAATTATAACATTAAAGGTTGGTGAAAACTGATTACATTTGATGAAAGGCTCTAGATCAATCATTAAATAAATCATAATCCATTAAGGAAACTTTTAGAATAAACAGTATACTGTTCTTTATAGTTTAGTTTTAGTATAGTGTATACGTATTATAGTATAGTATATTATAATGTAGTATAGTATACTAGTGCAAATAAAGTGTTCCACCAATGTAACCTGTGTGTTCTTACTCTAGACGACGTTCGTATTCCTCACCCACCTTCTACCCACTTACCACCTCCCCGTGTGCTAAAACTCCCTGAAATAAACCCCCTTTCCACCCCGCCGCGTACTGGAACTCTCAGTACGCAGCCACCACCCAGTTTCTAACTCGACGTGTACTGGAACTCTCAGTATGCAGCCACCACCCACTTTCCACCTTGCCACGTACTGGAACTCTCCGTACGCAGTAATCACCCACTTTCCACCTTGGTGCGAATTGAAACTCTGAGTACACAGCTGCCACCCACTTTCCACCAGGCCATGTACTAGAATTCTCAGCACGCAGCCACCACCCACTTTCCACTTCACCGCGTACTGGAACTCTCAGCATGCAGCCAACGCCTACTCTTTACCTCGCCGCGTACTGGAACTCTCAGTAACTTTGAGTTATTTGTTTGAGTTAACCATGGAATTTTACAGACTTTTTCTCAGATTACTTCCTGATGTCAATCCTATCAATGAAATCCATCATTTAGTCCATTAGGCTGAATGTCTTCACAAATCAGGACCTCTTCCAAACGTCTGCTGTTGGAGGTATGAAACGAATCACAGTTGGGCTCCTCGTAGCAATGGAGAGCAGAATCGGTACATCTCGCTCTTCTTCGAGTTGAATTTATTACTGGAATGACTCGAGTTAAAAAAATTCCCTCCAACATTGACTGAATCATTTCACTCCCTTCGAGTGACATTTCGCTCTTCTTCGAGTGAGAATTCACTCGAACTGAGTGACATTTCACTCGAGAAGTTTCGCTCTATGATAAGAAAGAATTCGCGTATTTTAAGAATTAGTAAAACGGTGAAAGTAATATTAATATACTTTTTTCCGAATGATAATATTTATATTGTACAGCATCACAAGTTATTGATCTGAGATTCATATTTAAATAGACTGTATAACGAAAGTTTAAATCCTTCCATAATAAATCGCCTCGTACGATTTAAGACCTTTTTATTCTGCTTTAAGTATTTCATCTTGATTAAGGTACGATTGAACTGACAGCCCTCTTTGAAATGGAAAGAGAATACTACAAGTGTGATGGAATAATCTTCTCAAAAGTTTGCGTGGGTTAAAACACTCATAAAAATTAGGGCAACATAATGTTCAGAACACCATTAAAGGAAAACTTATCACTTCATCTCATCACCCCTACATACAATCATCCACCTTCATCTACCTTTTGCAGCAGACAACTAAGATACTAAATGAATTGGTAAACAAGTTGACGAAATTTAAGTTAGTAAAATCATTGGGCAAATCTTTCTTAACTGGATTCCTTTTTCGTTTGAAATTTCTAGACCTCATACTGAAAGCCCCATAACAGAAAAATTAGGAACTTTTAGGGAAAGAAAAGTTATCAATAAAGTCCACGAAATTTATTATTCATTTTTTACAATTATTTAAAGATTACCTAGGAATTCTCAAAAAATGACAGACGTTTTTTTCGAAATGCAGTATCTTTCGAACGAGCGTAGGTATTCGTGATTTTTTTTATTCAACGCTTCTTTTCATGTTTTCAAAATTCGATGCAAAAATAAAGATTTTCTGAAAAAAATCACCTTTTTTATTTTTTCCCATACTTTTTCACAGTTTCTTCTCATATGAAGAAGGCATCCTATCAGTTGTATAGGGGCTCAACTATTTTTGAGGCCGGGAAAATTTCTTTTTTGAATATAGTTTTCGATTTTCTCTCTTAAACGATACAAGATATCACAAAAGAGCAACCAGTATTTTGTACAGAACTTCTATAGATGTACAAACTTTTATCTGAACATTTTTATTGAATGGTGTTCTTGAGAAAATCTACTTTCAAGAATATAAAAAAGCAGCTGTCATTCTCCTTTTTTTCAAATTTTCCGATTTTTTTTCGAATGATTTGAAAGAGCAAGAATTTCCGCATCTATCAACAAAAGAAAAACCCGAATACCTACGCTCGTTCAAAAAATATTGCATTTTCAAAAAAATGACTGTCAATTTTTGAGATTTCGCAGGCAATCCTCAAATGATTGTAACAAATGAAAAAATTTTGTTTTGATAAAAAAAAACAGTAGTAAATCATAATTATGGAAATTAAAAAATTATCTGACACGAATTAAATTGACAATTGAAACATTTGTGGATTCAGTTATTCTTATAAGATGATTGACGATCCGATAAACTTTGATTTAACTGAATCCACAATTCTTTTAACTCTCAATTCAATTTATGTCAGAAAATTTTTTAATCTCTATACTTATGATTTATTACTGTTTTCTATATAATTTTTACACTTATTTTCTGCGATTATTTATTATGTACAGAATATATTCCTAGACCTGTTGTAATACAATTTTCACAGGCTTGAAAGGAGACCACAGAGAGTCCGAAATGTAGCCAGTATTGAATTTAAATTTCTATTTATTTGACCTTTGGCACCGAAAACTTAATTATGCAGCAGAATAAAATGACACTCGAAAGCTTCATAAATTTGAATTAGGGGATGCCCCTTGGTCATTTCACACTAAGATACAAAAAAATCGTACTACGCGTTTTTGAGAAAAACGACTTTTTTCAACGATTAAAAATCTCCTTTTTTTCGAAAACGACGCAAAATACGAATAGTAGTTCATAGTTCAGAATTGTCCCACTTCTTAAAATCTATAAAATTATACCCATAGCAGATGTTTATCTTGTGTATTTCAAGAAATTTTTCCACGAAAATAGAAAAAATCGACCAAAAATGCATTTAGTTCAACGAATTTCAACATTTTATTTTTAAGAGGGATTGTTTCTAGTTCAGTAGCAGTGTCAAACTACATGCGTTTTTAGTCGCTTTTTATCGATTTTTTCCATTTTTTTGATAAACTAGTTAAAATATACAAGATAAACATAGGGTCAGGGTATAATTTTATAGAATCCAGGAAGTAGAACAATTTTGAATTAAAAATTGCTATTCATATTCTGCGCCATTTTCGAGAAAAATGAGATTTTTAATAGTCACCCCAGTAAAAATGCTTCGACTTGATTTCGACTCGATTTAGTCTTGAGTTCGACTTCAAGATGGTGATGTCTGGCTGCGTCTCAAAAACGCGTCGAGACATCAGATAAAGTCTCACTTTTATGGTCTCAGCCAAGTTGGCGTCCAAACAAGTATAATACAAATGAAAATCCGTGAATGAATTGATTCAATAGATAGTAGGGTGGTCCTAAAAATTATTATTGAACTCTAATGTCCACAACGGCCTAAACTGTTCCTTTTTCTACCAAAGAAATATTTTGAAACAGAAAATTCAAATCGATTAATATTTAGAGGTCGCGCAAGTAAAATTATTGTTGTTGAATATATACTTATATTTTATCGCTATAAAATAGATAATATAGTATTTCGTACGCTGAGAATCTTTTATTTCAATAGGCAGGAGTTATTTTGTTTTGTATTAAGTTACTTTTCACCCATAAAAATGCCATAATTACCATATTACTTATTATTATTATTACTTATTACTTACTATTGATCGTTAAAGACTTAAATTTTTCTTAGTTACATTGGTAATTCGCTTTCTGTTGTCTTCCACCACATGAGTTTGATTTTGCTTCTCTGCTTCTGTCTTCGTAATAGTATCATTCAAGGTTGACATAAGAGCTACAGAAGGCTCAGCGACATCATTGACAACTTTGTAAGAGTCGATCTTTCTTTTCAGCTGCTGAAATCTTTTACATATGGTCCAAGTTTGAGGGTCCGAATTTAAAATGTAATCAGTCTCATCACGACAAAGTTATCGCAAAGCTGAGACAGAGGACGAATCTACAAGATCATGAAATGCTTCGTTTTCTAATCCTTTAAAATTTTCAAGTTTAATTCTTCGTGTAGTCTAATTTTCTTCTGGAAGCTTTATGTTTGCCACTAATTTCCGTTTGTCTTCAATAGTTACTTTATAAGAAAACAAAGCTAACGAGACTAATTCTGGACCAAGATATCATAAGTGATTTTTTAATCTCATTATAGCTTTGTCTGAGACGACTTTATTCACACTTGCATATTGCTTGAGCTGTCGAAATAAGATCAGATCGTTAGCCAGGGCATCGCTTGTTTTCGAACACGATGACCAGGCTTTCACATACATAAGAGATGCAACATACAAAATTTTGCAAGATTTCTTATTTCTTTGGCAGTCAGACAAAGCTGATCACGAAAATGATAAATTTTTAAGCAATAGATCACTTTTGCCATTCATCGATCTAAGTGGTAAGCACCAGGAATTTTAAAGCAGTACTTCTTCTTTCCGACTGAATCACCTAACACTAGCAGACAAAGCTCTATTATCTCTTTATAATCGACTCGTGGTAGATAAGACTTTTCTTTTCGTTGTAGAATGTTCTTAAGAAATTGTATGACATTTTTTCTGAGTTCTTGTACAAAAGATAAATCCATTCGGGAATCGGTTAAGGGTCTAAATTTGTCTTTATTTATCTTTGTCAAAAAATTTTGAAATCTCATAAAAATAGGAATACCATATTTGGACCATAATATTGTTCAAACAACGATGTGAAAACACCGCCTGCTATCAGTTCGTGGATGTGATGACTGCATGCAAAGTACAGCAAATTTCTGTCAATCATTTTTTCCAGAAGATAGATAAGATTACTCACTCCCGTCTTAGAAGCGGTAGTATCAAAACACATTCCAAATATGTCGTTGATAATTTTCCACATAATCAAAAGATCAAAAACAGCATCTGCAATACATTTACCTATCCCAGAAGTTTAGTTTCGGAATTCCTAGAATTTTTTCGGTTTCGTAACCAGTAACAACAACTGGAGGTCTCTCAACTCGTAATTTAGTGTTTTCTTTATTTGCGCTGTCTTTAATCTGCTTGCCATCCCAATGAAATTGAAGAGGAAGTTTCTTGACTTCTGAAAATTCTTGCTGAATCTCGTTTGTAATTTTCTTACGATGAGCTGAACGATATCGACGTATTGTTGAACGTGATAATTTTCTTTCATTTACGTTTTCATCATTCGCTCGAGATATAGCTGCAGCTAGCATAGTAAACTTTCTATCAGATAAGTTTGACACTGACTTAGTTATTTCGTTTTTATAGTATTTCGAAATTCCTGTACGTTCCTCGTTACTTTCGTCCTCCTCTACAATTGATGTGTCAGTCGAAGAAGAATATGTGACGTGGAACGGAGAAATCGCTCTAAGGACTAAAAAATCATTTTCCGGGTTTTTGTTGATTTGAACTAAACAAGACATGCCCTATCGATTACAAAAACGCGAATTTTCCATCATCAATATTAAGCTCATCATAAACAAGATTGCCTTGCGTTCGGTACATGAACTACTACAACTCTTTCTCTTTGACTCGCTTTTTCTCCTAAACTTACGTTTGGTCCTTAGGGCGATTTCTCCGTTCTACGTCACACATAGTTCATACAAAGTACTTGCTTCTTCCTTTCTTGCACATTCTCGTTAGTTTCTTTTTCTATCACATATTTTCTCTTTTGCAAACACTCTTTACATTCCTAAATTTCCTGACATACATTTCCTATCGACATAACTCTCATTTCACGTTGATCTTTCAAAAAAGCTCTACATTCTTCAAATTTTATTAATTTTTCAGCATCTTGATGCGCTATATCAAACAATATTTGCATACTCCCGAAAAATCTTTCTTATTTTTCCCAAAAGTAGATGATTTCCTACCTTTGCTTTTATGTAGAAATTCATGAACTTGAAATAAAGATTTTATCTTCTCCACTACTGCAGATCCAAATTTTGTTGGAATGCAAACTTTATTCCATGTATTGATTACTGCTTCTGAGACAATATTTGCACTCTGCGAAATTGTTCGTTTGTGCACTATATGATGGTGGAAGAAAAGTTTCAAAACCTGAGATGTTGTTGCTAAAACATTTTCTGGCAACTCCAATGCAGTTTCTTCTATTAACCGAATATGAGCTTTAGGTTCAACAGAGATTTCATTTTCTCGGATACATACGTCATTTTATTTTTAATTACCCTGTGATAGGAGCCATTAAAATTATTATTTCAAAAAAAATTAGTTATTCAAAGAGATTTAATTATTATTTTTTTGTACTACTTTGACTTCTCAAATACGACTTGACATTACTTCCTAGAAACAAAAGAACACTCAGAATAGTTAAGTTCCTAATTTCACATCACGCATACTAATAAATTAAACCTCTAACTTTCAAACTATATTTAACTATAAAAGAAACAATTCAGGCCACTGTTCAATTTAATTTGAGAGAAATATTTCTATAAGGTTGTTCCGCGACCTCTTAATATTGTTCGATTCAATTTTCCATTTTCACATATTATTATAATCATGAAAGAAACCATTTAGGCTATTGTGCGATTTTGTTTTCAAAAAATTTTTTTTCACTATAGAAAACGGACTATCCTTAAAAATATACAAAACTGTTTGAGCATAAACAAGGATTAGCTTTCATGACAGTCAGGATAACCCTTTCCGTCAGGACAGGTAAAGCTGACCTAGTCTATAGGGCTAAGGCAAAGCTTTACTGTCTCAAGGCATAAAAATTTAACTCAAGACATGAGCATTTGTCTTCAAGTTGTAATCGCTCGACTCAATATATGACTTTAAGACGTAAACACTTGCATCAAGACATGAAATAAAGTCTGGCTTCGTCTCAAAAATGAGACAACGAAATATGTCTTCACTTTGTCTCCAGTATGTCTTGATTGGGGGCAATTCAAGTCAGAACCTATGCGAAGAATTTTCACTCGGGTAAAAATTATGTTCCTTCAATTTTAGAGATAAAAACGAATTTTTCTCTATTCTAAAGCTCAGGGACCTGAATAATGTCATGGAACTTGTTCTTCAACTTGTTGCTGAACCAGAAGCAAATATGTTTAAAAGGGTGCTGAACTTTTTCAAAAAACGCGTAGTACGATTTTTTTTCTTTCTTGGCTTAAAATAACCGGGAAGCATCCCCGAAACACGTACAGAAGAGAAACTGAATGTACGAGCATTTTTGGGTTGAACTTAATCGAGGCAAGCCGTGATAATTCTACCGAGTGGTTTAAAGAAATATTTGAGGCATCGACCACCGCCTTGGCTGCTCTTTATAGTATGTCAATCCAGATAAAGTGCCTACCATGCGAAATGTCGTGAATTAATTATCACGCAGAGCCAAACGCGCGTTTCCTTCGTACCTTTAATCGCTCTCCACACTCCCTAACGTCATTCTCTTCAGTATCCAGCATCCTTTTCTGACCTTTTTCTCATCCACCTGAGGTCCTACCTACATATAAAACGTTCTTCGAGGCAGTATTTCACGCCTACCCACGCTTACCCTACGAGAGCTCATGGAAGAAGGTGAAGAGAAAGAGTGAGAAGAAATCTGGTGGCAAAAGTAAAGAGGCGAAAAGGAGGAGGTAAAGGATATAGTTGCTGAATGCTGCTGCTGTTGCTACTGCTGCAGGTGTATCCAAGGGCAGAGCTTTCCTCCCCAGGAAATGACCATAATATCATCCGTTTATGTTCGCTGTTAAACTGCCAAACGACGGAAAGCGTACATTATGTTTGCAACTTACATCTCGTGCATTTCATTACTTAGTTGCAATTTGCATTGATATACATGAATCCTTAATGAAGGAACTCCGGTTGAAGTTCAACCAAAGTAATTATATTATAAATATATAGAACATTTTTTAGATAATAATGCGCATAATACCCAGTCGAAAAACTGAAAATTAATCTGGATGATTGATACTTTAGAAATAAATTACCATTTGCCAAAAAAATTAATTCAACATCGCGTCCCTCATTTTTTATTACTTCATTTTCACGAAATTGAATCCTTCGCAATTTTTTTCACGTAGACCCTTAACATCGTCTGCAATATATCATTAAATAAAACATTACACGAAAACAGTGCAAGCACCCTATTATAAAAAAAGAGCAGAAGAAAAAACGATTCATTTCACTTTCTTGCATCTCATTCAAAGACTGTATATCGGCAATCGCAAGAAATAAGTAAAAAACATGACGCGAGGGGAAACGTGCCTGAAATGATAAGCGGCGTATTTTTTAAAACGAAGCAGAAGTGGATGATGGAGAGGAAGCAAGACAGAATCAACGAAAAATGTCGACCAGCACCAGTGCCCGAAGGTTTCAGTTGAGAAACTCGAATACGGAAAGATACATCTACCTACCGCCGATGAGCTGATTGCGAAAATAAACATTCATTATTGTAATTACTTTCCGCGACGTGGCTGCAAGAGCCATGATCGAAGGAGGCCGGAGAAAAAGAGAAGGACGTAGAAAAACGAAAGTGAGAGAGCGAGAAAGAAAAGCTTGAGCCAGAGAGAGCTCGATCAGTAAAACCATGTATGAATGTGGGGGAGAGTATCATTGACATGGTCGATTGGTGAGAGCTAATTACAAAGTCGATCCGTCGATTCCTTCATTAGCGGAAAGCAATTGATTTCGCTTGCTCGAGCAAATCCAATTTTTTCAGGCATATAACATTCGCTTAAGTGAAAAGTGCTGCATTATATTATACTCGCGGAGAGAGCTAAAATGAATGGAAAAATTTGAATTTGGAAGCGTGTTTGCTTTGAAATAAAATCTTAATGAGGTATGAAAGTTATTTTTCTGCTTTCATGTTGAGAACACAAACAACTAAGTGCTACTAACCAAACAACTTTTCAATAAATAAACAAGTTCATGTCTTTTACCAACATAACCAAATGAAATTAGTTGGTATCAATCACTGTGTTTTAAACTATTATTTCATGAATTTATACACAATGTCCTACGAAAACTGATTGGAAAGGCTACACATGTGAATATTCACTTCGTACCAGAAAAATATTATCTAAATAAAATTGTAACGTGTTGAAAAAGTATAAGATATTGGATGAATGGAAAGTAGGTTCTAATAAGCAGCGACTTCAATACAATTTAGAGCCTACTTTGAAGCTACAAACGTCCGAAAATTTTACTTTTTCCAGGAGTAGCGTCAAAGTAGAATTTGTATTTGAGCAGGTTCTCTAATCTTGCGCCTTATATATGGAAGAATAAATGTAACTACTTTTGTTATTCATCAAAAAAATGATAGAATCATAATACAGGTAATATAAATATCAAGGATATTCGCAATTATTTCATGGACATATTGTTCGTAATATTCTGATCTTATCGCTAACGCACCGAGTTACTTTTCTGAACGCCTAATCGACTGAGCTAATGGGAGCACTTTGGGATGTCTGCGATGAAAATGATGAACATGTGTCCAATAATTCTCAGTCCAAAATCCCCCAAATCCTTAATCAATTATTTGAATAATGACTTTTTTCAAACTTTTTGTGCCTTTGAATATTTGATACTATTTTGAAAGAGTTTAATATACATGTTTTTTTTTAATATTCACTGTCACAAGCAACCTAGGATGCGAACCAGACGTTCTACAAACTTCTAGCAGGGCTTAAATTAAAGGTTGAACCTTTTAATTTGGGGTAATTATATTGAAGCAAAAGGTTCAACCTTTAATTTGAGCCCTGCTAGAAGTTTCTAGAACATCCGGTTCGCATTCTATACTGTTTTTAAAAAATAGCCAAAAAGGCTCATTTTCTCAAAAATCTGACTTGATGGAGCAAATGGTGGTCTAGCTCACCGCACATGATACTTTTTTTATTTCGTGTGCCTATGTAATGAATGCAATTACACTAAAAAAACACAAACCCTTAGTTCAAGATTCAACATCATTATTATAAATAAATTATGTACATACATATAGAAATACTTGTTTGTAATATTCCAATGCAGAAGAAAATTTTTCCCAACTAAAAGTTCTGAAAATTCGTATGAGAATAATATATTTCAGGGAATAAGTTAACAGTTAATATTAACAATTACTGTTTTTATAAATATTTTAATATATGTGACCGGCTCCGGAGGAAAGGGTCTAGTAGCTAAAAAATCGATTTTGAGGTTTTGACGGTTTCAGTATGCTGAAATCTTATATTTTTACATGCAATTTGTCCGAGATCGATTGATCCAAATTTCGCGAAGTTAGACAGTTTTTCAAATTTGGATTCAGCGACTCGAAAAACCCCCTTAGTTAGCAACTTCTCATGAAAGTCTAAGTATTGTACATTTTTTTAATTTTAGGTTTGCCATTTTCAATTAAGCAATTTTGACTCCAAAATTTGATGTAGCGACCCAAAAACACACCTTAGTCAGCACCATCTCAAAAAAATCCGAGTATTGACTATTGTACATTTTTTGAATTTTAGATCTGCCATTTTAGGTCTAACACTTTGAAATTAAAAATTTTGACTTCAAATCCGCATTGAGCGACCAAAAACCCCTAGGTACAGATTTTCGATTAAAGCTTAGGCTTTAAGCATGAGATGACGGAAAATTGTTGTCAAACATGAGATGACGGAAAATTGTTGTCAAACTTTAAACGCGTTTTTCTCGAAGACTTGATTTTAGCAACTAGACCCCTTTCTTCGGAGCTGGTCACATGTAAATAACCCAATTTCAAATTTTTTACAATAATTTCCATCAATCCAATTTATAACTTGTTTAAAAGTGATTCAAAATCACACAAAATTATAAATATTAAATATTTATTTTTGTTTAGTAACAAAAATAATAAAAAAATTTTCAAGTTGATACTATCCCCTGGAGAGAATGATTTTTTCTAGAATATCATGTTGCAGACAGATGAACCGTCATAATGTAATGGGCAAATCAAAGAACAACTAATAACTTTGAATAATTAATTGTCGAATTTATTTTCCAATTTTCTTGTAAAATTTGTTATTAAGTAATTAAATAAAAGATGGTAATTTTTGTGTCACAGTTTCTGGCTGGATTATTACTATTTATCACGGTAAAATGCCGGCTTTTCAAATTTTGTATAATATTTATTACTAAACAATAATAATTGAGAATTTCTGGCACATTTTCTTATTGAAATATGAATATTTACGTTACTGTCGCATGATATAGCAGAAAAAGTAATTTTTTTCTAGTAAAATGTCTAATTTTTTAATTCACTTATAATATTTGTTGCTAACGATAACAAATATTTTATTTTCATCATTTTTTTATTCTCGATCACTTTGAGACCAATTATGAATTGTTTTTATGAGAAAATAAATACCTACATGACTGTAAAGAAAATCCAATTTTTCATTAATTATTTATTGCAATGTTTATAACAACGCAATAATTGACAATATTTAGTCATTTTCCATTACGAATATTATTTTCATATAAATATTCAGCATTTTCAGTTGAGGAAAAATATTTTTTGTGATTGAGCATTGCAAGAAAGTAATTATTTATGAGTGATAGCCAAAAAGTTGACCACTTTAATTACTAGTCATTTTTTCCTTTTTCTTTGAATAATACATGTTGTCTAAAAATATCTCAGTAAGGTACTTATTTTAAAGCATAATTCAGTAAAGTTTAAAGATTTTAGACAATTTCTCTCATAAAGTATAAATAAAAAAGTACGCAAAATGTCTTGTCACGCAAATGTCAGAAACGACAAATTTAACATGAAAAATTGCTAAATAATATTAACACAATTTTTTGAATATTCAAAATTCACATATATGGTATACCTTACATTGAGTAGAAAAAAATCAAGGGTAGAGTTCAATATTTTGGAGTTAAGGATTTAAAAAATCTCGCCACAAGCTTTTTGTATGGTCACGCTGCATTGCTATTTTAGGATAAAAATCGAGAATAATTATTCAAACTAATTATAATTCAGGCTGAAATGATTAATTTCATACTCACGAAGATTTTAGTATAGTTAAAAATCAATTTATCAACGTTGATTTCAAATGAGAGTAAACAATGATCAATATTTTTTCGTAATATTTTTTATAGAATGTCCAGTATCGCTCCATGTTAATTTATCACACCATCAAATAAGAGTATGTTTTAAAACGCTAAAGTCACAATCAAATAAATCGTGAAAATAGTCATTTTTCCCATATTTTAATATATTTTGATCTGTTCTGCATATATTTTCAACAGATTCTTGAAATTTTATTGTTTTATCATAGTAGCATGTCTTGTCCCGCGACCTTTAGCAACATGTAAAATTCATATGCAACACAAATACATTCCATGATCTCTTCGTTTTATAATTTCATACTTTCTTGGGTTAACATTAATTAGACATTAATTTGACGAAAATCTCATTGCGTAAAATGGTACATTTTTTGGCAGTTAACCTTATATATAATTAGTTTATGACAATTAGGTTGAATTTAAAACTAAATATGTATGTTTCTTGAGTGTAACTGCAGTCATTATGATCTCCAAGGGGTTAATTTAACCTAAGTGACAAATATTTGTTACTTAATTGTTTTGTTCATATTAAAGAAGAGAGGTTATAAAGCGTCAAAGTAAAGTCTTTAATTCGAAGACTGTAGACTCAAAAGATTCAGAATAGGATCAGCAATAAAAGAGGGATTAAACAGCGTCAAAGTAGGGTTTTGAGTTTGACAATAGTAGGCTCTAAAGATTTGAAGCAGGGTCAGAGAAGTTTTACAGCGTTAAAGTAAGTTCCTGAATTGGAAGGCTGTAGCTTCTGAAAATTCAGAACAGGGCCTGTACATTGAAACAAAGTCGAAAGAAAGTCTAATGTTTTATTCTCTAGGAGTTAAAATTTTGAAGTAGGGGCTATAAGTTCAAACAGCGTCAAAGCAGGGTCTTGAGTTTGCCAAATGTAGGCTCTAAAGACTCAAAATAGGTTCAGCATTGAAGGCGAGGTTAAACAGCGTCAAAGTAGGTTCCTGAATTGGAAGACTGTAGCTTCTAGAGATTCAAAACAGGGCCTGTAGATTGAAATGGAGTCAAAACAGGGTCTAATGTTTCATTCTCTAGGAGATAAAATTTTGAAGTAGGGGCTATAAGTTCAAATAGCATCAAAGCAGGGTCTTGAGTTTGCCAAATGTAGGCTCTAAAGACTCAAAATAGGTTCAGCATTGAAGGCGAGGTTAAA
>JAUMHM010000078.1:20161047-20182882 GCA_032362435.1 Melikaiella ostensackeni
GGTAAAAGTACATAGAAAAATTTCCAGAGGTACCGGCTCAGGGATCGAACCCCGGACCTCTAGTAGGAAGTCCGAGCACTTAACCGCCTGATCCACCGAGGCACTTTCATTATCTTATTATTATTATTATTATTATTATTATTATTATTATTATTATTATTATTATTATAAAAATTGTTGTTGCTGTTGTTGTTGTATTGGCACACTTATGTTTATTATTTAAAGGAAATAATAGGCCCGCCAAATTTCTTTCTATTCCTCTACGCTATCAATTTATTTTTGTTACCAAGCAAAATATTATTTAATGAACTAATTCATTGAATTAATTGTTTTTATTAACAGCACTTCTATTTATAAATTGTTTACTATTCGTTCTTGGCCTTATTTTTTAATTTCACAACATTGATTACCTGTAACTTTGAGCCTGTTTACATCGTGGCAATTTTTGCTACGGTATCAGAAGCTGCTGCACTTGGCAACCAATCAGTAGCGTCGGTTATAAATAGAATGCTTCTGATTGGCGGCCGAGCGTTGCAGTTTCTGCTACCGTGGCAAAAATTGCCACGGTGTAAATCGTCTCATTAATAAATAAAATACCAATAGTGATGTACTTGGCGACATTTTTTCACACATAGTATTTTTGACGGGATGATATTTGAACAGAAGAAGCATGTGAAATATATAATTGCTTCCTGAGACCTTCTTTAGTATCACACTTGAAAGCAAGCTTTTTAAACTAAAGACATTTTTGTTTTGCTTTAGTGTCATCAAAAAAACTTGTTTGATGAAAACAAATATGTTCTATGAAAACTAATTTCATTTGTTCAAAATAGGTAAACATATTTATTGAAATCAAACAACTTATTTTGTTTTATAAACAATTTTTCATTTCAAATCATAAAAAAGAGGTTGGCAAACGATTTTTTATATGTGAGTCTCTCCTCTCACGATGGATGCACTTAACTTTACTCCTTGTCTCTCCTTTCCTCTCTCTCTCTCTCTCTCTCTCTCTCTCTCTCTCTCTCTCTCTCTTTGCTTTCTACCAGATTATTCTCCTTCCTCCTGGTCGTCGCGCCCTCAGGACACGATCCCGATCTAACGCGATTTGCATAATTCCTGTTTCCCCGCCCAAGCGTTCAGCTGCTCAATTATTAGCTGGAATTTAAGACGTGTTTAAGAAAATAGCTCGGGTCCGGCTGCTTTTTGCTTCTGCCGATTTGAATTTCTTGCGTCGCGAATACGAGCTTGTCACTGATTATGGAGACGCGTATCCAGTTGTGCGTGCAAAGAAAATTTGCCAAACGACTGTTCATGATCTTACTTGCGTCATTCTCACACGCAATCTGTCGATATTCCATACTTGGAATTCTTTGTTCGTGGTAGGTTTCGGGTTCTTTATTTGGTAAACGAATTCGTTATTTTAAGAGCGTCCCGCTTTAAAAAAAAATGTGAAGGATATGAATCGTTTGATAAGAGTGTATAGAAAGACAAAAACTGGACAGAAATAAATATGAATAAATTCAGAAAAAATATAAGGGTCATAGATCTTAGGAGAGAAGCGGGTAATGCAGCGCAGCGGAAAAAGCGGCGCGGTGGCTTTTACAAAAATCTGCGTATTATGAACGACTGAGGTTGGATTCAGTATATACATTCATAAACGTAATATAAAATAGCAGTGGCGTAACCAGACATGGAGGCCTCCATGCAAAATTTTGTGGGAGGCCCCTTTAAAATGAGGGGCAGTTCATACAATACAAATTATTGTCGTATTTTGAGAGAAAGGCCGAGTTATAAATGGCTCAGTAGTGGAGAACATTTTCCAGTAAATTTAAAAATACAAGCTTAGAGATCGTCTACAAAATACGTGAGGTATTTTTCTGAAATTTTCAACCCCTTTCCACCCCGTCACACTTATGTAAGATACCATAAAATTATCTCAGACCCCCCCCCCCCTTTCCAAAATCTTACCAAGATTTTATAAACTTAGAGAACGAACATACATATAAATTTTGTTAATTGAACAAACGTAGAACGTTGATGACATTATTTTTGAAAAGGAAAATTTCCAGTTTTATAAAATGATATTTTGAAGGTATTAGAAATTAATTTCAAAGTTTATTCAAACTATTATTGTTTAACATATAAATTATCAAAATTTCTGTCTACTTATCGCAGGCTTCAAAGTCTTTTCCCTATTTCCCTCTTTTGCCCTTTTTCTTGTTTTTAACTTGAATGTGAACTAAATTAATAGGACCCAAAAAGAAAATGCAACTACTTTTGCTTGAAACTTTATTCTTTTTGGTTGAGAAGTCTACTCTTATACTTTCGATTATTATAATATAATGATATATAAACATATATTCTAGTTTTGAAATTCATCTCTTCTGGTAGAAATGACATCCCTTTTGCATAAAAATTCAAATGTTTGGTAGAAAATTAATCTGTTTCGGTTGAGGATTCAACTATTTTGTTGTAAATTCATCTTATTTGGTTTAATTCAACTGTTTTTTATTTTAAATTGAAATAGGTTTTAGTTGAAATGTCAACTATTAAATTTTTTCTTGTGCATTCATCTCTTTTAGTTGAAAAAATCAAGTGCTTGGTTGAAAGTTCAACTACTTTGTTAAATTTTTTTGGTTGAAAATTCATCATCTTAGTTGAAAGATCGCTTCTTTGGTTGAAAATTTTAATATGTTGTTGAAGATTCGTCTCTTTGATAGAAATATAATCTTTTTGCTTCTATATTCAACTGTTTGGTTAAAAATGTATGTATTTTGTTAAAAATTCGTCTTTTTGTTAGAAATTTAATCTTTTTAGTCAAAAATGCAACGTTTTGGTTGTAAATTATTCTGTTTCAGTCATTTATTTAATTATTTTGTTGAAAAATCATCTTTTTTGAACAAGATTCATCATTTAACTTGAAAATTTATATATTTTGTTGAATTTGCGTCTTTTTGGTAGAAAATTAATCTTTTTCGGTAAAAAATAAATCTTTTTATGAGAAAATGCAACGTTTTGGTTGTAAATTAATTTGTTTCAGTTATGTATTCAATTATGTTGTTGAAAATTCTTTTTTTTTTCATGATGAATTTTCATCATTCGAGTTGAAAATTCATTTCTTTGGTCGAAAAATTATGTATTTTGTTGGAAATGCGTCTTTTTTTATATAAAATAAATCTTTTTTGGCGAAAAATTAATCTTTCTTGGTAAAAAATTCAACATTTTGGTTGTAAATTAATCTATTTCAGTTATATATTCAATTATGTTGTTGAAAATTCTTTTTTTTTTATGATGAATTTCCATCATTCGAGTTGATAATTCATTTCTTTGGTTGAAAATTCAACTATTTTGTTAAAATTCGCCTTTCTGGTTAAAACTTATTTTTTCTCAACTAAAAAGTTAAGTATTCCGTATTTGGTTTAAAATTACTCTTTTTCAGTTGCATAGATTATAATAATTTTTTTTTCTTTCTTGGTTAGAAATTCAACTCTTTTGTCGAAAATTTGCCTGTTTGAATTGAAATTTCATCTCTTTTGCTTGAAATTTTACGTTTTCGGTTGAAAATTCAATTGTTTGGTTGAAAATTATTTCTTTTGGTTGAAGTTTCAACTAATTTGTTGGAAATTCGTGTTTTTTTAGTGAATTCAACTATTTGGTTGAAAATTCATGTATTTGGTTGAAAATTCGTCATTTTTCGTAGTAATTTAATCTTCTTTTTTGAAAATTTATTTTTTCAGTTGACAATTCACCTATCTGGAATTCGAATTTACACATGGAAATGCACTTCTTGTGGGTTTGACCAATCTTAGACAATTTCTATAACGTTCGAGTCACAATATTAAACTTTTTGTATTCATTACGTTCATTAAGGTCGTTCTTATTTTACTTTTCTTGAAAATCATTTGCTCGTAGTCGCAATTCTGGTGCGACTGCCTGAAAAAAGAATGTCCTCCAAATTTTATCCAAATCAGTTAATGTTTACCCATCGCCCCAGGTACTTGAAATTTCCCATAAGATTAACATGGAAAAAATTGTGTAAAAACGTTTAATTTACGACATAGGACGATAATCTCTATGTAATGCTTAAAATATACTAATTTTTAAAAACTTAAAATTTTCAAAAATTCCAAAATGGCGGACCAAAAAATTAGGATCAGAAATTACATTTTCTATAGTTACCAACTCAGAATGTTTATGTATTGTGAAAAAGTCTAATCAATTATCGTAAATTGAAAAGTTGACAGGAAAATTGAAAATTTTGAAAAAATCCACGATGGTGGCCATTTAAAAAAGCAAAAAATGATTCGCTTCTGCACTTTTTAAAAAAATATTTTCAAACATTGCTATAAAAGGAAGTGTGGCTTTAAAAAACATTCGACGATCCCTGAAATCAAAATTTTTGAGAAAATCCAAGACGGCAACCAATTAAAAATTCCAGAAATTGCTCACTTCTGCAGTTTTTCATGAAAAATTCTCAAAATAAAAAAATTCAAGATGGCTGTGAATCAAATATTCAAAAAATAGCTCATTTCTGTATTTTTCAATAAAATATTTTAAAAATTTACCAGAAAGAGAAGTTTGTCCTTAGAAATTATCCTCTGATCCCAGAAGTCCAACATCTAAAAACGTTTTTTTGCGCTTTCTAAATTCTTTTTAGAGTAATACAGCTTCAAACAAAACTGAGAAACTTAATTTTTTCGAGAAACTTTATTTCCCCCAGAAATTGAGGAAATTTTCATTGAAGAATTTCCAAAGTGATAGATTTTTGCAAAATTTTCTGGCTGCTATGTTGGGTTTTTTCAAAAATTTTGAAACTTTAATGTCAACACAAAATTCTTCAAGATAAACTTAATTTTCTGGCGAAGTATAGGACGATTTCATTGAAAATATGATAGTAAAACAATTTTGAAAATTCGACTAGCCGCCATCTTGGATTTGTATATGTTTTGGACTTCTCGGATTATCGAATGATTCCTGAACTCAAACTTCTTTTTCTAGCAAAGTTTCAAAATACATATTTTATTGAAAATAACAAAAATGAGCTATTTTTGAAATATATAACTGTCCGACGACTTGGATTTTTAAAACAATTTTGAACTTCTGGGATCATCGAATGATTCCTAAAGTCAGACTTCTCTTTCTGACAAAGTTTAAAAATATTTCATTGAAAACTGCGGAAATGAGCTACTTTTGAAATTCCTAATTGAGCGACATCTTGAACTCTTTAAAAAGTTTTTGACTTTGCAAAACACCAAATTCCTAAACCCAAACTTTTTTTGAAGCATATTTTGAAAATATTTATTTAAAAACTGCAAAAACCAGTCATATTCGTGGATAACAGATCATATTTTTAAAATTAATAACATCTTAATGCAATGATGAAAATCAATTTTCTATTTTTTGCAGCTTTATTTTTAGATTCAATTAGTGGCCGCCTTAAAGATGTATTTAAGAATCAGAAACACATAATTTAAACAATTCCCTTATTTTTGTAATCTTTGTCTGAGTTTTTGAACTTGGAAGCTCAAAAGTTGAATCGTTTCCCTTAAGATAAAAAAATGGTAGAGAATCTCTCAACTTAGGTACTTTTTGTGCCTCGATGCACCCCTAAATTATGTAAGATACATTATATATTTTGTCCAATATTTTAAATTAATAGATTTGTTTCATTTTCAGAAGAAACTATTTATGAAGTTGTTTCTGGGCTATGCACTGTTTATTATTATTGTTGTTGTTGTTGCGGCTGTTGCTGCTGCTGTTGTTGTTATTGTTGTTGTTGATGTTGCTGTTGTTGTTGCTATTGTTGCTGTGATTGTTGCTACTGTTGCTGCTGTTTCTGCTGCTGTTGTTGTTATTGTTTTTGTTATTGTTATTGTTATTGTTATTGTTATTGTTATTGTTATTGTTATTGTTATTGTTATTGTTATTGTTGCTGTTTTTGTTGTTGTTCTCGTTGTCGTCGTCGTCGTCGTCGTCGTCGTCGTCGTCGTCGTCGTCGTTGTTGTTGTTGTTGTTGTTGTTGTTGTTGTTGTTGTTGTTGTTGTTGTTGTTAGTTCGATAGTGATAAATATACCCATTTATTACGATGATCCTCATCCGAGTTTCACCGAGTCAAGCGCTGCTGAACTTCGGTGGACGAACGAGAAACCTTACACAGTTAAAATGTGTCCAAACAGACACAAGGTACAAAATAGAGCAGCATTATATAATGAATTGAAAATCTTAATTGAATGTATTTATTATAAAGTTACAATAGAAAGATTTAACATTTTTCTATTGACTTTTTATTCTTCAACGAGATGAACTTTAATCAGGGAAGAAAGTGACTGCTCTGTCAAACACTACTTTTCCTAATGCAAACTCAGTTCTAGTGTGATCAATGACAGAAGTCATTTTCTACCAAATTCTACTGATCTTTAGAAAAAATGGACTCTTTTTAGGGTTTCGTAGCTATTTTTCCTTGTAATTGTAAGAGAAATAAATTTTTTAATTTTAATTGAAAACTTTAATTGAATTTAATTTATTATTAACGTTACTGAAATAACAGTTAATTCTTCGAAAATTTAAGATACGGTTGCTAAAAAGATTAGAAAATCTCATATTTCCCATTACTCTTGTATCTCGAATATTTCGGAAATTTCAGAATATTTCTAATACTTTACCCTCGTATTTGGCAAAAAGTGAAAGTCCATCAGTGCTATTCCTGAACAACAAAAAAAGTGAAAACTCTCGCAAAAATCTGCTTCCAATAAAAACATCAAGTGGTTCTAAAGAAAAGTTCCGTAGCAACGACCAAAAGTATTATGCTGTGGGTGAGGGAGGTGGTATTGGGTAGAAGGGTTACGATAGGGTTGGAAGGAGGTGGGTTAACAGGGGGTATAGAGGGGTTTTGTGATGAGTAATAAAACAGAGAGGATATTGATAAGTATTGTAAGGACTGGTGGAGAAGCGATATATGGTGAGTGGATGGTGAAGGAGAAGAGGGTGTGGTGGGTAGAGGTGATTGGTATGCGGTAGCAGGAGGAGGGGTTGACAAGGGATGAGGGGTATAATTGTGTGAAGGTGGAGGGGAAGCGGGTGGTGTGTAGAGGTGATTGGGATATGGTTGCAGGAGGAAGGAGATGATATTGATGGAATGACAGAAGGGCAAGGGAAAGAGGGTTGTGGGTAGACGGGATTGAGATAGGGTTGCCGGAGGAGGGGCTGCGATATAATGAGGGGTGTAATAGTGGTTGGTAAAAGGGAGATGAGGTGACAAAAAGTAACTAGGGTTAGGGATACGGGTATAAATTGCGGGGGTACCAGGATGTGGATGAATGTTAGAGGGGCGATACAGCGAGTGCGTCGGACGGCTGAGAATGATAGAGGGAGAAAGCATGAAGAGGATATGATGAGCGCTTATCACCCCTACACAAACTGTCTTTTCAGAACTTCTAATTCAGTTTTCTTGAATAGAAACTAGTTTTTTTCTGTCATCATACACAAAAGTCAATTATTATCCAACGATGTATATTTTTCAAAATATTTGTCAATCCATAGATCTCTAATCATTTTAAGAGTAGTCTTAAGGTACAGACTACAGAATGATTGAACCAAAGTGAATAACAACATCAGCTCATCGATCAGAGTATATTACCCACGCACCGACATGCTTCGTGGCTGACTGGCTAAAGGGAATGCGCCCTAACGCGTTGCATCCAATTCTTGGGTTCTGAGACACACGTATCGTTCTCAGGAATGTGATTCGCGATGCACTCACCGATGCGAGATTAATGGACGATATCGCGACGGCACGCCAAGGTGCGCGCACCTTAATCAACGAAATTGGAGAGCACGTAAGCCTGACACTGACATTGGATGACTTCTCCTTGCACATATATAGGATGGCTAATCACTAGCCCCCTAAACATCTTTCATGAAGTCAAAAAAGAATTACTGAATTTTTCAAAACTGGATTATTATTGAGATATTCAAATTTCAAACAAATAAAGTTTTAAAAAAAAAGATTCTCGACCCTTAACCGCAAACCATGGCCTCGTCTTATACTCTCGGACATCTTGCCTCTCCGAAAATGCAACAGGTTATTTTGGATTCTCAAGATAGACTGCTTTGCTCAGAAACCCTAAAAAAATAAAGCATAAATAGAAAAAAAGGATGAATACCATGCACGCACTTGCTCCTGTCGCCTCGAACTCTGTCTCGATATATCCAAAGAGTGAAGATAAATATGCGCTCCGCCAAAGAACCTCAATGTGAAACGTCTTTTGCGGTAGGTTGCCTCTGAATTTCTTATTTATAAAACGCATGAAGGTAATGCAGTCTTTCGCATTTCAGCAACAAACGCATGTGGCACGTCGGTCAAGCGTGAGAGACTGCACATACCGTGTAATATGTTATTGTGGAGTGTAAGGACCGCCAATGAGTGGATGAAGTTATTTTCTCAAAACAAAAAGGCAAAAATGGGCACAGGGTACCTGGTCGTAATACAGAAACCGAAATGCTCATGTTTTAAAAGACTTCACCATCTTAAATTTGAAAATTAATCTCTCGTTTTTCGACTACAGAGCTTGGTTATATTGCAGTTGTTTCATTAATAAAGTTTCCTGATTCATTAAAATCTGATTATTTATAAAGAGTAAATTCGGAAAGACTGAACTTCTCTTTGATCTAGAGTAATGGTCATTCAAAAAAATATTTTTCAATTTTTTCCGGTAAAGTGAAAATTTTCTACTAGACTATAATATGTATTGAGTAACAACATTCACATTTTCAAAAGTGTTCATTCTAAAGTGTTCACCAAAATTGTGGCCATCACTTTCCCAGCTGACAAAACGGTCTTCGCCTCCTTTGGAGCACTTTCACCAGACAGTAGCCACTGCTTCGACTGCTGCTTTATCTCGGGTGTATAGTGGTGGATCCAAGTTTCATCGACACTCACGAATCGATGCAAAAAGTTCTCCAGATTCCGATTTAACTTCACGAAACACTGCCATGGGACTCTTTTTCGTTGCGTTTTTGATCGAGAGTCAGCAATCGCGACACCCATCTTGCACACACCTTCCTAATCTCCAGTTTTTCGTGCAAGAAATTATAGACTCGTTCAGTGGAGGTGCCTACAGCCTCAGAAATCTCACATACCTTGATTCGGCGATCTTCCATAAGCACATCGACGTATCCAAATGACAAGGTTCCATCTCGGAGAGACCAAATGAAAAGGTGCTAACTCGTGGAGACAAAATGAAAAGCTGCTAACTCGCGTGGCGAAATCTCGAAGCTTCAACATCCCATATAAATTGCATTGGGAACATCAGCACCCTCAACTCTGTAGCACCTTTTCATTTGGTCTCGACGAGTTAGCACCTTTTCATTTGGTCTCTTCGAGATGGAACCTTGTCATTTGGACACGTCGATATGATGAACATTTTCCACCACATCCGATGTGGTCACCTCAATTGGGCGTCCGGAGCGCACTTGATCTTTAGTTGCGTTTTGACCACGTTTGAATACGTTTATCTAAAAATAAACAGTTTTCAATGAAGTATGAGACTTCCCGTAAAGTGTGTGCTATTTCTTGGCCACATACTACAAAGTTTATTTTGGTGCCATCTAGCGGGGAATTTACTATACTTATCAAACGAATCTCTTAATCATTAATGTTTATTGATCTTCAAGTTTAGATTAATTGAAATCTGTGACGGCATAAGCGTAAACGGCCTTGCCGCGAAGAAACTTAACGAACAGCACAATGATCTTCGCACCAATTTGTACAGATTCATTGCGCACCGAGGACGCGAGACCGTAAGGATCTCAACTCCGGTTACACTTTACAGATCCCGCTTTCCTCGACCCTAGGCTCGCAAAATGTCGTCTCATTCGTGTTTCCATCCTCGGCTCTAGTAACGACGTGTCGTTAATGCTCCCATACAAGCCTATAACTTGAGATGTCTACTGAAATTACAACGGGTAATGGTTCTCATCCTGCAAAAAATACTAGAAAATTATCCTACAAAACTCCTAGGAGGTCATATGTATTTGTATTTTTGTCTCGGATGCATACTTTTCATTCATTTCAATGGCCAAATTATGATTGTTGAATCAAGTATGGTGCAATCTGTTGTGAGCTTTGAATCTGGATAAAAATAGTATATCCTGTATGCATATATTTCTTGAAATGCACAGTAACTAATGGTTGACAGTTGCTCTCACAATGTTTGGCATGCAGTGCAAGCGAGAATTTAGAAACATACATGACCTCAGAAATTGTCTTGTCATTGTTGTAAGAGGAATAAAATAAAATTGGCTAAAGAGAAATTATTGTAAAGATTAAAATTACCTCTATTTTAAAATAATTTTAGCCAAGATTGTGAGACTGCAAATCATCCTGCTTCATATGAAATTATCCCTCTTTTCCGGCAAAGTCTAACCCACAAGGTTCATTTCTCTTGCAAGTGGTTTTCATTCTCGTATCGAGGTAAGCATTATCCTTTGTTTTTTCGCTCTTACAGAAAAACAGCGGGATCATTCCTATTGCAACTCATTTGTTATGTTCTCGAAATGAGATTTTTTTCTCCAAATAAGAATACTTCAAGAGTAAAATTATAACATGAACATAGCTGCATTCTTATTCTTCGGTGTCTCATTTTTGTTGCAACTCAAAGCAATACAGAATCGGCATATTTTTGAGGATCGTTGTTTTTCTGTGCTAATTGTAAGATCTTAAACCTTAATGTCCACTCTTCACCGTGAAGATATTTGAAAGACTCAATAAAGACAGTATATTTTTTTCATGATAAGAGGAAAAGAGGTCCAGCAAAGGATAACTGCTTTTGGTGTGTGATTTATCTGAAAGTTTGCAGAGTAGGTTGTACAATGTACAGAGGTACCTACGCAGTACTTTCGATCTAACCCAATGCTCTATCGCAACATACGTGTATCGAGGCAGAGCGAGTAGATAAGATAACAGCAGTGGTTATCGGCTCGCTTACACTCGGTTCACCTGCGTGGTATGAGCTTATCTAAGCCTTTTATCTCTGACCTCTGCACCATATGCCCTGTTGATACAGCGCCCGAGCCATTTACCTTCACGCACACACACTGATACGCTAGATATTAACTTTGTGCAGTGATTATTCGCTCGAAAGAGGTTCTGGGTTGTGATAGAATTTTTCTTTTAACATCTGCATCGCTTATGGCAAGTACAAGCATCCACATATTATCCCTTGTCTTGCCTGTGGCTGTTCTAATTTCCAGAAGCGCGTCTTTTGCATTTCATGCATGTAGATGGAGTCTTCATTCCGCGAAGTAGAAGAAGAAGAAGAGGACGAGATCTGGTCCTTTGACCACTGGTTTATACCACTATATAGAGCCTACATCGATCTTGTTTCAAACATGCAATTCGCCAAGGAAAGAGAGAGAAAGAGAAAAAAAGAATAGAGATAAAAATGTAGGTCTACTTTGGCATGTTGTGGTCTTATCGTGGCGGACTCGTAACCTCTGAAACCTCTCAACACTTTTTAGTTTAGAGGCAGTGGTGCTAACGGACCGCGCTTTTTTCAACTGCGCAGGCGTTGCACAGCGTAGGAGCAACGAAGAGGTAGTGCGCTTTCTCTCTTACTGCACCATTGCTCGACGCCTGCGCAGCTGAAGGGAGTGCGGTCCATTAGCCCCACTCACGGTGTGCCTGAACCAACTTTCAATGAAAGGTCATAGCACCCTAAATTTTTTCATAATTTCGATTTATGATCACAAAAATAGTGTGCAAAATAAATTTTAGCAATATGCCCTCAACCGTTTTTGGAAAAAAGTGTTTTTTGAGGGTTACAATCGATTTTTTTTTATAAATGATATAAATTTGCATTTTTTCACTTTAATGATAAAAATGTTGTAGTGAATGTAGGACTTCCATGCACAAAATCCCGAGTAACATTACTCATTTTGGCCCATTTTAAAATTGCATAGATGTAAATGTAAATTAAGAAAAAAATTATGATGTATTTATTTTGCGAGATATACACTTGCATAAACAGACCGTTACAAGATTTTACAGTTTTAGAAATTTTGGTACGAAAAGTAATGGTTATGTCTTGAATATTAATTTATATATTGAGAAGAATTTATAATTATTTATTGTCGTTGCTATTATCATTTTTTAAATTAATAATGATCTGGACAGGATTTAACAGACAATAATTATTCTAAACTAATCGTCCAGTTATTTCCAATTATTACCTAACACTCTAATCACAAGTATATACTGTATTAACATTTAGCATTTTACAAGAATTACCCGCGAACGTAGGACTTCCGTGTACAAACTCCCGGGTAACATTACACATTTTGGCCCATTTGAGACTGTCATTTTCAAACTTTATTAGCATGTGTCTATACACTTTATTCACACCCACAAGCCTGAGGTGTAGTTCTTTTGGTGGAATTATTTCCAATATTTTTGTGTCACGCAGTTGTACGCATACTCCTATAATTTTCTCGGAGGATGGTAACACAAAAATATTGGAAATAATTCCACTGACAAAACTACATCTCATGCTTGGAGTTGTGAATCAAATGCATAAACACATGCTAATGGACTTTGAAAATGACAGTCTCAAATGTGCCAAAATGTGTAATGTTACTCGTGAGTTTGTACACGGAAGTCCTGCGTTCGCAGGTAATTCTAGTAAAATACTTTGGAACAAAATTGATATACTGCAGAGAATTTGAAGCATTTGTTGTTCAGAATATGTTAGATGCTTTGAGACTTAATTCTTATCTTTCTACAACTATAGAATCGAAATACTTAGACTATATTTCTGAATTTCAGCATAGTTACTACGATTTGAACGTTTCAATTACACCTAAAGTTCAAGTTACTTTTTTTCATGTTTCTGATTTTTGTCGAAAAATAGGAAAAGGCCTTGGACTTTTCAGTGAACGGGCCATGCAGTCTGTACATTCGGATTTTAAAACAACTTGGCTCAAATACAAAGTTTCAAGCACACATCCTCATTATTCAAGCAAATTACTAAAAGCAGTACAAGAATACGATGCTGGACACCTGTAACACTAATTAAATTTTCTGTTAAGTCGTTGATAAAAACTGATATTATGTTTAGTTACAACATTTTTATCAATAAAGTGAAAAAAATGCAAATTTATCTCATTTATTTAAAAAAATCGATTTTCAACCCTTTAAAACAGTTTTTCAAAAAACAGCTGAGCGGATTTTGCTAAAATTTATTTTCGACGCTATTTTTGAGATCATGAATCAAAATCAAGAAAAAAATTTAAGGTGCTATCCTTCCATTTAAAGTTGATTCAGACACACCGTGCACTGTTTAAAGGTTTGTAGCATGATGTAAGGAAAAAAGGTGTCCTGTTGGAAAGTAATTATTTCCCAACTGTATATGCAAAGAATTTGTATAATAGCAATGCAAGAAAATATCTGATTGTTATTGTAATATACATATAGGTGGATAATTGGAATTAAGGTTTTAGAAAACACGGACTATCATAATGAAAACAAAGGTTAATTTTTATCAGCGGAAGAATAATATACATATCTCCAACACGATGCGCAAGATATTTTATCCAATTACCGCAGATGGAAAATGCGGCTATGGCGCGATCAGTTGAAAGACAACGAATTTATAGATTTTTCAATCGATTGACGGATTATCAACTCCAATTTAAAGGGTTTGTTTCACTTTATCAACGCGGAACCCGTAGCTCACGTCAGACGGTTTTACTATTAAACTGCTTTTCCTCCACTCTAAATTTACTTTCCTCACTTACTTTTCCCACTAGTGGGAGAAATTCAGTTTCTCAATAACACATCATCGATCGAGGAATCGATAACTTCGTCATCTGTCAACGAGCCTCCAAAGTCGCATTTTCTGCGCGGGTATTGGACAAATGTTTTTAACTTTCTCTTCTTTCGAATTTTTTCACTTATAGTAGCTTATAGTTGAATATAGATAAATATGCAGTACTGAATTCTCTCTTGATCATGTTCTTAAACATCATGAACTCAAAAATCGTCGAAATATTATATCATATGAACGGCCAGCATAAACAGACTCACCTCGAGTTTCGCTATCGGGAACCGGTGACTTCCGGTCAGTTGTTCTATCTCCGTGACCTCATATGTCACACGGCACCATCATGAAGTATCAGCATGTCACTTACAATTTCTTAAAACAATCCCGACTCTCCTGCTAAAAAAAAAACACGAAACCAACTAAAACTTCACCCATCGGAATCTACCATTTCTTTTCAAAGAAGAAATCTCAATTCCAGAAGAACACTCCCTCTTCTAATTTACACCACGTTATAACTACCGATGCTATGAGCACAAAAATCACTAGACACGACCGTGGTTTTTTTTTCAAATTGAGAATCCCGGGATTCGAGAAGCGCGAAAATTTCTGTAAGTTCGCGAATCGCACGTCGATGGCACGCTTGGATGATTCGAGACGGTCTTGGTCCAAGTCGTGGGTGGAAACGAGCATCGGGGTGTTTATTCCGCGATAGTGTCACCAAACACCGCCTCTATATTTATCTAAGTGGATCCACGTGCACGGGCAACTCTGCGCACGCACATATGAACTTCACACTTTCATGGAAATATCACATACACGCGATGCGTTTAGGACAATGTTAGAGTCCCTAAAGTTCGATGTACGATTAAGCTTTGCTTTCACGAGACGCTCTTCAAGATGTTCAATTACAATTTCAGATTCGGAAGGTCCCTTACCGGATAAGTACGTATGCGAGGGCCTATCCACTAGAAATTCGGATGTGCATCAGAATTGAAGAATTCGTTAAGAATTATAACAATTTAAAAGACTTTAAACGAATTCAGAATAATTTGAAAGAATGGACAATTGTTGAGAAGAATTCAAAGAATCCAAAATAATTCAAGGCTAATGCAAGACATTTCAAAATACCTCTGCGAACTACTATGGGTGTATTCAGTATGGACCATCTATTTATTTGTGCTCACTTTATGAGCACTTTGCGTCCTCACAGGCATCAAATGAATTTTCTTCCTCATAGAGGGAGGTTTATTTTCATTAACGGAAAAAAAACTGACATTTCATCATGTTGATGTTTCTATCTTATATCGAAAATCTTACTTCCAGAAAATTGGAAAGACCATCAAAAGGTCAATCAATGTGTCTTGTTGCAACAAACAAATTTTGGAGATACAGTAGTGTTGTTTTTTGAATAATAAATAAGTTTTCCTTATGTAAACAAAGTAAACAATTTTTTGAGTTTTAAAGACTGCTATTGATAGATCATGAAAGGTCATCAAAGGTCCATCTATAGATCATTCGAAACGATTCGAAAACGCGAACAATTATACTAAAAACAGTACTTCTATATTCGCAATATCCAAAAAATTTTCCTCTTATAAACAAGATAAATAATTCTGTTTAAAAATAAAAAAAACGTTATATAGGTCATGGAGGGTAATGAAAGGTTCTTCAATAGGTCATGATGCATCTCGGAGACGTGAACAAATACATTCGATTTAGTATTGTTGTATTTCGGATACCAAACAAGTTTTTCTCGCATAAGCAAGGTGAAATTTTTTTCAAATTTCTAAACGCAAAAAAGCCACTTCTAATTGGCCGATATAGCAAAAAATTTTGTCAGACATGGACATCAATTGGAACTACAATTCTTCTAAATTTCATGATCATAGTTCTTTTAGTTTCTGAGATATGGTCAATTTAAACTAAGTTACATACACACATGCACAAGAAAATTTTTTATAAATAGGATTTTTTAGTTCCTAGGGTCGAATTATATCGGAATATGTCAAAACAGTAGATTTGAAAATTGACATCATGACAAACCTCCCTCTGTGAGGAAGCAGTCCAAGGAATTCAAAAGAATTCAAAAGAACTCAAAGGATTCCTATGAATTCAAGGTGAATGCAAGAGAACTCAAAATACTTCAATAGAATTCAAATGATAAGGATGCATTAAAATTCGAAAATATTCGAAAGAATTCAATATAATTCAAAAGACTTCAAAAGCATTCAGAATAATGCAAAAGAATGCAAAGAATTCAAAAGAATTCCAGGTGAATGCAAGAAAATTCAAAATAATTGAAAATAATTCGAAAGAATTCAAAATCATTCAAAAGAATTTAGAATAACTCAAAAGAATTCAAAAGAATTTAGAATAACTCAAAGAAATTCAAAAGAACTCGAAGAATTCAAAAGGAATCAAGGTGAATGGAATAAAATTCGAAATAATTCAATAGAATTCATAGTTCCTCTATTTTTGGAGAGAGGGTAAACGTGAACTAATTTACATACAATCACAAGAAAATTTTTAAAAATTGCATTTTTTAGTTTCTAGAATAGAATTATATCGAAATATGTCAAAACAGTAGATTTGAAAATTTACATCATTACAAACCTCCCTCTATGAGGATGCAGCTCAAGGGATTCGAAAGAATTCAAAAGAACTCAAAAGATTTCAAAGAATTCAACGTGAATGCAAGAGAATTCAAAATAATTCAATAGAATACAAATGATAAGGATGCATCCGAATTCAGGAGAACTCAAAAGAATTCAAAAGACTTCAAAAGGATTCGAACTAATTCAAAAGAATGCAAGGAATTAAAAATAACTCAAAGAATTCAAAAGAATTCCAGGTGAATGCAAGAGAATTCAAAATAATTCAAAATGATTCGAAAAACTTCAAAAAATTTTAGAATAACTCAAAAGAATTCAAAACACTTGAAGAATTCAAAAGGATACAAGGTGAGTGAAAGAAAATTCAAAAAAATTCAATAGAATTCATAGTTCTTCTATTTTTGGAGATATGTCAAACGTGAACTGGGTTACATACACACATACTCAAGAAAATTCTAAAAAACTGCATCTTTTAGTTTCTAGGATCCAATTATATCGAAATATGTAAAAACAGTAGATTTGAAAATTTACGTCATTACAAACCTCCCTCTATGAGGAAGCAGTTCAAGGAATTCGAAAGAATTCAAAAGGACTCAAAGGATTCCAAAGAATTCAACGTGAATGCAAGAAAATTTAAAATAATTCAACAGAATACAAATGATAAGGATGCATCCGAATTTCAAAGAATTCAAAAGGCTTCAAAAGAATTGAGAAGACTTCAAAAGATTCAAAATAATTCAAAAGATCTCCAGGTAAATGCAAGAGAATTCAAAATGATTAAAAATAATTCGAAAAACTTTAAAAGAATTTAGAATCATTCAAAAGAATTTAGAATAACTTGAAAGAATGCAAAGGAACTCGAAGAATTTAAAAGGATTCAAGGTGGGTGAAAGAAAATTTAAAATAATTCAATAGAATTCATAGCTCTTCTATTTTTGGAGATATGGTAAACGTAAACTGAATTATATACACACATACACAAGAAAATTTAAAAAAATGCATTTTTTAGTTTCTAGGATTGAATTATATCGAAATGTGTCAAAACTTCAGAATTGAAAACTTATATCATTACAAATCTCCCTCTACGTGGAAACAGTTCAAAGAATTTAAAAGAATTCAAGGTGAATGCAAGAGAATTGAAGATAATTCAATAGAATGCAAATGATTAGGATGCATCCAAATTCAAAAAAAATTTTAAAAACTCAAAGAATGCAAAAGAATTCCAAGCAAATACAAGAGAATTTAAAGTAATTCAAAACAATTCAAAAAAACTTCAAAACAATTCAGAATCATTTATAAATAATTTAGAATAATTCAAAAGAATTCAAAAGAACTCAAAGAATCTAAAACAATTCAAGATGAATGAAAGAAAATTCAAAATAATTCAGTAGAATTCATGATTCTTTTACTTTTTGAGATATGGCAAACGTAAAAAAAGTCGCACACACATACACATGAAAATTTTTAGGAAATCGCATTTTTCAGTTCCTAGGGTCGAATTATATCGAAATATGTCACAATACTAGATTTGAAAATTTACGTCATTACAAAGTCCGTCCATGAAGAAGCAGTTCAAAGAATTCAAAAGAATTTAAAAGACTCGAAGGATTCAAAGGAATTTAAGGTGAGTGCAGGAGAATTCAAAATAATTCAGTAGAATTCAAATGATAAGGATGCATCTGATTTCATTAGAACTCAAAATAATTCAAAAGACTTCAAAAGGATTCAGAATAATTCAAAAGAACGCAAAGAATTCAAGAGAACTCAAAGAATTCAAAAGAATTCCAGGTGAATGCAAGAGAATTAAAAATATATCAAAATAATTCGAAAGACTTCAAAAAAGTTGAGAATCATACAAAATAATTTAGAATGAGTCAAAAGAATTCAAAAGAACTCGAAGAATTTAAAAGAATTTAAGGTGAATGAAAGAAAATTCAAGATAATTCGAGAGAATTCATAGTTCTTTCACTTTTCGAGATATGGGAAACGTAAACTAAGTTACATACACACATACACAAGAAAATTTAAAAAATTGTATTTTTTAGTTTCTAGGATCGAATTAGATCGAAATATGTCAGAACAGTAGAATTGAGAATTTACATCATTACATCTACATTATCACATTACATCTATGTGGAAACACTTCAAACAATTCAAAAGAATTCAAGGTAAATACAAGAGAATTCAAAATAATTCAATAGAATTCAAATGATTGGGATGCATCCAAATTCAAAAGAATTTAAAAGACTTTAAAAGGATTCAGAATTATTCAAAAACATGCAAAATATTGCAAAATAATGCAAAATAATGCAATTTAGATTTGAATTTAAAGGAACTCAAAGAATGCAAAAGAATTCCAAGTGAAAGCAAGAGAATTTTAAGTTATACAAAACAATTCAAAAGACTTCAAAATTATTTCAAAAAATTTAGAAGAATTTAAAAGAACTCAAAGAATTTGAAACAATTCAAGACGAATGAAAGAAAAATCAAAATAACTCAATATGATTCATAGATTTGAAAATTTACATCATTACAAACCTCTATCCATGAAGAAGCAGTTCAAAGAATTCAAAAGAATTCAAAAGAACTTAAAGGATTCAAAAGATTTAAGGTGAGTGCAAGAGAATTCAAAATAATTCGATAGAATTCAAATAATTAGGATGCATCCGATTTCAATAGAATTCAAAACAATTTAAAAAACTTCAAAAGAATTCAGAATAATTCAAGAGAGTGCAATGAATTCAAAAGAATTCAAAGAATTCAAAATAATTTAGAATAATTTTAAAGAATTTGAGAGAACACAAAGACTTCAAAAGAATTCAAAGTGAATGAAAGAACATTCAAAATAATTTAATAGAATTCAAATGATTTGGATGCATCTAAATTCAAATCAATTCAACAAGATTCAGAATAATTTAAGATAATTCAGATGAATTCAAGAGAATTTGAAGCTTTGAATGAAATTTAAGGTGAATTCAAGAGAATTCCAAATATTTCAATAGAATTCTAATGATTAGGATGCATCCAAATTCAAAAGAATTCAAAAGAATTCAAATGAATTCAAAGGACTTTGTAAGAATCAAGAAGAATTCAAAAGATTTCTAAAGACTTGAAAAGATTTTAAGAAATTCGAAAAAATTTTAAAAATTCAAAAGAATTCAATAGCAGGTGTACACCTGAATTCATCAGTGACTAATAGGGTGGAGCGAAGAAAGAAAATTTTGAGATAGGCTTTAAGGGTTGGAGTTGCCATTACCCTCCAATAAGAAGCCCCCGAAAGATTTTTTTGATCGACCAATATCTTCATACAGTCGGACGTCACCGAATATTGGAACTCTTTGCATAATAAACATGGAGTTGAAATATCTGTTCTGCTTAGTGCAAATTCATAAAAAACCGTCGAGAATAATAGATGAAGGTAATAAAAGTTGAGATATTGTCTAATCTTCTTGAAGTGGTCGAGATATAGGGGTAGAGAGGGGGTTAGAGCTTATTTTTCAATGATTTTCTTTGAATTGAATCTCATTGAATGGTTAGATTTTTTGGTAACCGCAAAAGGGCCCCCACACATAAGCCAGCCCTGGAAAAGATGATGATGATGATGATGATGAGGGGGTGGAGGGGCTACAAGGAAATATGCATTTTTTAAATTATTTTGTAAGCGAAAATCAAGTCTGCACAAAATTCAAATACAAATTCATTTATGTGGGAGCCAAAAAAATAGTTGGAAAGTCAGAGAGCATAAAATTAATCCCGTTTTACCATGTAAAATAATTTGAAAAATGAATGGCTGCTTGTACCCTATCCTCCTCCTTCTCCTATTCCTTACCGTTATCTTTTTCTTTAATTTATTGCTGAAAAAAAAATCAATATCAAATTGTGGCAACAATTCTAAATTCAAAGGAAATCGCTGAAAAATAAGCATTAACACCCCCCTTTTCCCCATATTTCAACCACTTTCACAAGATTAAACAATATTCAACGTTTCGTGCCTTTACTTACTATTCTCAATGATTTTTTATACATTTGCACTGAGTAGAACACATATTTCAATTCCACATTTATTACGCGAAGAGTTCAAATCTTTGGTAACGTCCGACTGTATGAAGATATTGGTTGATCAAAAAAAAAAATTTCAGGGGCTTCTTATTGGAGACTAATAGCAGCTTTTGAGCACCACCCCTAAAGCCTATCTCAAAATTTTTTTTTGCTCTACTCTAGTGGCTAACTCTTTGTATATGTGGTGAAAGTGCCTCCAAAGTGTTGAAGTTTTGTTTTTTTATATACCCTATAACCTGGGAAAGTTTGATTAACTAACAAATGAATCGCGCTCAATGTAGCAAATTGAGATTCAATTTGGTTCCAATACATTTTTCACTGTTTTTTCCGTCTACAATGAAATCTCGATTTTGTGAATAAGGATTGAATTCATCCATATTGACAAAGTTTTCTCGTCTCTAAGATTATTGTCCACTTAAGTATATAATGGCCTGTGTTATCAAGCATTATTCTTTTAAAATTTTAAATTGAGTCTCAAAGATGTTTACGTTAAAAAGGTTTATTTTAATAATGACGGATTCGTATTTTGTTATAGTTATTTTAACAAAATATGGAAAAGTGTTTTAAGAATTGTTAACTTCTATTTACGAAGAAATGGTTCAACGTGAGTTTATTTATATGAATGATAGATCTCATAAAGGGAATCTGTTTATTGAAGTTTTGAAATAACACATGTTATCACATCACATCTTTTTAACGGAAATCATTTTTCCTACATATTTACAAATTATTCGGATCTATGTAATAATTATTGTGATATAGTGAACACCTGCTTTGCACATAAATCGCTATGAACGTAACACCTTATCAAATTAAAACTTGATTATTACCTTACTCTTACTTTCCTAGAAAATAATCTCTTCTATTGTTTTTTAAACAAATTTTCCCTTTTATAGAAGGCTGATGAATGAAACAGCAAGAGTCCTATAGTTTTTTTTTTTATAGACTTTGTTTTTTAGTGTTGTTGAACCTGCTTCACTACACACCGCTGATCACTGAACTGCTTTTGATAATATTAAAGAAGAGTAAACATATTTATAATAACCGAATCAATGCTGGCGCGACAAGTAGCTTGTTTGTAAAAAACTAATTATAGTGAGAAGATTTATGAACACTTCTTTCATTCTGACAGTATTTCAAGTTGCAACCACTAGAATAACAGCGCGGCGTTGGCATGCAAGACGATATAGAGGTCAGCTGCTAAACGTGTTCGACATAGAAACGTACGACTGTTTTCAAAGAACCCGACGACCCGTCGCGACAGAAGCCGACGTAATGCGACTGATCCGGATCCACAAATTTCAAATTACCGTTCGTCATTTACTCATTCTTAGCTCATTCACAAAA
>JAUMHM010000078.1:20190408-20206193 GCA_032362435.1 Melikaiella ostensackeni
ACTTTTTCCAAAAATGTTGCACATTACATGTGTCGTACATGGCTTTCATAGCGTTGCAGAAACAATTCGTCTGTATCACAATACAGTAGATAAATTAATTGCAAATGTAAAAACAAATTTTTTAGAGCCACCTGAACGAATTTCTATTTTTCGCCAGATGAATACTGGATTATCGTTGCCACCAGAGCCGATTATAACGTGATGGGGAACGTGATTAAGAGCAGCAGTATACGAGTACGAGTATCATGCAGAGAATTTTTAAAAAGTTCATTCTATTGATCCAAAAGAGGCTAAATCCTTAAAAAAGGCTCAAACTATTTTAAAGAATCCATCCTTGCGTACAAACTTAGAATACAAAGAAACAAAATTTGAATTTTGATTCAAACACATCACAAAAATTAGAAGCTCATGGACTAACGTCACAAACAAGCTTGCATTATGTTTAGCATGTAAGGGAAAAATTAGCAAAGCAAAGCGGACTGAACAAAAATTAAAGGTTGTCCTTGCGGAAAATAAAGACTTAAAATTATTGGAATTGATTGATTAAAATTTCAATGCTCAAAATATTGAAGGTTGCCTCTGCTCTGAAAATGAGATATAAATCCACAAATATAACATTGAAAATGGTTGAATAATAATTAATTTAAAGGTGAGTTTGAAATGTTGAACTTTCTGGAACCTTCTTCAAATAAAAAAAAAATCAATATTCAATGCCTGGTTCTGAAATCTGCTCATTCTTAAGGCTCGCATTTGAGAAATTATTGTCTTTATTTTCCATTGTTTTGAATTTTATCTGGAGGCATTTAATTCAAAATTTTTTAATTACAAATCCATTAAACTGAAAAGTGTGCAACTATCAAGTCTTTCAATTTGATACTCTACGATTTGAAAGAATTTAGAGAACCAGAAAATTTTGTACATTCAAAATTCAAACCAAACAATTTAGAATATTTAAATCTAAAATTAATTTATTAAAAACTATCAATTAATTAAAAACTTATCAAGGCTTTCAATATGAAATTTTACAATCTAGAAATATTTCAGAGTAAAATTGCGCTGACATTTTTAATATTTGTATTTGAAACTACAACAGTGTGGAATTCGAATCCTCCAAAAATTTAGAAATTTCAAACCAAATATTTTCAAAATTAAATATTTGAAGCAAAAAAACTTCAGATTTGAGACCTCAAAGATTAAAATATTTAGAAATGTGCATTCAAAACTATAATTTAAAACTTAAATTATAGATATCTTGAAGATGATAAATATATTATTAATAAGTATCATATCATGTAGTATCATGTGACTTTCAAAGTGATTGGATAGATTTTTTTACTAAGTTAAAATTTTGGGATTAAAATTGAAAAGATTGAATTTCGAAAAATACAATAAAAAATTTGAAAATTGTTAATTTGTAAACGATTTCAATTTACTTGAAGTAATATAAGTAGTTTTAATTTCGCGATTAAAATTCAGATGAGTATAATTGACAATGTAAAAATTGTTCATTTTTGAAAGATTCGAATTTACTCAAAGTAATAGAAATATTTAAGAGTTTAAGTAGAAAAAAGTTTTAATATCACAATTCTTCGCGGCTACATTTTTTAAAAATTTTGAATGAAGTTCGGATTTGTTTGAGTTTAGAGGTTCTGGAGTATATATTTTTTCATTTTTAATGTTTCCCATTTAAAATTACTTTTTATTTCAAACGTTTTTTTTTTGGAATAATTCAATTCTGAAGGTTTATAATTGAAAAATTTTCCATTTTGAAGTGTGAAAATAGAAGTAAATTTATTTCTATATCTTAAAAAAATTTTCTATTCAATTTTTATGTTAAACCATAATTTTCTAAATTTAATATAAATTTAGATTGCTAGAATGTCAGAAGCTTTGACTTAGAAATATTAAATTTAGTTTCCAATTACAAATTGTCAAATATGTATCGCTTCGAATTTAAATTCATTAAAATTCAAAAGTTTACAATTTTTAATTATTTAATTTTGAATGCTTTTAATTAAAAATAATACAATTTTCATTCCTTTGAATTTTAAATGATCTATTTTTTCAAATTCTAATCAGAAAAAATTGAGATAGTTTTGAAATTGTCCTATTTTCGAAATTTTAATCTGAAATCATTTAGTTTCGAGTTTCTCGAACTGAAAATAAAACTGTTCGATTTTGAATGCTTTGAATTAGAAATGATACAATTTTAATTCCTTCCTAATGAAATTGTCCAAACTAAAGAATCTTAGCTTGAAAATTTTGAATTTTGAAAGCTTCTGTTTTAGAATTTTGTAAGTTATAATTATCCAATTTTAACGCTTTTATTCAGTAATGATACAAGTTCAATTCCTTTTCGTTTCATTCGAAATATTGTCCTTTTTTCAAAATTTCACTAAATCTAAAATATTTTGAATTGGAACGTTTTCAATTCAAAATCATTTTATACATTTTTTTAAAATTTCAAACGCTTTCAATTCGAAATTATCAAGGAAAATGATGGTCTAACCGACAATTTAGTTCACCTTTCAACCAAGTAGTTCAATTTTCCAGAAAGTACACGAATTTTTAACCACGTATTTATGAATTTCCAACCAAAAAATTTAAAATCTCAACGAAAAATGTAATAGTTGATATTTCAAGCAAAAAAAAAGAATATTCAACAAAATAATTGATTCCTCAACCAGAACAGATTAATTTTCAACCAAACAGTTGAAAAGATAGCCAAAGGGATGAATTTTCAATCAAGGAAGATTTTCCAGTCAATAAACAAAAAAAATTTCAACCAAACTGTTGAATTTTCGAAAAAAAAAGACGAATTAAAAAAAAGGTCGAACCCCCAACATAAACGGATGAATTTTTACCCAAAATGATTCATTTTCAACAAAACATGAGATAGTTAAATTTTCAGTTGAAGAAACTAATTTTCAACAAAAAAACGAACTCTCAAGAAAACATTCAATTTTCAACCAAAGAGATGCATTTTCAACTAAATGATGAATCTTTAACTGAAATAGTTCAATTTACAGTTGAGAAATTGATTTTCAAGAAAATAGTTATATTTTCAAAAGAAGAGATGAATTTAAACATAGCATTACGCCATATTAACATTTTCTATACAAAAGACGAATTTTCAATCAAATAGTTGAATCCTCAAAAAAAAAAGAATTTTAAACAAAAAAGGTGAATCTTCAACAAAAAATGTAATAGTGGATATTTTAAATAAAAAACTATTCAAATAAAAGAGTCGAATTTTCAACATGATAGTTGAATCATTAACCAAGGCGGGCAAATTTTCAACCAAAAAGGATGGCTTTTTGACAAAAAAAAAAGTAAATTTTTAACCAAATAATCAAATTTTCAACCAAAAATGTGATTTCTCAATCAAAAAGATAAAGGATTTTCTTATTGGGTTCTATTACTTCAGTTGGCATTTAAGTAGAAAAAACAAGGAAAAGACGAATGTTCAACAAAACACATGAATTTTCAATGAAAAAAATAAATTTTCAAGTAAGAATGGAACAGTTAAATTTTCAGCTGAAAAATTTAATTTTCAACAAAAAGAAAAACGCATTATTAAGAAAGTAGTTCCATTTTTAACCAAAGCGATGAATTTTCAATTGAAAAGATGAATCTTCAACTAAAAAAATGAATTTTTGACAAAGTGATTCAACTTTCTACCAAGTAGTTGAATTATCAACAAAAAAAATAATAGTTGATGTTTCAACCAGAAAAGATTTCATTTTGAAATAAAAAGCAGTTGAATTCAACCAAAAAGACGAATTTCTAACATAATAGTTGAATTCTCAACCAAAACAGATTAATTTTCAACCAGACAGTTGGATTTTTAACCATGAAAACTTAATTTCAACCAAAAGATATGAATTTTGAAACCAAAAGGACGAATTTTCAACAAAAGAGTTGAATTTTCAACCAATAAAAATTTTTGAGTCAAGAGAGAAGAAAAATTTCAACCCAATTGTTGAATTCTCAAGCCAAAAAGGTGAATTTTTTTTTAAAAACAGTTGAATTTTCTACAGAAGAAACGGATATTCAACTCTGAGATTTAATTTTCGTCTTTCTGAAAGTGTTTCTATACTTCTGGAAGATTTATAACTTTCTAGGAGCAACAAAGAATGATTCATCAAATTTTTTATTTCAGGGCGGAAGAAAAATTTCAAATTTCTTAAGTCAGGCTATCAATCTATATGGCTCTGAAAATTATTTGTTTTCACCTTCAAAAAGTGTTTCTTTAGATTTGCGTGGTTTAAGTTTTCGTCAAAACTATGATTTTTCGTTAAAAAAATATAGAAAATGTCTTCGAACGCTCAGGTTTCAATGTGCAAGTAGACGGTCATGACTCAGTCATGGCAGAACAACTGACACTCAAAAACTCACCCTGGTAGTATATAATTATAGAAATAATAAGAAGAAAAAAGGGAGTCGTCCACAAAGTATAATCATTGTTTACAGTATTATTTTATGCAATTTTATTTCCTAATCTTATACAAAATTCTTATTCTAACCGACAATACTAGATGCACCTCGAAGTGCTAAGTAACCAGCAGTAATGTCCATAGGTAAACTGCGTACAGTTATAAATTCTTCACTAGTTGCATAGTACAATTTAGTTTGTGGATCAGTATATCGGGCTGATAAACCCGAAATATCAGAATATTTCTTTGCAGGTCTGAAACTTGGTGGAGCATTGATGGAACTGTAGTGGACAACATCACTGGGCCACGGAAGGACTCGTTCTTGTGCAAGAACTTGTTTTAGGGAACGCCAAATTCTTTTCTTTCCAGAACTGCTTGTTGGCCGAAAACGTTGCTGAAATGTTGGATCCTTGAAACATGGTGGAGGTTTTTTAGTTGCTTCTGGAGTCTCTTCGTTCACCATCTAAAACAAACAAGAAGAAAAAATTATATGGTCGTAAAAGGTTAATCTGTGATAGATTAGTTTCAAACTAGTGTTAAAAATATAAACTTGAATAACTGGGCTTGTTATTAATATTAATAATCAAATTTTATTTCAATATATTATCAACTACTTAATAGTAGTAATTTAGTCATTTAAATATGTAAGAAAGATTTCATTATATTTGAAATTGCTGGGAGTAACCGCAGCAAATTTGATTGGCTTATTGTACAAATGTGGCGCACATGCGCAGAAAGTTGATACTCACGTCGCGTCCTTCTAAAGTAGCCGTTATTCGTTGTGTTTTGTAGTAAGAAACACTGAATCTTTTGATCAAAATATGATTTCTCTCAATTTAATACAACATTTATACTTATTATTGATAAAAAGCGGTTTAAACAAATTAATATTGAGCAAAAACTCGACATGAAGGGAGAGGCACGACTAATACCTACTTTACGTTCATTTGCGTTCTGCCGACTGACTGCGTCCTGCGACACACTTCGGTCGCTCTCGCGGAACCTCGGGTTTTCTCGTGGACATGGGTTCTACGGGGGCCAATGAAGTAGCACCTTTATGTTGCACCTCGTGTCAATAAATTAGTTCATAAGATATTTGTAAATTTTTTTTTGGAGTATAGGATGATCTCATTTGTTATTAAAATGAATGTTAGTGCGAAAATTTTGCCATAAGTTAACCATTAACATTGTTATAAATGAATATTTAATTTAAAATTTCTTTTATTTTCTTTTTTCGCAAAACCTTATTGAATCGTTCTTAAAATGTTTGAATAATACAGAGCTTGGCTTGCAATAAATAATTGTTATTTTTAGCAACAAATGTTATAAAAAATGTCGATTTTGGTAATTTTCTCCCAGAAAGAATCTTCTTTGCCCCATCTTACTGGGAAATCAGCTTGTTTGTGATAATACAAACAGCAAAAGAAAACTGTGGGATTATAAACTTTATAAACGAAAATAGTTAATTTCAGTATTCTTAAACGGAAAGCAACAGTTTGTAGTTAGAATGCTCTTGAAGCATTTTAATGCTTACCTTATATCAAAATGAGTATGAGTAACAGTAGTAATTTTTAATAACAAATTATAAAAACAAATGCCTATTTGGACCACATTTTACAGATGAAAATGTAAATTTAGAGAGCAACCTTGGTCAAAATTTCAGATGAGAATTAATTCCGAATCTATCCGAGCTATTCCGAATCATTCTGAAATCTGTATCCGATCCAATCAGAATTCGTCCGAACCGATTAGAAGCAAGTTTTCAATCCTTCTAAACCCGTACATAAAGAGGTTGTTAAATGAATTTTAGACAATACATTTTTTTAAATACGGTATAGAATTCTGAAAATGTTAGCACATTTAAATAAAATTTGAATTCATTTTTTCGAAAAAAATATGTAAGAAAAAGTATCAAAATCCGCTGAGCCAATCAGAATAATGGTATGCAGTAACTCCATTGACTAACGAAGTATCTAGCAGAAAGCTGGCGAAAATTCAATTCACGGTTTCCAACACAGACATTTGTTTACTTTAAATTGTTGAAAGGTAACCGCAATTCGTAACCAAATCTCACTAAATAGTGGAATTTTTCTTAAAACATAAGACCGAGAAAAGATAGTAATGAACAATGTCATTCAAGTGCTTGCGAGCGATATGTTTCCAAAGATAACGAGTGGATCAATGTTGAGGGCTCCCCCCCACTCTGTCACTTCTAGCGACCGGGCCGAACGTGTCTCTCGTTTTTAATTCACCAGATATTTTCCATTACTACGTATTGTTGAAATCCAATTTATATGTGTTTTTATATTACATTTATACTATATTAGTTCGTTAAAAATTTACAATGTATTCAATAATTTTAATACATTATTTAATGAATTATTACTATCGTCAACCGGGGCGAATCGCTATATTGAATCATCACAATTCTTTGGGAAATCGTCAAAGCCTGAATAATTGTATTTTCAAGTTCATCTTGGTCTTAATGAATCACGCAATGTCTTTACTTTATCGGCAATATAAATAAATACATATGGGTGAAAATCAAAAAGTTTGAATTATTCAATTTTGAACTTTTTTGAAAAATTGTACTTCAGAACAAAACAAAACCTTTTTTCTTTCTTCATATTGATCACAATAAGTGTTAAAATAATAATAAGCGAGATCAAGGAGTAGGCCCTTATTTAAAATTTCAGCCTTTTTCAATTTAATAACAAATATTTAACTTATGTAATTTATATATATCGAGATAATAATTAGATCTGCTTTTAGAGCCTTCATGTAGGTAAAATTAATTTTAAATGATAAAATAATGAGAATATCGATTATTTTCCTTGTAAAAACTAACTTCACTCAATGAAAATCAGTTTTGTGTTACCGGATGGTAAGGTTATCCAAACAATTTTTATTATTATGAAGTATATTTTTATGTGGGAATAACATATCAATCAATTGTTTTACAGGCAAGAAATACATGTTTTTATTGTTACTTTCTCCATAAACTCACCCTCAAAATATGCTTCTTATAATTATAAACCCGTATTACCGGATGACAGCGATTTGTTGTACGATCTTTTTCGGCCTTCTGAATCGGTTATCGTGGTCAACTAACGACACTGTATGTATAATTAAATTTTCACATCATGAAGTATATTTAATAATCTTCAATTGCTAAATGATTTACGTCGGAAAATTAAACTCTCAAATCATAAAATTAATGAGAAACTGTTTCGTTACCGGATGACATGAAAACTCGGGGACATTTAAGAAATATACAGTACTCAGTTATAATATTTAGAAACAATGTAATAAACTTTTCTTCCGAATGTTGCAATTCATTCCTAAGTTATACGTGTATTGATAATATTATCTTGAACTTTCCTCTAAAATCGACATTTCCTACATTTCTTATATCGACATAAATGTGAAAAAAAATGGTAAGGGACACGTTACCGAATGACATTTACTCATATTTGACTGAATTTATTGTGATACCGATTGATTAATGTAAAAAAACTAATAGTAATACTAAGAAGGTCAACATATCGCATCGATCAAAAATTGAGTGATCGATGCGAGATGTTGACATTTTAAGCATTCATATAATTTGAACTTAGAAAATCTGCATTACATTTAACGATATCCGTATAATATTTTTATTTGCGAATACGTAATAAAATTTCATGTTAAACTTATGCCTAATAGATCATTTTTGTAATGAAAAATACTCAATACTACTTAAAGTAATTAAATTTCAGTAAAATAAATTTGATTCATTATATATAATTACATTATGTCAATAGTTTAGTTCAAAATTAATGTCATTTTTCAAACATCATCCGCTTGCTAAATTAATAACATTTACTGAAGATCACGAGCTTCGGCATCCCAATAAACGGCTGTTCAACTTTTTGAGAACCGTTGAAGAATCTTTGCTTAATCATTGCAAAAGCAGCAATATTTATGATTTAGTTGTTTGCGAAATAACTCAGCAGCAATTTCAATTTCCGTGCGATGAACATGCGAAAGACGTTTTGACTTATGTGCTGGATTTTTATAATTGCAAAACCGAATGCGTCGATTCGCGAAAATTAAAATGGCCCGCGAAAAAAAGGACAACTTGACGAAAAAGAAACTCGCAAACCTAGTCACTTCTTAATGTAAAGATATATGGGCTGATGTGATAACATGATATTTTGATTCAGAAGAAAAGACTTCCTTGAAAATGAAGATCAGAGATATAATAAAGATACAGACAGTTTAGCTAGCAGTTTCCAAACTAAAAAAAAGCAATTTAAGTATTTTATTATAGTAAAAGTATTTATTAAATGGGTGTTATAATTTATTTATGAAGATACCAAATACGAAATGTGTCCTTTTAAGAAGGAACCGTAGATGTAAACTTTTGTAGGTGTAAACCTAGTTACATCATGCAATGAAAAGCTGCTGTGAGAAATCATTATAACATTATGATGTAATAAATGATGGAAGGTATTTTATTCAATTGAGAAGAAAAGACTTGGAAAAGACTGAGAAGACAGTTAAAAAAAATATATCTCTATAGCTAGTGCAAACTATGAGTTCTTCGAATATTTTGTTCATATTGATTGAAGATTTAAAAAAAAAACATAAATGTACATATAAGTTAGAAATTAAAACTGTCGAAACTGAAACGATTTAAATAACTTCTTTTTGGAATTTTCAATAAACTAATATACTGTACTGTCATGTTGGTTTATGTATAAATGAAATTTCTATTTCTACACCTTCAGTATTATTCTTGCCTATTCCCTTTTAACAATATTTTTATACGAAAAACTTAAATATGCTAGAAAAATCTCAATTATTACATAATTAATCTAAAAATACTTTTTCATTGACATTTCATTTAGAATTTGAAGAATTATTTTTAAACAATTATAACTCCTATCTCAATAATTTAGGAATCAATCACTCATTGAAGTCAATCAATTTAAACTAATATACTGTACTGTCACGTTGGTTTATGTATAAATGAAATTTCTATTTCTACACCTTTAGTATTATTCTTGCCTATTCCCTTTTAACAATATTTTTATACAAAACACTTGAATATGCTAGACAGATTCCAGTTAACAGATAATTAATCTAAGGATACTTTTCCATTGACATTTTATTTAGAATGCAAAGAATTATTTTTGAATAATTACAACTCCTATCTCAATAGTGAATTAATCAGTTACTCATTGAACTCAAGTAATTTATATCTTTTATTGTTATTGTTATACCTCGTTCCCTTTGGCTCTTATAACTTGAGAAATTCAATTTTTGGTTTCGTATAATATATATTCGAATTTAGGATTTACATCTAAAAGCAGAGAATTGCGCAATTTTCGGCCGTACTTTTTAGTCAAACAGATGCCAAAAATCATGAAGGTCACTTTTTGATACATAAAAGTGCGAGAAAATTATTTTCATAATAAAAAAAGGAAGGTCTTTCTAATACTTTTATATGCATTATTTGAAATCTAGCACCACAGCATAGGTGGCGCCGCCCTGTTGGCCTCGGCAACTCTCGTGATACTTTCTATCCACAGGCCTCAAGAGGAGTAACAGGGGGCTGAGTTATTCCTGTGTATTTTGAGGTTATGTTAACCAATTTGTGTCTTCTGCGCAGCCAAGAAATGCGCTGCCGGTCCGCGGTCTGGCAGCTCTGTAATGAACATCTTTTTATCTACTACAGCTAAAAGTCAAACTCAGAGAAATTTCTTGTGCTGTTCTTTCTGCCTTCTTTCTGCTATTTTTTTGTATGGCCGGGTTGGAATTGGGACATTTCTAAGTGTATGCTTCAAAGTATACACTCCGCGTATATTCTTACTATACATGAAAGTGTATACTTCGGAGTATGCGTAGAAATTAAGCAGAATAAAAGCATACGCGAAGTATATACTTCGAAACACATACTTCGAAATATGCTCAATTCGAACATGGCCTATATAAATTTGTTATTTATAAACACCGCATTTGGGAAAAAGAATTTTTATTTCTTCTTGTAAATTTCCAATCTTATTCTGGTCCTGAGTTTTTGAAATTCTTAGTTTTAGGATAAAAAGTTAAAAATTCAAAAAGGTCGAAAAAATGCATTTTTCCAATAAATTGTTTTCATGTTTTTGTGAAGATCAAAGTATTTAATTGTGCTGACAAATTTTCAGACAACAGTCAGGAATTTCTTACTTAAATTTTAATGTTGGACGTTAAAGGGGGATTTGGATTTTGATTTATTCTGATTTTCATTTCTTAGATTTTATTAACTTTTCTTAATACCGTTTTTTTCAATACATACTACCGGCAAGAAGTATGGAACTACCTGATTTTTCTTAGTTTTATAAAATCATTTAATTTTTATAATAAAACAAATTACTTTTTTTTTGCTTAAAGTAGGATGAAAGATATGAAATTTCTGCGTTCATTGATACTAGGTTAAAGTATTTTTACCACTGTTTCAGAAATATTGTGAAAAATGTTTAAATAAAAAAAAAATGTTCTTAAATTTGGAATCACTCCTTATAATTGACAGCTTACTTTGTGCCTAATTTTTTTTTTTGAATATGAATTTTATTCACAAAATCAAGTAAAACTTATGAAAAACAAATGGTTCATAAACTTTTTAAATAATATCTTATTGGCTTATTTTTAATAAAACTCCCACGAATAGAATTTTAGAGAATATTTTTAGGAACAAAATAAGCCGTCATTGATAAAGATTGAATCAAAATTACAATTTTCATCTAAAGCGAAAGTAAAAATATAAAAGTTCAAATAACTCATTTTAAATAAAAATGTATATATTCAGCTATTTATTTTAAAGCACACCTAAATTCTTTTCAAAATGTTGTAATATTTAATAATGTGGATATTTTTTTTCGATTTTTTAAGTGAAGTGTCTAAAGTTTCGCGACGCGTGGAAATAACTTGCAACAAGATTAGTGGAATTTTGTCCACCACCAAACCCTTTTCCAACTCCCCCAATCACGTTGTACACGTAACCGTAACTTCGCGTAGCTATAGCACCAGCCTCTTATAAGCCATTTTAAAGATTAATAAATTTTGAGGTTGTGTGTACCCCTGGAACATCCTTAAAGGAAAATATTCCCTTTTATTTTATGCACAATATTTTAACCTTATTTTTGATACAACATATTTTTACTAAATATCTTACACATCTTTTGTACACTTTTTTGTTGCTAAACACATTTGTTTCTAAGAACAGGAGATGGTATATATTTTTTAATGTAATTTCGAACCGAAAAATTTTCCTATATCAAACTGATGAGGCTTGAATCGAAACAAGCGAAACTTATTTCTTTTGTTCATTTGTAAACATAGATTATGCTTAATAAATAAACGTTTTACTCGATCGACAATTTTTCTTCCACCTCTCACATTATTTCTTCCAAGTTCAGACCTCGGCAGACAGAAAAAATCAGGACAATTTCGATATCTTACATGTCCTCAAACGTACGCCTTGCCTTGTTTTAACTTGTATTCCGATCCGGGAAATCTGGGAATTTCCCGGGAATTTAAAAACGAAAATTTGCTAGATACCCTAACTTTCTATTTTTGGATATTCAAACCAATATCGCGAGTGGGAGTAAACGATTTCCAAGCCAAAATTTCGATCAGGATTTAAAGAGATAGGCGAAATGGATGGATTGACAAAGAGATAGAAAAGGATGGACTGAGATAGAGAAAAGGAGGTTAAAATGGATCTCTTAATTTGAATCAGTGGAATTTCACTTAGTATCAGTGACATACTTCCAGCTGTTTGAATCGGTTAAAATTCACTGATAATCAGTGATTCTTCACTGAAACTTCAGTTATATTGTACTGATTCCTCAGCAGGGAAAGTTACTGAAGTTCCAGTAAGCGTCACTGAAACTTCAGTAACATTTTGTACTGAAAAACAAGTAAAATATGACTACTAAGAATCAGTGAATTTTAACTAAAAATCACCTAATTTTCACTGAATAAAATTTAGAGAGATAGGCATGAATCTTTATTGACAAAGAGATAGAAAAGGATAGACAGGAATAATCACGTGCTAGAGAAGTGGGGAATGGAAGGGGTACTATAAGAACTAAATTGGCAAAGAAATAGATGTAGATAGACAATGGATAGAATTAGACAAATTGAGATTGAAAGAGATAGATGTGAATTTGGATTGACAAAGAGATAGAAAAAGATAGGGTGAACTCCAGCCTAACAAAGGAGTGTTCATCTCCGGAGAGTCGTGGCGCTGTCACCTCTGGAGAAAAAGGTTCTCTAAGTACTTAAAGCCATTGTTCTTGGTAGTTCGAAACTCACCTGTAGGTTCCTCCCCACCACCGAATTGGTGTCTGGTGGGGTGTGAAAAGGGATAGGGGAGAGGTACATGGAAAATGTAAACCCTTAGGAGACATATTAGAAGCTCTCATTCCAATTCCAAGGACAAGTATATTAACAAGGAGATGAGGAAAAATAGAGGTGGAGAGACAAGAGATAGAACGAGATAGAGCTGAATAGATAAAACATAGAAATAGGTAATGCTGGATAGACTAGAGATAGAAAGAGATATGGCTGGATAGAAAAAAATGATGGAATGAGATAAATTTGGATAAACAAGTAATAGAAAGATATGCAGGTGCATAGACGAGGGTGGATAGACGAAGCATAAATTTTCCTCATCCGCTTCCATCTTAGAGATAGAAAATGCTTAATAGTGATAGCATTTCTATCTTTTTACCTCCAGCAGGACAGAGTTAGTCCACAAAATTGTAAAAAAAACAATATTTTTCAACTGCAGAGGTGTTTAAAGTGCTGAAAGCAATTAACGAAAAGAAAAAAGACTGAACATACTGAAATGGTAAGTTTTCCAGGTGATAAGGTAAAGAAAGCAATTACTGAGTGAACCATTTGTCGAGAAAAGAATGGACTTTTTTTAACCTTAAACAATTTTTTTTGTTATTGTGAGTATATAAAAGGCATTGAGTATGTCTCAATTAAGAATCTGAAACGAAACAAAAAATAAAAATAATTTACAAAAGAGTGAAAATAGGAAAAATTTAATCTTCGACATCGACAATAGGAGCGTTTTCTATGATTGGTGCCTTTTCCCTAAATATTCTATCGTTAGAAAATATATTGTTCTTGTAAAAATAAAATGTCCTAAAATGTTTAAATAATTATGATATTAATGTTATAGCACAGGTAGGGAAAGTTTGACTTATCAATAAAGAGGTTAGTTGCATTTATATTCTACTGTTTAGAACACATTACAAATAAATATAAATGCAGCTATTACCTTTTTCATCATAAGTACAACTTTTCTATCTGTAATATAATATTAAAATCAAAATTATTTGAACATTTTAAACTATTTCATTTTCATAAGAAAATATATACAATATATGTGACAACAATTAAAGAAAGCAATGCAAATTTTATAACGAAAGAATATGATACAGCCTCGAAAACTTTTCTTTTCATTAAGTTCAGTCTTTTTTCTTTCTGTTAATTGCTTCCAGTACTTTAAAAACCTCTTCAGATGGATAATATTGTGTTTTTTTCAACACTTTGTGGATTAATTTTGCCCCTGGAATATATTTTTCCATAATTTTTACTGCGATCGAACATATAACCGGCAATTTGTCAAAACCAAATATGTTTTTTTCCAGCTCTCCCTTTTACTTTTAAATTTCGGTTTTTTAGTTTAGGACGCATGTAGTGATTAGTTTTATCGCCTTTTTCATCAGTTTCTACCTTTCTTTTTTTATTTTTATTCACTGAAATATTATTATTAAAATTGAAAAATAGTTTTTTTTTTACATCATTTACTATGTATTTCTATAAAAATTTGTATGATAATTCCGGGTGTGATGTCACATTTTTCAGAATCAAAAGGTCTTACAACAGTAGGTGTGAACATAGGTATTAATGAGCCGCCATTTTCGATTGTTTTTCAAAAGTTGCATGCAAGTGTTTAAAGAAGCGTAATTATTTAATCTGCATCTTTAGCGGACATTTATGCGAAGCCACGTACAAAGAACAGTCATTTTAATGTAAACACTAATCCAGTCACATTTGTCCTCTTCCTTTCCATTAGTCCCTTTTATATTTATCCGTATTCATCCCTGTGTATTGCACTCTCCCTTTCCATCAGTTTCTTTTGCGTTCATCCCTATCCATCCCTGAAATCGAGACCCTCCTTGAACGTATCTTAATTAATGTATTTTATAATATTCCAATTCAGTCCATTTAAGATACCTTACTATATCTTTTTAGAACATTAGATTTAATCGGAATAAAAAAAATACATTAATTAAGATACCTTACTATACCTTAATAAAAAAAACCTTAATAGAGCTTAGGCGCGTGTAGCGTGTGTAATATCAGGGATCGCAGTCAGTTCCCTGTTCCTCTTTTTTCAAACCAGTGATGACTTCGCACCTCCGAGAGCACCGATCACAAGGACAATCATTTTATCCAAATATCCTGGGCATATATGTGGCAGCTCCCATATAAGGTCTCGATACCTCTTTTCCTTCTCCTTGACTGTGATGTTGTTGTCGGCTGAAGCCGAAAATTTGATCACGAATATAGTTCGTTTCTCGAAATCAAGGAGAATGATGTCAGGTCTCGAGTGTGCAACAGGGACTATTGTCGAGAATTTGTAGTTCCAGTAAATTCGGCACTTCTCGTTCTCGACAATTGACTCTATATCCCTCGGAGCGTTCGGCAGGGCAGCGTCGCGGCCAACACCGCAAGAGCGACAAAGATGTCAGTAAAGCACTCTTAGGGCTACATTGTGTCTCTTAACATAAGCCGTTCCCGTGTGAATGGGATACATATATACCCATGAGTCTTAATAAATTGAAATACCTAAAAAAAAAATTGAGAAGATTTCAACAATTAAAATGGTCAGACCCTGAATTAAGTAAAGATTGAAATATTCGGGAATTTTAAGTTTTCGACAATTTTCTAATGTCGGGAGTTTTCTATTTCGAATATTTTCTTTTTCAGTAATTTTCTAGTGTCCGGAATTCTATTTTCCGGGCTTTTCAGTCGCCCTACTATAGTTTGGAGGCCAAACTATAGTAGGATGGCCGAATGTTGGAAATTTAGCTACTTTTTACATAGTATTGTTTCAGTGGTTGTCAGCCTGTATAGCACTGGTGATGCGCGTGTGTGCGTAGCGAGAGATTCGTTCAGATTCGCGGATGAACCACCGCCGAAGTCAGTCGTCGGCAAAAGCGGGGTTTTTACTCTAGGCACTTAAATCGCAAATATTTATAAAACGAATTTGTGGCATAGTCGAGCCGTAAAGTAGTGGTT
>JAUMHM010000078.1:20206293-20225696 GCA_032362435.1 Melikaiella ostensackeni
GATCTTCGGATCTGCTGCAACGCCTTTTAGGTTCAGAATTTTCAAAATTTTCATCAGCATTCAAAATTTCAGAATTTCCATCCAGTGGTAATTCTGCTTTCCTTTTCTCTTGAACGGCCTCATAATTTTTGATACGTGTTTTTGATTTCAAATGCCGATTTGAATCCCTTTTTTCATAACAAACTTTTAGATTGCAATATATACATAATAATTCCTGACTTTCAGGCAGAGATTTATAAAAGTTTTTGTAGTCTTCGACTCGCCTGTTAAAAACATTACTGTCTGAACATCTAGGAAGTTGATCTGCCATTTATACATTAATATTTTATATTTCGCGCCGAGTGGCGCTTGCCGGCTAACTTCATAGTGGCGCTAGTCCGCTCTCTAGTCATGACTAACCTACAACTTTTAATAAAAAGTATAACAACTGCAACTCCACAGATATGCATGAAATTGTGTAAAAATTAATTTTGGATCCGCAAAAACGGATCATTTTCATCTGAAGTTGGTAATCAGAATTATATGCAACAGTTTGATTTCCCGTGGCTTACTATGTTTTTACAAGACATCAATGAATCACTGTAAACACTTTATTCTACCCTAAATTGGATTCCTTTTTTCAAGAAACAACAAAGCATTGAAAATAAGTTAAGAATTTGATAGAGTACAATTGAGACATCGCTTTTATCATACCAGCAGACATCAGCTACTATATATGGAGAATCGAGATGAGGAGATAAATTCTTAAGAAACGCAACAATCCCTTGTTGCTCGATCTCGTATGATGCAGCCTTTGTTAGTTTCAATGTAAGGAAGCGATACTCAACGCTTGCAGCGTAATACTCTCGAGGGGCTTGCAAGGTTTTATCCTTTCATGGATTCATGTAGGAATTATTGTATACCTTATAAAGCTAATTCCAAACATTTATGTCTTGTTTTTCAACCACCAATTGAGCCTTCTGAGAAGTAACTTACCTTCTAACTAGCCTTCTGCGATAGACTTTGATAGCCTGGCGAAAAGTTCTTCAAATTTCACACATTCACCAACTAAAGGGTCTTGGAACAAAAGGGCCTATCCCACAGGTTTTTCAAAATTGACTTTTACACATTCTTGGACTTCTCAACCAAACGCCATTTCGAGGGTGTGAACTAAAACAGTTATAGAAAATTTTTTCATTTTTTGATAATTCATCAAAATCACTCATAGTCCTAACCCAAGTAGTACCGAGCGAACAAAAGGGCCTTACCTATCATTGCACCTTATGGAAGATTAAATATCCTAGCACAAGAAGAACAGCGTAGAATTGATCAAATAGTTCCAAATTTGGAAATTAGGTCTTTTATTAGTATTCCGTACGCAGAAGGGTTATCCGAGCGAATCGCGAGAATTTTCAAGTGTTACGACATAACTGCGGTGTTTATAAACAAGATTGATTTTGCAACGGTCTTGAGGCCTATAAAAGATAAACTTAATAGATTGGACAATAGCAATATTGTTTACGACATTTGGTGCAAAAGCCAAAATTGTAGAGCGGTTTATGTCGATCAAACAAAACGTCCTTCAGAAGTGCGGGTGAAAGAACACAAGAAAGACATTAATAACAAACCTTACAAACAGACCGCGTTTACTGAACACAGTATACAGAAAGATCACTTTTTTCATTTTGAAAACGCAAAAATTCTAGCGAATGAGGGCCATTATCGTAAACGTCTGGTGCTTGAAATGTGTCACATTGCTAGTAATGATCATTCGGTCAATTTGAGAACCGACGTAGAAAAACTTTCAAAAATACACTACCCTGCCATAAAGAGATAAAAAATTTGAGGACAAGTGGGCCACTGACCCTTGTGTTCTCAAGTGGCTCGAGGGTCAGGTTATGCGAAGACAGTCGGCCTCACTATCACGACCCTTTAAAAAAGTTAAAGTATCTCCTTTTTGATTTTCTTCGAATTTCGAAAGTCGTTAAACTATAGGACCTCTGAGAATGTTTTTTATAGTTCTCGACGTGACCTGATACAGAGCGGACGTCTCTACATTCCTATTTACATCGAAAGCTAACCTCCCAAAATAAAAATAAATTCCTTTTTTTCAATTGTACACTCGGTTGTGCCTTTCATCTCTCAATTTCCACTTTCTTTCAAATTAAACAAATGTGTGATTGGTGCTGTGTAAAGTGTCAGTGAAAATTGTGTTTCTTGGATTACTGATTGACAGTCTCAAATTCATTTGACCTTCTACAGCGAAAAGATAAAACATATAAGAAGAGACGGAGTGGTACAGAGAAGGAAACCGCACATCAAAGACGTACACATAAGTTGATGCACGCATTCTTAATTTTTATAATCTGGCACTGAAGAGGGCCCCTATCCGAAACCGAAACGTTTGACAAATTCTTAGTTATATAGTTTACTACATGTTATCTTACATAATCATGAGACCCTATTGCCAATACAAAAAGTTTCTAAAAACAATTTTAATACTTGAGTCAATTAAAAAACGTCATTTTTCAAAAAACCAGTAAAGATGTCACTGAACAATGATTTTTTCATTCGGTTCGTCTGGGTTTAAATTCACTATATAGGTATGTGGTGACATCTAGTGTGAGTAAGTTGTATCGAAGGCTTCGGAGAAACTAATCGCGATTGATTTTATCGATTTTACATCATGTGTTGCACGTGTAAATAGTGAAACGGGTATCATTCCAAAAACTCCAAAAAATTCTGATTAAACAAATTAATTTATCAACAAATTTATTGTGTATCATGGATGAGAGAGATCGTTAATATCAACGAATTCGAGCTTAAATTTTTAATTCAGGTCGAAGAATCCCATAAGGCCACTGAAAATTGAAAGTCGATTTCTCTCGCTGTAAAATAAATTTTTTAATAGCTCTTATAGTCAAAAAGATTCACTCAAGTTTAGGTTGAGAAAAATTATTTTTTGCAAAAGTTATGAACAAAGAAAATTCAATGTTACAAAATCAGTAACATTTTTCTCGGGAACGACTAAATGGATTTTGACGATTCTTACATTAAAATTTTTGTTCAAATACGTACATCTTAGAAGCCTTTCTTCTGATTATGAAAGCATTGAATTTGTTTGCAAAGATATCAATTGTTAATAACCAAATTAAACTTTTTTTCTCGTAGAAGAAAATTTTTTTCCTAACGCTGTGGAGAAAATGCGATTCCCTTCACGGTTCGATTCGTCCAGAAAAATGTACTAGACAATAAATAATTGTTTACGACATAAGAAATATATTCATTGAAAAATTATTATTGCATTTTCTAGTATTTATTCAGATTTCACGTTTATTCTGTGTTTTTTTGCGTTTCTAATGAGTTTAGTTGCCAATATGCCTACGTGACAAAAAGAGATTTCCTACCAAAAGAGATGAACGTTCAACCCAAAAAGACGAATTTTCAACCAAAAAAAATAACTTTTAACCAAACAGTTGCATTAAAAAACAATTAGTTAAATTTTCAAACCATAAGAGAGATTTTTTTTAGGACTGTTGAATTTTCAACAAAAATGTTAATTTTCAGCCGAGAAGATTAATTTTCTACCAAAGGACGATTTTTCTACAAAATCGTTGGATCCTTAACAAAAACAGATCAATTGTCAACCAAACAATTTCATTTTTAACCAAAAAGGATGAATCTTTAACCGAGAAGTTCACCTTCTACCAGAAAGACGATTTTTCAAAATACATGGATTTTCAACCATATGGTTAAACTTTCAAATAAAGATAAATTTTTCCAGATAGTTGAATTTTTGACTAAAAAAGATAAATTTTCAACAAAAAATAGAATAGCTAAATTTTCAGTGAAAAAAATTCATTTTCAACCAAAAATGAAACGAATTTTCAACTATTTCAACCAAATAAATGAATCTTCCACCAAAAAAGACAAATTTTCAACAAAAGAGTTAGATCCTCAGACAAAACAGATTAATTTTCAACCAAGCAGTTGCATCTTCAACCAAAATGAATGAATTTTCAAGCAAGAAGATTAACTTTCTACTAAGAAAGACGATTTTTCAACATAAAACATCAATTTTCAACTATAAAAGATCAACTTTCAATCAAAAATATAAACTTTCAACAAAATATGAAATAGTTACATTCTCAGTTTAAAAAAAAATTAATTCTCAACCAAAGATATGAAGTTTCAACTAAAATCATGAATCTTCGAAAAAAAAGAATTTTTAACAAGAGAGTTCAACATTCAACCAAATAATTGAATAATCAATCGAAAAATGACTCTTTAACAAAGAAAATTAATTTTCTACCAAAAAAGATGAATCTATCAACAAAATACATGAATTTTCAACCAAATAATTAAATTTTCCACTAAAACAGAATAACTTTCAACCAAACAGTTGCATTTTTGACCAAAAAGGATAGATTTTCACCTAGATAGTTGAATTTTCAACTAAAAAGAATCAATTTTAAACCAAAAATGACATAGTTAAATTTTTGAATAAAAAATTAATTTTCTGCCAAAAATGAACCGAAGTTGTATATGGTATACAGAAGTTCATAATCATAATCATAAACTAATCATACATGAACCTAATTCGACACTGTACTTTTAATATTTTTTTAATATTTAAAATACATGAAAATAAATTTTCTATGTATTTTTAGGTCAACTATTCATCAAGGTAGAATTAAATTCGACTATTTGAATTTGATTCGAATTTTCTACAAGATTTCATTTACACGTTTTTTGAACTTATTGGTGTCAGGAATGTATTGAATCATTTTTTTTTTCAAATCAAAATTTTATTTTCAAAGTTCAAGAGTATTGAAAAATGTAACATTTATGTGCATGATGAAACTGAGAAAAATTCAAGATCTATCATGTAAAATTTTATATAATCAAGCTAGACGTATACAACAGTATTTCAATATTCATTTGACATGGGCAAAAGTAACTTCGTTGTTAAATAGCACATCGTAAATACTGCATATTTCTTTTTCTACGGTATCATTTTTTGCGTGTCCTGTTTTTGAATAGGATAACTTCATGCATGTACCACTCGAGACTTTTTTTCTGAGCCTTATTTTAACACCTAAAATGAACCCTGAAATAATACTTTTTTGTTACAGTTCATTCAAAAATTGTATTTTCACAATAAATCAATAATTAACATTTTTCCATATTTTCATTGCATTATTTAAATTCAAATAATAATTTTTGAAAGCCAAAACATATCTATATTACATGAAAACTTATAGTTTTCGAGATGAATACCTCTTAAGAAGAAGAACGGAAAAGTTAGGGATTTACAGGGTATTTAAATCAGTTCTTGATCTAATCACCCTGTAAATTTTGCATTGGTTCCGGGTTTTTTTCTCCTAATATAATGATTTTGAAAAGACTGTGGCTAGTATTCCAGCTTTCTTGGACTAGTAACAAAAATCTTGCAGATTTTTTTGACGGAGAGGGAAAGGGGATCCTTTCGTCCGGGTAACTAATTTTGAATTTTGAAATATATGCCTTATCTCATTTTCTTAACAAAAATATGTCATTGATCGTATGGTAAATTACTGATTAAATGGTGAATAAATTATTTTAAAAGTGCAGCGTTTTCAAGCTTCGAAGATGCCAAAATAACGAGGGTTTACAAATTTTAGGTTTTGGTTTCACTTAATTCAGAGAACTCATTAATTAAATATTTCAATAAGTAAATTTGAAATAAATGACATTTTTATAAAGAAAATTAAATTAGCCAAATGCTTCAAATTCAAATTTAGCGCTGTCGCATAACGAAAGGCAACTTCAACTCAGTCAAAACAAAATTTCAAACCTCAAAATAGCAATTTTTTTGTGAATTTGGCAACATTTCTTTCTTTGAGTTTCTTAAATCACCCTATCGGCATCGCGGCAAAGCGACAACAATTTTTTTAAGATTTTCGAAACACACCTATTTTTTGAAGAAGGATTTCATAGAATTTTCAAGTAAATTTCACGTGAAAGTGTTAAAAGTATTAATAGATTAATCTTATTTATATATTCCTCATTACAAGGAATATTGCTTGAATATTTGATTCAGGTATGTCTTCAAATATAGTTAACAAAATGAAAATTGAATACATACTCTTTAGCCCTCAAAATAAATTTGAGGGCTTGTTCTCAAATGTTTTGATTGATATCTCAAAGTGATTTTCAATAAAAAAGACATGGCATATTGAAAAAGTAACTGGGAATTTTTTGTGTTGCCTCTTTTGAAGTTTCAAAAGTTTGTTTATTAGGTACCTACATTCTGACAAAACACTCATAGTAATTCAATGTGACACAAAGTGATTTTAAGTGGAAAAGGCATGGCACAAGGCATGGCATATTGAAAAAGTAACTGGAAATTTTTGGTGTTGTCTTTTTTGAAATTTCAAAAGTTTGTTGAGTAAGTAGATACCTACATTCTGACAAAACACTCAGAGTGATTCAAACTGACATAAAGTGATTTTAAATGGAAAAGGCATGGCATATTGAAAAAGTAACTGGGAATTTTTTGTGTTGCCTCTTTTGAAGTTTGAAAAGTTTTTTTATTAGGTACCTACATTCTGACAAAACGCTGGAAGTGATTCAAAGTGACACAAAGTGATTTTTAATGGAAAAGGCATGGCGTATTGAAAAAGTAATTGGGAATTTTTCGTGTTACCTCTTCTGAAGTTTCAAAAGTTTGTTTAGTATGTACCTACATACTGGCAAACACTCGAAGTGATTCAAGCTGACACAAAGTGATTTCAGATGGAAAATGCATGGCATACTGAAAAAGTAACTGGGAATTTTTTGTGTTGCCTCTTTTGAAGTTTGAAAAGTTTTTTTATCAGGCACCTACATTCTGACAAAATACTCAAAGTGATTTAAATGGAAAAGGCATGGCATATTGAAAAAGTAACTGGGAATTTTTTGTGTTGCCTCTTTCAGCGTTTCAAAAGTTTGTTGAGTAGGCACCTACATTCTGACAAAACACTCGAAATGATTCAAAGTGACACAAATTGATTTTAAATGGAAAAGGCATTGCACAAGGCATGGCATATTGAAAAAGTAACTGGGAATTCTTTGTGTTGCCTTTTTTAAAGTTTCAAAGGTTTGTTGAGTAGGTAGGTACCTACATTCTGACAAAACACTCAGAGTGATTCAAACTGACATAAAGTGATTTTAAATGGAAAAGGCATAGCATATTGAAAAAGTAACTGGGAATTTTTTGTGTTGCCTCTTTTGAAGTTTCAAAAGTTTGTTTAGTAGGTACCTCCATTCTGACAAAACACTCAATGTGACTTTAAATGGAAAACGCATGGCATTTTGAAAAAGTAACTGGGAATTTATTGTGTTGCCTCTTTCAAAGATTCAAAAGTTTGTTGAGTAGGCACCTACATTCTGACAAAACACTCGAAGTGATTCAAAGTGACATAAAGTGATTTTAAATGGAAAAGGCATGGCATATTGAAAAAGTAACTTGGAATTTTTCGTGTTGCATCTTTCCAAGTTTCAAAGTTTGTTTAGTAGGTACCTACAATCTGAGAAAACACTTTTGGATGGCTTTAGAGTCCTTTTTTGTGTTTTTTTGAATGAATGAAAGGAAACCAAAAACATCATGTTGCATTCGAATTGTAATTTGCTATGGATTTTCAGTCTTAAATTGATAAGAAATAATTATTTTATGTAAATTATAGTGAATTAACCTCTCCATATTTCTTAGTTTTTAGTTTTGAAAAGAATGAGTATGAAATTTTCTATTTTAAATTTCTTTTTATTATTACTTAATTTATTTTTGAATCCCTAATTCTGAAATGTTTACATTTTTAAGGTGCAGAAACTTCTTTGGGACATTTTTTTTCTGGGTCCAATGAAATTTCCCAAATTCAAAAATAATTTGAAAATGTTTAACTTTAAGATTTTGAAGGCCGTAAACATAAATGTTATATAATATTAAAGACTTCTAAGCTAACATAATATTCCAAACACTTTTTGCTGTTATTAGGACAACTGATGATGCTATTGACAACGCTATATAATGTAATTGAAAAATCGACTGTGGAGTTAACTTTTCCCACCTCAAGCTCTTATATACGACTTTTTTGGGACTGGTTTTTTATAGCCTTTCTAATTTATTCGTTTATCACTGATGAACAGTGAATTTTTCATAGAAGCTAATCGGAAAAATCAGAATTCACTGATTAACTTCAGTGAAAATGTCTGCGATATTTCATTGATGACACTAGTTTACGCGAAGAATGTACCAGGAGAAAAAGGGTTTTTCAGACTAATTGTGGATCGCTGAAGAAGTAAATGTCATTCATTTTTTTTCAAAAAAAATTTTTTCGAGATATCTGCAAAAAACGTGTTTTTTTTAGTTACCGGCATAAATTTTGATAACGGTGGATCCAATTAATATAAACTGTGTTACGTTCGAAAGGTATGATCTTCCACTTTCCGACTATATACTGTCTGTGTCAATCGGACTGAAATTTTCTGGGTTACAGGCGGTGAAAATAAAAAAGTGGATTTTCCGCCCTTATTTGAAAATCACTGACTTTCAGTTGTTTCATTTTTTCAAATTTCATCGCCTATAACGCAATAAATTTTAATCCTATTGACACAAACAGTATATCGTCAGAAAGAAGAAGAACATACCTTTCGAATGATATACAGTTCATGTTAGTTGGATCAACCGTTCTTCAGATTTCTGCCAGTAACTGAAAAAAGAGCCACAAAACACATTTTCTGCAAATATCTCGAAAACGCTTCTTTGTAAAAATAAGTGAGTGACATTTTCTTTTTCAGTGACCCAAAATTAGTCCAGAAAAACACTTTTTCTTTTAGGTACACGCAATGAACCAAAAATTTGTAAACTAGAGTAATCAGTGAAAATCGTTACTGATTTGATTCAGAGTCTCATTTTTTACTTATTGTGAAGACTTCATCTGAAGAAATCTCTGAGTCTATGATCATACTTATTTTCTATACATCTGGAACATTTAAAGCAGCTCTTATTTATTCATACACGTCAGTCTACTTCCTATTTAGTTCTTTGGAATGGTAGCAGCTTGTTTTTGCAACAAACTCGTCACCTGTATTCATTGAAATTGCTCGTATCCGCGCAGAGTAAAGAAATCCAGTCAAGGGGATGAGACGAAGTCGAAAAGAACGATTTGAGGTAGAAAGTCTACGCAGGAGGCCGCGGGCTGCAAGCCCAGAGGAGGCGAGAACAGAGCCGCAATTTTCGTAATTGCAATGCCGGTGATGCTTCGAGAAGGCTCACCTCGGAGGTGCTCTGGGCCCTTCGTCCCATCACAAGTCCCTATAAAACGTTCAGTGGAAATTTCGCTGCTATGTAGTATGTACTGCACCGAGGCCTCTGAACCCTCGCCTCGGCTCGTGCTACGCCAATTAGGATTTGCCTGATTCTTCCTCACCGGCTGTTTGCGAATAAATATAATTTTCAACTCGCTTCATTTTCCAGAGTTTTGTGAGTCTTCAATTAACACTAAAGAAAAAATCTGGTTGAATTAATCAGAATTTTGGTTATCCTAACCAGAAAAAAATGTTACATATGCCCTTACTAATAATTCTGGTTAAAAGTATCAGAAATTTGTGTTTGCCCATTTGCTAGTTGTATAAATCAGTTTATCTGGTGGATTTAACCAGAATTTCTGGTAACAATAACCAGAATCTTTTACTAGACAGTTTTCTGTTAGCTTGTTAAGGATACAACATTCTGTTCAACATAATCAGATATTCTGGTAACCACTGATTTTCGACTACCGATTTTCTATAATTTTCTACTTTCATGGACTCTTCCTAATCCCCTCTGAAATTGCATTGACTTTTCCGAAGAAAATAACAAAGGAAAAACAAAAGTTAGAATGTGTTGCAGATAAATTTTCGACCGGTTAAAAATTAAACGTATTTCGGCGAAGGTTTCATCGTGGTTAGGAGAATAATTCTGACGTCATCTAACTACGCCAAGATGGAGGGAGCAAATTGGTGAAGAACGTAGAATCGGTAACAAAAAACACCAATAAACAAACCTCTTGCTTATAAATCTCCTCTGAATTAGATTAGACTATTGTAAACGCACAAGAACTTATTTTACATTACTTAGCAAGAAACAACTGACAGCTGGGAATCGCCATTTTGCACCAGTTTAATGAACTCAAATGACGGTAGATAGCGCTGGCGTAGTAACTTTCGTCACTTTTCAAATAAAAATTGAGGCGAAAGCAGACGAAAGATTACCGAAGCATGTTTAAAATCACGAAATTGTCTCCACTTCATGAAAAGGTCAACCGGCGAAGTAAATTTTTGTTGCTGCGAATCTCACGTGGAATCGATGTAAACTTCATCTTTTGTTTTTTCTGTAAATTTAACCAAAATTTCCGAAAACAGAGTGTATCGAGCATATTCCTTTTCACCAAAATTTTTCTCTATATTATGTATATGTTATATTAATACACATAAATGGAAATAAAATAGATACGACACTTGAAGGAAACAGTATATTGGTTAGGCATTCTGTTTTTGAAAATCTTCGTCAAGACTATTTTCTTGGAGATGTTCTATAATATTCATTTAGATCACTTTGTTAATTTCAAAATTCTGGAACATTCACTTTTTTGTTTATTGTCTACAATGCTAAAATTTTTCGAAGACATCTGAAAAATATGTACGTGGTTTAGAAGAAGCACTGTACCACTGTTGGGTAGGCAAAAAACGCGCAGCTTTAACTTATGAAAACACTCATAACTAGAAATTTTCTAATCAGATGCGTCACGTAACTTTAACCAGAATTTTTTTTTGAGTGAATATCCTTAAGATGTTACTCTATTATTTTCTGTAGTGAAGATTCATGGGATGTTTCACTGGAATTTTCAAGTACTTTGAGTTTTTCATTTGACACTAGCTGAAGACGTAAATTGGCACTTAATGACCAAAACATCCTCGGTGTTTCCCACCAACTCTTTTTGTCAAAGAAATCACTACAAAATTGTCCTTCTCGTGTCTCGCATATGATTTAATAAGCCATGCGTGAAACCATCAAGATTTTCTTTCATGATATCCAAGCATGACTCTTCAGCAGCATCGCTTCAATACCGCATCATTGCCCTTACTTTACGACCACCAAGGGTGTGTGAAATAGTGCATTAAATAGAAATTTGATTTTTCATGATGCCCCTTCTTTTAATTCTACAGTGATAATATACGTACCTGTATTAGAATTCATTTCCTTTCTTTATTTAAACAATGCGAGATTAAAATAAATTTTATTATTGCTGGTAGAAAATTCAGCATACCCTTGTGAATTGAATGTACAGGAAAATAATTAGCAGCATAATTTTCATGATAATTGCAAAAATATCACTCGTATGTTCATGGGTCCTGTCTTAGAATGCATATATGTCCATGTGTGTATATATCATGTTACAATTATATTGCAACTCAATGTACACATTAGTCGAGACAAAATATCATTAATAAGCTAAATTATTGATTCTTTTGGTCGATACAATTGTGATTTGTAATTAATGTAACGTAATGTTTTTTATTCGCGACATAAAATATATAAACGTGCTAACAATTTCTGAGCAATTTATATATGACACATTTTTTAGATTGTTATCTGACCTTTTTTTTATTCTGGTATGCGACTCGCTATTTTTTAAATCTACAATCTTTTTCTTACATAACCCACCGCAATGATAATAATGCCAATAATGATAAATACCGTTTATTTCCAAAACAAGTAAATTTGTATTTTTTCCCCTAAACTTAATTTATCTATTCCTGAGCCAGTACATCTGGAAATGTTTCCATGTACTTTTGCCAAGGTCCTGGTGGTTCGGATTCCACCTTAAACTGTAGGTCCCCCCATCATTCACTTGGCTGCAACCCAGACCGTGGATGGTGGGGGCATATCCAAACTCGCACTCTACTACCTGAGAAGTATACCCCCACCATTGCGCCGAGTGAGTTACTTTGATGAGATATTGGAAAGGGATAGGGGTGCGACTTACGTTATTTATGTAAACCCAAGGGAAGGGTGGGGGAAAGGAAATTGAAAATAGGCAGTTGGAGGGGGGGAAGACAAGTTAAGAAAAATTAGAGATAAATTGGAAAAGGAGGAGGTAGGGAGTATGGAAGAGGAAGGAGCAGACACGCTGTTAGAAAAACTTGAAAAAGTGATTGATAGGGCAAGGGAGGACGTGAGATTGAAAGGAGATAGAGAGGGAGGTAAGAGAAGTTTGTGGGACGATGAATGCAGGGAAAGTGAAGACAGGATGAAGGAGAGTGTAAGAGAATGGAGGAAGAGGGAAATGAAGAAATGGGAACTCAACAGGAGAAAAAGAGATCACGGTAATTTGTTGAGTGAAAAAAGACAGAGGGAGAAGGAAAGGCACATGAAAGAGGACAAGAAGGCGGTGAAGGAAGGGAGGGAATGAGAAATGATAAACAGGGAAAGAGGAGGAAGGAAAGGCATAAATAAGGAAATCGGGATGGAAGAGTGGACGGAGTATTTCAAGAGACTGTTACGGGGCGTGGCAAATAAGGATGAAAGGCGAAAGCGGGGGACGAGGACAGCGGAAACGAGATTAGTAGGGAAGAGGTGAATGAGAAAATTTCAAGGTTGAAGAAACAAGGTGAAAGGAGCGGATGTCTTGGAGAACGAAGCACTGAAATATGGTGGAGAAGGGGTGAAAGAACAGATGCGGAGGATTCGCAACAAGGTTTGGAGAGGAGAAGGTTGGTCAGCGGAGTGGAAGACAGGGCTAGTAATTGATGAAGGAAGTAGAGGAAAAAACGGTAGATGAATATAGAGGTATAACACTCATGTCAGTGCGATATAAAATTTACGCAGGAGTGCTTAGGAAGAGGCTAAAAAGACAGGTGGAAGAAAAGAAAAAGTATACCACACAATCAAACGAGTTTTAAGACAGAGATAGGCACCACTGATAACATTCACGTGCTCAATTTTTCAGTCAATAGAAACTTGGGAAGGAAGAAAGAGAAACCAGTTGCACTGTTTGTGGATTTCAAAGCAGCATTTGACTCCGTGAACAGGAGGATGCTATGGAAGGGCACGAAAGAGAGAGGAGTAGATGAAGGTTTGACAGAGAGGATAAAAGAGATATTTGTGGAGACTAAGATGAGTGTGAAGGTAGGAGAAAAGAGAGAAGAGGAATTCTGGACAGGGTGGGGACTTAGGCAAAAGTGCCCGCTAAGTCCACTTCTGTTTAAATTCCTACTGGCAGACTTTGAGCAGAAGATGGAGAGGAAATGGAAAGAGGGGACAATATTGTGAACAGGCAAACTGAATTCACTAGCATACGCTTGCGATGTACTTCTAGTAGCGGATGATGAGAGAGGGATAAGTCTGATGATGAAAGTTTGAAGAGCGTGTGAAAGAAAAAAATTTAATGGTAAATGTAAGTAAGACTAAGATGATGTGTTTCAGAAAAATGAAGCGTAGAGTACGAATGGAAGATAAATAGTCAGGTCGCGGATTTCGTTTCGAAGCAGGAGAAGAAAACGAGCTGCAGGTGGAAAAGAGATTAGAATGTGCGGGTAAAGTAATGGGACAAGTGTGGGGTATAGAGAAGAGAAGGTTCAAGGAAGACTGGAGGATGAGAGTGTGGTTGTTCGACGTGTTAGTGTAGTCAGTGTTAAGTTATGGAGTGGAAATTTGGGGATAGAAAGAGCATAAGAAAGTGGAAAGTCTGCATGAGAGATTTCTGAGAATGGTTGTATGGGTGAGTTGGAGCTGCCCAGTGCCCAGGTTATATGCTAAGGAAAGAAATAGGATGAGAGAAAATGGAGGTCAGGCAAATGAAACGATCGTGGAATTTCGAAGAGAAACTAAGAAGAGGGGACGGAAGCAGGATTGATCGAAATTGATTGAAATAAGGATTGAATGTGTCAAGGTGCAACAGCTGGTATATGATACTTAAGAGGGAGGGAGAGCCGGAATACCTAAAAAATATTAAAAAGGAGAGCAAATGGAATAGAGTGGAATAGATTGAATAGATGGAATAGATGGAATGACAGAATGGGAGAGGGGGTAAGAGCATGTAGCTATTGGATAAATGAAGAGGAGAGTCTGTGCAGAGTATGTAGATATGAGCAGGAATCATGGTTGCATGTATTAGAGAGGTGTACAGGTGACGAAGGGGGAGGGGAGAGTATGGAAGAGAGAATGAAGTAGATAATGAATGGGAATGGTCAGGGTAAGAAATGGGTGAAGAAGATGAAAGAGTTGATAGAGAGAAAGAGAGGGAGAGAGACCTGGTTGTACGGGGTAGGAAAAAGCCAAATATGACTTCTGAAGAAGGAGAATAAGGAAGTAATGTTGCGGAATAGAGCTACACTTTTTACCTTGGTAGTGGTAAGAGGAAACGGAAGTTCAGGGCAAGATCGCAAGCGTTTGAATGTAAGAATAGATGTTAAGTCGATACGTAAGAAATAGTTTGTAAGGCAGTATATAGTATAAGGATTGTCAATAAGAAAAAATGTAATGGTTCTGTAAAGATTCTTAAACCCGTAAAAGGGAGAGGTATAATAAAAAAAAAAGAATACATTTTATATATTGAAGAAAAATGATTTCTCACCTTTCTAGCTTTCATTTCAGCGATGTCATCCATGATATCTAGCTGGAGATTATGTGTGCTTCCGCTGTTGCTTGGAGGACCGGAGATACCGGAAACGGACTCGCGTCTACTTGGAAGTATTCGGGGGGCTCCCATTGGAAAGGCTGCAATGGATTCGCGACGATTTCTTCCAAACAGGGTAGTGGGCACTTTCGAAATTGTGACAACTGAGTGTCTTCGCCCACCCGGTTGAGGGGTTGGTGCTTGGGATAATGTGGCAAGAAAAGCTGCCTCCCTCGGAGATGGACCCGAACCTTCACCCCCTCTTTCACTCAGCCGACGGACCTATTTAGTTAATGGAATAAAATTTTTATTTAACAGGTGAATTTACTATGAGTGGAAAACAAAATATCTCAGTTTTTTATGAGGAATGCAACCATTCCTTGAATGTTGGTCAAAATGAGTTTATAGGATAAATATTGAAAAGATGTTTAGTTAATTAAATCTTGAAGTCTGGGGTAAAGTTGCTCATTCGAAGCAAATGACAAATGTAAAATATTGTCTTATCGATCTTTTTAAACGAATGAGAAAATATGTTCTCTAATTGTGCAAGCCTCTTCAAACAAAAAGAAAAACCTTAGTATCCCTTGGTCTTAATTATTTATGGGGGAATGATCGTTAGCTCACAACGCTGTGAGAGCATTAAAATAATTAAGAAAATTTCCGGATATTAAATCTTCTTAGTAACTGAAAGTTGAAAATTTCTTTAAAAGCTGTCTCGCTCCTTCTATTAAAATGGATGAAGCCATCTCCGATGTTAGTTTTTTGCAATTTCTAATATGACCTCAATTAATTTTTTTCTTGTCAAGGCTGAAAAATATTTGTGAATTAAGAATCGGCACTCTTTAATGCGAATTTCGACTATCAAACATATGAAAATATTCTTCCTCGAATACTCTAGGGCTGATTTACATTCATCCCAAATTTCAACCCTCTAGCTGACGGACGGACACCCGACCGTCATTATAAGGGTTTCCGGCGTCCTACGAAACCCCAAAAATAGAGGAAACTGGAAAAACGCATATGATGAAAGCAGGGGCTAAAAATAGTTAGGAATGAGGGAATATGTTCCGCATTGAACTCAAGCTTCCAGCAAAAGTACAAAATTGTCGTGCGTACACATTTAAAGATTCCTTTTTTCACATAGTAGACATGCATTTTGAATTTTGGGAAAGAAAAATTTTTGTAGAATTTGATTTTTCTCAAAAAATTTTTTCTAGGTGTTTGGATAAAAAGGAAGTAAACATGTGTTATGAGAAATATACATAAAAGTATTTCCTCGAGTTAACCCTCCATAAGCGCAGGGTTTAGTACAATTAAATATTCATAACAGACCTCCTCTATTCCATTCTTTATTTAAGATTATCTCCGCATGAGAGAATTAGCAATTTCAAAAACAATTTCAGTTTCAAAATTTTCATTTTTTGTCAAAAAGTATTAAAGTCACTGCAGTGTGCAAAAATTCGAATATTTCCAGTGTAAATGAAAAATTTGAAATAAAATTGAAAATAATTAAAAAAGAGTCAAAAGAATTGAAAAGAACTGAAAAAATCGAAACGAATTCAAAGAATTCAAAGGAATTTAATGTGAATTTATATATCTTCAAGGGAATTTAAACAACTCTAAAGGAATTCAATGGAAATCAAAGGAATCGAAAGAGCTGAAGAGAATTCAAGTGAAATAAAAAGAATCCAGTGTGAATTAAAAAATCTCCAAGAAAACTCAAAAGGTCTCAAGGTGAAGAAAGACTAGATGAATTTAAAGTGATTCAAAATGATTCGAAAGAATTCAATGGAATTCAAAATTATTCAATGGAAAGCAGAATAATTCAAAGGAATTCAGAAAAATTGAAGAAATTCAAGGACATTAAAAAAAATGTAAAAAACTCAAAGAATCCAAATTAATTCAAAAAACTCAAAGGAATTCAATATGAATTTGAATATCTTCAATGCGATTCAAACGACTCTAAAGGAATTCGATGGAATCAAAAGGAATAAAAAGAACTCAAAATAATGCAAAGGAAATAAAAGGAACCCAATGTCAATAAAAAAATCTCAAAGAAAATTCAAAAGAACTCAAGGTGAAAAAGACTTTAGGGGAATTTAAAAGAATTCAAAACAATTTAGGAAATTCAAAATTATTCAGTGAAAGGCAAATAAAATCAAAGGAATGCATAAAAATCGCCAAAAATTCCAGTACTTTTAAAAGAATGTAAAAGAACTCAAAGAATCCAAATTAATTCAAAGAACTCAAAGGAATTCAATGTGAATTTCAATATCTTCAAAGGAACTCAATGGTATCCCAAGGAATGGAAAAAACTCAAAAGAATTCAAGGGAAATCAAAAAAATTCAAAGGAAATCAGAAAAATTGAAAGTAATTCGAAGACAGTCAAAAGAATTGAAAAGAACTCAAAGAATCTAAACAAATTCAAAGAACTCAAAGGAATTTAATTTGATTTTAATTATCTTCAAGAGAATTCAGACTACTCTTATGAAATTCATTGCAATTCAAAGGAATGGAAAGAATTGAGAAGAATTCGAGGGAAATCAAAGGAATTCAATGTAAATCAAAAATTCTCTAAGAAAATCACAAAAAGATCAAAAGATCTCAAGGTAAAAAAAGGCTTTAGAGGAATTAGAAAGAATTCAAAACAATTCAAAGGAATTCAAAATTATTCAAGGAAATCAAAATAATTCGAAGCAATTCAGAAAAGTTGAAAAAAATTCACGGGCATTCGGAAGAATGTGAGAGAACTCAAAGAATCTAAATGAATTCAAAGGAATCAAAGGAACTCAATGGCATTCAAAAAAATGGCAAGGACTTAAAAGAATTCAAGGAGAATGCAATGTGAACTAAAAAGTGTCTAAGAATATGAAAAAAATCTCAAGGCGAATTAAAATAACTTTCGAGGAATTTAAAAGAATTCGAGGGAATTGAAACCACTCCAAGAAATTTCAAAAGATCTCAAGGTGAAAAAAGGCTTTAGAAGAATTTGAGAGAATTCAAAAGACTTCAATGAAATTCAAAATTATTCAATAAGATGCAAAATAATTCAAAATAATTCAGAAAAATTGCAAAAAAATTCAAGCACATTTAAAGACATGTGGAAGAACTGAAAAAATACAAGTTGATTCAAAGAACTCAAAGGAATTTAATGTTAATTTAGATTTCTTCAAAGGCACTCAAACGATTTGAAAGGAATTCAATGGAATTCAAAGGAATGGAAAGAACTCAAAAGAATTCCAGGAAAATCAAAGAAATCCAATTTGAATAAAGAAGTTTTTCTAAATTTCTATTTTTTGTCAAAAATATTACAGTAATTGCAGTATGTAAAGATTTGAATGGAATTCAATGGAATTCAGAGGAATAGAAAGTTATTCAATGGAAAGCAAAACAATTCAAAGGAATTCAGAAAAATTGAAAAAATTCAGGGACATTTAAAGGAATGTAAAACAACTCAAAGAATCCAAATGAATTTAATGTGAATTTAAATACCTTCAAGGGAATTCAGTAGAAAGCAAAATAACACAAAGGAATTCAGTAAAAGTAAAAATTCTCAAAGACAGTCAAAAGAATTGAAAAGAACCCAAAGAATCTAAACAAATTCAAAGGACTCAAAGGAATTTAATGTTAATTTATATACCATTTAAAAAAATTAAAATACCATTAGGGGAATTGAAAAGAATTTGAAAGAATTTAAAAGAATTCAAAGGAATACAAAATAATTCAACGGGAAGCAAAAAATTCAAAGATATTCAGAAAACTTGAAAATAATTCAGACAGTCAAAAGAATTGATGAATTGAATTTCAAAGAAACTAGACGAATCCAAAGAACTCAAAAGGAATTCAATGTGAATTTAGATATCTACAAGGGAATTCAAAGGAATGGAAAGAATTTAAAAGAATTCCAGGGAAATTAAAGAAGTCCAATGTGAATAAAAAAGTCTTTCCAAATTTCCATTTTTTGTCAAAAGTATTACAGTCACTGCAGAGTGTAAAACTTTGCTCAGTGTAAAAACTTTTGGATTGCAATTTTTTGAAATTCTTTTCTTATTTATTTACAATTTAAAAAAAGTCATACTCCAAATATATTCCTAACTTCATTTATTGATGATAAGATATGAATGTCTGATTAAAATTCAACATAAATGAAAAGTATTCCTAAATGGGCTAAGAATTAGAACTATTAAGGGCATGTAGTAGTCTCTGACGTCATTTAATCAGATAGGGATAGATAAGATTTACGTGCCTAATTTTTTAGTCAATAGGAACTTGGGGCGGAAGAAAGGGAAACTAGTTGTACTATTTGTAGATTTCAAAGCAGCATTTGACTCCGCGAACAGGAGTATGCTATGGAAGTCCATGAAAGAGAGAGGAGTAGAAGAAGGTTCGATATCAAGGATAAAAGAGATATTTGTAAAGACTAAGATAAGGGCGAAGATAATTGAAAAAAAAGGAGAGGAATTCTGGACAGGAGGGTGACTTAGGCATGGGTGCCCGTTCAGCCCACTTCTGTTTTGTGTCCTGTTGGCAGACTCAGAGGAGAAGATGGAGAAGAAAGAAAAAGGGGGGATAATATTTGAAACAGGCAAATTGTATTCACTAGCATACGCAGACGATGTAGTTCTAGTAGCGAATGATGAAATAAGGATGAATCTGAAGAAATGAGCGTTCGACGAGTATGCGAGAAAAAGGTTTAAGAGTGAGTGTGAGTAAGACTAAGATGATGTGATGGGGAAAAATATCGG
>JAUMHM010000078.1:20235178-20259462 GCA_032362435.1 Melikaiella ostensackeni
CCATCCCTGGACAATTGTCCGCGACTGCTTATTAACTTTTGTAACCGTATTCAGCAGAAACCCTTGGCACAGGGACCTTTCATCCGCAACCTGAAGACGCGTTCGGTGGCTTTGTCATAGGCCCTTCGGTTCGACTCCAACGGAACCGTGTGTGTGTGTGTTCAATTGAGCTTAAAACATTAATTTGATCGCACATTTAGCACCAGCGAACATTTTGCAAGTCATACTAGCAGTTTGGATTCGAGCCTAGTTGTGATCAATTCCAGATTGCTTGAAAGTATAAATCTAAGGTGATTCAGGTGTAGTCACATATGCATTTGTTAATTGGCAATTGAGACATAGTTTCTTCTTCACTCTATTGAACTTGAAATCACAGAAGTTTCATTTTCCTTTACAGCGATACATTAAGTTAATAATTTGTACTTTCAGTCTTTCAAGAAACGTCTACGTTACGATAATGATCCTACTCAAGGCTCGGCAGTACTCATACTTACTAATTCGTCACTTTTATTAAACACGCACACCAATTATAATTCAACATACATATAAACCACATTCAATCATCACGCATTCTGACACACTTTTAACACTAGGGATAAAATTGCTGTAACTCAAATTATGCTAAAATTGAACAAAATTGTTTCAAAAGTGTTCAAAATGGGGTTCAAACTTAATTTTTACACTGTATTTGTTCTAAGCAGGTCCAACTCATGTGGAAACAACCCCAAGATCAAACTTGTAGCACAAAATATGAAATTTTTGAAAATTTTGGGTATTTTTGATGAAATACCCCCTAATCTGAGAACGCCTGTATATAATATTTGACGAATGAATCTACTTTTACTAATTTTATAATCATTTTTAAAGAAAAAAATCTGCCATCGGCGCAGGTACATTCTGGTTGCACGCAGCTCGCTTCATTCCGAAGTTTGGGCATGCCTAGGACGCGCGTCTATCGAATAATAGACTTATCATTATTTTAATATTTATCATTTTACTCCTTATTTTGCATTATTCTCCATACACAGTAATTTATGGCTAAAACCCTAATTATTGGCGGTAGAAAGCTGGATAACGAACTTGACTTGTATGTTTGGACCAAAAAAGAGTGTACTAAATGGAATTCTGATTTAAAAACTCCTTCGAAGTTATCGAACCGTCAGACTACAGACTGACATACACTATCGTAAAAACCGTTTTTCTGACTCAAGGGGTCTCAAAACGTCGAGAATTGTTGAAAACTGCGTAGGTCTAAATTCATATGAATCTAAAATCGTAAATAAAATCGTATGAGCACCTGGAAAACAAGTGCAAAAAGCTCACGACCCCTTGGCTTTGCAGGAGAGCTATAGGAAAAAAACTGGGGCCTGAAGCCGGAAACACTGATGCGGAACTATATTGCGATCCTGCAATCCAGGCTAACCTATGCGGCGGTGGTCTGGTGAAGCAGAGTCGAACTGTCCACTGTGAAATCTCGACTGGAATGAATCAGGGGACTGACTTTCAGAGGCGTCACTGGTGCCTCGAAGTCGACACCCACGATGACATTGGTGGCACTAACAGGGTTGGAGCCCATCCATATTACCATCAAAGCCATGGCTGCGAATACAGCCTGGAGAATAAACATGGGAAACAGCGGAATGATCTCGACAAAACTGCGGATCCCAACCGATATCGCGATTAGGCCGACCTTGAGTATGGTCAGGGACAAAACGCCTATTCGTTACCTCTTCGACAAGAAGTATCGAGTCAGCCTATCCACGAGAAAGGAATGGACTAACGGCGAAGCATATTTGCCTGGTGATGGGGACAGTTGGTTCACAGATGGCTTCAAGTGCAAGGAGAAAGCAACAGTCGGTGTCTATCGTAGGAGGAGTGGAATGAGCTTCACAATCCCGATGGGGTCCTACGCCACAGTCCTACGAACTAAGATCGTGGCCACCCTCCAGTGTGGCTATATAAGGCACAGGAGTTTTTAATAGAAGAAATATCCGCATTTGCTCAGACAGCAGGGCTGCTATAGTGGCCCTGAATGGAACATCGACTACGTCGCTACTAGTATGGGAGTGCTTTGAGGCACAGAACAATCTACTGACAGACAGGTATACAGGCATTTTCCTAAGAACCCATTTTATCTGACTCAGGGAGTCTCAATACGTCGAAAATTGATGAAAACTGGACAGGTCTAAATTCACATGAATCTAATACCTTCCATCATAAATGATGAGAATGTAATAATATTCACTGCCTCAGGATAATCAAGTCTCCTACGTTCAAGTTGACTGTGCCTTCCCATTATCGTCTTACTGTAAGGTTGTTTCAAAGTATTATTATCGTTGCTGCTTGACAGTACATCAAAAGTGCAACATTCGTTCCATTGAGAAATTTTTTGTAGCTCTTCAAGTTGCTGAGTTATTCGGTAAAATGGCTTGGGCCACAAACTTGAAAGTCAATTTTAACCACCGTAGTGTGCAGTTCAGCACAAATGGATCATGGGGTTGTGACTTTTTGTAAAATTTTTTTAGCGTGTAAAGAAATTTTTACAATTTTTTCCTCGGTGATTCACTTTATTTCAGAGAATAATGAGACTCTTTTCACAGGAACGCAATGCAGCCACCTTATTATTAGGCACATTAATAACTAGAACTTTTGGTGTATTGAGGACAAAAGATCACATCAACTTAACTGTGCATAATAAAATGACGGGAAAAGTTTTCTTCGAAAAACACAAAGGCTTATTGCCATTCATGTTGGATAAATTATACAACTTTATAAAAGAAGATAATGAATTAATCATTTCTAATATACAACCAATTTTGTTAATTGCTTCACGTTTGTATACTGGTAACACTTCAGAGCATGAGGCAGATTTTAGTTCGGAGGTTTGTATAAGTAAAATTTATTAAAAGAGCGTTCATAGCGTGCATATTATTATATGTATCGTATTGTTAATTGTTTCACAATTTTTGCTTCCTTATCTTTTCACTCCCCGCAGCACCCGCATAAGGTCTCGAAACCTTTCCCCCTTTTCCTTCTCCTTGACTGTGATGTTTGCAGTGGCCGGAGCCGAGAATTCGATCACAAACTTCGTTCGTTTCTCTTTGTCAAGGAGCACTATGTCAGGCCTCAAGTGTACCTAGGCTAGCCTGAACTCGAAGTTCTAGTAAATCTTACCCAACTTGTTCTCGATAATTGACTCTATCTCTCTGGGAACGTTTGACAGGGCAGGGTCACAGTTAACACTATAAGAGCAACAAAGATGGTAATAAAGCACTCTTAGGGCCGCATTATGCCTGTGGAGATAAGTCGTTCCCGCGTCAGTGGGACACCCGGATAGTATGTGCCGTAGGTGCTCAGAATGTGCATGACACGCTCTGCACCTGTCGCTGAGAACTTCTTCGCGTAAGATGCGGCTAAGGTATACCAAGGTGGGAAAAAACATCGTCCTGACACGCAAAAATAAAACTCTCTGTGCCTGAATTAAATCCGAACGATTTGCGGAAAGCAGACGTTAACTCCATCGACAAGGAATGATCTTTGACATTTCTGTGAAAGTTTCCGTGCATTTTTTTGTCGTGGAGGTGTTCGAGGAAGTTGTTGACCTCTACCTTTTTTACTCGGGCTTCTAGAAGTGAGAAATCCAGATGGAGTAATGTTCTTTTCTCACTCATGATGTTACGTGTTACGATATCGAGGGCCATGAGATCGTGCTTCGTCCATGGAACCACCCAAAATGAATAGAGTAGAACCGGAACGACAAGCATGTTAGTTGCAGATATCTTGTTCAACGCCTACAGATTGGAAGACCAAATCTCTCGGAAGGAGACAAGGTATCTAACAGCGCTCCTGTCCACTTGTTCAGGGTCGTCGCTAACGCTAGCAAGTCGTCCTCGCTTCAAATGAATCATGGCACACTTGTCCAATCCAAAGTTCAAACCAATTTCTCGTGTGTACCCCTCGACGATCTTTAGAGCAGAGGTACTCATGAGAATTACGTAGTGCGAGAGATAGTGGCAAAAGTGTGATGCAAAAGAGAAGAGGGCTCATGGTGTCTCCCTGGAAGGTGACGCTGTTAGTTGTCACACGATGTTTTCCAGGTGAGATAGCAAATCTGGTTTTCCAAAGGGGCATCAATCTCTCTATGCATTCCACTATGTGTGGATAAACCTTCAGGTTTTCTAACAGACAGATGATAATTCTATAGGAGGTTGAATCGAAAGCTTTCCGGTAATCAATCAAGGCCATCGACTGATTGCGATTGTAGGCTACAGCGACAAGCATGTTTGTTACACACACTTTATTTTTCGTAGACTTGACAGTTCGGAAGACCAAATCTATCGGAGAAGACGCTTGTATCTACATCAAAAAGCCTCCTCTATAGATGTAACTTCCTGAATTCGGCCCTGAGGCATGCCCAGGTATTTGTAGGTCTCTTCTACACCAAGATATCATATGACTGTACTGTCGAAGAAATTTGAAAGCACTCACTGAGAGATAAATTTTTTGATTAAAAAAAAATACAACATTTATTTTCTTATAAAATATATTCCCCAAATTCTTCTGTCCCTCTGCTATTCTGTAGTTTATGATACCCGATGAAAATATTTGATGCGCCAGGTTCGAAAAGTGGCGAAGTTTTCGTCCTTACCGTGTAAAAGGTCGTTTTTAATGCCCTTTGGGAAAATCACCGCAGAAACCGCGGGACTCTTTTGTGCCATGCTGATGTATTATGCCTAGAATTCTGTCCCTCTATCATTTTATAGTTTATGACCCTCGATGAAAGGCGTTTATGACCCAGGGTCATAAAAGGATCAGGTTTCCGTCCTTGCAGCGTCAAAAGTCGCATTCAATTCCCTCTCGTAGTATATGACCACCGACAAAGAAGACTTGATCCTTCAGGATCAAAAAATGGTGAAGTTTTCGTCCTTACCGCTAAAAGGTTGTGTTGAATGCCCTTTGGGAGATTCACCGCAGAAACTGCGGGACTCCTTAGCACCGCGCTGGTGTATTATGTAAAGACACTTGGTTCTGCGTAGATCTTACATGAGTTTAGTCAGATGTTCTATTGATTTATTGTAAGGCGTTTGGATTTTGTTGTTGTGGTCTATAAGCAGCGTCTTATACAGTGTGAAGAAGATAAGTTGAGTGATACCAAGCATTATTTTCCTGTCGTGCATATCCCATGAACCATAGTACGCTTGCCACGTGTGCACATGAGCCAAGAGTTCGTGCACGTAATTCGCACGTGCAATAATACTCCTGGATTGGATCGTCATTACAGTCTGGTTCGTCCTCGTCAGTTGGTAGATCAGCAATCCAAAGTTAGTGCTTAGCTGCATTTGTGAATCGTGAATAAACTCTAACTCTGATCATACCAGGCTCTGGTGTAATGTTGCGATGTTGCTGATTCATGACATTCAACTGGAATTCTTCTTCTTCCTCTCTTTATAACTTGTCCTGAATGTACGAAAGAGCTAAGTTGACCTGATAGACACCGACTGTCAAGTCTCTGAGAAACTCCAATGTCAAACGGGAATGTTAAGCGCGTGCTGAGAATTTAGCCGAACCCATCGTTGACCACCTCTAACCTGCAGGTTTTCCGTTTCCACTAGTGCTTGGACAATGTTTACGTTATGCGCTCTCTCTAGTAACTGTCTACCCAATACCGCATTAGCTCCTGCCGTTTCAATAGGAGGATGGTATCAATTATAGCACCAGCAATGCGATAAAAGTCTCCGAGGTTGTACACATGTTGGATAGGAATTGTATTACCAAAAAACTTGAAGATGGATTTAATGTGGCCATTTCTAGCCTCCACTATCCACCTAGTTTTTGTTGCCAAATGTGATTCATTTGCTTGCTCTGTATAGAGTTGTCGTTGTCCAGGCTAAAGATGTGCGGGCATTTTCCATGTAACTCTTAGTTGTTGTAGCAGAGCAGTGGCATCTCGATAACCTGTATCGACTATTAAGATCGATCCTTCTTGGAACCATTCTCTCATTCCGTCAGCGTCTCTTTGAAACTCATTGTTTAGCATCGCAGCATCGTTGCTTCGTGAGTCTGAGAAGAATGGTTCATGTATGTCCAGTATGTAATCATCTGGTGCTACAAGTAAAGCAGGCTTGACTAAGTGATGGCCCTTGTGACGATAGTACGATTGTCGCAAACTCCGAAAGTTGCTACTCTTATGAATGTGACTGTAGGTGGCGTCCACATAACCAATTATTCTAGGTATATGAAGCTGTGGATTGTATAGTTCGTTAGCGAAGTCGATTACATGTCTTGCAATGTAATCCTCTCTCGTAATTGAAGCAAATCCTAGATTTTCAGGTACAGATCTTTGCATTAAAGATTGTCGTGATAGTAGCAACTGCTAGACTTGTAGCTTGTCTACATGAGTACTGGAATATAACCTTCAAGAATTCTTCAGAAAGTCCTTGACGCAAATTGCATAGGAACATTAGCAGATCTGTTTTAGTGACGTACCTGTGGCCGCCCTGACGATGTACTGGGTCGCAGTAAGGTGAACAACTCTCGGAACTGCTCCTTTGTGGCGGGAGCCATACTATCAAATTCGATATCTGATAAGTTGTTCTTATCTTCATACCTATTCAGATTAAGTGCAGCGTTGCGAAGTTCTTGCAAAGGCATCTGTAAATGTTGCCCTTTTATCATGTAGGGCCTATAAATAAACCGAAAACCGGCCAGTAAAGGCAGGAGAAATAAGCCTCTGTCATCTAAATGATGCGCACAAAATCGGACTTTTCAGGAACGTAGATGTTTTGGGATACAAAAACATCAACCCTACATTCCACAGGAAGTTTATGAAGATCGTTCACGTTATTTCAAATAACGCAACTACGATTTGCAGTTTGCGTTAACACGTTCAACCTCAAGGCATGGAGATTATGCTCGACTACAGCTACTTCATCTCGAACAGATCGGTTGCAATTGATGCATAATCTAGTGAGCTCGTCGACAATGAGTGGTGGTCTATCCATCTCATCACGTCTTCTAATAGCAATTTCACGTATAGCGGCATTTTCGTCTCCATCGATTCGCGACTAGAAGCCTGGACGAAATTGCTTATTACAAATAGAACGTGGCAAACGATTCATGAAAGCCATATCGAGATTTTGAAATCTATATAAATATAGAACTAGATGAATCAGCTATCAAAAAATTATCACATCATTTAGATTGATTGACTAGTAATAATAATCCTGAGCAATAAACAAATGGCTGAATCAGTCTCGTGAATCCAAGTGAAAGGAAATGAAATAATGAAGGAATTTGACTTAGTGTCAATACAAACCAAAAGTACAATATTCTGTTAATTAAATCATGATGGAAAAAAAGAAATGCAGAATAAATCTGGCGTAACCTTTAAAACAAGAAACGAAATTCTTAATTAAATCATGATTGAAAAATCAAACGACAAAATAAATCTGGAGTGAAGTTTGAACGGGGAACAAAAGGCAGAATAAATAAAATGGATCTAAAATCTTCTAAGAAAGTAAAAATAATGAACAAGAATTCAGAATAAATCCGGCGATAACCTTACATTTCGTATGATGTATTTCGTAATCGAAAAAAGAAGAAACAACTGAATATCAAGAAGGACTAAATGATAATGGCAATCATCTATAAAGAACAAAAGATGTGCGATAAAAAACGATCATCGAAAAGATGTCACTTCTGGCACTAACTTCAAGACTTCGCGCCTGTAACAAAGTGAAGTAGAACTACAACTTTTTCGGGTTTCATCAAACGTCTATCAGTTGCTTTATTAAATAAATGTTTTAAAAAAAATTCCATATTTAATAATAATTCTTACATGAAAATAAGTGATAGATGGATAGATAGGAACTACTTATCTGACAACTGTAAGTACGAAAACTTGGCCACTTTTCGATCCGGGGTCATAAACACTTTCCACAGGGGGTCATAAACTACAAAATGGCAGAGGGACAGAATCCTAGACATGATACATCAGCATGACACAAAAAATTCACGCGGTTCCTGTGATGATTCTCCCAAAGAGCATTTAACACGACCTTTGACGCGATGGGGACGAAAAACTGTCCATTTTTCACCCTGGAACGTCAAATATTTTCATCGGGTATCATAAACTACAAAATGGCAGAAGGTCAGAATTCTGGGCACGACACATCAGCGTGGCGCAAAACAGTTCTGCAGTTTGTGTGGCGATTCTCCCAAACCGCATTTATTACGACCTTGACGTGATAGATACGAAGAACTGTCCATTTTTTGATCCTGGGACATCAAGTCTTTTTATCAAAGGTCATATACAACGAAAGATAATTAAAGGTGACTTTTGACTCCCTAAGGACGAAAACTTGGTCATTTTTTGACCCTGAGTCATAAAAACTTTTTACGAGGGGTAATAAACTAAAAGGTGGCAGAAGGTCAGAGTTCTGGGCATGACACGTCAGCGTGGCGACAAACAGTTCCGCAGTTTCTGTGGCGATTCTCCCAAACGGCATTTATGATGACCTTTCACGCGATAGGGATGAAGAACTGTCCATTTTTTTACTTTTGGTCATACACACTTTTTATCGGAGAGTCGAGACCGAGACCCTTTTTCCATGTAATTGGTGCGGGGTCCTTCTCATTTTTAGGCTTACCAATTTAAATAATTTGAGTGCAACAAAAATGGCGCCTTCACGTACGTTTGAAAGTCTTCAAATTATCAAAGTACATATTTAAATTGAAGCTAGCGACGATATAATGATTGAGTGGCCTTTGAATTTTTTAGTTTATTGCTTTATAGTCGACTTTGAAAGAAAATAATAGGCAAATGCTAGTTTTGAAGTGAACGTAAAAAATCTGTCATTTTGCATATTTCAAAAACTTTCCTGGGAAAAAACTACTTAACGGAAAATGTTCAAACATACCCTGAGTAATGTCTGTATCATTTTTCATCTAAATCCATCCGACATATGTTCTAAAATAATTTTATTCATAATGAAATCACGTTATGAAAAATAAAAATTTGCGAAGAAATGCAGTTTTCAGAGGTACAAACATTACTCATGGTAAGTTTGAGCATTTTACGTTAATTAGTTTTTTCACACGAAAGTTTTTATGATGTGCAAAATTACAGATTTTTTTACGTTTACTTTAAAAATAGCTTTTGCCTATTATTTGCTTCTAAAGTCGACTATAAAGTGATAAACTATAAGATTGAAAGGTCACTTAATTATTACGTCGTCGGTAGGTCCAATTCAAATATATATTATGCTAGTGTAAAGACTTTCAAATGCACATGAAAGCACCATTTTGCTACACTCTTGCACTTCTTTATACAGTTTATAACTAAAAAAGACATAATTCATAACGCATTTAGAGGCTAAATCTACTCTAAATAGACCAAAATCACCTATCCCAAAATCTCAGATTTTTTTAAATTTTGCCCGTAACACGTTTCAGATGTAAGTCAGTGGACTTATCCTTTAATATTATTATACAATTTAAATTTCATAGCTTTCAGAACTTAAGAATGAAAAATTCTCATATCTTTCTTGAAGATGAAGTGTTTTATATTTAAGGCAATGAAAATTTGGAAGTTTCCAAATAAAACAAACAAAATGGGACCGTTTAAGGGTGAATATGTTTTAATTAGATTTCTTCAAATTTAAAAGGTTCATCTTCAATTCTACAAAACTGAAATGAAGTTTTGAGTATGTGGAACAATATCGAAATTAAAGATGTCGGAATGAATTCTTTTGGCATGCTAATATGATTTTAATTTCCCAGTCTAAATTTTTCACGTCTGAAACTGATTAAGTTATTTGTTTAATGAAGACGTTTCTACCAATACTATATAATACTCTTTTATTTTAATATGTAGGTTATTATTAGAAGATAACTTTACAATTATTAATAGAAAATATTCCTTGATTCAAGAAGAATCGCTTGACCCATAATATTGGTACATTTTATTGAGAAGTAAGGCAGTTATGGTAATTTATAAAATTTGAAAAATCTGTGTTTTACAGTAAAAATGTTTTCGTTAACATAATTTAAAGTTGATGTAAGCATAAAAAAGACATCTTGATTCGAGACAAATTGGTTAACTTGTATTTTTGTATTTTCTTAATGGGCGGGAAACGAGGAGCTATTAGGAATCTGATGTTTTTGCTAATTAATCATAACGACGAAGCAAACTGCTCATTCAATGAGCACCATACAATTATAAATACAAACAGTGGAAACGCCCGAGATCCAAGTCATAGCTAGTTTGAGAAGCTATTGCGAAAATAATTGATATTACCTAATTACTTAATTACTTCAATTTTTATAATTATTTCGAAAAATTTAATCACAAAATTGTAGAATTTATAATTATGAAAAATAAAAATATGAAGTTACATTACACGGAAAAAAAATAAAATCTGTCCATCGAAAGCAGCAGTTTGCAGTACTTACTAGTAAAAACATAACTACAATAAAAAAATGTATTTTTGTATTGAGACAGCTTCATATATTCCGTGTTTATTTTCAAATAATTTGCTAAAAACGATTGACAAATCAATTAAAAATCTAAAAGGAAACGTGCTTAATGTTCTGAACGTTCAAATGAACGAAATTTTCAATTAATTCGTTTGTAAACTAGAAACAGTACAAAATAGTCGTTCTTGGTACTCAGATACTCAAAACTCGTCACCTTTCTCCTTCTACTGTTGTTCCATATGAAGCTACTATCTGGGCATCCAGACTTAGTCTTGAGACGATCTCGAGCGATATCTCAGTTCTCCAATACCATCCGGTACGACACCAACCCGATATTGGAGTCGTAAAAACCGATACCATTACGAGAAAAAACGAGATTTTCCGATAGGATACCGAGACAGTATCGTATCGAACGGCATCACTAGAAAGTATCTGTGTCACAGATTCCAAATATATTAAAAATTATTTTTTGAAAATCTGGGTCGCTATTTTGAATCCGCCATTTTTAATTTCGATTTTTTGATGAATTTACATTTTTTGATGTGGACCATTGGTTTTCCTATTATAAAACTTACAGAATTTCATCTGGCGAAAAAAATTTAAAAATTAAACATTTGGTATTTTTTAAGACGCCATTTTTGTTTTTTGGGTTCTCAAAAAAAGTCAACTTTTTTTTTTGCTTTTTGGATTTTTTCGCAATTAAAAGTACATGTCATTACTATTAAAATGTTAGACTTGAAAAATTAAATCAGGTTATTAGAACCAAAGATACGGAATTTTTTAAAAAGAAAGTGTACCAAAAATTTCAAAGTTGTATATCTCCACCAGTTTTGCGAATTTTTCAAAAAATATTTGCTGAGATTTATCTTTACTACCAAAGGACTTAATACATCGAGCTACAGCCAAATCCCAGTCCAACAAAAAATTCTTGTGATCACTTGGCATTAATTCCACCTATTATTTGCGGTTTATTATTTTACATATTCCTTATAATACCTTCTCGTTTATGCTACCTCTTAACAGTCTATTCAATTTTATTTTCATATCTACTTCTCGTTGATCGACTTTTAATGAACGCGAAATCTTTCATTGGACAGGATTCATTTACTTCACAGTTCTTTTTCGCGTCCAGTCGCATTCAAAATTTAAACGTTATTCGTGAAGTATCGCATTCGAATGTTTTAGACTAACCTCCAATCCGAGGTTGTTAAAAAGCAGAATTCACGAGAACATCTCGTGAACGCGGAACAATACTTTCCAATCCGACGTTTTTTGCAGCGAAGATATTTGAATTGTGAATATTTTTAATCATATATAAAATATATAATATTATAAAAAGAAGCATCTATTCTCATGAAAAATATTTATGCTAACACTTCGTATTCGAATAATTCTTTTTTATTGTATTTCCATATGAGCGGCTGAAAGTACAAACGGGACAAAAAAAGTTTGTGAGTAAAAATGGAACATAAATGGGAGGAGATACACGCACGGATCGTCGGTGGGATGCACACTCGAACCGTGCTCAGTGATGGATCAAGATTTTCAAGATGCCGAAAAAAAAATAAAAAAGCAAAATATATTAGTTGAATGAAGTCTTTACTGTTATTTTGAAAGACGTCGATATTATATTAACCCGAGAATAAATAATTTAGGGATTCCATTTTCATTGGAATTCGGGTCTGTTAACATTTTTACTAACTGAAAATCAAAGTTTTTTCGAAATTTAAATTGCGATTACTCAGAGTGGAATATTAACAAAATTGTTTAATTTAAAAAAAAATATGCGTAGCGTATTTCAGCGAAGCATACAAATGATGAATAATGGAAAAAAATGTTTATAAGTAAATGTTAATATCTGACCGTGTTTTTGGAAATTACATAGGAATAAGTATCAGAGAATTATTCAATCTGGAAAAACTTCTAGCGATAAAGTTATTCCGTATCGCAGAAGGAAACTGTCTGAAAATATGAAGATACAATAATGTAAATTTGTGTATTTCGCAGCAATTCGTATGAGCAACCGTAATGCCGAGCTCCCTGAACCATCTATTTTTTATTACACGATTTCTGTTTTTCATTTAATTTAATTTTTTCGTTTGTGAATATTTCCTGAACTAAAAACGGCCGTAAGTCTCCCAAAAATCACCCTCAGAACTGCAAATGAGATTTTTGCGACAAACGACATTGTGTAAGAGATTCGAGAAAATAAAATTTTCTCCATCTTTTTCATGGATAGGCACAATTTAAGGATAAGTAATTTTTTAAATAATTCCCAGTTGTTTTCAAAACAAATTATTACTCGTAACATTCATGAACTGTCTCACTAATTCCAAAAAATACTAACTAGTCAGAAGTAAGTTACTGATTTTCAGTTAATTTTCTGATTCGAATATAGAGAGTGCTATTTTCTATGTTCTGGGTCACTTTTCGGGTACAATGCCAGGGGGTTGGATGATTTAAGATTAAGATTTATTGGGTGGAAATTATTTGCTGAAAATTCCTGAAGAAGTGACTAAACTCTAACTTACAACAACTTACTTAAGAACAGGTAAATTCCCATTTTCATTTCAATTTTTCAAAGGCCCGGCGGCACGGATAAATATTGACACATCAAAAATCGATTTCTTGAACGACCCTACCCTACACTGTGTCCCCTATCCCCCTGTTTTTCCCGTTTTGAAAAAAATCCTTCTCTTTCCACTATTTTCAAGATACTTTCCCTTTTTCTGCCTATTTTCATTTTTTTCACTTAAATTCGGACTCAATAAATGAAACCCACTAAGGAAATTGAACCATTTTTGTTGAAAACAGAAAAAAATTCAGAAATTTGATTTTTTGGTTTACTGCAGGGATCACAGCTATTTAATATTTAAATTCAAGGAAAAATGGGGTCACTTTTCTTCGGAAAAGGTTTGAAAAGAACGGATAATATTTTCTTTTTAAAAACAACATTATTTTCAGCAAAATAGTTGAATTTTTAACCAAAAAGATTAATTTTAAACCAAACACGTAGTAGTCGAGCTTTCAACCAAAAAAGATTAATCTTCAACCTAAGATGATTGAATTTTCAAAGAAATATTTTTATTTTCAACATAAATAGTTTAATTTTCTTATTGGGTTCTATTAATTCAATCCGAATTTAAGTGGAAAAAACGAAAATAGGGGAAAAAAGCGAAAGTATCTTGAATTCAACTGATTCAACTGATCGACTGATTCATATTAAGAGAGCATTTTCATGTAACATTCATGGCAAAGACGACTTTTTAAAATCTTTTTTGTGGCATAAATTATCATTATACGATAAAACTAAAGTTTCGAAGTATTTTTCAACTGATTTTTAGCTGTCTAAACAGTTATCGTTTGTTTAAACAATTTTTCCCCTGTTAATCCTGAAAATGTATTATTTTTCGAATAAATGATACCGTTCATGAATGTTAAGAGTAATATTTTTTATTTAACATACTTTGAAATTGTTTAAACAAATCCTATTTATTAAAATTTTTTCTCCATCAAATCATGAGAATTGAGATTTTCCTGGAATTAATGACATAATTAACGAATGTTGAGAGTAATATATTTTCATGAAAAGTTAGTATTTTTTGGAATTAGTGACATACAAATGGACAGTTCTTCGCCCAGCACGCGCCAAAGGACAATTTTCTATACACGCTAAGATACGCTACAAGCAGCTTGGGACTGTTTGGTGCCACACTGATACATGGTGCCCAAGGTTGTGTCACTCTGATATTCTGTAGTACGTAACCGCCCAATCAAAATGGCCGATGCCAAAAGCGTGAAACATAAACAGATTTTCGGCGGTGTCGCGTCAAAGTCGCCCTGCTACACAAGCTGAGAGGGAGTGTGCTTACAATGGGTGACTGTTTGGCTTCACGCTGATATATAATGCCCAAGATTCTGTCACCCTGAAATTTTGTAGCTTGCGATCTTCTGATCAAAAAGGTCTATGTCAAAAGCTCGAAACGTGGACAGTTTTTCGTGTGTGTCGCATCCAAGTCGACCTCATTTGCCCATTAGATGCGGCGCTACAGATACTACGGGCCTTTTTTGCGTCACGTCTAACATTTATTTTTTATATTTTGTAGTTTGCGATGCGCCGATCAAAACCGTCTATATCAAAAGCTCAAAACATGGACAGTTTTACGTGCGTATCATATCCAAGTCGACCTCATTTGCCGGTTGGAATATGCGCTACAATTACCGCGGGAATATTTCGCGTCACCCTGATATATCATGCCCAGGACTCTGTCACTCTGATATTTTGTAGTTCGCGATCCGCCGATTAAAACGATCCATGACAAAGGCCGAAACATGGACAGTTGTTCGTACGTGTCACATCTAAGTCGACGTCATATGCCCATTGGCAGAGGCGCTACAGATACCGTGGGACTGCTGGAAGTGACGCTGATATATCCTGCCAAAGACTCTGTCACCCTTATATTTTGTAGGTTGCGACCCCCTGATCAAAATGGTCTTCGTCAAAAGCTCGAAACATGGACAGTTACGCGTGCGTGTCATGTCCAAATAGAATTCATTTTCCCGTTTAGAGAAACTCAATAGATGCCGCGGGACTGTTGGGCATTACGCTGATATATTATGCCCAAGACTCTGTCACTCTGATATTATTGACGAGGAGGATCCTGTACACGATTACTACTGGACGTGCAAATCTGGCGCTCGAACTCTTGGCTCATGTGCGCATGTTGCGAGTGTACTATGGTTTATGAGGCATGCACGACACCAACAAACTGTTAAGTATCCATCGACATCACTTTTTGATGCGATTGCTGACGCTGGAAACAGACCCCAACGGGAGAATGCCTATAACATTCGAGGAGACAATGAAAACTAAAAGTATGACTATTAGCCGCGGGCATACTTGCAGAACCCTATTGATAGTGTGGCGCGAATGAGTTGATTGATGTCGTGCATATCACATAAACCATCGGCACTTTTGTCTAGTTCTAGTGGTTAGCACGCTCGCCTCTAAACATCAGCATTGGTAGGGCAAGAATTCGTGTCTCAGCGGATCCGTAGGATGGTTATGTACTAAATAATTTCAGAGTGACAGTGTCTCTTGGACAGGATATATCAGCGTGAAGCCAAACAGTCACCCATTGTGGGTACACTCCCTTTTAGTTTGTATAGCAGGGCGATTTTGGTGTGATACCGAAGAAGAAATATTTATATTTTAAGCTTTTGACATAGGCCACTTTGATTGCCGGCTCATGTATACCTGTGCGCACGCGTATCATACGCTATTTTTTTCACATAATTTAAGGGCATGTCAACTCCAACTTTTGAGGTGGGTCTTGCAAAAAAAACTTTTTAATATATGACAGTAAATTGTTATTTTTATTATTTTGTAAAAGTATATTTTACTAATTGGATGGATAACCAAATCAAAGTAAAATGCTATATTGCCATTTAATGTGTGTTTTTATACTCTATGGTTGCAATTTACTAATTGTCTAAAACACGTCAGGCGTTTAGAAGAAAGACTGAGAATTCTTCTGAAAGCCCGATTAAACCGCGCTGTAAGACGTAACAATGATTTCATCTAAAATTCTTCTAAACGCCTCACAGTGGGCTAAAAAGTGATAGAGTCTGTGACAAAATTGTAAAACTTTCGAAAGGAATGACCTAGAGGGATAAAGGTTTTTAGGGTTTATGGATAAGTAACATCAGAATAGAGAAAAAATACGGGGAACCTGTAAAATAATTTTTTTGCCTTGAAAGTTATACTAAATTATATTATATTTTCGATATTATACGTGTGTGCTACACATATTTTTCAATAGATTTTGTCATGCCGAATCCAAATCCGGCTTTTAAATTAGTCTAGAACTTTTCGTTGCTGAGAAAAATGCAATTTTATTTGCTATTTTAACCCGTCATGGCATGAATGATTTCCACTGAAGTAAATTTGAACATTTATCATATCTAAGGTTTTTTAAGGTCGTTGAATTAGAATCCAAAGTCAAAATATCAAAACTCAAAATGACGAATCTAATGATGCGTAACAAAATTGTAAAACAAAACCTATATACCTGACAATTACTGTACGGGACTTTTCTGGTCGCTGATTTCGAATCCAACGTCAAAATCTCCAAATTCAAAATGGCGGATCACATATAGCAAACTGAACTTGTGGAAACAAAACAAATTTGATTCAGAAGTGCTACTAGAATGTTTTTTAGGTCGCTGACTTTAAATCTGAAGTGGAAATTTAAAAATTTAAAATGGCGGATTCAATGCGGACCAATATGATTGCTTTTATATCCAAATGTATTTCTAAAAACCAATATTGAACTTGACGTTTTTCCAAAGAATTTTGATTATTAATTACCAGTTATCGATTATGAGGCTAAGTTATTTGATGTGCTATAACACTCGTCGACATTAAATGAAGGGTCAGGGAACAAAAGGGCCTATCACACAAATTTTTCGAAATTGACTTTTACACATTTTTGGACTCCTCAACCAAACGCCGTTTTCAGGGTGTAGACTAAAAAAATTATAAAATTTTTTGTCCGTACCGAGCGAACAAAAGGGCCTAACCCAACATTGCATCTTATGGAAAAATGATTTTTTCATTCGGTTCGTCTAGGTTTGAAACCACTATATAGATATACTATTTATACTATTATATATATACTATTATATCTCCTAGGTTAGTTGGTGCAAATAATTTAACTATTCACAAAAAAAAATGTTTGAAATATCCTGACGCCGTATATTCAGTTAGCGGCTTCGGTAAGGCATACACTTCGAACGGCAGTGAAATGAATGTGTGCAGGGGTCTTTCAGACCCAGGTGTGGCGTTTCGCGTTAATTTTTGGAAAGGTAACTAGATTTTTTTACTCAATCGAAAATTAATTAAGGGGCACTGTGTGCATATTTTATTGAGTATAAAGTTAATAATAATTAGTTCAAAAAATATAGTGCATGTTTATGTAGTGTGTATACTGTAGTTACATGATTTTTTCAATTGAAGAGTCGTTCTACGGTAAATTGGGTGCGCTGAAATTGAATCTGATCTCGGAATACGGTTATCACGTTCAGTTTTTAAGCAAATAGTGGTTTTGCCCCTAAAAATCACATTTTTAGCAATTTTGAGCATAGCATGTATGTCTAGATCAATTATGCAGTTGCGGAGTAGAAGTCTTGCAGAGATGGATGGCATCTTCAATGCACGTGAGGTCATTTTCGATGATGAAGAAAGCGATAGCAATTCAGATGCAGATCACGTAGAGGTGCAGGAAAGTTCAGATACGGAAGAAAATTCTGCTGATGATTTTCTTGACCAGTCTCAGGTGGTACAAATGTATGATCTGTAGCGTTCCTCTGTGCGTTGAACATACGTCTAAAGTATGCTGTGCTTGCGCTCCATGCGATTAATTTTCAGTTTTTTCCAAATTTTTCTAGTGTTTTTTAAGCAATCACAATAAGAGAGCTTTCCTCTATGAAAGCGAATTAACTACGATATTTTTTCTGAGCCGTTAATCAATCGTTCAATTTCGCGAAAGTAAAAAATTGCTTATGTTAGCTGTTTTAAATAATTATACTTTTTTCAGCAGATGCAAATAAAATATTTTTTCCTTACAGCGCATCTTGTCCCTACTGAGCAACCATCAGTTATTTCTTTCTTGTATCTCATGTTTATAAATTTATTTAGAAATTCACAACCTCTATTTTTTGACGCTTTCAAAGAAAACGTCTTAATTTAAAGATTTTTAACTTTTAAACTAATCAAGAAAATCACTTTTTACTTTTATTTTCGTGTTCCTTGATGTTTCCAGTTTTCAGTCCCCTATTCATATTCCTTGAATTCAGATTTTTTGATTCTACGGCGTTGAAATATATAAGCGTGGGTCTCACAGACCTATGTATGGCGTTATCAGGGTCACTTTAAGAAATGTGCCGTTGTAGGGTTTCACGTACGTGGCGGCGAAGGTGAAACGCGTAATTGCGAAAAAACCTCCTGTTGTCGATGTGCGTAAAAAAGCTGAATCGGATAGTTATCACGATGATACATCTTTACGAAAAATCGTATAAATGCAGATATATTGAAACGGGTATCATTCCAGAAATTCCAAACAATTCTGATTAAGCAAATTAATTTATCAACAAATTTATTGTGTAGCATGGATGATAGAGATCGTTAATATTAACAAATTGAAAATTCGATAATTAGAAAACTTGGATTCAAAACCCGAATACTCAGGAATCCTAGGATTGGAATTCAAAATTTTCAAAGATTGTAACACTCAAAATTCTAAAATTCGGATTACAAAGTCTAAGAACGGAAACACTCGGAAGTTGATATTCACAAAATCGAGAAATTCAATTTATAATTGTAAACATATAAGGCTTCTTGAATTTTGAGACCGAAAGCAACAATATATCAACAATAAATTGATTAATAACAATGTAAAATGAAATAATAACACAGGCACACAAAAAAAAGTTTGTGGTGCCAAAAACGCGACCTATATAGCATTGTAGTATTGATCGAGCATAGTCGAAATCCAAATTTTTGGAATCTGCTGCTCACCAGTTTTTTTTATTCCAGTTTCAATTTTCAATTCAGGTCTAATAATCCCATGAGGCCACTGAAAATTCAAAGTCGATTTTTTTTGCTGTAAAATGAATTTTTCAATAGCTCTTATAGTCAGAAAGGTTTACTCAGGTTCATGTTCCAAACATTTTTCTTCAGAGGTTATTAACAAACAAAGTTCAATGTTACAACATGAGTAACATTTTTCTCGGGAACGACTAAACGGAGTTCGACATTTCTTACATTAAAATTTTTGTTTAAAAACGTACATCGTAGAAATATTTCTTCTGATTATGAAAACATGAAATTTATTTAGAAAAATATCAATTGTTAATAAGCAAATTGAACTTTTTTCTCGTAGAAGAAAATTTTTTTTCCTGACGCCGTGGAGAAAATGCGATTCTCTCGACGGCTCAATTCGACGAAACTTGCATTTTCTCCACGTTGTTGGAAAAATATATTGCAAACTTCACATTTGTTAAAAAAGCTTTTTTTGCACTCGTTGAAAGATATACTATTACACGTAATTCAACAAACTCTACGTAGACAAATTTTGATTCAGATTTTCTTGAATGACGTGCAATAGTATATTTCTCAACGAGTGCAAAAGAAGCTTTTTAACGAACGGGAAGTTTACAAGACGAGCAAAATCAATAATAATGTAACGAAAATAAAGTATCACTCAATATAATAGATCAAGATCAGAAAAATGTACTAGACGATAAATAGTTAACTGTTCTCAACATAACAAATATATTTATTAAAATATTATTATTGAATTTGCTAGTATTTATTCATAGAATTGCACCGCAGACCACGCGGCTCTAAGCCGAGTGAATGCTTGCTGCTCGGGGCTAGGCCTTTTTGTTCGCCGGTACCCCCTTGGGGTGGGCCTGTGCTTAAATTTAATGTCTCATAAATCGAAAACTATTTGAGGGATTCGCATGAAATTTGAAAGAACAACGTTCGAGAGTGGAAATTATCGATCACACATATCCGATATAATTTTTTCGGTAATCTCGCAAAACATAAACGTTTTTCTGGCGTCCTGGAAAATGTGGAAAAACTGGGTTAGGCTTTTTTGTTCCCCGGCCCTTCAAATGGGTTAAATGGATAAGACGTATCATTTGCCGTAGATTTTTGTTCGCTTAATCTGAATCTGAAAGCGAAATTTTTCTATCACGTCAGGTTTTTGAGTCAATTGAGGTCAAAACTCTTAATAACGCGTTTTTGGCAATTTTTTTACCTCAATTTGCTTAAAAACCTGAAGTGCTAGAAACTTCCATACGGGCTCAAATCAAAGCTTAGGCTGCTTACCGTACGCCGCCTGGGGACTGCGATCAGCATACAGTAAGAAGCGGCCTCAAGAGGCGCCCAGGCGACAAATTTATTGGTTTCAATATTTTTATATTTATGAGCGATACATGAATCCTAATATTATTATTTTGTTTACCTTCGTATAAACCCTGTAAACAAAGTATGTTCAGCAAGACGATCTATCTTTATACGGCGCGCGCAGCGAAAATCGATTGCAGCTTAAGACAGGCGATACTAATTTTTTTTCATGATATCCACCTTAAAGTACAAGACCTAAGCTTTAATTTGAGCTCACATGGAAGTTTCTGGCACGTTAGATTTTTGAGCAAATTAAGGTCAAAAATGTCAAAAAAAGGCGTTTTAGACACTTTTGACCTCAATTTACTCAAAAACTTGATGTGATAAAAAAATTTCGCTTTCAGATTCGGATTCAGCGACTAAAATTCTACGTGCAATGATACGTCTTATTCATTTAACTCATTTAATGTCGGCCAGTGTAACTATTGGTCGCTTCATTAGATTGAATCTATTTTGCTCACTGTTTATCTATAGTAAAAATTTACATATTTAAATAAATAAAACTATCTTATTTATTTTCACAATTTCATTCCATCATATCGTCCATATAGTTGGATAAGATCGTAAGCCACACCATTTTCAAAAATGACTTTTTTATTGCATTTTATACTTTATAGCGCCACGCATCGATTACACAGCCACACCAAAAAAGAGGTCAAGAACTTTTAACGAGACACATGTATTCCTATGTATTTTAAGTCGCAAAATCACAATCTGAGGTCAAAGTAGCGCCTTTCACGATTAGTTCTTGACATAACCTCAAAAAATTCTATTTTTGAGTATATGATAGGAAAACATGGTTTTTTTTTATGGATTTCAAGCCGCTGAATTAAAAAATAAAGTCAGATTAGTGGTATTACTAAAAACTTTGTAGCACAACCTCGAAAAAATATTGTTCAAGCAGTGGTTTATAGGCGAGCATCGTATTTTTATGGATTTTGAGTCGCGGAACCTAGTTTTCAAGTCAGATCAACATAATAAAGAGTAAATCTCACGCATGATTGAGAAAACATACCTTATTACAGCAATCTCCTCACGAAAAGTCTCCCTCATAATATTCTTCGTAAGAAAACTCACTTCGTTTCTTGTGAACCATGAGTTCTGAGACTCTTGTATTTTGTTTCATTCATAAATCGTCGGACTTAGGTGTTTATTTATTTGCATTTATTGGTTTTACTCAAAAATTCAGTGTCAATACCTGCTGCTGCACTAGATACTGGGGGTGATGACAACTGCCCTGAAAAAGGATGTGGCTTCAAAAAAAAACTTGTAAAAACGCACAGTTGTGTAAACAATCAGGATCAATTTTGTTACATTTATATGAAATACGAAATGCCTAAATATCGGAAGAACATTGCTGAAAAAATTTAGGACATGTATGCGAAATACCTTAACGTTAAGTTTCCAAAACGAGATGAAGGCTGGACTCCTCATACAGGTATTATATGCTCCGCTTGTCATGCGATGTTATACAAATGCGAAGATAGTGGAAACAATGGAAGCTTGAAGTTTACTGTACCAGCAATCTGGAAAAACCGCAAAATGAAAAGGATTGTTACTTCTGCATGAGCGATGCGAAGAGATGGAGAATCTTCAACAAAGAATTAGTTCCTTATAATACAGTCTCTTCGGTAATAGAACCACAAATGAAAAAAACTGCAGACATTTCAGTAGACGCTGGCACCTCTCATTCCAACACTAAAAAAATGAAAGCAGTGCAAGAACATGAGAAATGCACAATCAGTAGTAAAGATTCCGATACTGAATATGAAACAATCGATAACGAATACACTACACATGACACAAAAACAAGACGTTCAGAAACGTGGACCCAAAAAGAATTAAGTGACAATTCGAGAGTTGGGATTACCTAAAGATGGCGCTGAATATCTTGCTTCAGCTTTAAGAAAATTTAGCAAAAGGAACAAAGTCAAGTGTCTATCGGAACAAAGAGTAGCGTTTTCGGAAACACTTTCATCTTGATCAAGAACTGTCTTTAGTCTATTATACGGATGTTAATGGACTTATGGATAAATTGAAACCAGGAGTTTACAAAGACGAAGAGTCGAAGTTATTCATAGACTCTTCTAAACGAAGCCTGAAGGCACAACACAAACGCATATGCATCGATACCAATAACTTATTTAACAAAACTTGAAGAAGTTTACAGTAATATGAAAATCATCTTGGAAAAAATCAAATACGAACAACATAAATGGCAAATTTATGGAAATTTCAAAGCTATTTCAGTGCTTTTGGGACAGCAATTAAGAAATACGAAGTATCCTTGTTTCCTGTGCTTGTGAGACAGCTGGGATCGTGATAATCATTACAAACAAAAAGATTGACCAAAATGAATGTCACTGGAAAGAGGATCCAGAAACGTCGTCAATGGCCCATTAGTGGAGCCTTCAAAAGTCCTCCTTGCACCTCTTCATAATAAGTGGTGTCTCATGAAACAATTCGTGAAAGCACTAGATAAAAAGGGACAATGTTTTCAGTATAGAATGTCTCAGTTTCCCCAATTGTCCGATGCTCAATTGAAAGAAAGGATATTTGATGGACCACAAATTCGTTGCTCTATTAAAAGACGACGTTTTTGTTAATAAAATGACTTCAACTGAGAAAAGAGCATGGCTCACTTTCCAAAATGTTGTTGAACAACTCCTGGAAAACTTTAAAATTCCAGACTGGAAAAAAAAATTTCGAGAATGGTCGATAGTTTCGAAAAATTGAAGTGTTTAATGAGTTTAAAGCTCCATTTTATGGATTCTCACGTTGAATACTTCCCTGAAAATTTTGGGGACTACAGTGAAGAACAGGGTGAAAGGTTCCATCAAGATAATAAAGTGATGGAACAACGATATCAAGGAAGATGGGATGAAAATATGATGGTAGACTACTGTTGGACGTTGAAAAGAGATTTACCTCAGAAAAAAAGCTCAAAAAGGAAATTGCCGCTACGAAGGTCTTTCGAGTGCAAAAAGTACGTTATAATGAAAAAAATAGCTGTCCTTTCATACAGCCGTGGAAGACCAACACTCAATTGACTTCCGTATCGGATTCAAAGCCTGGAAGTACATTTATTCAATTTAGTCCTGAAAAGTGCCGCTCAGGCAATTTCGTTTTGAAGTAACGTTTTACATTTTTCAGTAATATCACTGATCTGACTCCATTTTTGAATTCGGCGGCTTGAAATCCATAATAAAACCATGTTTTGCATCACATACTAAAAAATAAGGTTTTTTGAGGTTATGTGTCAAACTATACATAGAAATACTTGTGTATCGTTGAAATTTTTTGACCTTTTTTTGTGTAGCTGTATAATTTTACTAAGAAGTTCTTCTAATTTTCTTGTACGTGAACCTATTGTCAAAATAAACGGTCGTAAAGGAAAATCTACTTATGAGCTTTAACCAAGCCATAGGCCAAAGATAGATTAGTATGAATTGTGTCAATATCGCACATTTAAATATTGTTTCCCAAACATTTTTGAATCCTTATTCTCCCTAGAATTTTAAATGTACCTTTGTGAAGCATTCTTGTAGGATCATTTGGTATAACTGTGAAACTATCTTTAACATTCAAAATATGCATCATTTTTTTATTATAAACATTTTTTAATATCGCAACCGTAATACTTCCTTTATCAGCCTTAGTAATCAGTAATTTAGGATGACATTTCAAAGAAATTTTGGTTTCAAAATATCCCTCGTTCAGTTTTTTTTCTAATGAGCTTTGTGGAATCCCATTATTCAAAAAAGCGTTTGACAAACCCATAAATTTTTCTCTAAATTCTTCTACTTTGTTATCTGGTAATTTTGAAATATTA
>JAUMHM010000078.1:20259472-20271891 GCA_032362435.1 Melikaiella ostensackeni
GAATTGGATATACTCTTTTCCCCATGTTTGTTACTAAAACTCTCACCCAACCTTAAAATGTTGATTACCTGTTGTGGAATCTTTACGTTTAAAATATTTAAAGACCATGGGTCAGATTGTTCTTGCAAAAGAGTCAAGTGTATATTCAGAGTCAATTTTTGTACATTACCGTGGATATTAAGAATGTTTTCAAATTTTCGTTTATTTTTTGTATTATTTTTAAAGGCTTTTTTATTTGATTTAGTTACTCTAGCAAAGCATTCCTTGATGATGTAAACCGGTACCTGTTTATTCAAATTATCTAAAATCATCTTAACGTTCTCACTGAGGTTGTGTATTTGTGCATGGCTATCTTCTATAACCAACTTTAAGATAGATTTTCTAAACTCATTAGTGGTTTCATTGAAGGTTTTTTTGTTTCTCTTCTTATTTAAATCAAAGCAAACTTTATTGTTAATATCAAAAAACTTTTTGGAAAAACCCCATGAATCCTACACTTTATCAAGAAATCTTTCTGTGATGCAGCTAATCTTAGTTTTTTTTACTAATTAAATAAAATTCTTTTGTTATTATAAAATGTGATGACAGCAAATTGCGGACGTTGGACCGAGTGACCTTGAATTTCCGGTAATGCAGTAAACTGCGGAAAATGTCAGGTGCATGGGACTTGCGCAATTGTCCCATCATCCTGCAATCAATATCAGCCAACGTCTGGGGTTGTATCCAGCATTAGTTAGTTCCCTAAGAGGGACGCAACAGTTGCTATTTCTGCATTTTCTTCAGAGCGAAAGAAGAAGGTCACTGTCCAATAATCAGTACACTATTTAAAATACTGAACGAACATTTTTTTAAATTTCAATTTGATATTTTTGTCCATCCAAACATTACCAAGTGAGCGTGGATTGTGCAATGGCAATATCACACTTGATATGCCGTAAAGTGGATCGAGAAGGTGTGATTGATCCTTAAACTCATAAATAGTCAGCAGAAAGTGATGACAGGAATACTGCAATAAAAGGAGCTTTGAGTTTTGTCGGGAAAAAACAATTATATGCAACAATACTTGAAAAACATCGAAAGAAACGAATAGAAGAAATAGAAAAATACTTTAAAATTTTGAAGATATCTCTTAAATCATTAATATGGACAAACGCCTTTCTTTCGGTATCAACGCAAGTGTTATCCTAATTTTAATAATTTTCTGTGCACTTTTATCTCTTCCTCTGAGGCTCCTATTCAACACTAATTACGAAGGAAATGACTCCAGTACAGAAAATACTCGCAATTCCGAGCTTTCTTTGGATAAAGAAGAGAGAAAGAAAGAAACCGGTTCAACTCTCGAAGTCAAAGATTTCCGCAAAATGAAAGTCTGCCCTTTTGAGTACGAAAGCTGGATCAAATCACCATTTATTACGAACTACGATGAAAATTGTACAAAACAACGAGCAGTTAAAGAAGAACCTAAACTTCTTTTTCAAGAAGAAGAAGAAGAAAAGCCAGTATTGGTAGATACTGAGGAAAATGGGATCGAAATTGTTTCTGCCCCAATTACATCAAAGGAGGAAAAAGCAAAAGGACCAGCAAAAAGTATTAATAAATCGATTCCAGTGGCCGTTCACATCCTGGGTGTGATGCTTGTCGTTTCTGTCATCGCCGCTTTGGTCGAAGTACTTCGGATTCGCTTCTGCAGGGACAAGGTACAACAGCGCTCATCCTCAGTCAGATCAACAAAAAGTTAAATTATCCCTATCCTTTAATTCAAAATAATGTGGTCGGGATTAACCAGTCTCTCTGAAAATTAAGGACGCGTCGACCAGCGATGGTAACGTCAATTCCAGGAGAGGATCGGTCATCAATTTTATGGCCCCGAAAAAATTTATGCCCCCGCGAGAAATGCTCAAGAGTCAGCGCTCCCTCGATCTTCAGGTTATGCACAAATCAACACGCATTCTTGGTAATTTTCGTTTTCAGAAACTTTTATCCTTCCTGGTTTTATAATTTGCAGAATTTTTTAGTTTTTTAAGCATTTTTTTGCTCAGGGGCCATCCACAAACTACGTTACTAATTTGAGGGGGGGTTAGTGGAATTAACGTTACGAGCTGAGATAGCGTTTAGTACGTTTCCTGATGATAAATTCTAACAAAATTTGCGAATTTTGCGAAAGGTGACCCTACAATGGTGCAGTTCAATAGTAACTTGAGAAATTTGAAAATCACTTTCATATTTTAGGCATCACATCCTTTCTCTATCCCCCTCTTTTCACCTTTTTGAAAGAATTCTTTCTTTTTCCCCCTGTTTTCAAGAAACTTTCCCCTTTTTCCTTTCTTTTTTGTTTTTTCGCTTGAATCCGAACTGAATCATTAAAACCCAAAAAGAAAATCCAACTATTTTTGGTGAAAAGTTGATTTTTTTTTGGGCGAAAATTTTATTATTTTGTTGAAAATACAACTATTTTCTTTGAAAGTCATCTTTTTTGTTCAAAAATTCAACTACTCGACTGAAAGTTGAACTACTATGCTAAAAATGCCTTTTTTTTTTGAAGATTCATCTCTTTGTCTGAAAATATGACTTATGTGTTGAAAATTTGTTTCATTTTTAGTTGAAAATTGAAATATTTCAATCGAAAATATAACTATTCCATTTTTAGTTGAAAATTTTATTATTTTTTTGAAAATTCGTTTTTTTTTGGTTGAGAATGTATTTTTAAAACTTAAAATGTAAATATCCCGTTTTTTATTTGAAATTAGTATTTTTAATTGAAAATTGATCTTTTCGAGTTGAAAATTCCTCTACTTGGTTAGGAATTCATTTATTTTGTTCAAAGTTTGCCTTTTTGCTTCAATTCAACTATTTTTGATTTCGAATTAAAAACATTCTTTGGTTGAAGTGTGAACTATCACATGTTTCGTTGAGAATTCATCTTTTTTGGTTGAAAAATCAACTACTTGGTTTTAAGTTGAACTACTTTGTAAGAAATTCATTTTTTTTTTTTGAAGATTCGCCTTTTACTTGAAAATTCAACAGTTTGGTAGAAAATTAAACCATTTTGTTAGAAAATTCAACTATTTGACTGAAAAATAAACTATTTATTTGAAAATTCATATTTTTGTTTGAAAATTAAATTGTTTAGTTAATAACTGAACTATTTTTTTGAAAATTTAACTATTTGGTAAAAAATTTAATTTTTTGTTGAAAAAGCATATTTTTAGGTGAAAAATATAAATGTTTCGTAGATAATCCGTCTTTTAGGCTTCAAAATTGAACAATTTTGTTGAAAATTAATGTATTTTGTTGAAGCTTTGTCTTTTTTGCTAGAAAATTCATTTTTTTTTAGGGTTGAAAAAACAAGTTGCAAGTTGAACTACTGCGTAGAAAATTAATTTTTTCTGTTGAAGATTCGCCATTCTAGTTTAAAATTCAACAATTTGCTAGAAAATTCAACTATTTGGCTGAAAAATGAACTATTTATTTGAAAATTCATATTTTTGAAAATTAAATTGTTTGGTTAATAACTGAACTATTTTTTTTTTGAAAATTTAACTATTTAGTAAAAAATTGAATTTTTTGTTGAAAAAACATATTTTTGGGTTGAAAATTAAACTGTTTCATAGATAATCTGTCTTTTTGGCTTCAAAATTAAACGATTTTCTTGAAAATTAATGTATTTTGTTGAAACTTCGTCTTTTTGATAGAAAATTCATCTTCTTCTGTTAAAAAAACAACTATTTGGTTTTAAATTGAACTACTTTGTAGAAAATTCAACTGTTTTGTAGATAATAATTCGTCTTTTTGACTTAAAAATTCCAAAATTTTGTTGAAAAATAATGTATTTTGTTGAAAAATCGTATTTTTTGTTAGAGCATTAATCTTCTTAGTAGAAAATTCATTTTTTTTATTAAAAATTTAACTATTTGATCAAAAGTTCAACTACTTGGTAAAAAATGCATGTATTTTGTTGAAAATTCGTCTTTTTGGGTAGAAAATTAATTTTGCTTGTTGAGAATTCATCTTTTTGGTTAAGGATTCCACTATGTGGTTGAAAATTAATCTTTTTTGGTTTAGTTCAACTATTTTGTTGAAAATTCATCTTTCTTGATTGAAAATTAACTTTCTTGTTGAAATTTCATTTTTTTCGGTTTAAAATTCAACTTTTTCCTAAAACACTAGACTTTTTTGTCTAAGAAATTAACTCTTTTGTTGAGGATTGAACGATTTTTGTTGAAATGTAATTTTTTTAAGTGAAAATTTAACTATGTATTCTATTTTTGGATGAAAACTTCTATTTTTTATTTGGAAATCGACATGTTTGGTTGAAAATTCATCTTGGTAGGTTAAAAATTCAGTTATTCGGGACAAAATTCAACCATTTTGTTGAAAGATTAATTATTTTGTTGAAAATTAAACTATTTTGTTAAGGTCATCTTTTTGGTCAAAAATCCAACTATTTAGTTAAAAAAATCAACTATTCATTTAAAAATTTCATTATTATCTTGAAAATTCAACTATTTCGTTAAAGTCATCTTTTTTGTTCGAAAATTCAACCGTTCTGTTAAAAAGTCGTCCTGTTGGATTGAAAATTCATCTCTTACGGTAGACAAGTTATCTTTCTTGTTTGCAAATTCATCTTTCTTGGTTGAAAATCAACTTTTTTGTTGAAAATTTAACTGTTTCAAAAAAAAATCGTCTTCTTGTCTTGCAAATTTAATTATTTGATTGAAAGTTCAACTATTTCGTTAAAAATTTGTTTCTTTTGCTTAAAAGTTCAACTATTTGGTTGTCAGTGCATCTGTTTAGTAAAAAATCACTTTTTTTGCTTGTTGAAAACTCGACTTTCGGGGGATGGGGTGAGGTCAAAATCAGCCCAAATTTGGTAACGTAGTTTATGGACGGCCCCTTATTGCTTCTAGTTAGAGCAAATTCATTTCTCCAAAGGTCTCGTGTTTTTCATTTTTTTATACAGGATTAAACATAACTGAACAGGCAATTCAATACTTCTTGCATTGTTCTCTTTACTGAAAAAAATCAGGTAAAAATAAAAAAATAAATAAGATAAGGGCAAAATTAATCAATATTTTTGAAACCTTATCATTAATAATATTTCTAACTTCAGGTTGGTGCAAATACCTGTTGAACATTTTTTTCGAATAGAGGGCAACAATCCCCCTCCCCCCATGTATTTTCCGTTGACTGAAAAAAATTATGAAATAATCTCGATTGTTTTCAAATTTCATTATACCCCAATTTTTTCAAGAATTAATTATTATTCACTTATAACTTTTCACGAGGCACAGTGGGGCCGAATGTAGTGCCCCTGGACAAATTAACTCTTAGCCAAAACTTTTCGACCGATTTTGATATTTCTTTTTTCAAATTAAAGCTCATGAAATTTTTAGCAAAGTTGTCGGGGCATATTTTCAAAGAAGTTATTCAATTTGTTATCCAACAATGAAGATTCACTTATTTTTTAATTTTTTATATCGAAATTGCTATTTTGTAGAAGATTATCCAATAAACGATATTTACCTACATCAAAGATGTATTTTTGGGTGAACATCAGAAAAAAAATTAAATATGACTTCTAAAAAATAGAGATCATTTGTTAATTATTCAAATAAATTTTATAAACAAATGCATAAATTCATTATTTTTAAATAGATTTGTTACGTTCTTTAAACAGAATCGACAATAAATGTCTTGCTAATAGCTTTTTTGTGCGATGCACTAATTTTGATTAATGAGTATAATTTTTTTAAACAAAATTAGTTAACAAATGCATAATACTGTCATTTTTCTCTACACGGAATTCATTTCTTTTTTGCAAAATCAGCTGCAGATATATCAACAAATCCTCTTGCTATGATACTTGGTTACTGAACTATGATTTATATTTCTTTAAACAAATTTAATAAACAAATTGATTGTTTCGTAATTTTTCAACATATAGATTTCGTTTTTTCAAATCAAGAAATTCCTAATACCTTGAGAGTAGCACTTTGTTGCTATATTCTACTAATAGTAAACAATTTGTAATTGTTGTTAGAAAATTCAATAAACAAATGCATAATTTGGCCACGTTTTAGTAGACAGATTACGATTCTTCAGTATAATAAATTAAAAGTGTATGACCAATGGGCCTTAACTGTGATGTTTTATTGTTAGGTAACAATTTATAATTTCTCAAAAAAATTTAATAAACAAATTACTCTGAGACCATTTTTTAATGGAAACAGCTTATTCTTTTCTTTTTATTTTCCTTGCTGTTTCTCGGTCATGGTATTTTATTATCCGGCAGAATGCTTATTATTTTAACAATTTTTTATAAAAATAGCTCAAAATTATAAACAATGTTTTCGTACCGAAAATTTAGTATAATTCATATTTTTAATTTTTATACAGCGATAGAAAATGGCTGGAAAAATAGAAAATTATAATAATCACCACATATGTAGATTTTTAAACTTCCAAATATCGAAAAATCGAGTCCCGGTCCAAGAGGTCCTACTGTACTAAAATGTGACCAAATTATGCGTTTGTTTATTGAATTTTTTAACAACAATTACAAATTGTTAGCTTTTAGTGAAATATAGTAACAGAGTTCTACTGGCAAGATATCAGGAATTACTTTCTTTGAAAAAACGAAATCTATGTGTTAAAGAATGGCGAAACAATGAATTTATTTATTAAATTTGTTTAAACAAATTCAAATTATTGTTTAGTAACGAATTGTTATAGCAAGAGGTATTGATAATGTATCGGCAGTTGAATTTGCAAAAAAAATGAATTCTGTGTAGTGAAAAGTGACAGTATTATGCATTTGTTTACTAATTTCGTTTAGACGAATAACACTTATTGTCTGACATAAAAGAATCGCAAAAAAAGCTGTACGCAAGATATTTATTGTTGATGCTATTGAGAAAACGTAACAAATATATTTTAAATTGACGAATTCATGCATTTATTTATAAGATTTGTTCAAATAATTAGCAAATGGTTTTTATATTTAGAAGTTATATTGAAAAACAATTTTCTGATGTTTACCCAAAAGTACACATCCGAACTAGTTAAATATCGTTTTACTAGGAAAAACGCTTTCGTTGACTCATTTGTTTATAACAATTGTAAACATCTTTTATATATTTGATACTGCTGAACGTCATTTATAATAAGGTTCCGCGCTAATCATATGTATTTTTGAATAAATTGGATAATTTTCTAAAAAATGGCAACATCGAAATAAAAGATCTTAAATAAATGAATTTTCATTGTTGAGTAAAAAAATTTAGATGACTTTTTAAAAATCATTCCTTAACAACTCTGTAAGAAATTTTGTAAGATTTCATTTTTAAAAAAAATAATATCTAAATCGCTCGAAAATTTTTGGCTAAAAGTTAATTTATCCACGGGCACTACATTTGGCCTCACTGTGCGAGGGAGCGTGGAAAATTTTGGGTTTTCCGAATTTCTTAAAGTATGTTGCTTATGTCGGGGTGATTTTGTAAAAAAAATATAAAATGTTTTGAAGAAAAAAATTTACTCTTAACACTGACTAACATCCTGATTGACCCAGAAAAAATATTTTTCATTTGTTACTAGGAAAAACATTGTTCAAATGAATAAGAATTGTTCAAACGATTGGGGAATCACTTACAAGAAGTAAATAGATACTCAATAACAATTAAGGTAGTTATCGACACTTAAAAAAGAAACAGATTTTGTTCCCTTTTCCCGTGAAAAGTTACAAGTAAATGATTATTCATTATTTAAACAATTAGAAAACGTTTTAAACAGGAAAGATATTTTTAACAGTAGATATCAGCCTTATTAATCCCAGAAAATACTAACTTTCCATTAGTTGGTGGGGAAAGCAAAAACAATTTAAACAAATGGGAATTTCATGGCCTCAGAGGCACGTTTTAGAATTGACCGATTTTTCTGAAATTTGAAGGGAATTTTTCTTCAAGCAATGGAAAAAATATGGGGAGGGGATCTTAGCAATTTCCTCGAAAGTCGACTTTTTTGATCACCCTATTTTAATATCCATTAAATATCGCAAAATAAAACTGAATCGAGAAAATTAACATTCTCTTTTAAAAAACTAATCTGTATTAAATCCTATAGGAAATAGGAGTGTGTCATTGCAGGGGCGAAGAGGGCATGTGCCCCGGGGGCCACGTGCCTAGGAAATTCACATACTACATTTGTTGAAAAGTAATAATTTCAAGTGAATTATAAAATTACTGTTTACTAAACAACAGTTATCTTTTCACAGAAATCATGTGTCCAAATGTGTTTTATCTCAGGATATTGCAGCACAATCTCCTTAAGACGTTTTTAACTCATAATAATAATCAAGCAATATTTTAGTGAAAATACACTTCATATAGAATAACTCTGAGCAATAGTACAAAAATATAACATAATAAAATAAAGAGCAGTATAAAACAAAAAAAAATTGTAAAGAAAAGTCTCATAATACACCAAAACATTTAGGTGAAAAGTGTCACAGTTTGATAAATTTCGTCTGAAATATTGTCTGATCTGATGATTATTTAATGCATCAAAAATTCTACTACATCCTTTTGACCCCTTTTTCTACGTAATTTCATTTTATAATGTTTTCCACTAAATGTTTTCACGTAGCGCTCGCTTTTTTTGCTATTTGGCTTCAATATTTCTTTTCTTCACTCCGATGATAAAATCATTTTTTTGGAAAAAGGTATTAACAAATTCAAATATTTATAGGCAGACCATCTCTCCTTAGACGTTCGTCCTTCCCAACTCAAGTCAATACCAAAATGATCCAGACCGGTAGTGGTACCCCAAAAAAAAATCGGTCGTCAAGGCGTCAGTCCGCTGAATCAGAAAACGAATTAAGTGGTCTCATCACGGCTCTTCATCATCGTTCTCATTTGATTCGACGTCATTAAGGTAACGTCAAACCTAGAATATTAAAAGGGCATATTAGCGACAGTTTACATCAAACTTCAAGACAGCACTTTGCGAATAAAGAGCGATGGAAAAATAAATATTTCAACTAAAATACTTTTGACTTTTGATGCCTGGCCCGTGCAGAAATTTCGAAAGAATTCTACTGAGGCTCTAACGAGTTTTCCCTATTTTTAATCTGGCTCTAGTAGGCAAAGTTTGGCGGGGCCCCATCGGTAACGTAACGCTTTTATCGATGCGGACCCTGCTAGACTTTCTAGTAGTGTTCTATTGGGGGTCGCCTTTCCACAACCCAACTTAAAGAATCTTTAACATTCGAACATTATTTAAATCAACCACATTTTTCATATTTGCACTTTGCAATCTTGAAGCACGCGAAAATCTTTAAACGGATGTTTAGAAATTGATTTTTGCACAATATTTGCTACAAAACATTGACGATTAAATGTTAGGATTTAAAACACACTACACAATTTCATACTATCTTTCAGCGGTCGAAAATTTTAGAGCATTTAAGAGAATTTAAAGCATTTATTGTTCAAACAAATATATGTATATATATATATATATATATATATATATATATATATATCTCATAATTAATACAAATAATTCTTACAAACACACTTTATAGTGAATTTAACATATACTGGATTCAAATTATATACCGTTTGATGCGAAAAATATGTTTTCTATTACTTTGACTTCTTTGATAATTTGAATTTAGCGCCCTTTCTAATTTTAGTAGATAGCGATACATTCTCCCGCTAAATTTAAATAATGAAATTATTATTTCAGTACTTTTTAATGAATTTAGCTATTTAGGCAATTACAATTCGAAATAAAACGTAAAATGTAAGTAGGAAGAAATTTTTTATTTAAAATGTAACGAAAATAGATTATAAGATTTTTTAAATCTCAATTCAAAATGCTCATAAGGGGTCATCCACTAATTGCGTAAGATGTTCTTCTGAAATTCGCAACACCCTCTCCCACCATATGAGATACCGTAAGATTCGCTCTGCCCCCCCCCCCCCCATCCTATCCAAAATCTTACTAAGATTTTATAAGCTTATGTAACGAACATGCACATGATTTTTTTTTTAACTATTATTCTTTAGTGTATAAATTATCAAAAGTTCTATTTATTTATCGCAGTCTTCACAGTCTCTCCCCTATAACACTCTTTTCCACTTTTCCTCGTTTTCAACTTAAATGCGAACTGAATTAATAGAACCTAATAAGCAAATTAAACCATTTTTGTTCGAAAGATCATTCTTTTTGGTTGAAAAGTCTACTATTACATTTTTGGTCGAAAATTCACCTTTTTGGTAGAAAATTTAATTATTTTGTTGAAAAGTCAACAATTTCGTTAAAAAGTCATCCTTTTTAGTTGAAAATTCAATTGTTTCGCTTGAAAATTCGTCTTCTTGGCTTGAATTCAACTGTTTTTAATTTCAATTTAAACTTGTTATTAGTTGAAACATCAACTATTAAATTCTTCGTTGACAATTATTTATCTTTTTTTGCTTAAATATTCAACTACATACTTGTTTGAAAGTTGAACTACTTTGGTAAAAATTCATTTGTTTGTTGTTGAAAATTCAAATATCTTTTTGATAATTAGTCTCTTTTTGTAGAAAATAAATCAGTTGAACATTCAACTATTTTGTTGAAAATTCGTCTTTCTTATTAAATTCATGGTTTTAGGTTTAAAATAAATATCTTCTTCGGTTGAAATATCGATTATTACATCTTTCGTTGAGAATTCATCATCTTTGACTAAAATATCAACTGCATACTACATTTTTGGTTGAAAATTCAAGTACTTGTTTGAAAGTAGAAGTACTTCGTTAAAAATTCATTTTTTTGGTTGAAAATTCATCATTTTGTTTGAAAAAACATTTTTTTGGTTGAAAATTCAACTATTGTTTTTTAATTCGTTTTTTTGTTCAAAATGTATCTTTTTTAATTTAAAATTCAACTATTTGGTTGAAAATTTATCTTTTTAGTTGAAAATTTTTCTATTTGGATACCAAATTGTCTTACGTAATTTGTCGACGACCCCTAATTGATTCAAATGTTTCTTACAAATACACTACAGATTGGATTAAATTATATACTTGTCTCAAATTATATACTGTTCTATGCGAAAAATATGTTTTATATTACTATGACTTTTATGATAATTTGAATTTAGCGCCCTTTCCAATTTGACCTGGCGATACTAATTCCCGCGAAATTTAAATAATGTAATTATAATTTGAGTATTTTTGAACAAACTTAGCTATTTAAGCGATTACAATAAGAAACAAATGTCAAATACTTGACGTTCTGGGGATAAGGAAATCCCAAATTTATTAATGAACCTAGTATTTTTTCTCAAAAAAATTCTCAAGCATGAAATTTAGAAAATCATATATTTATTTAAACATTTTTAATCATTTTCTTAAAATTGATCATTCAAAAAACATCAAAAGGTCACTTTTCAGAAACATTTTAATTCAGTGAAAGATACAGTAGAGTAAAGAAAATATTTTTTTCTATTTTCTAAGGCCTTGTTGGAACATACGAAATTACAAACAGAATTTTATTTTACTACATAACTTTTGAAAACTTCTGTTACCTCGCAAAATATTATTTCAAACAAATAAATTTGGCTGTTACTGATATATGTTGATATATGTTGATATATGTTACTGAAATAAAGTTTGCTGTTACTGAACTCTCAAATATTGCAAATATTTAACAAATGAATGTAGCAAATTTTTTGATTGTTTTCTTAATGTATCAGATATTTAAATATTTATTACTTATCTAAGTGCAGTATATTTTAATTCAACATTCATCTGGGAAGATTTTCCTCACCTATGCGAAGCAAGAAATTGTTCACTAGAGCCTAATAGGGCCCACCAGTTTTTTCTAGACTAGAAATTCTGGTCGAAGCCCCATTAGATACAGATAGATTTACCATGGTATACAAAGCATGGAATTCTTCACCAAAGTCTGGCATGGCCCTCATCAGTTTTCCCTGAACTATAAATTCTGATAGGGGCCCCATTAGAACCCAACTTCAAATAGGGGAAGATGGGAAAATTTCTGCACGGGGGTCAGTAGGGTGTCCCTTATTCTTCCAACTCTGAATTCTTTTACTCCCAGGGGCGAGTTTCGTTTCAATGGAAAAAAAGGTAGGCTTCAAATTTTAGCCAAATCGGTTAATATTTACACCTAGCACACACCCCTTGAAGATTTCCATATAATGGACATGGGGAAAAATGTGAAAAAAAGAAAAGTACACATACCACCTTGATCAAAAAGTTTTAGGACTCGTCACCGTGTGGCGCTCTCGTTCAGCCGATTTCAATTCTTTTTTTTTGTTGTGTTGGTAGAAGTGTAATTGACGTTCTGTCAGATTTTCAGCTTGATAGCTTGACATTTGTTGAAGTGACGCCGTATTGTGTACATCTATCTTT
>JAUMHM010000078.1:20290510-20322456 GCA_032362435.1 Melikaiella ostensackeni
CTCTAAATCCCTTGGACCGGAATTCCGGTCCAAGCAATGGTCAAACCTGCGATTCCGGTCCAATGGACTGACTTTCCAATCCAATGGACCGGGAAAGCTAGGACCGACATTAGTTCCGGTCCAAGCTTGGACCAGGGAGATTCTTGGCTTGGACGAAAAATTCCGGTCCAATGGACCGAAATTTTTTTGACCATTGCTTGGACCGGGATTCCAGTCCAAAGGATTTAAAGTGCGGTGGGTAATTATGGATCAAGGCTATTATTCCGTAGACATTTTTTTTCCTTATGGAATTTTGCTGTTTATCCTAAGAATATTGTTTTTAAAATGGTCAGAAATTCTTATTACAAAAAGGAAAAGAAATGATAAAGTTATAGAGCATAAATGTTGATCCATAATTACCGCGGTTGTCGGTACCTATAATACCTTTGAAAAATCTACTGCCTTTAATAACTTTTTTATCGGACCTCGTTTTTGTTAAAGGTACCCTTTAAGCGCTAAAAAGTACACTATGAGTGTGAAAAAAGTACCCTTTGTACCATATTTTTTATCCCGTAGAGACTGTGAGGCCTGTAATAATAAATCTTGATCTCTGTATTCTTTATTCAGTCTAATTAAGCTTTAACAATTTACATCCTCTAAGATTAACCCTCTAATATTTGCAATTAATAATAGTCTATGAAATTATTCCTAAAAAATCTCATATCCTTCTCCTAAGTTCTCCAATTTTTTAAACAGGGGAGGAATCGACTTACGTCTTGCCCGGAGATGGATTGGAGGAATTGGGACAGGGGTTTGCAGGAGCTGAATATCATGAAAGACGAGCATTACTTGCCGATGGAGGAGACAGATTTGGAGTGTCTACCGTTTCTTTCGATTCAATGGAAGAACTTTTATGGATGGGAAACCAAGGGGTACCTACTATTTAAATCTGAAATTTGCTTTATTTTAATTTCCCTGAGTCTAATTTTCTTAATAGGTCGCAATCGATTTCAGGGTCACGTAACATCTTATTATGGATCCAATTTGCAAAAATATACCTCTTTTCAAGTTCACGAAAATCAAGAGGTTCGTCATATTCATTCTGAAGATGCAGGAGTTTTAATGCTGACACAAAGCCAATTGCGATATCAGTTACGACGTGGTATTCCAATATTTACTTATACGTATGTATGACCTGAATTACTTTACACTCTTCAGTTAACGATAAAAACTTCAAGACCTCTTTTTATACTTTGAATTTTACAATATAACTCATGCAGATTGGCCACTGTATCAACAAAACCGGGAATTTTCTCATGTAGAAACTTACGCAGTGTGTCTAGCGGACCGGGGAAAATCCGGGAATTCTATTTAACTGGGGGAAACCTGGGAATTTTATGTAGGACCAGAAATTTTTTTCTTCTATCGCAAAGTCTACTTTACATTCTTTTCATTGTTTAGTCGAGAATTAGAGGGGGGAGAGGGGGGGATTACTTAAAACCTTTTAATGTTAATTACATGAGAGTTGAACTTTTTCCCCTAAAGTACGTTTAAGGCTATTAGAATTCTTTATAAAGTGTGCCAGGATGAAGACATTTTGTCCATTATTTAAGAAGAAATTGCTAAAATAGGGCAAATATCAATGTGTTTTTTAAATTTAAATAAAACTTAATATAATGAACATTTTAAAAAGTTGATGAAAGGAAGATGGAAAAATTTGAAGACATCTCATTTTTAGGGTATTGATGATAAAAATTAAATGAATATATATTTTAAATACATTTGATTAAAACTTCATAATTAGGTACTTATTTCATATATGTAAAAAATATTTCTTTCAACACAAAAAATATCTTAAATTTTTCCAACATTTTTGTTTTAGCTTTAAACATGTTGCACTATGCAAGCAAAAATTTTCACAGTAATAGTGATAAGTTGGTTCGATATTATAGAAATTTACCTTTAAAATGATCCCAAGGACATTGAAAAATGTTTATTATATTAGATTTTATCGAGTGGTTATTCACTTCTGAAATCATTTAAATCTCCCGAACCCAAATTCTTAAAACATCGGAATTAGCAATTTAAGATTCTAGATGTCTCACTGTGACCCGATGGATTTCATAAGGTCTCTCACGGATCTTTCCAAAATTCGCGAAGATTTTTGAAGGTTTGAAAGATTCACGAGACCTCCGGCGAGATTTGAAACTGTTTTTGAGTCGTTGAATCTTCGGATCTCCGAAATCTTGCAAATGTTAATCTGATTTTTGTGATGCTTAGTCTTTGATTTTTTACTTTTTAACAAAATTTTCAAAGTGAGTAACCCCTGAGTTTTTATTTAAACTTTAATGAAACATTAAAATTTGCACTACTTCTGCAATATCTTTTTAAAAAATTTATAAAATTCATTCTGGCTTAGTTTACAGAAAATTCTGATAGCATTTGACCTATTTAAGAAAAAAAAGTTTAACTCATATATGAGAGTTATATGAGGATTATATATAATTAACATTAAAACAAGTCGAGAAATCATCGATAAACAGGTGGTGTCATACTCGTGATCGGCAATGTAGTTTTGATTAATATTTATCACTTTAGTCTGTGATTGACCGCAAGTTTAACACGTGTAAATTAACAATTGTTCTCTTTACGACATACATTTTTTATATGTCTATTATGTTGAAATTTCCATTTCTATACGCTGGTTTGGGACAAATTACAAAAAGATATCTTTAAATTGATCGGGGGAAAAAATGTGGCTGGGAAAAAACCGGGAATTTCTAATTGCCTGATTACTAGGCACCCTGTTACGGAGCTAATTTCAAGCGCACAGTCTTATATGTAATAAAAAAATACTTCTTTCTGACAATCAGTATTTCTTTTCTAGGAAAATTTCCGAATAAAGTGTACAATTTTTTAAACAATTAAAGCAGTATTTATCCAGGCACGATAAATGACAGGAATTTATTTCAAAGTTTCAGTGGCCACCCTGTTTGAGAACAATATTGTGTAATATTTTCTTTTAATTTGTAAAATTGCAGGTCAAAAAATATGGCGGATATGCAATGCATGCTCCAAATTTCTCCAACGAGATTATTAATGGGTGGTCATCAAGAAAAACTGATTGATTTCAATCTTACCAGATACACTCAGACTGGATTAGTTAGTATTATCTCAATTAAAACTCTGGAATTATTTTAGAACTTGAATTTTTAATTTCGCAGCTTTCATTCCATTTCACTTTAAATGTCCGATTTTCCTCTCAACACGCATGTAAAATTTGTGTTATTGTAGGTTCATGTAGGTGAGAGTGGTTGTGCAATATTGAGGCAACATAGCAGACTTATATGTGCCGGTAATCCTGCTGGCAGGATCGATCTTAGAGACCCCAACACACTGTCCATAGAACACACATTAGACACTCACAGTGGTTCTTTAAGTGATTTCGACGTCCAAGGGAATTACCTAGTCACTTGTGGCTTTAGTAACAGGTGAGAAAAGGCACAACTCTCCTTCTTCGTGATTTCAAATGTTGAATTTGTTATTGTAGATAAATCAGGAGCATGCACAAGAAATAATGAATTACTCTCAAGACTACGTGCCCAGGTTAAATTAACTCAGCTTTTTAGCGAACCTTTCATTAATCAAAAATATGAATTTAGTCGTCAGGGAATGTCAGTAGACCGATTCTTGATGGCATATGACTTAAGGCAAATGAGAGCACTGAGTCCAGTTACAACTATGATTTGTCCACTCTTACTGAAGTTCCTACCGAGTTACTCCAGTCGCGTTGCTGTCGTATCTCCATTGGGCCAAATGCAGCTTCTTGATACTATTTATGCCAATGTCCAACCCTCAATGACTTGTTTATACCAGGTGAAAATTTAAATCTTTTCGTTAGAATGTTTAGCATAACGTTTTCTCTAAGTATACAAAAAATATTAACTTATTATTTTATTTTTCAGGTTGCTACTGGTGGTGCTATGATATTATCTTTTGATGTCTCTCCTACATCACAATGCCTTTCTTTCGGAGATTCAGCAGGATATATACATCTTATGTCCACAAATACCGTAGCGCCTCAATTTAACACTTACTCCAGGTTAGTAGAATGATAATAAATGAATAAGCTCTTAATTGCGTAGAGTGTAGAAAACATTTATAATTACGAACGTGTTTGTTTTCAGGCCTACAGAATTTGCAGACCCAGTAGAAACACTTGAGCCTATCTCGTTTTACGATACAACACCTCTAAGTACAATACCGATGATGTACACTGGTCAACCGCTTTTTAGCGACTGGCCTGCAGAATTCATCCAGAAGGTCTACAGGTAACTTTCACTTAATAAATAAAATATAAAAAAAACATAGATAAATTCCACAGCAATAAGATTGCTTAAACGAAATAAACAAAATAGTCAGCAATACGCTAAATTTTGCTTTATTTTAAAGATAAAACATGTAATTTTAGAGATGACCATAAGCAGGCTTCAAACTCATGTTTTTTTTTCTTTTTTTACATGTTTGTGATCCTTTTCAATTTGAATTTTTACAATATGCTCAGTTTCAAGACTTTTAAACCAAAATTCTCATTCATTTAATGCTTCGTTATTTTTCTGGAGCTGAAGAGGAAGTGCTACTTTATCTCAGCAAAGTGAGGGCTTCAAAAACCCCTTAATGTATTTGAATAACTTGAACAGGGTATCGAACGACCTTAAATCTTAAAAACCTAAAATTCTCCTTGATTTTTTCATGAGAACGTCGAATTTCTATTATTTTTGTATTCTTTGCTTATAAAACATTAATTTTATTGAAATACGAAGAGTAATTGAAAGCTTTTAGTTTATTGCAAAAGAAACTTCTCGTTTAGAAGAAAGAATCGTGCTGTTGAAGAGTTTTTGAAAATTTTATTGTAAGATATAATTTATCTTTTGTTGATTATAGAATATATAAAGAGATTTCAAGACACTTTTTGTACGATTGTCAAGGCAGTTAGTTTAAGCCAATAAAACGCATTTCTGAAATTTGGCACCTACGCCCTTATGCCCCGAGACCCTTCATTTCTAAACATTTAATCAGAGTATGATATCATTAAAATTTTGATCCTTATTTTCTTAGTTTGACAGTCAACGAACATATGGTATATTCTAGCTCTCATGCGATGACTTAAGTTCGCAAAAAATTAAAAATTTCAGGCCTCACAGACCGGTCCCTACATCCTCTTTGGACCCTGTATTCAGCTGTGGTCCCTAAAGTACCCCTTTTTTCAAGATTCGGTCCCTATAATACCCTATGTTCTGTCGATAACCTAAATTTTAAATTAAAAGCTTTGAGAATTGAATATTCTCAGATTCAATTTTTCAAAATTGGACAATCTCAAATTGAAGGCTTTTCAACTTCAATAATTTTGAATTTCGAATTTTAAAAAATGTAACTACTATATAAAATTCTTTGTATTTCAATATAAATCGTTTCAGATTGTACAATTTCAAGGTAAAAGCCTTAATGCTTAAAAAATTTGAAATTTAAATGTCAAAAGACGATTTAGATTTCATTTTGATCTTAATAAATATTTTAAAATAGGGATGCCAAGCTTAAGATTTGTTCCAATCTGCGGGATTACATATGAATACCATTGATATTTCTTTTAACTCAATTATCGAAAGATATTTGTTTTGTTTTTTTAAGATATTGTTTGAAGTATGCTTATGAAATTAGCAATTTTTAGAAATATGTGATTGTTTTGATATTATCACATTTCTCGATTCGAGAAACTGAAATGGTTTGAAACTAAAGAATTTTGAATTGTAAACGTTATGAATTAAATCATTTGAGATTGAAACATTCGACCTTGATAAGCAAGTTTTAGTTGAAGACATTCAAACTTTAGCAATTTTAAATCGAGATTCTAAAAATTCAAATTGCTGATAAAAAGTAGTGTAGGGTTTGAAATAAATGCACAAATCAAGTGTAAAATGCGAATAAATATAGTGATGAATGGCTTAATTTTGTGCGTTTGCAAAATGTGTATGAGAAAGTGCTTATTTTTATAATTTTAATATTTTCATGGATCCCAATTTAAAAAAATATTTTTATGTTATGTCACTGACTGTAAGTACACTAAAATTATACAACTTTTTTAAAATGTATTTTTTTCCTAAAAGTACTCTTTTGAGCACTTACTTATTGTACTTTAAATAATCCATAAGAGATAATGTCATATTTGACGGACCATTGTTTTTAACAAAAAAAATTTAAAATACCTTTAAAAATGATTATAGAACTTCTTCCGTTATTTGAGACCTTTCTGCGGATAAAAAAACCGTAGAGAAAAATTGTTAAGTGCTGAGAAAACAAAAGCAAAATGGTAGCAGGCTTTCCAAACAGTCATTATTTGTTTAAAAACAAAAATTAACTTACTTGGAAAAATCTTTTGAATACCTCAGAATGTTTGCTGACACAATATATTAGAAAAAATTTGACACGCCTAAGTACTCAAACTGAAACAGCTCGTTCTTCTCATAATTATTTTCGTGTATTTACGAAATTATCTTTTTCTACCTGTGTCTAAAAAATCTGTTAAATACCTCAGAAATTTTTTAAAATTTCTGAAAAAATCAAGAAAAGCTGAAAGAATTAAAAACAGATAAATTCAAAAGTGATAATTTTCAATAAGCTGTTTAAAAGATTTTTTAAAGCTACTTGAAAAATTTATTTTAAAATACAGCAAAATGACTGCCATTAACCGGGGTAATTACGGACTACGGTTCAGAAAGTCTTATTAAAAAAGAAATCATAGAGTTATAGAGCATACGCGTTGATCCATAATTATCCGTGTTGGCAGTACCTATACCTATGAAATATCTGCTGCCTCCAATAACTTCTATATCTTACCTCATTTTTGTAAAAAAAGGTACCCTTTAGGCGGGAAAAAGTATCCTATGAGCGGGAAAAAAGAACCCTTTGTACTCTATTTTTTATCCCATAGGGTCTGTGAAGGCTGAAATTTGTTTATGTATGGTTCTGATTTTATTTAAAAATTTTGGACAACAAAAAAATGCAGTGCCTCATTTTTGTACGTATAGCAAACGGTTTTTCTGTATTTGTATATTTTTTATGTTTCAGAAAATCACCACAGGTAGACCCAGAAATCCTGCGTTCTATGAAGATGCAAGGTACCATAGGTTATGCACCGAACCCTCAGGCTTTCCGCAGAAATCAAGTGAGGAAACAATATTCTCCCACTCTACTACAATATTCTCCTCCATCATTACTTAAGTATTCGTGAATTCAACACCACTCGTTAAAAATCTTTCGAACTTAGGTTACAAACCTAACAAAAGTGTAGGAAAGAAACATCCATATATTAGAAACGTTATCGATACTGCGGATTCTTTTCTAAAAAGAAACACAGACGATGACATGTTGCTCTTGTTGATCTGCTATATTCTAAACTAGAGATTAGTTTCTATTTCTTAATGAGTAATGTGTTCGCCAAAACACATCTAAATCTAAAAAGTTGAATTTTGGTTGATATCAATGCCTGTTAAAATTTGTCTTGCACTTGAAGTGAACCTAATGTTTTCGATGGTAGATTTCGTCATTTGCAAGTACAATATTGTGATTTAATTAGTACCGAAAATAGTGCCATTACTAAAGTAAACACGAAAAAATAATGATATGCAAGACTGATGCGATATATCGTGATACATGAACAAATAACAACGTGATACTATATTTTCATAAGATAGTTTATTGCATTTCACTAACTTGAAACAACGCACGTGAATTTTTGACACAATAAACCGTGTATTATAATTAATTGATATATGCTGTGACTAGAAGTAGTGCATGAATTTAAATAATATTTGCAAGCTAAATTGGGTTTTATGAATTCTAAAAGTAAGTTTACAAAAATTAATAAATGTTCCGAAAGAATTTCTTCAAATTAAAATATTTTCATAACAAGCAGCACAAACACTAAGAAATTCATATAAAAAGTATTCATATAAAAGTATTTATATGCGCGTGAGTAGACTTGCATCATCCTGGATTCAAAATAATTTACTCTTTGATTTTCAGATTCGTGCTTGATAATTTTATTTTATTAATTAGATTTAAATGTGTGTATTTATATATATAATATCGCTTACGAAATGTATTTTAAAAAGTGTATACGGATGAAATAAAGGTTGTATGAGATCGTCATATGCCTAATTCAATTCATTCAGCGCTTCTTGATAAAAGTGAATTCCCAAGTACTGTGATTAGGTATTATTTATTTTATACGTAATCCCAACTTACATTTAATCAATTAATCATCAGTACGTGGGAGTGACGTTATCGCCAATTCGCGTGTATGGAACCGCAAATTGACGGTTCGATCAGCCGTACAAAAATAAATAATACCTTTTTTACAGATTCCATATAATTTGGAAAAGAGGCGAGGTGTAGCCACAAAACTTTTCGGTGGAGACTCAAGAACTAAACCAGAAGACGGGACATTTGTGGCTATACCTAAACGCTATCGTAAGACAGAAGTGAAATACTCACGACTTGGTTACGATGAATTTGACTTTGAGCAGTACAATCGCACCAACTTTTGTGGTTTGGAAGCTACACTTCCTAACAGCTATTGCAATTCTATGCTACAAGTAAGTAAAGTTCAAATTTAAAAAATCTATATAAATTTAAAGTTGAGGAAACGTGAGGGATTGATTGAAAAAATTGATTTTTTATAGATCCTTTATTATTGCGAGCCCGTAAGGATAGCATTACTTTCTCACTCATGCCAAACAGAATTCTGTCTTTCGTGCGAGCTCGGGTTTCTTTTTCACATGTTGGACACTTCGCGAGGAGTTCCTTGTCAAGCTGCGAACTTCCTCAGGGCTTTCAGAACTGTTCCCGAAGCATCTGCTTTAAGTTTGATACTCAGCGATCTTCACCCTGAAGCGAAGAGAAAAATCAGCCTGGTCAGATTGATACAGGTAATAATATTTTTTTTAATTGCCTATTTTTTACTGTGGTGCCGTTGTAATTGTTTTCTATTAATCTGATATTCTATCTCGAATGCTTCATTTAACAGTCGTTAGGAAACCAATATTTCCATATTGTAAAGTAAACCATTTTCTGCGTTTACATTTTTTTTAAGGAAACAGGAAACATTTTCGAAGAAAAGCAACTCCGTGATCCGGTAATTTTTTTAATTTTCAGGAGAAAAACCTATCGAATTTGATGTCACAAGGAATTCTGTAATTTTCAATGGGTTCGATTCAAAATTCTTCAAAATGTTTAATATTCTAATTTTTAATTTCACAATTTTAAACACTTCAAATTTTGAAGCTTCGAGCTTGAAATGTTCAATTTATAATATTGTAAAATTTTAAATAGTTTGTTTTGTACTGCATAGCACCCTAATATTGTTTACCTTTAACGACATCAGGGTGTCTACTTGACCGGTAAACCAAAAATTTTGTTCACCGGGAAATGACCGAGAATTTGATTCAGTGACCGGGATTTTTAAATACTGTACTAAATGATTGTACTAAAATGCATATTAAAAGTGTTCTGATAGTAATCTTATCTCAATTTTTTCAGCCCCGAGAGACCATGAAGCGTTGAAGTGGTTCATCCAAATATTCAAAAAAATAGCTTCTAACAGATTTTTAATATTCCTTGAATCTGTGAACGTAAATTAAATAGAACGTTTTAAAATATAGTACACAATTGTTCGAAATTGTCATTGAACTGATCAGTATTCAGACATTTAAATCTGAGAACTTTTAAAATGTGACAGTTTTCAACCAAAAACTTTTAAACTAAAAATAACACAATGAAACTTTCAAAATTTTTTGTTTTTCAAGTTTTCAATTTAAGAATATAAAATTGAACAATCTCCAATCGGCAACTTTCAAAATTAAACTATTCGAGATTTGGAACATTCAAACGTTAAAAACAAATAGATTAACATTCGCCCCTTTTAGCGTAGAAGCATTCAGAATTGATCAGTACTAATCTTGAAAGTGTTGTTTCCAATAGAATTTATAAAAAATTGGCTAGTTTCAAGAAAAAGTTGCTTAAAAACATTCCAAATTTTGAAAAAAGTGTCAAATTCGAAATTTTTGTAAATTTGACAGATTCAACATTGAACAGAAATTTAAGAACATCAAAACTAAACGTTAAGCATTAACTAATTTCAAGTACATACTTTCATATTCCATTGTGAACGAAAAGTTTTGAAAATGTCAAATTTCAAATTAAAGCGTTTAAAGTTAAACAGTTTTATTCTCAAGGTGTTTAATCGAACATTCTTTTTTTTACTTTCATTTTCAAAAAGTAAAGAATTTAAAATTCAAAGCAATGTTTTTTATAATAACCGGTTTATATTGAAAAATTAAGGAGTTCCTAAAATTGTCAAAATTGTCACATTTTTAAATTCAAGAATTACATATTTAAGAATATTTTAAGAACGTTCTAGGTGTATATTCAAGCTCGAAATTATTGAATCATTAAACTGACTCATAAATTAGGTAAAAAAGGCTGATTGATAAGCCTAAATTTCAAATAAAATCTGGAATTATACACATTTTTATTTGTTCTTAAGCTCATTTTAAAGACAAATTTATAAACAATCGCAGCAACTTATCAATATAATTGTTCAATTGTTTTGCACTGTGCCAGTGCGATTGCACAGAAATTTACCGTTAAAGGGACCAAAAGAACTTCGAAAAATGTTTATTATTTTGGGTGTTATTTAAAATTTAAGAAAACATTACAATTTGAACTATTTTTGTAATAGCTTTTTAAAAAATGTCAAAATGACTTCATCCTGACATAATTTTATTCAGAATTTAGATCTCTTTCAACCTATTCAAGTGAAAAAAATTTTACTTAGAATTTATAAAATTAACAATCCAAAATTAACCAATTTTAAATACTAAAAAGTGGGTGTCCACATATTAACTGGCAGTAGTGTATTTTTATGATTTTCTTTTTCATAAAAAGTATAATTTTTGACTGCTTATGGGAAGTATAAGATGTTCCGAAAATTAACATAAAGAGGATTATTATGCTGAATTGGATTACGATAATTACATTAACCTTGAACAGAATATTAGACATAAAAATTAACTATTGCTCTTTCATCAGTTTGTAAATAATTAAATGATTAATTAACCGGAAAAAATGAAAAATTGGTCGGGAGAAAACCAGGAAATGACCGGGAATTTAAAATCATCCGTCGGGTAGACACCATGCTCATAAAATTTTAAGCTATTTAATGTTGAGAGCTTTCAACTTGAACATTTTAATTTAATGAATATTTAAAAAATTGAACTGATTCAAATCGAAAACCCTAATAGCTAAATAAGTATTCTGACAAGAATTCTAATTAAAATTTATTCGCAAACATTTAATTTGAAGTTATTTCATTTTGAAGGTTTTTGATAATAATTTTATTTTTAAGGTTAACAACTTAAAATTCTTCACACTGAACTGTAAAAATGACAGTAAATTTATTTTTCAAATCGGAAATCTTGTGAAATTTTAGTCGCAAAATCTGTGCAATCACTTTAAATAATGTCACTTGATTTATTTTTGTAAGCATATATTTGTAAATTTTAGTTTTTAAGTTTCTTAATTTTTAATTGTTCAAATCAGTGTGTTACAACTTTGAGCATGTACAGTGTTCAATGTCTATTTCCGGAATTTTTCAATTTTGCTGGGATTCATTTTTAAATTATTCAGTTTTTTAGATTTCGAATTCTCACTTGCTTAAAGTTAAATTATTTTAGTTTGATATTGTGCAATTGAAAGAAAAGATTAGAGAAAAGAAAATGTTAAGTATTTTCTTTCAGAGATTGTCGCATTTTTCAGACTTCAAATTCTAATTTGTTTGATGTCAACTTCTTTTAGAATTAAACTTATTCCAAGGAGAAGACTTTTAATTGTATTTCATGTTTGTAGTAATTTGTATTTGTACATTTTTTTTAGTAAATTTAGTTTAGTTCTTAATACTTCAAGTATAACATTTCTCAGTTTTAATTTTTTAATGTTAATAACCGGCAAGAAAATTTGGCAACCAGGCAAAACAGGGAAATGCAAATTCTGGTTTGATAATCGGAAAATTTTATAATTTATAATTGTAATATTACAGAGTTGGAATAGATTCATGTTACATCAAATGCATTATGAAATTCTCGAAACACGAAAACGCCAGCAAGAAGAAGAGGAAGCTGTACATCTAAAAATGGGACCCAAGCATCCTGCATTTGTTTACGACGAACAAGACTTTCCTAGTATTCTGCAAGATCTTGGTTCTCGCTATAGGAACAATGATGAAGACAGGAAAAAAAGGCGGAACCAAGAGGAGGATGGTAAATATATGTGGATCACATCGAAAGGTAAACACAATTCATGTGTAACCTTTGCATTGGGCACTTTTTTGTGTTTATTTTTCTTCCTGATTGCTAAAAATTCATGCTTTTTTATTCTAATGCAGAAATCGCAGAGATGTATATGAAAAATAATTCATACTTTTCTTTTGCGCTAACTAAATTATTCTCTCGTTTTTTCGTACTCGTAGGATATATCGCTAAAGTTTCTCAACCTATCGTAGTTTTGTTAGATCACGCTTTTTTTTAAAGGAAACCATATTTACGTTCAGCGCTCGCACGTCTAAAGTAGTTGCTTTTAGGAAGCTTTTTCCCGCTCGCCTTATTTTTAGAATGACAGCTGCACTCTTCAAGGAGAGTTTCCAAAACCTACTGATCAACGTATTTTTTTATTAGTCTTTCAAATATTTTTTTTTACCATAATATCGATTTTTTTATTAATTTAATGGTTATAACTAGTAAATTGTTTTTCACTTTTTTCTGAAAGAATAATCTATCACAAAACTTAAACTTTTACGACTGATATGCTTGGAATGGCATTTTGCTTTACCTTTATAAAAAGCGCATCTCGTAGTCAAGGAGGAATACCCTATGGATCGTATGTACCCGCAATATTCCTAGTATATTTTATTTCTAGGCCACACCTGCAACTCAATCTTTATATTGTACGTCACATAATTTTAAGTTTTTTTCATAAATTATATGGTATTTTAATAACAAAACAATTGTTTAAATTGATAAGTTTTCAAGTCATTCACCATTTAATACGTTTTGTGCCATTTTTGTTGTAAACCTAGATGACGAAAGTAAAAAATCCGCGGACGAGAACGTAATTCAGGAAGAGGATTCTGAGATCAGTCGACTTTTTGGTTCTGAGCAAATTCACATACACCGTTGCTTGAAATGTGGACACGAAACTCCGAAACATTCCATTATGTTGCTATGCAACTTGACGTATCCCGAAATGACAAGTCCAAGTAAGAGCTAATTTAAACTTAATTCAGTAGAAGTTACGATTCCCATCTCTAAATTAGCTTCAAAATCCAATTCATTAATTGGAATCCTTTTTTTTCAATTTATTTGTCAACAGCGGAAGAAATTCCATTTACAAGTGTCTTGGCCAAAAGTATGACGCCTGAAAAAGTCACTCCCGCCTGGTGTGAGACTTGTCAGAAATATGCTCCTACTCTACAGCTGAGGCGGTTGACCAAACTACCTCAAATATTAGCACTTAATTGCGGGTTGGACACGCAAAAGGTAGATCTCCCTTGATAAAATTACAAATAAATGTAAAAAAACTATCGAACACATTTATATTAGCCTTTGCTGATTCATTTTAGGACAAAGATTTTTGGCAGAATCAAATGGACATCGTCGTCCACAAAGTCTTGAATGGAAAAGAAGGTATCAGTCCTGCCTCGAGTCCTATACTGTCAATCATGAAACCTTGCCGATATGGTTCAAACTGCTCTCGCGCTGGTTGCCGTTTCAGACACGCTGGACGAGTTTCAGGTAAAATAATAGTAGATGAGTAAGGAGAGTTCTAATCTTAAATTCCTACCTTATCTACATCGAGACCATTCCACAGCTCAAGTGGTTCGTGTCTGTGCTAATTTCCTAGAATCTATTAATAATTCTATATTTTACATCACTACTTGATAAGTGACTAGTTTTTGTAAAAATACTTATTTTAATATAATTTTTTCTGATTAAATAGAAACGTCTACACCTTCACCTGCTGCCTCTGGACCATCGCCAATTAATCGATCCGCAACACCTTCGAGTCATCTTTACAGTACCAATTCGTGGGTACCACACAACATAGAAATAACTTTGGATGAGAAACTGAAATTAACTGTAAAAAAAGTAGATACTCATCAAACAAGTAGTAGCGCTAAGCCAGAATTGCCTACAGAGAATGGCGAACCGATTGAGAATTCAAATAAGGAATCCAAAACCCTAGAAGACACCCTTGGAAAACTTGAAATAAGAGAAGTAGATGCTGGAAAAGCTAAACTCGAAGATCAGTCTGAGAAGAACAAGGTCCAGAAAGTTCAGTATACGCTAAGCGCAGTCGTTTGTCACATTGATGACAAAAACAATGAAGACCGACGAAATCTCGTATCATTGATTCGCGTTGGAGGACATAATCGTGAGAGGTCAAATGGAAATTCAGTTTCCCAGTGGTACATTTTCAATGACTTCTGGTAAGGAAACTTTTTGTATTTTGGTGATAAGTTCCTAGATGTAAATTGTACATCAAACAAGTGCAATAAATAAATTTTGCAGTATATCAGCTGTGTCTGCTCAGGAAGCTGTTTGGTTTAATCTCGACTGGAAAATACCGTGTGTTCTTCACTATACAGCCACGCCTTCCCCTGAGTCTGCACCCTTTGTAAGTCCTCTAACTTATGATGTTTTCGGAGAGGATAATTGCATTGCTCGCAGTGGTGGAACAAGAGGAATTACTTTCACTCCTCTCTCAACTGAAGAGATGCCTAACAAAGGTAATTCATCATCGCAATGCATACGGAACGCAGAGTTCTATTTGTCAATATTTTTTCAGGGGATTTGGTGGCAATCGATGCTGAATTTGTTACATTGAACCAAGAAGAGGCAGAACTACGTAGCGATGGAAAGATGTCAACAATAAAGCCGAGCCACATGTCGGTTGCACGAATCACATGTATTCGTGGGTGAGTAATTTATTTTAATAATTACAGGAGTGGAACTCACGCCACTATTGACACTATTTGACACTTTTTTTAGCGATGGCAGTATTTGGAAAAAAATTCCATTAATGCCACTATTTTCTCGGAATTGACCTTGTCACTTGCCACTTTGTCTTAAAAAACATTTTTGAACTTTTTCACTGGTTGACTAAAATAACATACTTATCATCTCAAATACTGAAATGTATACCGAAAAATAGTCTCAAAGGCTAATATATACAATAATTAATCAAAAATATTTTTAATTCATCTGTACTTTATTTTCTAAGCTTTTGATTGTACATTTTCGGCTTTTTTCTATTTCTTGAAAAATAATCTTTCAAAATTGTTCCATTTTAATTTGTGACTCTTATTATAATATAAAATATCAAATTAGAAGCGTTCAAAATTTAAAAAAGCTCAGAATTGAGCAATTTAAAAATAAATAAATTCCAAGTTTAACAATATTCGAATGTAAATGGCTTCAAGAATAAACAATGCTAAATAAAACATTCACCTTTTACAAAAGATTTCAAATTTCAAAGTTTTCTGTTTTCAAAATAGTTCAAATCAGAAATCGTTCCCAATTAATAATAATTCAAATAGATAAGATTCGAGTTTGAAAAAGAATGAAGTTGAAATTAAACGGAACACAAAATTGAAATTTTTCGGCGTTGCAAGAAGTTTAATTACAAAATTTTGAAAATTAATATTTCATTTGTGGATCAATCTTTTCTTGGAAGAATAATTAGGAAACGGAAAAACCGTAAAATTGGAAACTAATTTATTCTTAAATAATTCAAAGTATGTAAAAATTCTGGAGATTTTAAAACAATTCAAAATTAAATATATTTATCGTGTTTGGAGGAAATTTATTAATTTTATTGAAATTAGTGAAGTAGGAATTAATTTTCAAAGTTTTTCTTTATCTTTGCAAATATTTCAAATCAGTTTAATTAGTTTCATTTTATAGGATCATTGTTGTTTAATGATATTTTTCTCTTCCTCTAAAATTTCTAATTTTTCTGAAAATGAAACTGTCAGTATAAGGTATGCAATTTTTTTTAATTAAAAATTTATGTACCAAATTTCTTTAAATGGTAACAAAAATCAAAATAGCACTTCTATAAATAATGTTTAGAATTTAAAGTTTACACAATAAATCTTTTAGAAATTCAGAATACTTCCGTAGAATGCAAAGTTATCCATATAATTTCATGAAATTTCTTTACAGTACTGTTTTGTTCAATTTTTCTGTGCATTATAACTTCAAAAAAAAATTGGATGGGTTTAGCACTTGATTTCATTTGTGCAAATATAATTTTCAAATCCATAAAATTTTATGCTAGGAAGAAGAAAATTCAAGTTACTTTATTATTTTATGTATTTTTCTATACGTATGACGTTTGATCTAATTTGCTTCATTAAAAAAATTACAAATTGGAGTTTTTTATGTGAAATTTTTACTCTGTATTCCTAAAGAAATAATTCTTTTGAAATTTCATGTTCCTTTTTTAAAAACATTGTAACCGATGAGAGACATGCATTAAGTTTATTATTTAAAAAATTTCATGCCACTATTTTGCTACTATTTTTCAAAATTTATACCATTCTTGACGCTATGTTTGATCTATGAAGTAAGTCCGAGCCCTGTAATTAATAATATAGATATGTATCGCTTGTTTCTAACAAATCTAATTGTTTCTATTGCTTCAATTTATTAGACAAGGGCCACTTGAAGGTACTCCCTTTATAGATGATTACATTAGTACCCAAGAACAGGTAGTGGATTATCTAACAAAGTTCAGCGGAATTCAGCCCGGAGATTTGGATGCCAATTTTAGCAGCAAACATCTCACCACGCTGAAGTCAACTTACCAAAAGTTGAGGTTTCTTGTCGACAATGGCATAATATTTGTTGGGCATGGACTCAAAAACGATTTCCGGTAATTTATATTCATTTAAGTATTCAAATTGACTTCAAATAAAGCCGTTGCAAGATCGTGAATCATATAATGTATTTTTAATTAGGTGGGTAAACCTGGAAGTACCACCATGTCCAAACAATGTATGCCCTATGCTAGAATTAAGGGCTATTTAGGGTTCTTGCGTGGCTCCAGGCGCAATTTGTCAAAAACAACCCCTATCATTGAAAAACTACCGTATAGAATAAATACGCTCCAAACAGGAAAGTGAGTATATCGGAATTAAGTCTCCTTTTAGGCTCTCCAACACCCCCAAAATCAATTTTCCATAACCATCCCGTAACATTGTAAAACTACCCCGAAACCAAAAGTATCTACTGATAAAGTGCAAGAAAAAGTATTGCATTAGTTTGAAATATTTTCTAACTGTCCGAAAACGTCAAACACTTTTCCGAAAACCACCCCTAACACTCGAAAACCACCCCGTGAAAGAATTGATTGTAATCGAAGTTCCAAAAGCATTTATGCAACCACAAGATATTCGAAATTTAAAAATGAAGTAAGAGGTAAAAAACAAAGGAATTAATTTAGTAAAAAAGGTCTACATGACGTCATTTTATCAAAAAGGTCTATATACTACTACTTTTCATAGTCAGTCTCAATATTTTTTTACACATTAAGTTTTGATTTTCTTAAAGGTACTAACGCTGACAATATTATGTTATTAAAAATAATTATATTCGGGGTAGTTTTCCAATGTTAAGGGAAGGTTTTGAAAAATTTATTTTGCGGGTGTTTTCAAAGTTAATTCTGTTAGAAATATCATTTTATAAATCTCCCATCACAATTTTAGCAATAGGAGAGCCTAAAAAGAGCTCTCAATTCTGATGTACTCACTTTTATGTTGTTTTTGACAAATTGCGCCTGGGGCCATGCAATAGCCCTAAATGAGCCCGCAATTCCTGTGAAATAAAAAAGTTGATGCAACAAATATTTCTACCATGGTACTGCTAGCATAACGTAAAGCTGGCAATACCATGCATTACAAAAAAAATGCAGAACCCAAAATTTGGCTTTTGGGTACTAAATGAGCCCTTAATTCTGGCATAGGTCATATGTACACTGATTGGGATCGGTCCGATAAAAGTAAAAACTGCTGATATACTTCATTCTCAGTTCAATGTCAAATTCTTTTACGGGGTGGTTTTCAAGTGTTAGGGGTGGTTTTTAAAAAAGTGATGTTTTCGGACAGATATAGAAAATATTCCAAACTGACGCAATACTTTTTCTTGGACTTTATCAGTACTTTTGGTTTCGGGGTAGTTTTCCAATGTTAAGGGATGACTTTGGAAAATTTATTTTGCGGGTGTTAGAGAGCCTAAAAAGCTCTTCATTCTGATGTACTCACTTTTATGTTTAGAGCGTATTTATTGTTTAGGGTAGTTTTTCAGTGATAGGAGCTGTTTTTGGCAAATTATGCTTGGGACCATGCAAGAGTCCTAAATGAGCCCTCAATTCCTGTGAAAGAAAAAAGTTGATGCAACAAATATTTCTACCATACTACTGCTAGCTTTACGTAAAGCTGGCAGTACCATGCCTTTTTTTCAAAAATGGAAAGCCCAAAATTTGGCTTTTGGGTACTAAATCAGCCCTGAATGAGCCCTTAACTTTAGCATAGGGCATATATTGTTTGTGCATGGTGGTGCTTCCAAGTTTACCCACTTTTTTAAATTTATACTTTCTAGGGTGATTAATCTAGTAGTACCACCAGAGCAAATTATTGATACAGTACAACTGTTTCATCTTCCCCACCATCGGATGGTGTCACTTAGATTTTTAACCTGGCACTTTATGGGTAAGAAGATACAGTCGGAAACACACGACTCTGTAGAAGATGCGCGTGCAGCCCTGGAACTTTATCATAAGTACAAAGATCTGCAAAGCCGAGGAACTTTAGCCGAGTCTCTGAAGGAACTTTATAGCATCGGTACACGATTATCGTGGAAGGTGAGTTAAATATTTCATATCCCAGAGCCTCTTCTTTCTCATATTTTTCCTTCTTTTTCAATTCGAAAAAAAGAAATATTTTTACTCTGTTTTTTTTTAATTCCGAATTCGGAAGCTGTTTATTTTGAAAAGAAAAAGAAGTCGACTCTTTTCTACCTGATTTTTTCATAAATAATTTTAACTTCACAATAAGTCAATATAAATTATTATTCTATAAATTATATGATTATTATAGGTTCCAGACAGCTGATGTTCAATTAATCAACAAAATGAAAGTCATTCAAATTAATTCACCAATTGTCGAGGATGCTCGACAATAAGAAAACCCCCTTCTCAGATATCTGAGAAAACAATGAAAGGAAATGAAATCTATGAATTTTCATATGGCTTTATATTTAAAGCCAAAGTCCCATTCGTATATTGAGAAAATTCTGATAGTTTCAGACATTGTAATGTTGTTTTAGTGTAGATTGTAGTTTCCGATGTGCCTGATTCTGTCAGACTTTTTCAACAATCGTGTGCTGTGTAAATGTTAAATACGTAAATAATTTTCTCTGCATAAATTCGGATAAAATGGGTAAAATGGTTTTTAACGGTAAATAATGATAATTCATGAGGCGGCTTTACGGGTAATTCTGTCGACCTTTTCTACCATTTTCTGTAAATTTTTTTACTCTACAATTGCGTAATCGTCCGTAATAATTTATTTTACGATGCAATAGAATCTTCATCAAAGTGATTGTTGTCATACATGTAAAGGCAGTTAAGTTAAAATTGAAATCAGTATTGGAAATGGTGAATCGTATGAAAAAAATTGTGAACTTGTTGTATTTATGAGAAAGGAGACGTAGTGTAAGTTACTTTTTACAGTCATTCATTGTGTACATACTTATTAATTCATGTTTGAGACAACTTCATTCGAAGTGCTGTGTGGTAGCGAGTTGCATATTTATTTTAATTTAATACGTCCAGAGCAACTTAAGTGAGAAATAGAGCGGTGTTTTCACCAACGAATCCTGGGAGATGTAAATATCCACACTACTAGTCTAGAAACAGTAACTGAATGATGTTTAAATAAGGAGATCACATTTTAGTTTCCTTTTTTATATACGTATACATTTTTACCGCCATTGTTTTTAAAATGTTTTTGAATGTATCTTGAGATTATTTATTAATTTTATCATGAAATAATATTGTCGAGTACAAAACAAGGATGATTACGTATTAAGCAGTTTTGTATTAATTTGCAAAACGTTATCATGAACTTGGATTTTTATTGACATCACTTTTGCTAATTTGTACCTAACCGTCTTCTTATTTGTAATGTTACTTAATTTGTAAAACGCAATTTTCTTACGCTTATACAGTGGAACAGAACACTCTGCTAAAATAATATTTAATAGAAGGCAAGTATTTTTTTGGGAACAAAAAATAATGGCTGAATCGATTTGATATTAATATTGTTCTTTTGCCTTCTGTTTTACAACTCTGTTAAATTATTTGAGCAATCAATGCTTCTAATTTACTGATTGGCACAGGAGAAAATTTCAGATTCCAGTTGTAACGACTTTTTTTACAATGTATCGGAAACTTAGACTAAATAGTTATATATTTCCATACAGTGGTAATTGTAGATTATTTTTTATATGAATTTTATGAAAAAGGGACAAAACTGTGAGTGTAAAATCTGCCAAATCATACAAGACTAAAAAGTGTAGCCTACATATTTTTTAATACATCGATGAATTTGCTTACCTTTGCGTTCACAACAAAATGTCTCCATTTTTCAATTATTGTGCATAATCGATTTTTCCTCCGTCTGAATTATACAAATTGTAAGGTCGACAGTACAAAAGGAGGAGAATTTTTTCATTAATGTTATCGCGTTACATCATTGTGATTTTTTTCAATAAATGGTTAAGTAGATAATTAATGTTTTCTTTTGTTTAAATATAATTTCTAAAGACACCCTCTTCAATTAAAATTCGTATAATTAAATTAATTGTAATAATTTTGAATTGATTTGTTTTGAATTTTGATTACTTAAATTACCTTCAATTTTGAACTAATCTGGAAGATGGAAATAAGTTAAAATTAAAAAAGGTAAAAAAGTAAGATAAACTTGTGGATTGAATTAATATTATTTATTTTAATATTAAAACTTAACTCTGTATGTACACGTCAGTTCTACGTTCCCTTTGTTCATTGGGAACAGACCGAAATTTGCTATCCAGTTGCATTAAATTACTTTATAGAGATTTTAGTAAGGAATTAATAATTTACAGATTGTACACACATACGCGAGGCATGCGGAGTCTCGTTCACATTATGGCATTCGAACACACTACATGAGGCATCTGTGCATGTAGATTTTTAATAAATAATACAATTCTCGTCTCAGACTTCCGCTTGCTATCAAGCTATGATAAAATAAGTCGATGAAAGTAAACTAACAAATACAATTATTGCGATACGGCAACAATGAGATCGCAGTAGAAGAAAAAAACATTAATTGTTCAGACTGGAAATTTGTTGAGATTTCATTATTTTTTACTCTCGACTCATCATTAATTACATATTTTACAGAAATTGGAAATCATTGTTCTTTAAAAAATTTCTTTCGAGAGAAATAAAATTTGTATGCAACACATTTTTTCAGCATGTAAAACTAAAAGTTTTTAGTTTGTTACTGTCATTAGGAATACCAAACTAAGAGAATTTCATACGGAAATTGAAATAAGTCGAGGTTGCATTAAATCTCAACCGAAAAATATAAATCGGAAATTTTCTACAATAAGGAATATAAAGAAATCTTCCAAGTACATATTTTCAACTTTCTCTTGCTATCGTTATCATCTTTCGATTAAAGATTAGTAAATGCCTATTGCCCTCGGAAACATTAAAAAATAATTCTACATTATTTGTTCGACTTTAAACGGCTTCCTCGTTTCATTTCTCGTTATATTAAACTCTTAAAAAATCATTATGTTATAGTAGATTCCACTCCATTGAAAATATCGTCTTTGATAACGTCGCGCACTCCTACAGCTGACGGTACAAAAAATATATTTACACAACAACGTCGATAAAAATTTCTCGTCATCTCGACGAAGATTCGCGACTTAAAAATAGGTAAGTTAAAAAACTGTTTCTGACTAGAAACTTGTAAGATCGAGCTGTAGGAACCGGGAAGAGTATTCATTGGCAGTATAGTCATCAGAAAAAATTACGATCTGTGGAAAAAACCTGATGCAAAAAAAAATTTCATCTGATAATTAGATTCATTTATGTTTTTTCCAATAAAGACTCCAATATTCTTCTAATTTGAATTAGAATATTTTGCGCCCAGTTGCTTCCATGTTCAGAATGAAACTTCTAATTTTTAGTTCGTCGGTAGAAATCGTAGGAGAAGGCACTCACACTTGTTGCAAGAGAGGCATTCGTTTTCGATTTTTTTTTACGTGAAAAGTGCCATTTTAATTACTCTTCGATATGAAATTATTCTGAAGGCACTGCTTCGGTTCTCTACTCCAAATTCTTTAATGATCATCTCCATGAAAATGACCATTTCTGTTTAGTGGTTGTCTTTCTGGAACATTTGTTGGTCTATTTCTCTTGAAGAAACCACACTGTAACAAACAATAACAATCAAAAATTAGCAAGAGAATTTAATAACTTTAAAAGAGTAAATGTAGGCCTAGTAGGCCTTCGTGAAATCTTTGAATATTTATGATATCTTTAAAATATTCTGAAATCTTTTAAATTCTTTTGAAATCGTTTAGAATCTTTGAAATCTTTGAGAAATCTTCGAAATATTTGTGAATCTTTGGAAATTCTTGAAATTTAGAAATCTAATGTACACTCAAAAGTCAAGTGTTCCACTCTTCGAGTAAATGATAATAGATAAACCAGTTGAAATAGATAATGAATATTGAAATAACGTACCTTATAAAGTAACAATATCAACAGCAATAAGATGATGACACCTGCGCAGGCGGATAAGACAACAACCCAAAGAGGCACAACATCCGCAACTGGCGGTGGTGCAGTGGGTTCAACATTAGTAAATACTTCCTGGCTCTGCATTTTCTGATTTTCAACGTTTTCGAGCGATGCAAATCTTGTTATCCTAGTTTGCACTTGCGTCGAAATTTGAACCGGTTCCCTGAAGGCAACTTTCTTCAGAGTAGCTGCCTTAATTCTGAATTTTAGACTCAAATGGGCCTCTTCTCCCCTAACTAAACCGTTCAAGACGCATGTTACCTGGAAGCAATCAGCATGTTTACAAGGATTTTTCGTTGAGTCGAAAGTAGTCGGATCTGAGTTCCTATTCGGGCCTAAAGGTTTCGAAACAGCCTGTCTACGTGATCTCCTCTCCAAATTTCTAAAATCCTCAACGTTGGTCACATCGCTTTCCCGTATCTGCCTCGAATTTCTTCTTTGTGAATCGTATCGAGGATCAGCCAAGTTCTCACTAATCGGTAAGTCGCCATTTGTTGAATATTCCCTGGATTCAACTCTTCTTTCGTTTGTGCGTCTTTCCTCGTGGCTGCGGGAACTGTGCATCTCGTAATCTCCTTCAATACTGCTTCCGAAAGTCGACGATTCTGTGTGCCAAGAATTTCCGGAAGAATGACCATATATTTCTTCATTTCCATAAGGATTGGTATAAGTATAAGTTCTTGTAGAACTGTAGGTTTGATAACCCTCGAGAGCGAATCTTAATCCGTTATTTAACTGAATAAAAGCTCTGTTTTCTGGTCCAGAAACTAGCTCACCTTCGATGGGATTGAACCTGCGATTTGTATGAAATTTACCATCGTGGTAAACATTCCGCCCTGAATTATCTTGAAGAGGGAATCGCATGCCATCTTGTAACACTATACATTTCTGTCCATTATCCATTATGCCAAACTTTCCCCTGAAGTTGATGAACTTCCTTCCCTGTCTTGTGTAGGCTTTAAATTCACTCCTTGATATCTTTGAGAAAAATTCTTCGAGATCTTCTGCAGTGGTGATGTTACGCATTTGGAGGTCGAAGCCAGAAGGTCCTACGATTTCTTCTCGATCTCCAGATATTTCATCGTCGAAACGAGAATGAGTCAGGACTCCATAGTTGCCCTGGTTTCTACGTCTTGCTTCTCTGTCTTCACCATAATGACGCTCTGTTCCGTAAACTGGGACTGAACCTCTTTTGTCAGATTCTTTTCCAGAATTGTTGAACTGATTCCACCTCAAATTTTCATCTAGGCGAGCAGTCGTGCGGAAACCTCCACCGATGCTGGCAGAACTAACGCCATATCCACCACTTGAATCATCAGAAATGACAGTGACTTTTCTCTCTCCTTCGCTGTCAACTGTTCCCAATTGCTCTTGATAGTTTGTAGTTTGAGAATGCCTTGCTTGATTAAAATCGGAACTGTCGCCAGTGTTTACTTCTTGCTTTCTTCCACCTTCGTAGGAGTTATCATAGCCCTTCTGAACAGCGATACCGCTGCCCGATTGCTCATGATAATTGTGCTGATAATAAGTGGAAGTGTAGCGATTTCTCAATGTGTCATTGCGTGTCAAATGAAGATAATTGAAATTTGCATTCGAACACGATATCTTTTTTTGTCCTTGAGGTTCTTCTATCAAATAAAGTAAGTCATCGCCACCAAGTGTCTTAGCTGGCCACGTGACAATTACATCCGCGTGTAGAAAATTTGAAGGTCCGTTGTTTCTAATAGTGTAATTGTGAACAATCGCAGGACCGAATTCAACATCAGTAGTAATATTTTCAGAAGTATAATTGTCTGGATTATAGAAGAGTTCTTTCGGTCTACTTTCTCCTTCCACGACAAGTTCAAGCTCCACCCAGAGAGGTACCTTAATGTCTTGATAATTATCCACTACAGTTCTGGAATTTTCTGCATTAGTTGTGTTCACTTCCATCTTGAAATCAAAGGCTGGTTTCATGTTGTTAGCAACTTGTGGTCGAAGTCTCGTTTTGAACTTAACCATCTTGCCTTGAGGCATTGGATTACCAATATCACAACGAAGAACACTCTTGCCCTCATCTGGCGGAAAGCATTGCACAAACACTCCAGTATCTACCAATTGTTCGGTGTTAATATACTCTATATGATCTGGTAAATGCAGATAGAACATTGCCTCGTATGCATCTTCGCCCATATTCTTCACAGTAATAGTCAAATTAAATTCTTGGCCAGAGCCTATCAGGTATTCGTTAACGCTCTTATTCACATACAGTTGAAGATCAGGAATGCAAATGTTATCTTCACCACAATTCTTTCTGATGTATATTGTGTCTTTCAGAGATGTCGTTTCTGCGAGCACTGGTCTCAAGGGCATATCAGGTTCACGGTGACGACGATCTGGTTCTCGATTTTCCGAAAGAGTCAGGCGAGCTTCTGCTTCGATACCTGTGAGTTTGTCACGGATGTGCGGAGTTACGTAAACCTGAAACAATTATGAAGAGTTCATCATCAGGTTTATCATCATTTCATAAAATGAATAGATAAAGGTTGAGAAACAGATTTTGTTACAAGAAAATAGAAAAGAAACTCACCTTATAATTTCTACTCCATTCTTCGTTGCGTCTAATTGAAACATTCTGGATGATCATTGTGCTTTTTCCCACGTCAGTGTTGAAGAACATCCTCGGATTTTTAGTCTTGACGGCATCAAGAATTATTTCAATGTCAAAACTCTGACTTGAATATTCCCCATCGTACTTCAAGGAGACTTTCAAAAGAAGACATGAAACTTTTTCACTGACTCCATTAACTATACAGTCCTTATTTTCAAGATTAATTCCAGAATTTTTAGGATGATTCGGGAAGAAGTATTCTACTTTGCAGTCTGCTCGGATCACGGGTCGAGACCTTAAGAATACTGCAGCGTCTGATTCGTAAGCTCCTACCACCAAGTCTGGATAAGTGTTTCGATCCAGATCTTGACCACCAGCGACGGAAAACCCGAAAGTTCGCAGTGGCTGCTCAAGATCGGTTGAAAAGATCACTTGCGAATCTTTTTCTCGAAGACCTTCTTTTGACCCTCGGTAAATATAGACTGCACCACGGCCTTCTGGACCTCCATAAGGTGCACCAACTGCAATGTCCCCATAACCGTCATGATCTATATCGCCCAGAAAAGCTACAGAGAGACCAAATCTACCTCTGTTGAACACTCCATCTCTGAAAAAAAATTTAGTTTTATTTTCGTGAATATTATTAGTTATAAACATTTTCCACTAATAGAAATTAATTTTATATTAAAATTACAAACCGGTAGTCTTTTTTGGCAAAAACAGCGTCTGGCTTGATGGCTCGATAAGCAATATAAACTCTTCCAGTTTCGATGATTTCCAAATTTCCTGGTAATGTGAACATTGGTGCACCGATTATGAGATCCTCAAAACCGTCACCATTAATATCACCAGAGGCTAAAGCATAACCAAAGTATCCTCCCATTTGTTCACCGGTGATGTTCCTGTAGTTCCTCATTTGCGAATCAAATATTGCTACCTGGAATTTAACAAAAATTTAAGAGACTGGAAATTTAGGCTGGAAATATTTTGGAATAGAAAACTATCTAAAAGAGCTGAAGGAATGACTACCGGAAATTTTTCTATGCACCTAAATTGAATAATCCAGTGAATCAAAGTGAATTTATGTAGAATTTAAGTAAATCAAAGTGAGTTCAATGAGAAATTAACTGAATTCTAGCCAATTCACGATTTTAATAGATTCAATTTAATTTCAGAAATTCAGAAAGATCTCAAGTCAGCTCAAAGCATTTCAAGACAATTTCTGGTAAATTTAACTCAATTACAGTTAATTTAATTGATGTCAAGTAAATGCATAAAAAAATTTTATTTAAAAATAAATTTAATTTAAGCAAATTCATCAAAATTTCTATAAATTCATGAAAGTTTCAAGAGAGTTAAACACAATTAAATTGGATTCTATTCAGTTCAAAAAACATTCGAGGAATTCAAGATAAATTAAAGCGCATCAGTTAATGAAGATTTAATGAAAATCCAATTGAAGTCAACTAAATTAGGGCCAATTTATCTGAAGTCAAAATGAATTCACATTCGATTCAAGAAAATTTAACTGCATTGAAGTAAATATAAGTCAAGAATATTTCGAGTGAATTAAATTGAATCCACCTGAAAAATTTAAGTGAAAACAACTAAATACAAGTAATTGTATCCGCTTAATTTCATTCAATTTAGGAATATTTAAAAATTACTTAACTACATTCTAGTCAATGCAAGAAGTTGTTCAAAGGTTTCAAAGATTTCACAAAGCTTTTAAAGATTTCAATACATTTGAGAAAAGTTAACAAGTTTTTTAAATATTTGTCAAAAATTTCAAAGATTCCAAAGGATTTCAAAGATTTTAAAATATTCCAGAAGATTTCAAAGATTTCGCAAAGATTTTAAATAATTTAGAGAGATTTGAATAAATTTCAAAAGAGTTGACAAAGTTTTTTAATTATTCACAAAGATTTCAATAATTCCAAAAGATTTCAGAGATTCAAAAGTATTTCGAAAGATTTGAAGAGTTAACAAAGTTTTTAAATATTTCACAAAGATTTCAATGATTTCATAAAGATTTTGAAAATTTCAGAAACATTTTAAAGTCTTTAAAGATTTCTCAAAGATTTTGAAGATTTCAAATATTTCAAAAAAGTTAACAAACTTTTTAATTATTTCACAAAGATTTCAATTAATTCCAAAAGATTTCAGAGTTTCAAAAGTATTACAAAAGATTTCAAAAGAGTAAACAAAGTTTTTAAATATTCCACAAAGATTTCAATAATTTCATAAGGATTTCAAAAATTTTAAAAAGATTTTTAAGATTTCTCAAAGATTTTGATGATTTCAAAGATTTCAAAAATTTCACAATGATTTTAAAGATTTTTAAGATTTCTCAAAGATTTTGCAGATTTCAAAGATTTCAATAATTTCATAAAGATTTCAAAAATTTCACAAAGATTTCAAACATTACAAAATATTTGAGAAGATTTCAAAGATTTCGCAAAGATTTTAAAGAATTCAGAGAGATTTCAATAAGTTTCAAAAGAGTTGACAAAGTTTTTAAATATTTGACAAAGCTTTCAATGATTTCATAAACATTTCAAATATTTCACAAAGATTTTAAAGATTTCTCAAAGATTTTGATGATTTTAAAAATTTCAAAAATTTCACAAAGATTTAAAAGATTTTCAAGATTTCTCAAAGATTTTGCAGATTTCAAAGATTTCAATGATTTCATAAAGATTTCAAAGATTCCAAAGGATTTCAAAGACTTTAAAATATTTCAGAAGATTTCAAAGATTTCGCAAAGATTTTAAAGAATTCAGAGAGATTTCAATAAATTTCAAACGAGTTGACAAACTTTTTAAATATTTCACAAAGATTCCAATGATTTCATAAAGATTTCAAAAATTTCATAAAGATTTTAAAGGTTATAAAGATTTCTCAAAGATTTTTAAGATTTCAAAAGATTTCGAAAGAGTTAACAAAGTTTTTGAATATTTCACAAAGATTTCAATGATTTCTTAAAGATTTAAAAAATTTAACAAACATTTTAAAGATTTTAAAGATTTCTCGAAGATTTTGAAGATTTCAAAGATTTCAAATATGTAATTCTAAAAGATTTCAGAGATTCAAAAGTATTTCAAAAGATTTCAAAAGAGTAAACAAAGTTCTTAAATATTTCACAAATATTTCAATGATTTCATAAAGATTTCAAAAATTTCACAAAGATTTTAAAGATTTTAAAGATTTCTCAAAGATTTTGATGATTTCAAAGATTTCAGAAATTTCACAAAGATTTGTAAGATTTTTAAGATTTCTCAAAGATTTTGAAGATTTAAAAGATTTCAATGATTTCATAAAGATTAAAAAAATTTCACAAAGATTTCAGACATTACGAAATATTTGAGAAGATTTCAAAGATTTCGCAAAGATTTTAAAGATTTTAGAAATCAATAAATCTGTGAATTGGAAATTATTTGAAAATTAATATTATTTTATAAAGTTTAAATCGGACGTTTATATTTGTTTAACTACTAAGGCTTTCGAATTGAAACAATCCAATTAAACCTCTCGCGGTCAAAAGGGGATACGCATGGATTCATCCTGAGAAGTATGGTCCTGAAAGTCAATTTTAGAAATCGTTCGAATTTTAATTTGTAAGGACTGAAACTTATAGAAAATTTCAAGGCGCATCTTTTTCATCTTGAAAAAATTTGTAGGTTTTGTAGTTTTTGAAGTAATTGGTAAGAAGTAGATTTTTCGAAAACAAAAAATTTCATTTTTTTTGTTCATTATTCAACTCGCGCTAATTCAGCCAATTTTCAGAATTTTTCGATTTTATTAACAATAAATTACGTGGTTAAGTCTCCTGAAACTACTTAGGAAAGAAAAACGAGAATATTTTAATAAACGAAAAAGTTTTTGATTGATTAAGGTTCAAAGAAGTTTTCTGGAAAGTTTTAGCTCAATCGGATTAATGGTTAAAAAATCATGAATATTTTGAATTGCAAGCGGCAGTCTTGACGCTGCCCTACGCATGCGCCTCCTCGGATACGAACGTGTTGCAGCAGACAATATGAAGGTCAAGTCGGATACCAAAACAAATAATAGCAACCGTTTGTAGTTCTCTTCTAAAATATACTATAAATAAAGCAAAGAACCATTGAATGGATTATTTTTTAGGATAGCTGCAAAAGGATTATTTTTGAAATAGGTTTACTTCAGTTCATACCATATTAATTTAAGAAAGAATCTCAAAATTAATCGAGGTAGAAAAAGAAATAGCCAAGAAGAGCTATTGATTAAAAATAGGAAAAAATGTTCCAGAAATCAGGTACGATTGGAAACCGTTAATAAAAATTAGACATAAAATTTTATCATAAATGTAATATTTTAGACTATATTTTATTCTTGATTTCTTGAATAATTCTTTTATTGAATAATTTACAGATAGTCTGATGTAATTATTTTTATTTTGCAGTGAAGAAGTTGATAGCATTATTTGTTATTATTTTAGAAAAAAGAATACATTACAAAGTCTAAAACTAAGAAAGTCGGTGTTAAAGATATTATAATCCCGAAGAGATATTTCAAACCTATTGAATCCTGCTGTGGAGAAACATGTTAGCAAAAATTTTCAAGTCTTTAACAAGATAAAGTACATTAAAACATTTAGGATCTCGGAAAGTATAATGAACTAAATTTGCTTCTCAGTAGAATGTTAAAATGCAAGAATCCTATCGAAACGAATGCAGGTGAAAAAGTAGGGCAGTTAATTTACTCAATTTACTGGACTTATTTATTTCCTACTGACGAAGAAAATGTTTCAGTTTGCAAATTTGGTAGTGTTTTTCTGTGTTTGGTTGAAAGAAGAGTTGAAAATGTTCAAGAAAAGATTTTAAATAAGCAGCCTTTAAAAAATTTGGCACGTGGACGACACAAAAGTCGTGTTGAATTAACGGAAGATTTAAAAAGAATGATTAAAAAGCATTGTGAATCAATCATTACATCACATTACAAAACAATTTCCAGTAATCTAAAATATTTTTAAAATCCTTCATTAAATCGTATAGGCATTTACAAATTGTTCGGAGAATATTATTTTTAAAAAAACATGGGCTAAATCCACGTTAAGTAAAACTCTTTACTGTAATTATTTTAACCGTCATGTTGGCTTCACTTTTAAATTACCTAGAACTGACGTGTGCAACACAAGTGAAAATTACACAGTGTTTTGTTTTTTGGTTTTATTGGCAATTTATTTGCAAAGTGACATAAAATATGTGTTTACAGTTCGAGGACATTCCTATTGCCAGTGCGATAGGAATTTTGACACATTCGAAAAAATTAAAAAGATCAGAACGAATTGAAACTGAAGCTGAATATGTGGAAATAATTCGCAATGCTCGTTCTTTTTCTTTTTTTTTTCTAAATTTTTTTCCTGATGGAAAAGTGGATGTTTATGACAATCACGAATTGCAAAATCCAATATCTTTTTTATTCAAGCCTACGCTTGTACTAGAGAAACTGTTGAAAAGTCCTCCGCTTCGAATTAAATTAAAAGCGGCCAAAGTAAAGGGTGTAAAAAATCTCTATGATTATTTAAGCGCTAAAGGAAAAGAATTTTTAGAAAAGTATTTTTTTAAAGTAACAACTCATAGTCCAGATGCTGAAGAAATTGAAGAGAGTGGCGAAAATGATTGAAAGTAGTTTTCCATAAAGTATTATTTTAATAATTTATTGTTTGAAATGTCAAATAAATTATTTTAATGATAATATCTTAAGTATTATTTTGGTATCCGACTTTACCTTCATATTGTCCGCTGCAAAACATTCGTATGCGAGGAGGCACATGCATTGGGCAGCGTTAAGATTGCCGCTTGCAATTTAAAACATTCATAATTTTTCAACCATTAACCCATTTGAGCTAACACTTTCCAGAAAACTTCTTTGAACCTTAATCAACAACTTTCTCACGGGAAGTTTGCCGTTGCTTAAAATTCGCTCGACAAACGAAGCGTTTGAAGGTTAAAATTAATGATTTTTGCAAAGCCCCCCCCCCCCAAAATAACTTTTTTATTTATTAGAGTATTAACGTTTTTTTCTTAAGGGGGGGGGGGAAGGTTTCTAAACTTTTTTCTTGACATTTCTTTTAATTCTTTCATATGAATGTACGACATCTCAATAATATTGTGTCAAAATTTGAGACCGATCAGAGCAAAACTAACAGAGATATGGAGTTTTGAGAGTCCATTGCTTCCTCTCGGTTTCGTATACCTGTCTGACAGCCACGCTGCGTGGTGACGTAGATTACGTAGACAAGAGCAAAAAGATGCTCTAGACATTGCAGATGAAAGCTGTTCACTCTACGGGCCTAGCA
>JAUMHM010000078.1:20324422-20337810 GCA_032362435.1 Melikaiella ostensackeni
TAAAAAAAGGATAAATTTTCAGCCAAAGAAATGAATTTTCAACTAAGATGAAGAATCTTCAAACAAAAAATTTAATTTTCACCAAAAAAATTAATTTACAACCAAATAGTTCAATTTTCTACCAAGATAGTTGAAATTTCAAGCAAAAAGACGAGTTTTCAAACAAATAGTGGAATTTTCAACTAAAAAAGATAAATTTTTAACCAAGCATGAATGTTCAACTAAAATGATAAATTTTCAAACAAAAAATTATTTTTTAACAAAGGAATTCAAGTTTCAACGAAGCAGTCGCATTTTCAAACAAAAAATATAAATTTTCAATCAAAAAAATGAATTTTTAACAAAGTAGTTCAACCTTCAACCAAGTAGTTGAACTGTCGACCAAAAGAGATGAATTTTTAACTAAATAGGATGGCTTTTTAATAGAATTGTCAAATTAAAAAAAAAATAATTAAATTCTCAACCAAAGAATAAGATTTTTAACCAAAAGAGATGAATTTTCAAAGCAAATTGTTGACTTTTCTACTAAAAAAGATATATTTTCAACCACAGAGATGGATTTGCAACATTCATGAGGAATCTTCAAACAAAAACTTTAATTTTCAAGAAAAAAATTAATTTACAACCAAATAGTTCAATTTTCTACCAAGATAGTTAAAATTTCAACCAAAAAGACGAATTTTCAAATCAAAAAGTGGAATTTTCAACTAAAAAAGAATTTTCAACCAGAGATGAATGTTCAACTAAAATGATGAATTTTCGAACAAAAAATTATTTTTCAACAAAGGAATTCAAGATTCAACGAAGTAGTCGAATTTTCAAACAAAAAAGATAAACTTTCAAACAAAAAAATTAATTTTTAACAAAGTAGTTTAACCTTCAACCAAGTATTTAAACTGTCGACCAAAAGAGACGAATTTTTAACCAAATAGAATGATTTTTTAATAGAATTGTCAAATAAAAAAAAATTAAATTCTCAACCAAAGAATAAGATTTTTAACCAAAAGAGATGAATTTTCAAAGCAAATTGTTGACTTTAAACTAAAAAAGATATTATTTTCAACCAAGAGATGGATTTGCAACATTAATGAGAAATCTTCAAACAAAAAAATAAATTTTTGATAACTTAGTTCATTTCTCAGCCAAGTAGTTGAATTTTCATCTAAAGAATAAGATTTTTAACCAAGAGAGATGAATTTTCAAACCAAATAGTTCAATTTTCAACTTAAAAAAAGGACATTTTTAATTAAAGAGATTAATTTTCAACTAAAATGATGAATCTTCAAACAAAAAAATGTATTTTTAACAAAGGAATTCAACCATGTAGTTGAATTTTCAATTAAAAAGGATGACTTCTCAACAAAATTGTCAAATTTTCAACAAAATAATTAAATTCTCAACCAAATAATTATAATTTGAACCCAAAGGGGTGAATTTTCAAACAAAAAAGGACGAAATTTAATTAAAATGATGAATCTTTAACAAGAAAAGAAATGAATTGTTAACTGTTGAAAATTCAAGAAAAAAAACGGTAACCCGTTTTCGAAAACATCGACTTATATCAAAAAATTTTTCTTGTGGATTGAAATGTTTATTTATTAAAGTCTCATCTGATACATTTCTAACACCTTTTTCTTTATACAAAATTCGCTATTTCTCAAATTTTCAACTGTTGAAAATTCAACTATTAAATATTAAAGAAAATTAAAAATTTAATTTTAAACCCTTGAATTTTGAATTTTCTTCTACTTTCAACAGTTGAAAATGCAACTGTTAGAAAATAAACTATTGAAAATTTAATTTTTAATTTTCTTCAATTTTCAACAGCTGAATTTTGTATTAAAAACAAGACTTCAAATGTTATATTTACATAATTTCACATGAGAATTTAATAAAAAAATATTTCAATTCATAAATTTTTTTGTTGAAAAAAGCCGATTTTCGATAACGGGTAGCCATTGGCAAATAATGTTTTGGCAAATTAATAGTCTTTCAATAAAATCTCAGTAGAGAATTTATGAGATTTAAAAAAAAGTCCTAACTCTGATCATCTTCTAAGGAGAAAGGAATTATCTAGTATTTGCGTTTAAAGCTTTCAAGGGCGGATCCAGAGAGGGGCGATTACCCCCCCCCCCCATATTTAAGAAACCAAATTAAAAATTTGAAAATTTATATATCAGGTACATAAAGTACTTGAGACCTCTTAATGTCCTTGACAAATCCAAGCCCCCTAATTAACAGACCTTATTTTTAGTACTTGGATCATGGCTATAGTCGTTGTAGGTAGCAACACTTTCGAACCAGAGTTCGCTAATAATTGAAAAATATAAATAAAGTTGAATTCAACGCTCTATTATATTCAATTTGAAAAGTTCTGTTAGTTCGGTTAAAAGCTTTGTTTCTCCCCTTACTAGGGTTCCCAATAAAAGTTTGAATTTTGCAAACGTTAACCCCTAAATTTCTTATTTTTGGTGAAAAAATACTGCCATAAATTTTCTTTTATTTTTAAAAAAATGTTTAGAGGTTCCACTAGGCCTTTTTAGGTCTGAAAAACATTTTTCTTAGTTTTCGCCTTCTAAAAAATACAATTTTAAGGATAAAAAATTCTTTCATCAGTAAAAAGTATTTTTTATTCATTGAGAAATAAGCCCCGAAATATTATTTTTCTTTGAAATCCTATGCATATTATTATATATAATAAAAATAATAATAATATGCATAGTATCCCTTCTACAATATAAAAAGAATATTTTCCATGATGAATAGATTTACAATAATTATACCAAGTAACAGAAAAAAATCATGAATTTCAAAATATAAAAAAAATAGACATTTTGTTAGAGATCACAATAACGCGCCTTTTCTTATAATATAGGTGTCGCCACGTATCGGACTTGTTCCGCATTCCTTTTTATATATTCTCCGGATTCCATTGTTCTTATATTAACCAATTTTCCAACCTTTTACAAAACCACGTTTATTTGTCGATCCGTTTTTGTATCTTTAACAGAATATACGGGCGTTCATTTGGTATGTAAATTGATTTGTTTTATTTATTTGACCTACGGATCCTGTTAATCCTAAACACATTTTTTATAGTTTGAAAAATCCTATAGAACCTCAAAATGTACTTTTAGCTATAATTTACCAGGAAAGGGTGTAAGCTAGTGTTCACTTCAATGTAATTTTGCGTTTTCATAAGTTTCGATAAGTTTTGCTTACCAATTTCATTAAATTTTTAATTTATGAAAATAAGGCTTGATATCAATAAGAATAGGAAGTGTGCTTTGTGCTATAGGGTAAAATTATATACATTACATGTAAAAATGATAATAGAATTAAAATAATACGAGCAAAAGAGTTCAATTTTTAAGCTTTTTTTGGTGGTATTATTTTAATTCCACTATCAAAACTTATAAAAATGCAGAACACGCAAAAAGTGACCTTTTTAAACCGAAAAAGTGACTGAAATTGACTGAAGTTGACTAATGTGCATTAATAATGACTAATGTTTTTTTTAAATTCAAAAAAATTCGATGATATTCATAAAAATTCCAGTTGAAATCTTACGAATTCAGGATGAATTCAAAACATTTCAAGTTAAATTTAAAAGAATTCAAATACATTGGGAAAAATCCAAAAAGTTCCATTGATTTCAGTTAACTGAGAGTAAATTTAGATGAATTCAAGGAAATTCAGGAAAATTTGATAAAATTCATCAGAATTTGAGTGGATTGAACAAAATTTGAAAAATCAAAAAATTTCCATTGAATTGTGTAAAATGGGAGTGAACAGAATTCAGGGCAAATTCAACAGAATTTAAGTGAATTGCAAGAAATTCAAAAAAATTTTTAAAAAACAATGAATTAAATATATTTCCAGTGAATTTAGACGAATCTAAGGGAAGTGAGAAGAATTCCACGAAATTCATAAAAATTCAAGGTGAGTTTTTAAATAATTCAAGTAAATTGAAAGCAATTAAAAAATATTAGCAAAATTCATTGAATTCATTAAGTTTAGAGTGAATTTAGAAAAATTCAAGGAAATTCAAAAGCATTTGATAAAATTAAATACTTAAGCATCCAAAGTGAGTTTAAAAGACTTCAGGGTAAATTTAAAAAAAAACTAAAAAAAGCAAAAAAATCCATTAAATTTAGTAGAATTCAGTAAATGTGGAAGAATTCAATTAAACTTAGAAAAATTCGAGCGCATCGAAAAAAATTCAAGATAAATTTTAAAAATCCAAGATAATTCCAAAGTACATATTCAATATATTTGAAAAGAATACAGGATAAATTAATAAGAATTGAAGTAAATTGAAAAAATTGAAAACAATTTTTAAAAATGAACAAAATTCATTGAATTCATTAAGTTTGGAGTGAATTTAGAAAAATTCATTGGAATTCAAAACCATTTGATAAAATGCCTAATAATTCAAAGTGAGTTTGAAAGACTTCAGGGTAAATTAAAAAAAAAAAAAAAAAAAAAATCCATTGATTTGAGTAGAATTGAGTAAACGTAGAAGAATTCAATTGAACTTAGAAGATTTTAAGTGCATTCAAAAAAATTCGCGATAAATTTAAAAAATCCAAGATAATTCCAAAGTATTCAATAGAATTTGAAAAATACAGGATAAATTTATAAGAATTCAAGTAATTTAAAAAAAAAAATTCAAAAATATTAGCAAAATTCATTGAATTCATTAATTTTAGAGTGAATTTAGAAAAATTCAAGGGAATTCAAAAGAATTTGGTGAAATACCTAATAATTCACAGTGAGTTTAAAAGACCTCAGGGTAAATGAAATGAAAACTAAAAAAAAGTAAAACAATCCATTGAATTGAGTAGAGTTCAGTAATATTGAATTGAGTAAAAAAAAATTTTTAATTGAAGATAATTTCAAAGTATTCAATAGAATTTAAGAGAATTTAGGATGAATTAATAAGAATTCAGGGTGAGTTCCAAATTTAATCCAAATGAATTGTAAAAAAATCCAAAATATTCCATTGATTTCAATAAAACTGGAGTGAATTTAGAAGAAATCAAAACATTTCAAGCAAATTCGATGAAATTCATATGAATCCAAGATGAATCTAAAGGAATTCAGAGTGAATTTAAAAGAACTTAATTGAACACAGCAAAATTTTTTAAATTCAAAAAACTTCCATTGAATTCACATAAATGGGAGTGAATAGAAATCTTATAAAATGTACCAGAATTCAAGGTGAATTTTAAAGTCTCCAGGGTAAATTTAAAAAATTGAAAATCCAAAATATATCCATTGAATTCAGTAGATTTCTAGGCAATTCCAGGAAATTCAAAGGACTTCATTATAATTCAAAGAAACTCATTAGGATCAAAAGAATTTAAGAAAATTCAGAAATGAGTATAGACCTGAATTCAATAGTAGTTGACCCTTGCGTAAATCTAAAGTAAACCTGAGCCTGGGTAAGCTAAACATACATTTTAAAGTATTTAAGGAAAGTTTAAACTATAATTATTATAATGAAATTACAAATTTTCGTATTCTAAGCCCGATCTTCAAAAAATTTTGTTCTGTTTCATAAAACTTAGGGTTTGTTCCTTAATGAATAACAAGTTTTTTCTGGACGTCAAAGAATTTTTTAGCTATTAGTTTGTATTTTTTAAAAATCAGAAACTAAGGAAATTTATTTTCAGACCTCAAATGGCCAAGCGGAACCTCTAAGCAGTTTTTTGAAAATAAAAAAGTGTATGGCAGTATTTTTGCACTAAAGTAAGAAATTTAGGGGGTAGCGTTTTCAAAATTCAAATTTTTATTGGGCACTGTATTGTAGGTAGCAACACTCTTGAACCGTAGGTCGATAATAATTGAAAAATATAAATAAAATTGAATTTATCGGCTTATTATATTCAATTTGAAAAGTTCTTTTGAATCATCACGCATACATAAGTTGAAGAAAATTAGCAATCGCCTCCTCCAAAAAATTTTCTGGATCCGCCCTTAAAAGCTTTTATTCCAAAAATGTGTGTTAAACATAGGAAAACTGACAATATAGAAAAATTGAGCTTTTATTAGTAGTTTTCTTAGGCATACCTTTCTTTCATTTCTTATTCTTAAAAAACTAACATTTGTTAGTAAGATCAATTTTTTATATCGCTTTACTGAAAAAAGTAGCTTTACATTGACAAAAGTATCAAAAAAGTAAAAAAAGTGTGCAACTTCGAAGTCTGTATTATGGCATTATTCATTGCAGTATTATGGTATTCATTACGGCGAGACAGCTCTCTTTTTCCCTCCTGGTTACTGCAGCGCTGCTTATGATGTTCGAAGCTGTAAAAAGCGGGCCAACACCAGTTAGATATGACCACCCTCGACTCACCTGGCAGTCATTTAATTAATTGCATAAGAGGTTTAGAAAATAGTTTAGTAACTCGAAAAACGAAAATCGAACTCTCGACCAATGTAAAAGTGCAAACTCTTCAAAAAAGATCAAAGGTTCAAAACTCAAAGTCGTTCTCATATTACTTCACACTTCATAGGCTTCAAAAATATTGATAAATCATATTAGAAAAAAAAATTATTAACATTAAGTTATAATCATTGGATTTAATTTTATAAACAAAGTATCAAAAGGTGGATGCATCCTGACTGGCTATAGATATTGGCTGCTGCAAATGAGGGAATATAAACTCTAAACTATAAACTAAAAGCTGCATAGCCTAAAAAGTGTAATGCAACAGATAATCGAAACAAAGTATTCGTTTTCAATATCGTTGATTAATTTTGTATTAGCAGGTGTTAATAATGGTGTACATCCGCTCGAATCAAAAAGCCAAATAACCTTTTATTGATTAATAGATTCAATCATTAATAGCAGCACTGCCAAGCAAGTAACAAGGGGTAAGGGTTTTTGTACTGCTTGACATCTTATGGTGATCACTAGATCAAAAATAATAATTTTTTTTATTATATTGAATTTACCTATTTGTTCTGTACTTTATGTTTTCATTTTGAAAAACTTAAATTCTAAAAATAGAGTAAGTGGTACAAAAACGGATCCCCAGCTATTTGAAAAGAACTAGCAACGCCATCTTTGCGTTACCATGTCAAATTCGTAGGTTTTGACGGTACGATGATCATCTATATGATGTTTAAAGTCTCGGGTTAATGTATCGAAAGTTTTCGGTCACGTTGTCACACGAAGGATTTCCCGAGTCATTTTGGAAAAAAACTGGCAAAGTTCAAATGTTTGCTACTACGTAGGATTTTGCAGCAATGAAATTACCAATCATTGAGTGAGTAGTCTTCAGCATGTACTTTAAAGCATTGTATTGTTTTTTGTAAAGTCTGTTTCCAAAAACTTTCCGGGGTTTCTTCATGTGAATCGTCGCTTTTCGAGTAGGGGTACACGAACGGACTCCTTTTTGGGGTATAAAAACGGACCGCTTTAGATACCGAAATTTTGCTTGACAATATCGTTTCCGAAGAAATTTTCAAAATGTGGAACATTTTCAAATGTTTGTGCGACTTATTTTACAGAAACTTTTAACATTCTTAAATTTTTACATGTTTGATTTCAGATTTCTTTGCGTCAGCCAACTGAGACTTCGAAGGCTCGTGCTGTAGGCTTTAATGAAAAAGCGGTGGAACAATTTTTCGATATTCTGAGCGAAAAATAGATAAATTGTCTTGAATGTTAATTTTAGGGTTACGTTCTGTGTTCTGGTGCCAAAAGTTAACAAAATACTTGCGAATATTGCTTATTGATGTAATTTCAAGTTGTTTGTATATTTTTGACTCGGGAGTCCGTTTATGTACCCCAGAGTGGGCTTTTTTTAAAAGTTGAATATAATAAACAATTTTATGAATAACAAATTTTGGGCAATTTTATAGTAAGGAAAGAAGACAGGACCACATATTCATGCACTTTTGATTACATAAAAGTACACACACTTGATACCAGAAAAAAAATAGTCAAGGGGTGCCGTTTATGTACCACTTACTCTACTATTTTCAAATTTTTAAAACCATGGATCTCCGGCAAAGAGTGTCGAGCATTACGTGTTAATATGCACATGATTTCGATCAAACAGTAAAAATCAAAATGGAAGAGGTGGGTGAAGGTAAGCAATAATAACTCAAGGGAGACCTGAAAAAAGTGGTACCTTTAGAAGCACCTAATCGTGTATCATCAGGGCAAAATTCGAACTTCGTTTGACTGTCCATCGAATAGAGCTGACCTGAAATATTTTTAATAAGATTCTTCTCAATTTTTCGTATTCATAATTGCAGAATTCTTCCTTCCTGGGACGTAGTTATACTTTTTTCTTTTTATAAGGTTGAATAAACGTTGAAACTTAGAAAAAGAATGTTTTGAAATCTGAAGATTTATGAACATCGTATAATGAACTCAGCTACATTTTTCTGTAACTTTAGTAGTTTACATCAAACTGACATCATATTAAAGTAAAAGAATTAGCAATGATTCAGAATCGAAAGTTGAACTTTAAATTTATATTTAATGTTCATATTTATTTACAATCTAGGCTTGTAGTGTCAGAATGATTTGTTATTGGAGTATATCATTCAGTATGAAAATGAAGAAAAAAGTATTCACAGTTTGATCAAAAAAATTTTTTTTCGATTTTTTATAATAATTCGGAGATCACCTACGAATTCTCTAAAATTGACAGAAATGTTCATTAAGATGCAGGATTTTGCGAACGAGCGTAGGTATTCGAGATTTTCTTCTTTTATTTCACGTGAGAATTTTCGCTCTTTCAATTGATCCCAAAAAATTAAGAAATTTTGAAAAATTACAAAATGGCAGCTGTTTTTCTAAGGTTTATGAAAGTAGATATTCTCAAAAACCCCACTTTGAATTGTTTTTTTTTTTAAGAAATAGGTGGTAATGATTAATACACATCAAACATTTTTTTTGATTTCTTATAATAATTCGAAGATTACCTGCGAATTCTCAAAAATGTACAGAAATTTTCTTCAAAATGCAGTATTTTGCGAACAAGCGTAGGTATTCGTGATTTACTTTTTTTATCCGACGTGGGAATTCTTGCTCTTTCAATCGGTTCCAAAAATTTAAAAATTTGGAAAAATAACAAAATGACGGCTGTTTAAAATTCGTGAAGGTGGAGTTTTTCAAAAATCTCACTTTAAAAAATTCATATTTTTTTAAAGAAATATAAGGTAATATTTACTACACAACTCCTGAGATTTGTTCAAGGTAAACCATCACTTCACATTAAAAAAAATTATTTTTGAAAAATTAAAATATCGCATTTTTCTCGGAAACAACATAAAATTGATAGAATGCCTTCCTAATATAAGCAGAAACTGTAAACAAATATGGAAAAAAAGAAGGGTGGGGCTTTACAGAAAAATCTCTTTATTTTTCTCATCGAATTTTGAAAACATGAAATAAAGATTTTCAGGAAAACCCCACCTTTTTTATTTTTTCCAATATTTTTAAAAAGATTCTGCTAATCTAAAAAAGGGATCCTATCAATTTTATGTGGGCTAAACCATTCTTGAAGCCGGGAGAATTTTTTTTCTTAATATAATTTTTTATTTCTCTCATAAACCATGCGACAAGGTATTTTTTGTACAACTTTCCTAGATGTAGAAACCTTTATCTGAATTTTAGAAAAACAGACGCCATTTTGTCAGTTTTTGAATTAAAAAAATTTTTTTTTGATCCAATTGAAAGAGCAAGAATTCGCACATCGAATAAAACTATAAAAGAAAAAATCCCGATTACCTACGCTCGTTCGCAAAATACTGCATTTTGAAAACATTTCTGCCAATTTTTGAGAATTCACAGGTAATCTTCAAATGATTGTAGCAAATAAAAAAAAGATTCTATCAAACTGTGAAATACATGTTCCTTTAATTTCACTACAGAATCATATATCGCAATACCAAATCATTCTGACACCACGACCTCGACTTCTCTTGAAATTTTGCATGATTTGAAATGAAATTAGTCTTTTATAAGTTAAAGGGTAAACGGTATTAATTATTAATTGAAAACTTACCTTGCCAATACCAGCTTCCAGGAGCTCCGATGAAAAGTCTTTTCCCATCCTGGAACAAATAAAAATTTGATGCTTTAAACTAATGAAAAATATTCATATGTTTTAGGTAACGAGTAAATGATTTCTTTAGACAATCCTCTTACAAAGAGAAACCAAAATACCTTTTTTCCGACTGCACCTAAATCTGATCGTTTTTCACTAAATAAATAATTTTAATATACACTAAATTTCATTTTTAATAGTTGAACTAATAATATTACTTGGTTTTTTTTTATACACTTTTTATGCATGCAAACAGTCAAACACGTCAGACTATAGTCATCAAATATGAAATAATCCCATTGAGTCATTTCCTATCAGACGTGCCAGTGCACATTGGTAAAAATCAGGAATTTTCTGTTCAAAAGTCTACAGCGTTCAGTTTTTATCCGATTTCCAATTTTTTTAAAAATTACATTTAAGTAAATTTTTAAGAGATCTGTGAATTTTTTGTGTGAATTTTTTACAAAACAGTTGAATTTTCAACATGAAATTTAATTTAATTTTAATTTTATTTTATTTAATATTATTATTATTATTATTTATATAATTTTAATTTAATTTTTCTATCCAAAAGGAGAAATTTTTAACAAAACAGTTGAATTTTCAACTAAAAAAGATGGACTTTCTTCCAAAAATGGAATAGTTAAATTTTCAATTGAAAGAATTGATTTTCAACGAATAAAGATGAATTCCCTACGAAAAATGTAAGAATTAATATTGCAACCAAAAAAAATTTTATATTTAAATCAAAAACAATTGAATTCAACCAAAAAACGAATTTTCAACAGAAGAGTTGCATTTGTAGTCGAAAGAGAAAAAAATCAACGAGATTGTTGAAATTTCAAGCCAAGTAGGCGATTTTTTTAAAAAAACAGTTGCACTTTCAACCCGCAAATATGAATTTTCTACAACATAGTTGAATTTCTAAAGGAATAGAATACTTTTCTATCAAAATTGTTGAATTTTGAACGAAATAATTGAATTTTCAAACAAATAGTGAAATTTTGAACCAAAAAAGATGAATTGTCAACCAATAATAGTTGGATTCATTTTCAACCAAAAAAAAATTCAACTATGAAATTAACTTTTTTTAGTTTCTAAAAGTGTTTCTATAGATTTTTGAAAATTTTGAACGAGATTTTGAATTCCAAGGTCGGAAAAAAATTGCGAATTTCCTACATTGGACTTCAAATCTCTATTCAATGGGTATCTCTGCCGCCACAATTTGAATAGTGAAATTGAGAAAATAGTTGCAAAAGCAATAAAATTACTTGATTGTCGTAAAAAAGTATTGTGAAGTACATACGTTTCAAAAGTAACTTTGGGATTCATTCAGAATAGTTCGCCTATGTCAAAATCAATTTCAATCAAGGAATGAAATATGTACCTACCAAAACAGTAATTGCTATCAATTATCTATTTTATTTTCAGGTAATAATGATTTTCTGATTTCACAATTATTCATTTTTGTACCTGTTTTTTTCCTATAAATTATCCCTGATGAGGAAGTCTAAATTGGCTTCGAAACAGCTTGGTCCCCAGTAGTATAAAAAAGACGGAGAAAAGAAAGAGTGTGAAGTTGGTTTTGGTTGACTCTTTCTTTTTTCTCTCTCTTTTTCATTTTTGTTTTGTACATTTATTATACATTTGTCTCTCATGAGCCGGAAAAGCGGGTAGTCTCAAAGTCTATTTTTGAGTTGTGAACTTTTTGGGTGTTCTTTTTTAGTACACACAAAATTTTTATAAGATAGTATATTTTATTTCGATCTTTGAGAAATTTTAAAAGAGAGACATTAAGCAAAGATTTGCTCCAATCTGCAGGATTGCCTAAGAATACTTAAGATTCCGTTTAATTGAGGTATTAATTAACTCGATTTATAAAAAGTTATCTATTTTATTTAAACATGTACGCTCGTTTCAAGAGAAGATTTTGTCGGCATTGCAACCCAGAGGCTTCATCCAACTTCTTAATTAAATCACACATTAATATAGTCGCTATACAAATAAAATTGCACCCCAATTATCAGAAAACAGCTGAATTCAAGTTTAAAAAAATGGATTATTCTTGTTTCAACTGAAGGGCATGTATTTGGTTGAAATACCTACATTCCCGCGAAATGTTTTTTCTACAAACTCATGCCCAACACACGGAATAAGATAATGGATTGAAATGATGTTAAATTAAATAAAAGACAGAAAGGAAGGTTTATCTGGTCCTAAATATGTATAATTACAAAAAAATTTTGTCTGTAGTTTAGGTATTTGCAACTGATACATGCTCTTATAAGAAGGTGGGCTAAGCAGCTAGAATTTTCATCGATGCGAACATAGTCGTATAATGATTAAATAATTAACCGTACAATAACTGAAACAATGACTGAATAATTATAAAAAAGAGACTGAAAAACTTCGCTTGTGTATATTTACTGTAGAATGTGAGGTGACGAATTTCAAGGAAATGAAAAGGAGAATACAAAGGATGTTTGGACATTGATAAACGATTGAAACTGTAATTTCGCATAAGTCATGTTTTGTAATCATGTGAAAGGGTCTTTAAGCGTAAAATGCATTTATTAAAGTCGCATTCAAGAATTGCTGGCGGAGGGTGTTTGACGCAGGTTAATCTGTGTGAGAAAACCTTAAGTGCCACTCGAGACGATCGGCATACCGACATCACTTTCTTTCTATCTCCTCTTCTCATGTCTCGATTCTTGAGCTCACTTTGAGTTACGTATGTTGCATCTGCAAATCAACATGTAACATGCGCCACCATTGCAAAGAATATTAATTCAAACAAAAGTGCATATCATGTGCCACAAATGAGCAAGTCACTCGCAATTTAGGTGCTTCAAACATTATTTGCACTTGTGTCGAAAGAATTCTCAATTAAATAAATATTATTAATGAAAAAAAAGGTTCCTATGGAAATGAACTTTCTAATTGAATTTAAAATGCATGCAAACGTACTGCCATCTAGCGGCACTCGAGCATACTAGGCCAAACCGGATAATTTTCTATTGGGAATTTAAACATGCTATGCGACACTATCGGCCCCTGCACGAACTAAACAATATGGACGTCGGTGACATATTAAATACGCGTAAAACATCACGAAAACCAGCAAAAACATAGCGTTTAACTGTAATGATCGTCTAATTGAATAAATAAGTGCTGTAATAAATAGCTTTGATGTGTAAAATACTTCCGAGCTGATAATTATTTGCTTCAATAATGGAATTTGCACGTCAATATCGAAAATCAACAAATTTCGGAGGTTGTTGCGTCAGTGGTTGTGACTCCAAAGAGAATAAA
>JAUMHM010000078.1:20361117-20372980 GCA_032362435.1 Melikaiella ostensackeni
ATCTCAAAGAAAAAAAATGATTTTTGAGCACACTAAAGCGCATTTAAAAGGGCAAGGCTTATACTTTAAGACGCTGGTAGTAGTTTTGCAATAAAAGTTAAAATCGTTATGCTATATCCTAAAATATAGGCAAAAATCGCGATTTTCGCACTTTTAGCTTAGGATATCTCAAAAACCTGACTTGATGGAGCAATTCTGAGGCCAGATTCTTGTTCAGCGCACCAAAAACCTTCGGAAAAGTAAACTCTGGTTCCTGGTTCTGGAATCTTGTCGGCCTGTGTTATCTGCGTTCTCGTCAAAATCTTCTTTGTCGGTCAATTGGAGTTCGTCTGAGAGACATATATTATACGATATTGTATTTTTTATTTATGTTCAATAAATATATTCAAAATCTTCGACGGAGCTTTTTTTCAAAAAAATCCATTTTTAATTTAAAAATCAAAATTTTCACTTTTTCTCGAAAACAAAGTGAGATCTGGAAAAAATTCAAGAGAGAAAAATTGCTCCTTGGAAAAATTTCAACAGAAAGAACCCCACACTAATTTTTAGTCTGGCTTCGTTTTTTTTTTTTTTTTTTTTTTTTTTTTGAAAAACTTGATTTTTCGACTTTAAGAGGTTAAAATTCGTTTTTCCCTGTTTTATACCTGAGAAAAAATTAGAACAGATAATATTATTATTCGAATTGTCTGAAGATATTTTTTTATTTCAAAAATGTTATCGGCTCACGCTAAAAAGTTTTTAGTGTTAAATACATATGAATGTGAGTACATTCAATGTTTTTTAACTTTAAATAATTATATCAAGAACAAGAAATAAGAAAAGGTGAAACTTATAATGAAATCGAAAAATCAAGTTCTTCAAAAAGGCGAAGTGAGATTGAAGATTATTAAGGGCTTCAATTTATTGCAATTGTTCTCAGGAACAATTTTGCATTCTCTACTTTTTTTCCACATCTCGCTTCGTTTTCGAGAAAAACTGAAAATTTCGATTTTTTTAAATTAAAGATGTATTTTTCCAAAAACGGCTCCGACAAAGATTTTGTTTTTTATCAGAAGATACAAAGTCAAGAAAAATCATTCTTGATGTTCGCACCATTGGGTTTAAGACATTCCAACGGAACCGTGCATGTGCGCGCTTAACTTCATTTGACAATATTTTCATCAAATGTCAAAGGTAGCAAATAATCTGACTGTTAACATCATAATGTACCTTTTAGAACCATAAAACTTTAGATACGAGGTGGAACCTCGGGTGACTTTTGTTTAAAAAAAATGTCTATATTGTAAAGTTTTAAAATGAATGAGTATAAAGCGAGGGAATTCAAAACCAAGCTAATGTTCGTATTTTTTATTTACATCGTATTGATTTATGACCACTCAAATAAGAAAAAAATGGTAACATTTGAATTCATAATCTTATGAAAAAGTTTTTTGAACCGATTTCTTAAAAAACTCAAATTAAAAAGAAAACATGTCTTTGATTCATAGTGTTTTAAAATAAAGAGGCAGATCACGAAATTCGGAAAAAAGTTGCTTCAACTCATCTATATTATGAAAAATAAGTCTTTCACCAAAAACTTTGAAGTTGGTTTTTGGCCAATTTTCGGTTTCACTCAGCCCAGTATGGAGTGGAAAGAAAAGAGAGTTTAAACAGAAAGAAATATGTTTCCAGAATTGTGGAACTGTTTTCCAGTCATATGGGTATCGGTGATTAAAAGAGCCGACTTTTGAGACAAATCTGTTTCAAGTTCCCACGAGAAAAAAAATTATGGGAAAACTGATGAAATTGATGAAGCTAGAACTTATTCAAATATATTGTGTGGGTTGATTTAGAACCAATCTATTCAGATTATTCCATTTTTCAAGAAGAAAAAGGTAATAATCTAAACCAATAACACATTTCTAAAAAATTGCTAACTTTCTCAAATTTTTAAACTATATTTAAGTAAAATAGATATCTTTTGGTAAATTGAGTTAGGTTTCAACTATTTGGTTCAAAATAAACTTTTTTGTTGAAAATTCATATTTTTGGGTTCAAAATTCAACTGTTTTGAAGAAAATTCGTCTTTCGCTTGAAAATTCAACAATTTGGTTGAACTTTTTTTGTTACTTGACCGGAAAATCTTTCTTTGTTGAAAATTCAAGTCTTGCGTTGAAAATTCGTTTTCTTGGTTTAGAAATTCAGCTATTTTGGTAGATATTTCATCTTTTTTTGTAGAAAATTTACTTTTTTGTTGAAAATTCATATTTTCGGGTTAAGAATTCAATTGTTTTGTAGAAATTTTTTTTTTTTGGCTTGAAAATTCAATGATTCGTTTGAAATTTGTTTTCTTTCCTGGCTGAAAAATCCTTCTTTGTTGAAAATTTAACTATTTTGATGAAAATTCGTCTTTCTGATTTAAAAATTCATCTCTTCTGGTAGAAATTGAATTTTTTGGGGTAAGAAATACAACTGTTTGGTTGAAAATTAATCTGGTTCAGTTAAGGATTCAACTATTTTGTTGAACAGTCATCATTTTAGCTGAATATTAATTTTTTTCATTAAAAATTTGACTTTTTTGTTGAAAATTCGTATTTTTTGCTAGCAAATTAAACCTCTTGGCCAAAAATTCAACTATTTGGTTAAAAATGCAACTTTCTGGTAGAAAATTAATGTGATTTGGTTGAAATATCAACTATTACATTTTACGTTGAGAATTCATCTTCTTTGGTTGAAAATTCAGCTACTTGGTTGAATATTAAACCACTTTGTTGATTTTTTTTTGCTGTAAATTTAATTATTTTATTGAAAATTCTACAATTTTGTTGAAAATTCATCCTTTTTTGTTGAAAATTCGACTTTTTGGGGTAAAAATTCAACTGTTTCGGTAAAAAATAAATCTTTTTGTTTAAATATTCAACCGTTGAGTTAAAAATTATTCTGTTTTGGTTGAGGATTCAACTATTTTGTTGAAGATTCATCTTTTTGGGTTGAAAATTCATATTTTTGGGTTGGAAATTCAACTGTTTTGGAGAAAATTCGTCTTTCGCTTGAAAATTCAACAATTTGCTTGATTTTTTTTCGTTACTTAACCGGAAAATCTTTCTTTGTTGAAAATTCAAGTCTTGCGTTGAAAATTCGTCTTCTTGGTTTAAAAATTCAGCTCTTTCGGTAGGTATTTCCTCCTTTATTGTAGAAAATTTACTTTTTTGTTTAAAATTTATATTTTCGGGTTGAGAATTCAATTGTTTTGTAGAAAATTTGTTTTTGGCTTGAAAATTCAATAATTCGGTTGAAATTTGTTTTCTTTCTTGACTGAAAAATCCTTCTTGGTTAAAAATTTAACTCTTTTGATGAAAATTCGTCTTTTTGATTTCAAAATTCATCTCTTCTGGTGGAAATGGAATCTTTTTGGGTGAAGAATACAACTGTTTGGTCGAAAATTAATCTGTAACTGAGGATTCAACTATTTTGTTCAACAGTCATCATTTTAGCTGAAAATTAATTTCTTTCATTAAAAATTTAACTATTTTGTTGCAAATTCGTCTTTTTTGATAGAAATTAATCCTCTTGGGCAAAAATTCAACTATTTGGTTAAAAATACAACTTTCTGGTAGAAAATTGATGTTATTTGGTTGAAATATCAACTATTACATTTCACGTTGAGAATTCATCTTTTTTGGTTGAAAACTCTACAACTTGGTTGAATATTGAACTATTCGTTGAATTTTTTTTTGCTTTAAATTTAATTATTTTATTGAAAATTCTACAGTTTTGTTAAAAATTCATCCTTTTTTTTTTTTGAAAATTCGTCTTTTTGCGTTAAAAATTCAACTGTTTTGGTAGAAAATAAATCTTTTTGGTTAAATATTCAACCTTTCAGTTAAAAAATTTTCTGTTTTGGTTGAGGATTCAACTATTTTGTTGAAGATTCATCTTTTTTGGTAAAAAATTCATATTTTTGGGTAGGAAATTCAACTGTTTTGTAGAAAATTGAACAATTCAGTCGATATTTATTTATTTCTTGACTGAAAAATCTTTTTTGGTTAAAAATTCGTCTTTATGGTTTGGAAATTCCTGTCTTTCGGAGAATTTAAAGTTAGCTGAAATAGTGTAAAAAGTGATAAAATTAAAGTCAAAAGTTTTTCTTCTGTTAGGAATATCGAAAGAAAAACTCTATTTTCTCTTAATTAAAATTGAATGGAAAGGTCTCTGCATTTCCTTCATTTTCCTCTATTGAGCTATCTATAACTGTGGAAATTATTTTCTTTATTTAAATTTTGAATTTCATCACACAGTAAAGAACAAATATTAAAACAAAAGAATTCAGAAACCCAGCAACTTCATGTTGAACGGACGGAATGCCAACATTAGGAGGCCACGTACTTTATTATTATAAATTGCAGTTGTGCAATCTTAGGTGTTTACATTTTTTTAATAATATAAATTTTTCCTTATCGTTCTTTGAGTCGATGTATGTATAATTACGATTCCATATTATCTTTAAAATAAGAAGCAATGGATCCTGTTTCTCAATATGCGAATTGAAACTTTTTTTAAATAAGTAAAATTCGTATACATTTCTGAAATATTTTTTTTAAAGTAAATAAAGTTGGTGAGTGATTTTGAATTGAATGTCTGTCTAGTTTCTTGACGTGTTAACGTACACCGTTCAATGTGTCTACAGTCACGTGGCGGACGATCTTCAACGCGTATATAGTACACGAACGCTTTGTAACCTTTTCTGGATAAAATTCCCGTTTGTCTTGTCTGTCAGTCTGTCCGTCGTTTATCCATCTCCCATGTCGGCAAATTAAGCGGGGCGATTAGCGGCCTGAAAGCGGAACTCAAGCAAGGTTCGTGGAATCCGATTTAATACGGAAATCAATAAAACTGAGGAAAGTGGAGTAAACTATTGCTGGAAAAGCCAAAAATTTTAAGCCCTTATTGATGAAAAACTCCTAAGCTAAGTTCCCAAGTCTCGTTTACAAGAAAAATGTCTTATGTCTATCTGAAAAATCGAGAGGGCTGGACTAGTTCAGTAACACTGTCTTATCTGGGTTCTAGCTAGAACTTCTAACCAGACCCTAACGAGAGTATCTTTTTATCATCCAACAATAACGATGCTGTTAAACCAGTAAAATTGATTTTATTCCGAATTTGGGTGAAAATTTTCGTTTCTTATCAACTAATCTGTGTGTAAATTTTGAGTTAGTCCTCGCGAGGCAATAATTGCGCTCAGTAAAACACAACTATGTTTTAACTTGAAGAATCACTCTTCTTAGTCTCTTATGAAGACTAAATTCACTTCACACGCGTCGCGTCGTTAGGTTTGCCAAGTCTTTGATTTTCAAATACCAACTGCTGAAAAAATCTCTAAAAAAGAGGTCCCCAAGTTCACGAAAGTTTGTCATCGGCAGCTGACATTTTCTCTTATGAGTTCAAATGCTCTCGGTAGATACAAATTTTAGATTTAAAAAACGTAGTATTTTGTTCGGTTTGTTCAAAGATTCAAAAATATCTTCACTCACTCTTTTGAACAGCGATATTGTCAATATATTGACCAGAAAATAACATCGACAATTTCTAGTAAACACTAAATGCGATTTCCGGGCTCAAACATGAACCATGAACTGTAGCTTCTAATGATGGGAATGCGAGTGTAAATGTTACAGAATTATTAGTTCCGTTTCATTCCGTTGCTCGTGTTTTAATTAAGCTTAATTCACATGTATACAAAGTATACAAACACTTGACGTACACTTTCACACAAAACACAATTTACACCACAGTCACGTACAAATACCAAATTTTGGTTAGGAAATCCACATAACATGGTCTTAAATTTCATCGTGTTCGAAAAAACCGGCTTTTAGCTAGTTTTTCAATTTTTTTATCAGCTTCCGGCTCTTCGGTTAACTTACCGGCCGCTTGGCAACCCTACGTGTCGTAGTTTTGCTAACAGCTGTTGCTAAATGGCGAATCACCGACTCACTGCGCACATCCGCGGCGTCGACTGGAATCACGCATGCGTAGTTCGTCGTTAAGGGCAGCCGGGCTTTTCTAGTGTGAACTTGAAAATTGTTTACAGAAACAAATAGGGCGACAATTGTATGTCGTGAAAATCCTTAAAATTTTATTTCCATGTATGTTTTTAAATATTTATATCATGAATATTATGATTGTTTGCTTTGGTGAGAATAGGAAATATATTAGTACAACGGGCCATACTGACTAAGACCCGGACAGTTCCTGAATATAATTTTTGGTTTCCTTTAATCTCATCAGGGCCCAACCAAAGCCTGGCTAAAATATAAGATTGGGGCCTAACTAGACGCGCATAGTATTTCTAGACACAAAGAATGGAAAATCTTAACAGCGCCTCAAAGGGTCCTGAATAGAACTTACTAGTCAGTTATTCTAGTGAGTAGTGAGGATCCGACCAGAGCCATAATTGAAATAGGAACAAAGGGGCGACTAGCAAAGTGAATTAGTTTTTTGTCGATGAAATGACAATTTTTTTTTGATCTACTAGTCAAAATCAAAATGGTTTTAATCTTTAACTATGAAAAAAATTTCTCTCTAGCTCCGCTGGGATTCGAACCCAGGTCTTTAGATGGCCGGTCTGGTGCTCTTACCCACAAGCTACGGAGGGGAACGAGATTCACTACTTCTTTCACAGCCGCTCGCAAGCAAACGACCACGTCATTTTTAGTCTAATAAGAATTTCAGTTGTCCAATCTTATTGATAAATTGAATGTTGATGTTATGTTGTCGATTAGGGAAGTGAATTAGCTTTTTTATCGATGAAATGACAGTTTGGGATCTACTAGTCAAAACCAAAATGGTTTTAATTCTTAGCTATGAACACAGTTGCTCTCTGGGAAGGTCTGGGTTCGAATCCCAGCGGAGCTAGAGGGGAATTTTTTTTAATGATAAAGATGAAAACCATTTTGGTTTTGACTAGTTGATCAAAAACTGTCATTTAATCGACAAAAAACTTTATAATTCAACAAATGAAATTCAAAAATCTCGAGTTGATGGTTTAAAAAACTTAACCATCCAAAAGTAAAAAGAATTATAATTAGAAATATTTGAAATTTGAAAGCAGTTTAAAGTAGTATCCTTGAAACGGGATGAAATTTTAAGTACTGAATTGCAAATTTGAAACTTATTGACTTTAGAATAAGGCTGTGAGTGTGAGGTCTGGAATTAAAAATAAAAAAAACTGAAAATTTCTGGAATTATTCAATAAAATTTCTGTAGCAACCCTCTGCAGACTAGACTTCAATGAAAGCGAGTAAATAAAATGAGATTAATTTCGGTCGAATAATAAAAAATGATAATTACAAGGTGCCACGACCTGCAGAAAAAATTAACGGTGACTTAATAAGGCTAATGAGCACTTGATCCTACTAGAATTACAATCGAGCTGTGCAATGCAACTGTCAACGTACCGTTCTTTTCCTGACCCTAGTGAGTGGCTTAAATAATTAATAATTAATTATTGCTTTTGTTAAGTCGTCGAGGCGTATCGATTGTTTATTTTCTCTTGAAGACTGCATAGTGCATACTAGAGAGCAAAGCAGCATAGATAATTCTCCTGATCGTAAATCTTCGCTTCAATCATACGTCAAGGATTGAATCCTTTCCGGCTCGTTAAATCTGGTGGTTAAAAATCGCATGCGAAGTGCTAAGTAATTTCGTTTTAAGTATCCCTAAAGCGGAACAAAAGAAGGTGAAATTATTTTATTGAAAAGCGACGACCCCATGAAATTCAGTAATTTTTTTTCTAATATAAATAAGAACTATAGAGTTCAAAGAGGTATGAGATGGGCGTTCTTCATCCAAGATTCCTGTTATCGACATCACGGTTGCTACAAGACCGGGAAGACCTCTAGAAAATTCATGGAATTTTGAAAAAGTTCTGGAAAACCTGGAAGAGTCATGAAATTTTTATAAAATAACTTGAATTTTTTAGTCGCACCTATTTCAAAGCCTTAATAGTTATTTTAGTACCTTAAGGCCAATTTTTAATTTGCAAATTGATGCGAATTTATTTTCTTACAAACAAAAATCATATGATTATAATGCCGGAATTTTTCTAAATTTTATAATCATATTAATAAGAATTGTTTATAATTCAATAATTATTGAGAAGATCTTAACAGATTTGTATTGATTGATATTTGTACCAAAAATTGTTGAAAAATTAGTTTGCGACCAGTAGAATGTGATGACAGGATTTTTAAAAAAGTAAACTTTAAATTTAAAAAAAAAAATAGAACTGGAAAACCTGGAAAAGTCGGACGATTTTGATACCAGAATTCTGTAGCAACCCTGCTTTGAAATTGACTTTGTGACAACGATGGAAATTTTCCTAGCTCCTGCATAGTGACTTTTCTGGTAGTTTCAAAATTTCCAGCTTCCTAGGAACAACGGCGAATTTTTTGGAAAATTTCCAAGTTTGGTGTTTATGAAAGGTTGAAACTTTCCTGCGTTTGCCTTAAATTCACTACGGCACCTTCATAATCGACCTGATTACATTTATACAAATTATTCTAGCTTTTTCATAGTTACCTTCATAGAAAATTCAAAATTTTTCGCCTCCTGGGAACAACAGAGATTTTTTTTGGTGTTCATGAAAATTTGAAACTTCTCTATCTGTTTGCTTCAAATTCACTACAGCATCTTCAAAATTGTTTTTATCACAGCAATACAAATTATTCTAGCTTTTTCATAGTTACTTTTATAGAAAATTCGAAATTTTCCCACCTTCTCGGAACAACAGTGATTTTTTCAGAAAATCTTATAGTTAGGGGTTGGGTTAAAATTTTATATTTTGCTATGTTTACCTCAAATTCACTACAACACCTTTGAAACTGACTTATGATTGTTGATGCAAACTTTCATAACTTCTGCAAAGTTGCTTTCCTAGCGGCTTCAAAATTTTCAGCTTTTTAGAAACAATGGGGAATTTTTTGAGAAAATTTTAAAGTTTGGTGTTTATGAATATTTGAAACTTTTCCATATGTTTGCCTTAATTTCACTACACCACCTTTGAAATTGACTTGATGATATCGATGCAAATTTTTCTAGCTTCTGTATAGTTACTTTCCTGGCGGCTTCAAAATTTCCAGCTTCATAGGAACAACGGCGAATTTTTTAGAAAATTTTAAATTTGGTTGTTTACGAAGATTTGAAACATTCCTATATGTTTGCCTCAGCTTCACTGCAGCACCTTCAAAATTGACTTTATTATATTCTAGCTTCAAATTATTCTAGCTTTCACATAGTTTCTTTCATAAAAAATTCAAAATTTTCCACCTCCTCGGAAAAACAGGGATTTTTGAAGAAAATGTTTAAGTTAGGGGTTGGGTTAAAATTTCAAATTTTCCTATGTTTGCCTCAAATTTACTACAGCACTATTAAAATTGACTTCATGATATCGATGCAAATTTTTCCAGCTTCTGCATAGTTACTGTCCTGGTGGCTTCAAGATTTCCAGCTTCCCAGGAACAATGGGGAATTTTTTAGAAAATTTTCAAGTTTGGTGTTTATGACAGTTTGAAAGTTTCCTATATGTTTGCCTCTTATTCTCTACGGCACCTTTATAATTGACCTGATTACATCAATACAATTGACTTTGTTATATTCTAGCTTCAAATTATTCTAGCTTTCTCATAGTTACTTTCATAGAAAATTCCAAATTTTCCGCCTCCTCGGAACAACAGAGATGTTTTTTGGTGTTTATGAAAATTTGAAGCTTCCCTATCTGTTTGCTTCAAATTCACTACAGCATCTTCAAAATTGTTTTTATCACAGCAATACAAATTATTCTAGCTTTTTCATAGTTACTTTTATAGAAAATTCGAAATTTTCCCACCTTCTCGGAACAACAGTGATTTTTTCAGAAAATCTTATAGTTAGGGGTTGGGTTAAAATTTTATATTTTGCTATGCTTGCCCTAAATTCACTACAACACATTTGAAACTGACTTATGATTGTAAATGCAAACTTTCATAACTTCTGCAAAGTTGCTTTCCTGGCGACTTCAAAATTTCCAGCTTCCCACGAAAAATGGGGAATTTTTTTAGAAAATTTTATAGTTCGGTATTTATAAAAGCTTGAAACTTTCCTGTCGGTTTTAAAGTTTCAAACTTTCTAGGAATAACGTGGAATTTTTTTAAAAACTTTAAAGTTTGCTGTTTATGAAAATTTGAAACTTTCCTTTATGTTTGCTTCAAATTCACTACAGCACCTTTGAAATTGACTTCATGATATGGATGCAGATTTTCGAACAGATTTTTCTAGCTCCTGCATAGTTAGTTTTTTGGCGGCTTTAAAACTTCAGGGTTCCTAGGAACAACAGTGAATTTTTTAGAAAATTTTAAAATTTGTTGGTGTTTATCAAAATTTGAAACATTCCTAGATGTTTGCCTCAAATTCACTGCAGCACCTTCAAAATTCACTTCATTATATTCTTGCTTCAAACTATTTTAGCCTTCTCATAGTTACTGTCATAGTGAATTCAAAATTTTCCACCTCCTCGGAATAACAGGAATTTTTTTAGAAAATCTTATAGTTAGGGGTTGGATTAAAATTTGAAATTTTTCTATGATTGCCTCAAACTTACTGCATCACCTTTGAAACTGACTTCATGATATCGATGCAAACATTCCTATAAAAAAAAACTCTGTTCCCCGAGAGACAGCTCAGACGACCGACGAAATTTGGATCCCTTTACGCAGCCTGTCATACATTTTTTCCGTGAAGGCGGGATTTCCTGAGATGTTCCAGGCTGCTGTTGCTTACATCTGGTCACAACTTTTCGACCAACTTTACCGAAGGACACCAAAAAAGCAATAAATGTAAAACTTTGCCCAATGAGAAGAAAAATGGAAAAAACTATGCGTAGAAAAAAAGGAAAGGAAGAGCAGAGTTTACTTAACCTGGATTTTGTTGCTTTTTCAAAGATTGTACTGAAAAAAAATAATAAAGAGTTTTTGTGTAATTGCTTAATCAATTGAATAAACCTTAATTAATGTTCAGTGTTAGTATATTCTGAACGTTTTTAAGATAAAATAATTACATTACACTTTGAAAAAAAAGATTGGAATAGAAGAATATTGTTTCTTTTATAATATTACATGTACGCTTGAGCAAGCTCATTAGTCGTGTCCCGCCTAATGATAAAAATCCTCTTAACAGAAAAATCGCTGGATAATATTTGACACCGCTATCACTATCGTACAAATTAAATGGTTCTCTAATACCCTGTGCAGCATATCAGTCCTAAATCTTTTGTACAAAATCCAACTTATACCTATGTGAAAAACTTATGTTATGCGAAAATGACCCATATAGATTTTCAACAGTGACATTTAAAACTATGTCTGATATTAAAATTTCACAGAATAATCAAAGAATTAAGGATGTTGTTTAAGTGATTAATCACACAAGTATAATTAATTACGGTGTTATTCATTAACGCATTAATTGATAATATTTCCTCATAATTTTCACACTTTCCTTTGAGTGACTGAGGTTTGGTGAGATTGATGTTATGAATGGACGCACCACCTAACGACGATTTGAGTTCTTAGCTTGGACATGATTTTCTACTTATGGAAAACATTTCTCGCATCAAGTTGGTGGCTGATTGTTTAATTCAAATAATAGACAATACAAATAATAATGTAGCATAAGATAGGATTGATACTTCTGTTGACGAAAGGCATGCCCTCGGAAAAGGTTCAGGCGATAATTGGAGACTAGATGTTTAGAATTCTAAAGGTGTAAATGAACTTAAGGAAAGGGAATTGTGGGATACAATGCGCGTAAGAAAGCTAGATATTTTATGTGTACCGGAAACAAAGAAGAA
>JAUMHM010000078.1:20391464-20410439 GCA_032362435.1 Melikaiella ostensackeni
ATGTTTATAATCAAAAAATGATGCATATTTTGAATGATAAAGATAGTTTTGCAGTTATTCCAAATGATCCTACAAAAATGATTTAAAAAGGTACATTTAAAATTCTAGAGAGTTTAAGACTTCAAAAATGTTTGGGAAACAATATCGAAAGGTGCGACATTGATACAATTGACACAAATCTATCTCTTGCCTATGGTCTAGTAAAAGCTCATAAAGCAGAATTTCCTTCATGACCGGTTATTTCGACTATAGGCTCACCCACGACAAAATTAGAAGAACTTCTCAGTAAAATTATCAGCGAATCATTTACTCTTTCAGCAAGATCAATAAAAAATAGTGCTGCCTTTCTAAAATTAATCGAAAATGTTAAAATACCAACAAATCACACTTTTGTCACTTTTGTCTTGATGTTATTGAATGTTTTCAATTCCGTTTATTTTAAATTCAATGGTACTTTCTATGAAGAAAAATTTGGTGCTCCGATACGCTCAGTCTTGCCTCCAATTATTGCTGAAATTGTGATGAAAGGTTTGGAAAATGAAGTTTTTCACAGAATTAATTGTGAATTGGACTTTTATACAAGATATGTGGATGATTCTGTATTATCTTTACATGCACAAAATGTAGATACCCGACTTAATGTATTTAATAGCATACATACAAGATTACAGTTTACTATTGAAATTGAAACCGAAGGTAGATTGAGTTTTCTTGATTTGACCTTAATAAAAGCTGATGGAAATTATATTATTACTGACTGGCACAGAAAAACTATTTTTTCAGGAAGAACACCAAATTTTCATTCGAATCATTCCATTCAAAACAAAATAGGAGTTGTAAAGAATTTAATTGATAGAGCTCTTAAATTATCTCATCCTACATTCCATGAAAAGAATATTAAATTATGCAAACAGATTCTTTTTCCCAACCATTGTCCTATTACTTTTATTTACAAGCATATGCATAACAGAATTGTTAAAATTAAGAGTAAAGGTAATAATCAGAATACACACAATGTACAGGATTACAATAGATTTATTACATTTGTCCTATCTTATTTTGGAAAAATCTCAAGAAACTTGGAATCAATGTTAGGAAAATTGAGGTTACATACAATATGTACAGTTCCATTTAAAAGCAACTTGATTGTTACATTAGGTAAAGACAAATATGAGAAACTGAAAAAACAAGGTGTAATTCATAAATTTAAATGTAGATAATGTGATGCTGTTCACACAGGGCAAACAAGGAGATCACTTAAAACACAAAAAGATGAACATAAAAATAATTTTCATAAAAGTGAAAGATATTACTCGGTCCCTACAAAACATAGACTTACACATGGGCATGACTTTAATTGGGATGATGTTGAAATTGTATCATGTATCATGAGAAAAATCCAAAAAAAGAGAGAGTTCATGAAAATGCTATTCATAAAGAGGGAAGGTAACAAAGCTATTAATTTAAAAAGAGGTCTTGCTAGATACAACAGAATTTGGGATTGAATCATTAATTGGATATAACGACTTTAGTTTTGTGTCATAATTTGGAAATTGCGGGAATTATTTTCCAATTAAAGAATAAAATGATCTGAATTTGGGATTTATTCAGAATTTTTTCGCCTATGTAAAAATTTCAATTTTCAATTAATGAGTGAAATATGTACCAAAAAACTGAAATTACTATCAATCATATCTGGTTTTTATTTTCAGGTAATAATAATATTTGTCTAATCTAACAATTCGAAACATGTTGGTCCCCACTAGTATAAAATAGACGGAGAAAATAAAAACGTGAGGATAGTTTTTTGACTCTTTCTATTTTTCCCTCTTTTTTCTTCCTGTTGTGTACATTAATTGTATATCTGTATTCAATGAGCCGAAAAAGCAGGTATGTAGTCTCAAAGTCTATTTTTGAATTATGAACTTTTTGAGTGTTCTTCTTCAGTACACAAAAAATTTTCATGAGGAAGTAGATTTTATTTCGATTTTAGGAAACCACATAGCTGTTTGTATAAGAGTCTAGTTACAAGGTCTCAACTGTGCGGTTGTCGCAACTATGTACTGTGATTGTCACAACCATACAGTGGAAGTTATTTCTAATAATGTGTGGTTGCTGCAACTACACAGTGAAAGTTATTTTTAATAGAATGTGGTTGTCATAACAACACAGTAAACGTTCTCATCAATAGGATGTATCTGTCACAACCAATATTGCTGATTGAAGAAAAAAATCATGTGCATTAATTATTCATAAATTCTTGTTAAAATTATAGAAGCATACAAGAATAAAAAGAAGTTAGGTGACAACATCTGTCAAATCGCACATTGAGAAGTCTGATGTCGAAGCTAATTCATATACGCGCGCTTATTTGAAATTGTCAATCATTCATACATCCATCCAGAAAGTCTTACATTCCTGTAGATTTTGCATACATTTATCCTCGATGCGCCATTGCTCACCCACGGTTAATATCCAAATATGTCAGCACTGTAGCACTTGCACTCACTTTTCACTTGTATTTGTTGCGCACAGCTACATAAGAAACAATTTGGCAGGTGGTCGGATATGATGGCGTCGGGCTGTTGGGTGACGCGATGTGATGTGCGTTGACGCAGGTGGATCTGCGCAACTATGTGCACCAATCAAAAGAGGATGAGCAACAAATACGGTGGTAGGGGAAGCCACCAGATAAGAAGCGGTACCAATCAAAACAGCATGAGCTACCAATACTGTGGTTGTGGGAGCAACAAGCCTGTAGCTAAAATAGCGTGGTTGTGACAACGATATCAAGAGAAAGCCAAATTACGCGCGAAAGAAGCAGCACCAATTAAAAAATGATGAGCTACAAATAGCCTGGTAGTGGGAGCTACAAGACTTTAGCTAAAAGCATGTTGTTGTGGCAACTATGTTGTTTGGAACTAACAATGTAGATAAAAGATGTCTGAATAACAAAATCGTATAGTGCATCCATATTGTATGCAACTTGATAATTTCAGTCACTGTGACCATACCAGTTTCCTCCGTGTATGTTTGCAATCTCATTTTTACGCAACTTGACAAGCACCACTTTAGAATGAAAAAAAAAAACTTAAACTCTTTCTCAACGTATATTGTTTTCTTAAATTGTTTGAATAACTGTATAATAATATAGAATTAAATACAGTTATAACTGTATTTATTTCTAACCTTATTTTAAAGCATAGATTTATATTCTAAGATCTAAAAATGTTAAACAGAAGTCTTGCGTTTTAAAATACTTTTCCATTTTTGTTCATGGGTTTCACGTTGCACAGCCATAAAATTCCCAGGGGCCAAAAGAGTGTTGTTCAGGGATAAGTATTCATTTCATTCGAATGTAAGTTGCAGTTGCACGTGCGTGCGTGCACATGACATATGCACGAGCCTGTTGCAGCTGTTCTCGTGTCAAAGTCGAGCAAGCCAATGTATTTACTTGCAGAAGTTTAATGCTCACGACAGCTCATCGATTCATGATACAGGGACGCATTTAATCTTCCTGGACCATGGAATTACAATATGTTCTTCCCTCTGTTTTTAGTTTAGTTTTGGACCTTATGATTTTGGGCCCTATTGTTCTATTGGGACGTATGGTTTAGGGTTCATGTTTTTGGGCCTTAGGCTTTGGACCTAAGCTCTACATGAAATTTCAGATAAATGTTCAGATAACAGATAAATCTTTATATGCAAAATTATTGTTTCATGGAGAAGAAAAAGATGAAGAAATAATTGTTGCGTGGACTGTGGATACTTCACGAAAAATTTGGCTCTGCAAAAAGGGTCCTGCAATGCAGCTGTTGTATTCGAAGCACCTTTTTCTTCTGTATCATCCTCAAATTTTCGTTTGCTTTCCAATCTACTGCCTCGCTCTTGCTGCCTTTTCCACTTCTTCTGAGTAAAAGGACATGTCAAGATTTCTTTATTTGGTGTTACCGATAACTGGATTTACGGTATTGCTGCAACTAATCGTCTTTGCACTTCAATCTTATGTTACTGCTTTAACACAATAATTGTGTTTTTCAAAACCAGAAATATTACTCCCCTTTTCAGAAAGGTATTATAATCAAAGAAACATTCACTAAAATAATATATCAATTCATCCATTAGTTCATTTATTTTGTCCATTTTGAGGCCCCTATGTTTTCGCTCGTTTTCCGTGTGTTTTTTGTCTCGCAATTTTTTCTATCATATCAATGTGACAGTTTGTTAGAATACGTCAATTTGGCATCTTATAAAATTCTGTTTCCACTTGAATTTGTTTCGATTGAATGGAAATTCTTTAGTTCTTTTTAGTTCTTTTTTTATTTTTGATCTTCAAAATTGATCTATTCCAAAAAAGCATTAAAAATTGCATAATTTTAAACTGTAAGCATTCCAAATTAATGGGTCTTCAATTAAAAATCTATGCAATTGAATAATTCTCAATTTTACATCTTCAAAATTGAATAATTTAAAATTTTTCAATTTGAACTATGTATTCCAAGATAGGCATTCAAAATGGCATCATTTCAAAATATAAAGTTTTGCATCTTCAAAATTGAAATATTGAAAAGAATTGAAAACTGCATCATTTTCTATTTTAGACATTAAATATTGGAGAGTCTTCAATCACAAGTATTCGAAATTGAAGGATTTTTTTTTGTAAATCTTCAAAAATGTACCTACTATATCTTTCAAAAAAAAAACTTTTAAAATTACATCATTTCAAAATATAAACATTTCAAATTAATGTATCTTCATATGTAAATCTTAAAAACTGAATAATATTCAGTTTTAAATCTTAAAACTTGAACTACTCAAAAAAACATGCAAAATTACATTATTTTAAACTGTGAACATTCCAAATTAATGAATCTTTTTTTGAAAATCATAACAATTGATGAACTTTAAATTGCAGATCTATAAATTTGAATGAATTTCAATTTAGTATCTTCAGAATTGAATCATTCTTTATTTTAAATCTTCAAAATTGAACTATTCCAAAAAAAGCATCCTAAATTACGTCATTTTATTCTGTAAACATTTTAAATTCATGAATCTTCAATTGAATATCATAAATATTGATGAATTTTTAATTGAAAATCTGTAAAGTTGACTAAATTTCTATTTCACATCTTCAAAATTAAACTATTCCAAAAAAAAAACATTCGAAATTGCATCATTTTCTCTTTTACACATTGAATATTGAAGAGTTTTTAATTTAAAATATACAAAATTTACGGGTTCTACATTGTAAATCTTAAAAACTGAAGTAAATATATCAAAAAATCAACGATTTTCAATTTCACATCATCAAAATTGAATAATTTTCAATTTTAAATCTTCAAAATTAAACTATAAAAAAAACATTCTAAATTACATAATTCTTAACTATAAACACTCAAAATTATGAATATTTAATTGTAAATGATAAAAATTGAAGAATTTTAAATTGAAAATCTATCAAATTAAATAAATTTAAATTTTATATCTTCAAAATTGAGTAATTTTTAATTTTAAATCTTTAAAATGCAACTATTCCAAAAAAAGCATTCAAAATTACATCACTTCAAGCTACAAACATTCCAAATCAATGAATTTTCAATTTTAGATCTTCAAAATTTATTCATTTTAAATCTTTAAAATTGAACTATTCCAAAAAAAACATTTGAAATCACACCATTGTAAACTATAAACATTCCAAATTAATGAATCTTTATCTGCAAATCGTAAAAATTGGAGAATTTTGAATTCCAAATGTGTAAAATTGAATAAATTTCAATTTTGTATCTTCAAAATTGAACTATTAAAAAAATTCAAAACTGCATCATTTTCTATTTTAGACATTAAATATTGGAGAGTCTTCAATCGCAAACATGCAAAATTGAAGAATTTTTCTTTGTAAATCTTCAAAATTGAACTACGTCTTTAAAAAAAACGTTAAAAATTACATCATTTCAAAATATAAACATTCCAAATTAATATATATTCATATGTACATCTTAAAAATTGAATAATTTTTAATTTTAAATCTCAAGTCTTGAAATACTCAAAAAAACATTCAAATTTACATTATCTTACACTGTCAACATTCTAAATTAATGAATCTTCAATTGCAAATCTATAAAATTGAATTAATTTCAATTTCACATCTTCAGAATTGAATCATTTTCAATTTTAAATCTTCAAAATTGAATTATTACAAAAAACATTCTAAATTACATCATTTTAATCTGTAAAAATTTTTAATTAAAAATCTATAGAATTGAATGAATTTCTATTTCACATCTTCAAAATCAAACTATTCCAAAAAAAACATTCAAAATTGCATTATTTTCTCTTTCACACACCAAATATTGAAGAGTCTTTAATTGCAAATATTCAAAATTTTATAATTCTACACTGTAAATCTTAAGAACTGAATTACATATGCCAAAAAGCGTTCAAAGTTACATCGTCTTACACATAAACATTCCAAATTAATGAATCGTCAATTGTTAATCCTTAGAATTTAAGAATTTTCAAATTTACATCTTCAAAATTGAACTATTCAAAAAAACATTCTAAATTACATAATTTTAAACTATAAACATTCCAAATCAATGAATCTTTATTTGTTAGTCATAAAAATTGAGGAATTTTAAAATAAAAATCTATCAAATTGAATAAATTTACATATTACATCTTCAAAATTGAGTAATTTTAAATCTTTAAAACTGAACTATTCCAAAAAAGCATTCAAAATTACATCATTTCGAACTACAAACATTCCAAATTAATGAATCTTCATTTGTAAATCTTAAAATTGAAGAAGTTTCAATTGAAAATCTATCAAACTGAAAAAATTTCAATTTTAAATCTTCGAAATTTAATTATTTATTTTAAATCTTCAAAATTGAACTACATATTCCTAAAAAAGCATTTGAAATCACATCATTTTAAACTATAAGCATTCCAAATTAATGAATCTTTATCTGTAAATCGCAAAAATTGAAGAATTTCAAACTCCAAACATATAAAGTTGAATAAATTTCAATTTTGAATTTTCAAAATTGAACTATTAACAAAATTTAAAACTGCAGCATTTTCTATTTCAGACATTAAAAATTGGAGTCTTCAATCACAAACATTCAGAACTGAAGAATTTTCCATTCTAAATCTTCAAAATTGAAATACATATTGCAAAAACGTTTAAAATTGCATCATTTTAAACTATGAACATTTCAAAAATTGAATAATTTTCCATTTTAAATCTTCAAAATTGGATAATTTTCAATCTCTAAAATTGAACTATTAAGAAGAAATCCAAAATTGCATCGTCTTCTATTTCACACATTACCACACATTTCCAAATGTGAACATTCCAAATTAATGAATCCTAAATTGTAAATCTTAAACATTGAAGAATTTTTAATTGCAAATTGTTAAAATTGAAGAATTTTCAATAGTATATATTCAAAATTGAAGTATTAAAAAAACGTTCAAAATGACATACCTTTCAAATATAAATCTTGAAAACTGAATAATTTGTAATTCTATATGTACTTTGAAAATTCAAGAATTGCTTTCTCATAGAGGAAGCTTTGTGACGAAGAAAATTTTTGAAATTAATTTTTTTACATATCTTGCAAAAGAAATTAATTGGAAAAATTGAAAATCGTAAGAATGTTTATCCCAGTATTAGCAGTGATACCAGGCTCTGTAACCCGAATTTTTTCAAAAACAGGGTCGTCTTTAGTTGATATAATTCAACAGGATGTTTATAGCTATCTCTATAAAAAATTGTCATTTTAAAGAATTTAACATTCCCGTATGACAAAATGAAATTATGATGCATACAGATTTGTTAATTTGTTTAACGTTTAAAGGATAAAAAATTCTCAATTTTTGAAATCCACCAATATTTCAAGTATAAAATTTATTCGTGTTGATGAAATGAATCTATTGAGCTGTATAAAAAATATCTATGAACTATGAAAAATAAACAATAAACAGTAAATATTAATAAGCAAAAAGAACTAGGAAATTAATAATAAACAATGAATAATAAAAAACGTAGGTAAAATTGCCTTTTCCATCCCCACAGACTCCTTTTACAATCCAAAATACTCTTATCATAACAATATTTATTCATAATCATAGAAAATTCATCGGCCCGATTTTAGTCAAAGAATTATTTTTTTATAACAAAACAATCTTCCATGAGGAAGCGCAGTGTTCATAAAATATCACAATTAAAGATACACCATACAATAAACGCGCCCAGCAAGCTACTTTGCAGAGGTTTTTTCAATTGTAACTCTGCAAAACTGTAGAACTTCGAATTGTAAATCTTCAAAATTAGAAATTTTTTTATTCCAAAAATTAACAATAAAAAATTATGCAAGTTTTAAGTTTTACAATTAAAAATTCTCTAATTTTAATGATTTGCGTTTGACATTTCTTCAATTTGGAACATTTAAAATTGAAAATTCTTGACTTTTGATCTTCAAAATTAGCAAAATTTAAACAATTTTACTTATATATTCATTAAAATTCAGGAGTTTTTAATTGCAGAACTTCAAAATAGAACTATTTAAAAAAACATTCAAAATTACATGTTTTTAAATTATATACATTCAATATTGAAGAATCTTCAAATGCAAACCTTCAAGATAGATCTATTTCAAAGAAATGTTCAAAATTTCATGATTTTTAACCATAAACATTCAAATTTAAATAAGTTGCCGATTAAAATTAAAAGTAAAACTGTAAGAAAGCCGATCTAGCTATTTTTATATTGATTTTAATTTATGATTATTAATAATTATATTTTATAGTACACTCAAATGGCGGTTTCAGTCCCCCCGGTTTCGACCTTCCTAGAATGGCTGGCCCACTCAGTTTCTCCGGAGCGCAGGGCGAGAGACGGTGTTCAACCAAGCGTGAAACACCAGCAGCGTATATTCAAAGGCGCAGTGCGCGGGTACTCAGGTTCGAACTCACGTTCGGAGATTGCGTAATATTAGGAAATGGTTTCTACGACCTTGACTGTTTAAGTTTGGATTCCCCCGATTTGGGACCAAAAGAATTTGAAGACAACCCCCGACATTGGACTAAAACCGCGGTTTGAGTGTACTTTAAAAAGCATATATTTTAATCGTTCATTGACATCTTTCCTGGTTTTTTTCAAGATGACGTTTTTTAATTGACCCAAGTATTAAAATTGTTTTTGGAAACTTTTTGTATTGGCAATAGGGTCTTATGATCATGTAACATAACATGCAATAAACTATATAACTATGAATTTCGAACGTCGTTAAACTACAGGACCTCTGAGAATATTTTTTTAGTTCTCAACGTGATCTGATACAGAGCGGATGTCAAAACACTTGTATTTACGTCGAAATCTAACCTTATAAAATAAAAAGAAATTCTTTTTTCAATTTTACACTTGGTGGTGCCTTCCATCTCAATTTCAACTTCCTTTCAAATCAAAACAATTGTGTGATTGGTGCTGTGTAAAGTGTCAGTGAAAACTGTGTTTCTTGGATTACTGATTAACAGCCTCAAATTCACTTGACCTTCTACAGCGAAAAGATAAAACACATAAGGAGAGAGGGAGTGGTGGAGAGAAGGAAACCGCACGTTGAAGGCATACACATAAGTTGATGGATGCATTCTTAATTTTGATAATCTGGCACTGAAGAGGGCCCCTATCCGAGGCCGAAACGTTTGCCAATCTCATAGTTATATAGTTTAATGCATGTTATGTTACATAATCATAAGACCCTATTACCAATACAAAAAGTTTCTAAAAACAATTTTCATATATTTTAATTTGATATTCAGAGATTTTAAATAAGAAACATGTTGTAAGCACAGTAGCTAATTTTTGCGCGCTATTTTTGCTAGTTGAATGTAATAATTGATGTGAAATATCAGAATTTAGTACCATTAAACTCTCTCTAGATAATGCATCTCTGAGAGATTGGAATAATAATCAATGGTATAAAAGACCTGAATTTATTGTATTGAAATTATAGACACGATTATGTATAGTACATGGGCAATAATTTCAATTACTATCAGATATGAAATCGTGAGTACAACGAAACAAATATAAAAGAAACGAATAAAAGTAAACATACCAACAACGATGTTGGGTTTTGATATAGTAAAGTTTATCTGGTCGCCTCGGTAATATCATTTATCTTCCACTGTGTTAGCTACTGTTCAGCTAGCGCAGTATCTGTTACAGTAAGCACTATACGGACCATAAAAAAAAGTCACTCCCTCCATACGAGGGGGCTTCGGTTGCATCACTTGTACCATCTCCTGTTGCGTTCACCCTACGAACCCTGACCACCATATGATTCAATGCCTACGTGATGAATACTAAATATTTCGATAATCATTTTTTATAAAAACTAGCAAACAAACATTGATTGTCCTTTTTCTTATTTTTATTTATTTTTAAAATAAAAATGTAGGGTAGAAATACCGTTTGGGACCACGTTTGTTCCATTAGTAGCCATTCATAAAATACACTGGAACCTCTCTTAAACGACAGTGTCGGGTATGGACTGTTATGACCGTGAGGCTCTTCCAAGAATTTCTACGATGTAAACATTCAGGACCGTATGAATCATTTCCAGTAGGAACACATAATATTGATTAACTGTATTTTGTAGAAATGTAGATTTTTGTCATCATAAAGGGTGGACCTTTTTTGATAATGAAGGCTAATTAATGAAAAGAGAATTTTCCACGTTTAATTAAAAATAAATGCGAAATATGCACGCGAGGGTTCGAACTGCCCGTTTTGTGACTACGGAACTGCTGAACTCCGCTGAGCTCACACGCCACTCTCTCTCGGCCCCTTGGACCTCCTCATTAACAAATGCGAGTCGGCGGAAAATCTCGTAAGACGGTAAATATGGGCCGTTAAATGGAGGTTCCAGTGTATTTCCATATTTTGGTCATAAACCCTATAAAAACAATACAAAAATTAATATTTGTTGTAGCCAATCTGTTTAGATTATTCCATTTTCCAAATAGATAAACGTAATAATCCAAAACAATAACACATTTCTAAAAATTGTTAACTTCTTCAAATTTGCATACTATATTTAAATAAAAATAGATATCTCTTGGTAAATTGAGTTAATCATTAATGCTTCAATTAAAAAGGAATCTTTAAAATGTTTCTTCAATTAGTGTTGTGGTGAATTGTTACGAAACAGTGGATTGCAATTTTTGGATTTTCTACGCAGAAAGTTAACTTTTTATCTTTTCTGATTTTTCTGTTCTTGTATTATGGATTTAAGTGAAATTGATAAAAATTGGGGGAAGAGGATAGACGTGATTGGAGGACCGGTGAAAAATATTTGAAAATTTTATTCAATTAGTGAAAAACTGAGATTGGATGCATTACAGAATGATTTATTGATAAAATACAAGATTCATGGGGTTTTCCAAAAAAGATATGTGATATGAACAAGAAAGTATGCTTTGATTTTATCAATAAAAGAAACAAAGAAATTTTTAAAAAGACTACTAATTAGTTTAGGAAATATATATAGAATTTGATTTAAAAAGTTTGTCATGCACAGATACACAAAACTTTTTAGTGTTTTTTATTTTAGTATAAAAAAAAATTCCTAAGAAAGTAGATTACATTTCGCTTTCAAAAATTTTTAATTTAAATAAAGAAATAAAAAAATTGAACAAACAACAATTGAAATTAATTTCTTTATTTTTAATTTGAGGTAATATCTGAATTTAATTAATATAGGTTTCATTATTTATAACCGTAGTTTTCCTATAAATTACTCTTGATGAGGAAGCCTGATTGGTTTCGAAACATGTTGGTCCCCAGTAGTATAAAAAAGACGGAAAAAAGAAAGAGTGAGAGATTGGCTTAGTTGACTCTTTCTTTTTTCCCTTTTTTTTCTTTTTGTTGTACAGTTATTGTATTTGTCTCTAATGAGCCGTGAAAATGGATAGTTTTGAAGTCTAGTTTTGATTTGTGAACATTTTGGTTTTTTTCTTTAATACACAAAAAATTTGCATAAGAAAGTATATTTCATTCTGATCTTAAAGATTTTTGATATTAATAGGAAAATTGAAAAATTGACCAAACCATATGTGATATTCATTTCTTTATTATTATTTTTAGGTAATATCTGAATTTAATTAATAAAGGTTTCATCATTTATAACCGTAGTTTTCCTATAAATTACCCCTTGATGGGGAAGCCTAATTGGCTTCGAAACATGTTGGTCCCCAGTAGTATAAAAAAGACGGAGAAGGGAAAGAGTGAGAGGTTGGTTTAGTTGAATCTTTTTTTTCTCTAATGAGTCGTAAAAATGGGTAGTTTTGAAGTCTACTTTTGATTTGTGAACTTTTTGGTTTTTTTTTATACACAAAAAATTTGCATAAGAAAGTAGATTTCATTTTGATCTTAAAGATTTTTGATGTTAATGAAGAAATAGAAAAATTGACCGAACAACATTTGATATTCATTTCGTTATTTTTAGTTTTAGGTAATATCTGAATTTATTCAATATAGGTTCCATTATTTATAACTGTAGTTTTCCTATAAATTATCCCTGATGAGGAAGTCTAAATTGGTTTCGGAATATGTTGGTCCCCAGTAGTATAAAAAAGACATAGAAAGGAAGGAGTGAGAGGTTGGTTTGGTTGACTCTTTCTCTTCTTCCTTTTTTTCTTTTTGTTGTAAATTTATTGTACATTTGACTCTAATGAGACGTAAATTTGGGTAATTTCGAAGTCTATTTTTGATTTGTGAACTTTTTGGGTGTTCTTTTTTATGAAGCAAAAAATTTTCATAAAAAAGTAGATTTCATTTGGTCTTCGACAAAAAATACCTGTTCATCTAAAAATACTTATGCCTTAGTATTAAATGAGAGTTTGGCCACTCTTGAATTTTTTGAAACCTCTTAAATCTTGCCAAATTTCTTAAAATGCCTTGCAATCTTCCGAAAGCTCATGAAACCACATAAATTTCTCTGAGACCAAATCCCTTAAAATAATTTTGAATATTTCGAAAAACTTCAAAATTTTTAAAAATCCGTCATAATCAATTTAAAAATTTTGAAAACCTGTGAAATCCCATACATTTTTTAAAAATCATTCGAAACGCCTCGTAAATTTTTAAACCTGTTGGAATTACTTGAAATCCTTCGAATCCCATTAAAAACTTTTCAAATATTTTTCAGTTCCTAGAAATTCTCTGAAAATCCCAGGGCTGCCACACAGTAACTTTTAGTCACTTTTTTTTAAGTCATTTTTTAGTTAATGTTTTAAGATAAAATCAGTATAGCTCGCACTAAAGCCACTCCAATTTTACTGAAATCAATGGGATATTTTGAATTTTTTTCAATTAATTTGATATAATTTGGAATTTACTCTGAATTCTTGTCAATTTAGCCTGAATGGAAGAAAAAAATTTGGAATTGTCTTGAATTTTTTTAATTCTCCCTGAATTTTTTGAACTCTTCTAAATTCACTCAATTCCACTGGATTCAATGAGTTTTTAAGTAATTTTTGTTAATTCACCCTGAACTCTTTTAAATTCACCTTGACTTCTCAGGTATTTCATCTTTATTCGAATTCCCTTAAATTTGTCTAATTTCACTCCTAATTTAATGATTTCAATAAATTTTTAAAATATTTTTGAACTGTTTTCAATCCACTTGAATTTTTATAAATTTCATCGAATTCTTGTTAATTCATTTGAATTCTTCTAAATTCATTCGGATTTTATTTCATTCATTGTTTTTTTTATTATTTTTTGAAATTTTTCCATTCACTTACATTCTGTTGAGTTCGCCCTGCATTCTCTTTACTTCAATTTCACTCAATTCGATGGAAACTTTTTGATTTTTAAAATTTCGTTCAATTCACTCAAATTCTTATGAGTTTCATCAAAGTATCGTGAATTCCCTTAAATTCTTATAAATTCTTCTTAATTTACTCCAATTTTACTCTAATCAATGAAACATTTTGGACTTTTTAAACTATTTATTCTGAATTCTTATGACTTTATCCTGAATTTATTAAAATTCAAATGGAATTCTCATAAATTTCATCGAATTTTTTTAAATCCAAAAGAAAATAAGTTACATTATTAACGCACATGAGTCACTTTAGAAAATTTTAGTCACTTTTTCGGTTTAGATAGGTTATTTTTTTAAGCAAATTAGACTGCAGCAGCCCTGGAAATTCTTTAAAACAAATAGAAATCGCTGAAAATCCTGTGAAATTCCTCAAAATCTTTAGAAATAACTTGAAATCTTGTGAAATACCTTGATTTCTTTTGAAGTACTTCGACAATCCTTGAAATCTTTCAAAAAAACCTTGGGGTTTCTAGAAATCTCTCGAAATCCTTTGAAATCTTTGAAACCACTTGAAACCTTTAGAACTTTTGTAATATCGCGTAAAATAATTTGAAACCGATTGAAATCTTTTACGAAATCGTTAAAATTTATCTGAATTCCTTGAAGTCTTGTAAAAATTAGTTAAAATCCATTTTAAAAATCCTGTGAAATCCTTTCATAGGCCATGAAATCTCAAAAAATTCTTGGAAATCTCTTCAAATATTGTTGGATCACATAAAATTCTTAGAAAATTTGTGAAATCCCCTGAAATGTTTCAAAGTTACTTGCAATCCTTTTGTAAGTGCTATAAAATTGCTTGAAATATTTTGAAATATTTCGAAAATCCATATAACATTTTTTGAAATACTTTGCAGTTCCTAAAAAAATCTTTGAAATCCATTGACACCTTTGAAATTTTTGTGATAGGCTCTGAAATATTTTAAAACACGTTAAAAACGCTTTAAATCTCTCAGAATCCCTTTAAATCTTCTTTAATCGATTAAAATTCATATAAATTCTGTGCAAGTCTTTGAAATATATGATTCTTTACAGTATCTGCGAAGTTGAAATCCCTGAAAATCTCTTTAAATCCCTTGAAATCTCATAACATTCTTTGTATTTTGTAATGTCTTCAAATGGTCTAAAATCCCTGGAAATCCTTTAAAATTGCTCGAAATGTCTTGAAATTACATGAAATTATTAAAAAATAAATTAAATCATTTAAAAAATATTTAAAAGGTATATAATTTAAGATTTGTATTTGCAAGAACAATTAGATATTTCGCCACCATAACGATCACAAATTAAATTAAGAGTATTGAACAATTTGAATGTTAGCAGCGGATTTTATTTTTCAATTTCAAAATTAATAAATCGAGTTACCTTAATCTCTTTAAAAAAAAACATTTAAAGAGGCATTTTTACAATTAGATAGTTGTGTAATGCAGAAAAATTGATGATTTAATTTAATACGACTATGATGATGTTTTGAAAATGACTAAAAAAACAACGTCAGCTCAGTTCAGTGAGTACTTACAAAAATGACTTAGAGTCGCGATTGTCAGAAATTTAACTAACCCCCCACAATTCTCCAAAGCTTTGTAAAAAGATAATCTCCGGGGTAAAAATAATTTCCTCATCGCCCAGCCTTCTAATATAAATCTCTCGGTTCTATTTTCTAACAGGAACTCAGAGCCTATCTTTTTTTACGGTAAGCTCCCGTCTGAGAATTTTATTTACGGAAACAAATTTGAAATCTCCCCATTACTGCACTCTTTTTTCTTTTAAAATATCTTCAGGGCTGCCACAGACTAATTTACTTGAGAAAAATGAAAAAAGTGACCTATTGAAACCGAAAAAGTGACTAATTTCTAACAAAAAAAGTGACTATTGACCACTATTAATGTGACTTGATGTTCTTCTGAATTCAAAATAATTTAGAAGAATTCGATGAAATTTATTAGAAGTCCTGGTGAATTAAAAAAAAATCAAAATAACTTCATAAGAATTCAGAGTGAATTCAAAACAGTTCTAGTTAAATTCAAAAGTGTTCAGAATAAATTCGAATGAATTGACAAAAAATCAATATTAATTTCAGTAAAACTAGAGTGAATTGAGAAGAATTTAAGGAAATTCAAGAGACTTTGATGAAATTCATAGGAGTTTGAATGAACTGAACAAAATTTTTTGAATGAAAAAATTTCCATTGTATTTAATAAATTGAGAGTGAACAAAATTTAGGGCATTCATCAGAATTTAAGAAAATTGAGAAAAAATTTCAAAAATAAAAAAAACCAATGAAAAAAATGAAATCTGCTTGAATTTAGTGGAATTTAAGGGAAATGAGAAGAATTCGATGAAATTGATCAAAAGAAATCAAGTGAATTGAAAACAATTCAAAATATTCAAAAATTCATTGAATTCATTAAATTTTGAATAAATTTAGAAAAATTCAAGGGAATTCAAAAAAAATTTGATGACATGCCTGACAATTCAAAGTGATTTTAAAAGACTTAAGGGTGGAATCATAAAAACTAATTTAGAAAATCAAAAAAATCTATTGAATTGAGTAGAATTAAGTGAATTCAGAAAAATCCAAGTGAATTAAAAAGAATTCAGAGTGAATTCGAAAAATGCAAAAGAATTCTAAAGAATTAAAAAAAATTCAGGTTGCATTCCAACTGAATTCAAATAAATTGAAATAAATTCAAAAGATCCAAATATTCCATCGATCGCAGTAAAATTGGATTAAATTTAGAAGAATTCAAGTGAATTAAAAAAAAACTCGAGGTGAATTCGAAAAATGCAAAAGAATTCCAAAGAATTAAGAAAAATTCAGGTTGAATTCCAACTGAATTCAAATAAATTGGAATTAATTTCAAAAGATACCAAATATTCTAGTGATCACAGTAAAATTGGATTGGATTTAGAAGAATTCATGTGAATTAAAATAAATTCAAAAGATCCAAAATATTCTATTGATTGCAGTAAAACTGAAGTAAATTTAGAAGAATTCGAGTGAATTCAAAAGAATTCAGGGTGAAATCGAAAAATGCAAAAGTGTTCCAAATAATTTCAAAAAATCAGGTTGAATTCCAACTGAATTCAAATAAATTGAAATAAATTCAAAAGATCCAAATATTCTATTGATCGCAGTAAAACTGAATTGAATTTAGAAGAATTCAAATGAATTCAAAAGAACTCAGAGTGAATTCAAAAAACGCAAAAGAATTTCCAAGAAGTCAAAAAAATTCAGGTTGAATTGCAACTGAATTCAAATGAATTGAAATAAAATCAAAAGATCCAAATATTCTACTGATCGCAGTAAAAATGGATTGAATTTAGAAGAGTTCAAGTGAATTGAAATAAATTCAAATGATCTCAAATATGTTATTGATTGCAGTAGAATTGAAGTGAATTCAGGAGAATTCAAGTGAATTCAGAAGAATTCAAGTGAATTCAGAAGAATTCAGGTGAATTCAAAAGAATTTAGGGTGAATTAAAAAAATGCAAGAGAAATCCAAAAAATTCCAAAGAATTCAGGTTGAATTTAAAATGAATTCAAATGAATTGAAGAAACATAAAAGATCAAAAATATTCCATTGATTTCAGTGAAATTGGAGTGAATTTAGAGAATTCAAGGGGATTCAAGAGACTGATCAAATTCATATGAATTTGAGGGAAGTGAACAAAAATTTAAAAATGAAAAAATTGCCATTGAACTGAGTAAATTGGGAGTGAATAAAATTGGGTGCGAATTCAACAGAATTTATGTGAATTGAAAAAAAAATCCAAAAATAAAATAACCAATAAATAGAATATAATCTGAGTGAATTTAGAAGAATTTAGAGGAATTGAAGGGGAATGAGAAGAATTCGATGAAATTGATAAAAATTCAAGTGAACTGAGAACAATTCATAAAAATATAAAAAAGATTCATTGCATTCATTGAATTCGGAATGAAATTACAAAAATTCAAGATGATTGAAAAAGTATTTGATCTACTGCTTAACTATTCGAGGTTATTTAAGAAGACTTAAGGGTGAATTCGAAAAATCTATTCAAAAATTTGAAAAATCCATCGAATTGAGTAGAATTAAGTGAATTCAAAAAAATTCCAGAGAATTCCAAAGAATTCAAAAGAATTCAGGTTAAATTCAAAATGAATTCAAATTAATTGAAAAAAAATTTAAAAGATTAAAAATATTTCATTAATTTCAGTAAAATTGGAGTGAATTTAAAGAATTCAAGGGGGTTCAAGAGACTAATAAAGTTGGTAAGAATTTGAGTGATTTGAACAAAATTACTTCAACGGAACTGAAGTACATTGAAAAAAAGATCTAAAAATAAAGAAAACAATGAATAAAATAAAATTTGAGTAAAATTAAAGGAATTTAAGGGAAATGAGAAGAGTTCGATGAAATTGATACAAAAATTAGAATAATTTTTTTAAAAATTAAAAAATATTTTAAAGATTCACTGAATTTATTAAATTTGGAGTGATTTAGGAAAATTCAAGGGAATTCAAAACGGATTTAATAAAGTTCTTAAGAATTCAAGGTGAGTTTAAAACATTAAAGGATGAATTAAAAGCAACCAAAAATATCCATTGAATTGGGTAGAATTGAGTGAATTTAGAAGAATTCAAGTGAATTCAGAAGAATCGAAAGAATTAAAGAGAATTCGATGAAATTTGTACGAATTCAAGATGAATTAAAAAGAATTCAGGGTGAATTTAAAATGATTCAAGTGAATAGAACAAAATTGTTCAAATCCGAAAAATTCTATTGAATTCAGTGGATTTGGAGAGAATTTCAAAGACTTCAAGAGAATTCAAAAGAATTCAAGAAAATTGAGGAATATTTAAGTATAAACCTGAATTCAATAGTAGTTAACCCTTGGGTTCTCTGTTGAAATTTAGTGAAAGGAAAGTGACTAAAGTGGTCTTTTCATTTAAAAAAGTGACTACAGTGAGTTTATCTTAAAAAAGTGATTTGAGAAAAAGTGCCTAAAAATTACTTAAGGGCCTTCGAAATCATGGGGAAATCCTAAATGTAAAACTGAGTCCAAACGAAAAAGCCATTTTGTCTAGATT
>JAUMHM010000078.1:20419058-20457366 GCA_032362435.1 Melikaiella ostensackeni
CCGCAATGCGTGAACCATAATAGCTCCTTTCAATACCAAAGTGCTATTGCGCTTTTTATATTCCACCACGGATGTCGATTTTATGCAGGGCCTTTATAGTACTGCTTGGAATTATTTTTTTTCTTTTTACGTGCATGAATCCATGGGAAGATGAAAGACAAAGAAGCGCCGTCGGCTCTGATTTTCAGCTCGACTTTCACGTGCTGATTGCAATTATTCTTTTTCGCGACTGAATCTGTCGTGAGGTAAAAACCAGAGGATGGTGAGGACGAATTGTCGGTCTTGATTCTGATGATGTGTAATAAATCTTTGCAGATGTTGGCTGCATCCGTCTCGCTTTTGAGATCCGTTTTATCAACTTTTTTATCATCAAATTGTAGAATAGCCAGTAAAATCTAAGAAAAATATCCCACTATTTTTCCCGACTAGCAACCATTTAATCCCGGTCATTTAAATCTAAAAATTCAAGCTTTCGAAGCTTGAATTAAAATGCTTTAAAATTTGCGTTTTGAGATTAATTCGGGCTAATTAATTTGTTGTAACATTTTGTTCTAGCTTTGTATCAAAAATGGTACTTCAAGATTTAATGCGATATTGAATTAGAATTCTTTACAATTTATTAAAGGTAACATAAATGAGACTTTTACGATTAGCCCCACTTTGTCTGACACACGAGGATATAACTTCCGTCGTTTGTATGTCGGCCTGTTAAAAAAGACTCGGCAGTGCAGTCGGGTTAATTTACAACAACTCCTCTTCCGACTCTCTTCCTCAAGGCGAAACTGCCTTCATCTTTCTATCTGCCAGTGCAAGTCTGTTGGCCAGTATTCTTTTCTTTTTTACCGCTAAAACCTATTCGCTCTTTCTCCTTCCTTACGATTTCACACAGCTTTTAGGCAGAGATGCGACTCGCAGATTCGCTGACAGATGTTTCGCTTCCTGACAACCCTTTTTCCCCTTTATTCCTATTCTCTCTGCAAGGTGGAATTCCACTTTTTAGTCCAGGTAATATCTGCAGCTCTTCTTTGCTTTGTCCTTTCCTTTGTGAAATCAACATTCGCAGTTTTTGTTCTTTGAATTTATCTCTTCAGCATTGTTTCCAGTAGAGTAATGTGCAAAACGAACCATGCTCTTTAATCCTTCACTGTCCCTAAAGAGTTGTCACTTTTACAAAATCTGTTTATTTCCGAATCAGATATATTTCATGGGACGAAAGGATGAAATGAGGAAGACAAAATCTGTTTTAAATGATACATCAAATTTCGTAATAAGAGACAGGCCAAGTCTCATTGAAAATACACTTTATGTGGCACGCAAGCCTGTTTCTCGTGCTGTGCTCAATCACAGAGAATCAAGCAAATCAGACGGCGCGGAGAATAAATTCAGTGCGTGGCTAGGCATAAAATAATCAGAACAACGAGGAGAATATTGAACATGACGATATGATCTTTGGCAGGCGCATGCATATTTGTGCGCGTGTTAGTGCAGATGCATAACTCGCATTCTACGTTCCCTTCCACCTATTAAGGTTCACTATGTATATACATATAAATATGTGGTAATCTAGCGCGAAGATCTACTTCCCTCCCTCATTACGACCCTTATCTTTCCTGGCACTTTTTTCACACATATATAAGGTGGGTACATGTGTATGATTAAATTCTAAAGCAATGTATTTTATGTATTCTGTGCCAATCGTAGGTTCCCGTAAATGTATGCGTATCCACATCACGCACCGTTGCGGTGGCTGATGCATCCTACACGTAGCGATTACTCGAATCAGCAGATACGTCTTCCCTGAAATTCACCGCATGTTCTGTGCGATTAGTATCGATTGAAGAAAGCAGTTCGGCGACGACCGTCTTCAGGTAGAAGCGATGGGCTGAGATTCAAAATGTTTTATGGGATTTTTAAGACATTCAAAATAAATCAACATATTTCGAGTGATATTAAAAGTTATTTATGACACAAGGACCTAAGTGGCACTTTTTCCTCGTGTGAAGTTGCAATATGAACTAGAGCCCGAAACGTAGCCGAGGCAAAGCGACGAGGCGAAACCGAGGGCTCTGGCGAGTATTGCGATCACGCGAGAGAAAAGTTTCACACAGGGGCCGTGTGTCATACAATATTTTTTATCACAACGCAACCATAAGTGCGATTTTAGGGTCTCATAACCTTCTCCTAATGACTTCGCCAACTACTCAGCTGTTATGTGGTGTGAAGACAGCGCCATGTTGCGGCGAGAAAATAAACCGCTCAGCGTACGATCTAGTGTGTTGTGGCTGTTCGTTAGCCAGTCAGATCACACTACTAAATCGCTCTTATGATGGAAGTGTGATAAAAAGAATTTAACGCAAATCACAGGAATTCAAGAAATTTCAAGGTTTTTTGAAGGATTTTATAGGATCTCAAAAGAATTCAAAATAAATTAAGGGATTTAAAACATTTTAGTTCATTCAAGGGGTTTCAAATATAGGGTCTTTATAAGGATTTATGAGACTTCAAATAATTTCTCATGGGATTTTATAAGATTTCAAAATATTTAAGGGATTTCAAGGAATTTCAGAGGATTAGGATTGTAGTGAAGGAATTATTTAAATATTTCACGGTATTACAGGGGATTTCAAAAGACATCCAGAGATTTCAAAGGATTTCACGAGATTTAAAATATAACGATATCATATCTAAAGAAGCCAAAAGAATTATAAGAATTAAAAAATTAAAAATTGATTAAATTATTTTTTATTATTTAAATTTAATAATTAAAAATTAAAAAATTTAAGAATTAAAAAATAATAAGAATTATATATAAAAATATTTTAAGTGATGTCAAAATATTTTCATGGATTTCACGGAATTAGAACCGATACGAAGGTATTTCAAAGGATTTCATATGATTTAAAAAAGTTTTAAGGGATTTCTAAGGCATTGAAAATGATAAAAAATATTTCAATGATTTCAGAAGATTTCAAAACACAAATAGTTCAAAGATTTCAAGGAATTTTAAGGATTTCAAGCAGTGAAGTGCAACAATAATTCGACTTGAAATCCAACTTTTGGACTTGAATCGTTTGAATGCCGAATTTTCGAAACCAATCTAAGCTTAAATTGTATTTTTCGATTTTCGATTCGAAATTCGACAGTTGACACGCGACTGATTTGGGCCAAATCGGATCGAATCGAAAAATTCTATCTCAGCTTGAATCGAACGTCGAAAATTTGAGATTCGATCACGCGCTAGCTCGAAACGAATCAAAAATTCGATTTCAGCTTAGATTGGTTTCGAAAATTCGACATTCGAACGACTTAAGTTCAAAAATTAATGTTAGAATTGAGTTATGTTGCACACCACTAATTTCAATTGATTTTAAGAGATTTGAAGAATTCAAGATTAGATTCACTTTTAAAAGGATTCAAGATATTTTAAAGGATTTGCAGGAATTTAAATATCTACCGAAATTTTAGGGGATTTTAAAGCAATTTTAAAGAGCTTACAAAGGATTTCATATGATTTAATAGGATTTCAAAAGAATTCAAAATAATTCATAGGATTTCGAAAGACTTCCAGGAATTTCTAAGGATTTCATGATTTCAAGGAATTCGACAGATTTAAAATATTTTAACAGATTTCAAGGGATTTCAAAACTTTTCAAAGAACTTCAAGCAATTTAATAAAAGAAATCAAAATATATCAAGGTATTATAAAGACTTTCACGGATTTCAAAGTATTTCATAAGACTGGACAGGATTTCAAAAGAATTAAAGACATTCAAAGTGATTTCAAGGGATTTCAAAATTTTTTTACCGAATCCACATCATATCAGACAGGCAGTGCAACTTCAAGTGACAGAATCATTCGCCTCTTTAATATCTTATTTTTCAAAGGAAATGAGACAAGTATTTTGCCTTTTGGAAAAAAATAATTTTCGCGAAGTTATGAGTATTTGAAATTTTAGGGTTGTTTTTCAAAAAAAAGACAAATTTTTTCTTCAAACCTTTATAACTTATGATCTTATTGATACATTTTAGTTATTTTTTTCCTGACTCTGATGAGGTTTATTGTCCTCTTTCGAAATCCACTGAGAAATTAACAAAATGGTAAAAAACAACAAATGGCGGCGGTTTCTTGGAAAATATTAAAAGTCGATTTTCTCAAAAACCCCACCTTTTTTGCTCAAATTTTTTTGCTGAATTGGTACTCCAGTCTCGAAGAAATCTTGTAAGTTTCATGCTGGTTAAACTATTTTTCTGGTCATTTGACAAAATGCTAGGAGAAAAGTTTGCTCATTTTAAAAAGTTTTACAAAAAATACCTCTTAATCTTTTATTATGTATTGCATAGTTCGCGAGAAAAAGTGAAAAATTCCATTTTTCGAACAAAAAATGTTCGTGGTCAGAAAAATGATTTTGCTTGCATAAAACTTACAGGATTTCTTCTTTATATAACCACGAATTCAAAAAAAATATTAGATGAAATAAAAAATGGGTTCTTCCATAAAATCAACTTTCCATTTTTTCAAAATTCTTCCGGGAAGTTAAAGTCGAACTTATAAAAAATCCTACTTTCTTTATTTCATCCAATACTTAAAAGACCAAGAAAATTAAAGGATTTTGAAAGATTTCGAGGGTTCTCCAGGGATTTCAGAATATTTCAAAATACAAGTAATTCAAGGAATCTTCAAATTTTCAAGGAATTCATAGGATTTCAAACGATTTTAAGGGTTTCAAGACATGTCATGCACTGTTAAAAATTTTTGGGATTTTACAATACTTTCATAATACGAGTGTAAGACAACATTGCAATATCGGTATTGGAAGGTGAATTTACACTACGTGTATCGTAATTGCGAAGAATGTGGCATTTTCGATAATTTTCTTTCAAATCAAATCATAAAAAATTTGCAATTTTGAACTTCGCGCAGTTTTTTCATTTAGGTTTTGCGTATGTTTTTCAAGAGGTCCTTGTTCCATGTGTTGAAATTTGAAATATGTGTACTAAAGCAGAGTACAAATGCGCCGAATAATCAAATCATTTGAGTCGAACAAAAAACAAAGCTGTGGTTTGGCATTCGAAAGAAGTACAGCTAAAATATTGTGGTGAATTTTTTGTAAGGTATTTTGTGGTGAACAATTATAGAAAATCAAAAATTAAAAACAAAATTTTTTGTGCAAGTTATGTTTTGAAAATGTGCAAAAAACATGTTTTGTGAAATTTAGTCAATTACAAATACTACTTATATTCTTCGAGTTTTATATATTTATATTTACTATAGTTAGAAAGTGCATCCTATATCTTAATTTTTATATAATTATTTTTCAAAGCATAATTCGATTTTTCGCTACATAATTTCGCAAGATCGTCAGTTTTTCAGCGCATAATCCAGACATTTTCGACGTCATAAAATACTGTCCTTACACATCACAACCTTAGATATTCAGTTATATAACTGAACTAGATCAAAGTTTTCAAATAATACATCATTTTACTACAGTGTCTAAGTTTCCATTATGAAACAGGGTAATTGTACTCGCACTTTTTATCAGGTATTATATGGCATGCATTAATCTCTCGATTTCACAGTTCAGTGATTCTCATGGAAATGACAATTGTGAGTCGTTGATTTCTTGAAACTCGCAGGAAAATATCACTATCTCGCAGAGAAACCCCGACTACGGAGTGTAGGATTCAGCTTGTTTTCAAATCCAGAAATAGAAACAGCCGCGTTCACGAGACACGTTACTCTCAAGATTCGAAAAGCTCCTCGTTTGCTTCTACGATCAAGATAGATATTAAATTGTTCAATTCCACGAGATTCTCAATCTACAGAAAATTGCAGATATTTTATTTTGAAATACGAACGATTCTTACAAATTTTGTAGCATGATTGTCATCTTTTGACAACAGTTCATATATTAAAGAAGGAAAACATTATGGCTGATAAAATGCGAACTCGGATTGCCCTTTTGCACTATAGTCCAAAGCTTCTAAGCCCCAAGCACGTGCATATAGTTTCATATGGACATATGGGATAGACATCTGTTTTCCTTAAATTCGTCGGCGGAATCAAAGCAAAGGGTGAATAAATGTCGATTTCTGTCCGTTAATGAAAGGCACTCTTCCAGAAAGAACCACTATAAGACATTTTGGTGTAGTTAAACCCTTTGAAATATCCCGTCATCATGTTTATTTCACATTCGTTTTATTCATTTCGGGGCTATTTTTGCAAATTCACTAGTTTAAAGTTCAACTTCAACATCCAAGGGAACGGAATCGATCGGCTGCGATTCGATCTTCGGAAAATCCGACATTTTATTCGGGGCAAAACCGCTTCAAGATCGGACCGAATTATTTTGCACACGTCTAATTAAGATCGTGAAAAATGAAGTTATTCATGATTTGGGTTTGATCAAGACTTACCATTAGTGGTCCTCCATCCACTTTGGAAGAAGAAACAGTGGCTCCAAACCATTGTCCAGTTTTGTCATCGACTTGAACAAGGCCAACAGACGTATTGGTGTAAGTATTCCCTGTAACAAATCAAAATAAATACATCAGGTACTATAGAATTATTTATATTTTCATAAATATATTTTATTTCATATTTGGATCGGGATAACTTTGATAAAAAAAGCCGTGCGAATGATAAATTACGTCTACGGGTTAAAAAATATCGAGCGATTGAAGCAGGAGTTGAAGAAACATTTGAAGAAAACACGAGCGCTGATGACGAGGGTGAGTTATTTTAAATCAAAATAATAATAACAATGAGTAAAAATTAAGTATGGAAATTTAATCATTATTATATGTTTAAAAAAATCACCCGCTTATAATTGCCTATACCTTAACTTGGCAAAATATACCTCTCAATTATATGTATTTGCCCCATTTTCAGTATTTTAAATAAAATCACCCATTTATAGCTGTCCATGTTCCAACTTGGCAAAACGTACCTCACAATTATATTTGACCACATTTCCGTTATTAAAAAAAAAATTACCCGTTTATAGTTGTCCGAGCCCCAACTCGGTAAAATCTACTTCTAAATTATACTTCACCCCATTTCCAGCATTTGAAAAAAATCACACGTTTATAGTTGGCCATACCCAATACACCAATACACCTTTTAATCTTATTTGAACCCATTTTCAGTATTTGAAATAAAATCACCCGTTTATAGTTGTACATGTCCCAACTTGGTAAAATATACCTTTTAATCACATTTGAACCCATTTCCAGTACTCAAAAAAAATGACCCTTCCATAGTTGGCCATGTCGTAACGCGGTGAAATGTACATCACAATTATATTTGACCACATTTTCAGTATTTAAAAAAATTACCCGTTTATAGTTGTCCATGCCCCAGCTCGGTAAAATCTACCCCTCAATCATATTTGACCCTGTTTCCAGCATTTGAAAAAAAATCACCCGTTTATAGTTGGCCATACCCAATACACCAATACACCTTTTAATCATATTTGAACCCATTTTCAGTATTTGAAATAAAACCACCCGTTTATAGTTGGCCATGTCCCAACTTGGCAAAATATACTTTTTAATCATATTTTAACCCATTTTCAGTATTTAGAAAATGACCGTTCCATAGTTGGCCATGTTCCAACTAGACAAAATGTACCTCACAATTATATTTGACTACATTTCCAGTATTTGAGAAAAATTACCCGTTTATAGTTGTCCATGCCCCAACTCGGCAAAATCTACCTCTAAATTTTATTTCAGCCTGTTTTCAGCATTTAAAAAAAATCACCCGTTTATAGTTGGCCATACCCTAACTTGGCAAAATATACCTCTCAATTATATTTGAACTCACTTCCAGTAATCAAAAGAATCTCCCTTTCATAGTTGGCCGTACCCTAACTCGGTAAAATATACCCTTCAATCATATTTGACCCTTTTCCAGCATTTGAAGAAAAATCATCCGTTTATAATTGGTCATACCCTAACTTGGCAAAATGGACCTCTCAATTATATTCGACCTCATTTTCAGTATTTAAAAAAACACCCATTCATATTTGGCTGAAGCCCAACTCGGCAAAGTATAATTATATTTGACCCCATTTCCAGTATTTCAAAAAAAAACCACCCGTTTCTAGTTGGCTATACCCCTACTCGGCAAAATATACCTCTTCATTATATTCGACCCCATTTCAAGTATTTGAAAAAAAATCCATTCATAGTTGGCCATGCCATAACTTGGCCATGTATTTTGATACATTGGTTACTAACATGGTCACGAAAATACCATTTTTAGTCAAATTATTTTTTGCGTAATTGTAAAGTTCTGTTATATTTATGTTTACAAATAGAAAAATGAAAAATTGTATTAACTGCATTGTGTGTAAGTGTATGGACGGGAGACATTCCTATAGTATCTTGATACAATTTTTTCAAACAAAATAACTGAAAGGTATAAAATAAACAAAATTACTTGAATAAAAAAGTCGAATACGCCAAGAATGTGCAGAAAGGGTCCAAAATGGCCATTATTCAATTTATAGAATTGAATAATATAATCCTATAATGAAATAAATTAATATTTCATTAACATTTCATTAACGCAATTCAAAGTTGATGCAAGAATAGAAAACAGTTCTTGATTCGAGACGAATCGGTTGACCTATAATATTAATGCATTTTACTGAAGGGTGAGGAAGTTATGGTCATTTTGGTCATATATAGTATTTAAAAAATCTGTTCTTTACAGTATAACTTTTTTCATTAACATAGTTCAAAGTTGATGCAAAAACAGAAAAGAATCCTTGATTCGAGATGAATTGATTCACCTACTTGTATTTTTGTATTTTTACTTTCTCCATGAGGAAGAAAATATATTTGCTAATTAGTCATAATGAGGAAGCAAAGGGTTCATTAGAAATGAGCACCATACAATTATAAATATAAACAAAGTGGAAACACCCGAGATCGAATTCACAGTTAGTTTATTATTTCTAAAATTTTATGCAGGAACTTGTGTAGATATTAATTTACTTTATTATAGGATCATATTATTCAGTTCTATTAGTTGAATAATGGCCATTTTGGGCCCTTGTAGATACATGTTTTCCCAGACCCTAAAAGGATACACTGCGCAATACGCATACATACAGGAAAATTATGCTAAAAACTAAGAATAGCTTCTAAAAATTTGCAAATAAGTCATATTTCTTAATTTGAATTAAAATTTTTCTTTAGATTAAAATATTTTTTCCTGAGTTGGGCAGAAAAGAAATTGCCCAGCTTGGGCCCAACTAGCTTCCCCAATTTGGGCATCGGTTGGTCTGAGCGTTACAAACCAGATGGCTCATATAGGAATCGCTACATCTGTCCCTACTTCTATTATGACAGTGGTCGGAATCTTACTAGAACAACTGGACTAGTAAGTTCTAGTCAAGTCCCTTTATGGTCCTGTTAAAATTCTCCATTCTTTGTGACTAGAAAAACTATGAACATCTAGTTTGGCTCCAATCTTGTATTTTAGTCAGGCTTTACTTGTGCCCTGATTAGGGTAAAAGAACCGAAAAGTTCTAGTCAGAAACTGGTCTGGCCTTAGTCAGCATAGCCCAGATGAACTTTCTGAAGATGGCGCTGCATTATATATAAGGCAGTGCCACCTTCAAAAGTTTGTGATCACTAAATTGTGCTTTAGTGAACACGCGAATGACTGCCTAAACTGCACGTGACAGCAAACTAACTTTTATTTTCATCCGAAAAATCCGAGTGTTTAACAATTATGAACATGTGTTTTTAATTAAAATAAAACATCGGGAATTTTTATTTAATGAAGTGTAAGTGATAGTTTTGGTAAATTCTATTTAATATTTATTCTAAATAGGGTGTGTGAATATAACCAACAAATTTTTACTAATTTATTTTTCACCTCTTACAATAACGTTATTTTGTTAAAAATTAAGCAAAAATTGTTTTAAATATATGAAAAATATGGGAAACTATTTCACTGGTACTGCGTAAATGAAAACCAGTGGAAAATAATGCAAATAATGAACAGTTGAGTGCAAATCTTCAACATTCACATGTTGTGTTAAACAAATATATACGAAAAGCGATTTTCAAGGATCAAAATATAAACGTTTGAAATAATGTATTTGAATATAATAATTTATTTTGTTGTTTACAAATCGTTTTCACATATATTTATATCACATCTGAATGTTGAACGTACTGGAAAACAGAAAGGGTCTAGAGACGGGCGGTGGGACGGTATTTCCGTTAGAGCCTGGTTAGAAATTTTAGATGGAACCCAGTTAAAACAGAGTTACAGAACTAGTCAAATCCTCTATGTTATGCCCGATCAGCGCCTGGTTAGAAATAGGGGAGACTAGCCGGGGCCCTTCCAAGCACCGATCGAAATTTCTACGTGGGAATAGCCCAAATTGGCAGTGTTTGGGGTTCCCAACTGGGGCCCAACTAGTCGGAACCTATTCAGGCCCTAGTCGACTTTTCCACACGGGCTATAATCAGTATAATCCGTGTAATATTTAACTGTTGTAAAATAATGTATGGGTTAAGATGAAAACAAAGGCATGAAAGGGCCAACTGTCAAGTCATCAGTTACCACACAGGGTGCAACATAATACGTCATTTGTTGAAATGGGTGTAATGTGAATGAGCGAAGTGGAATGAAACGGAACGAGGGAGCAATACGAGTTTCTGTAGTTGCACACCTGATGAGCTTCCATGGGGTTAATCCCAGACAAGCCAACCATCGTAATATCCGTTCCATTCAAGAAGAGCAATTTATTCCACCTGCCAAGCAAACTGAGGGACATCGGTTCGAGTCCAACAGTTAATCAATTTTTGCTCATTCAGCAACAAAAATCGGACTTTAATTTGGCGAAACAGACACCCGTAATAACACTTAATCATACTTCTTAAAGATCGAAATAAAATATACTTTTTGATGGAAATTTTTTGTGTACTAAAAAAAGAAACGCCCAAAAAGTCCACAAATCAGAAATAGACTTCGAAACTACCCACTTTTACGGCTCATTAGAGACAAGTGTACAATAAATGTACAAACAAAGAAAAAAGAAAGAGTCAACCATACCAACCTCTTAATCTTTCCTTTCTCCGTCTTTTTTATACTACTGAGGACCAACATGTTTTGAATTCAATTTAGACTTCCTTATCAGGTGCAATTTTCAGAAAACTATAGTCATAAATAATAAAACCTATATTAATTGAATTCAAATATTACCTGAAAATAAAAATTAAGACTTCAACTTCAATTGTTCTTTGATCAATTTTTTCATTTTCTTATTAATAACACCCAAAAAGATCACAAATCGAAAATAGACTTCGAAACTACCCACTTTTACGACTCATTACAGACAAATGTACAATAAATGTGCAATAAAAAAAAGAGGGAGAAAAAGGGATAGTCAACCATACCAACCTCTCACTCTTTCCTTTCTCCGTCTTTATAATGCTAATTGGGACCGAAATGTTTCGAAGTCAATTTCGACTTTCTCATCAGGGTTAAATTATAGGAAAGCTAAAGTTATAAATGATAAAACCTATACTACTTAAATTCAAATGTTACCTGAAAATGAAAAAAAAGAATTTAATTTCAATTGTTCTTTGGTCGATTTTAAAATTTTTTTATTGAAATAAAAAATCTTCAAGATCGAAATGAAATCTACTTTCTTATCGAAATTTTATGTGTACTAAAAAAATAACACTCAAAAAGTTCTAAAATAGACTTTGACTACCCACTTTTACGACTCATTAGAGACAAATGTACAATGAAAGTACAACGAAAAGTAAAAAGGAGAAAAAGAAAGAGTCAACCATACCAATCTCTCACTCTTTCCTTCCTCCGTCTTTTTTTATACTACTAGGGACCAACATGTTTCGGAGTCAATTTAGACTTCCTCATTAGGGGTAATTTATAGGAAAACTACAGTTATAAATAATGAAAAATATATTCATTAAATTCAAACACTACATGAAAATAAAAATAAAGAATTTAATTTCAATTGTTGTTTGGTGAATTTTTAAATTTTTTTATCAAAATAAAAAATCTTTAAGGTCGAAATGAAATCTACTTTTTTATAGAAATTTTTTTGTGCACTAAAGAAATGAACACCCAAAAAGTTCACAAATCAAAAATAGACTTCGAAACTACCCACTTTTACGGCTCATTAGAGACAAATATACAATAAATGTACAACAATAAGAAAAAAAATGGGAGAAAAGAAGAGTCAACCACACCAACCTCTCGCTCTTACCTTTCTCCGTCTTTTTTATACTACTGGGGGCCGACATGTTTCGAAGTCAATTTAGACTTCCTCACCAGGGGTAATTTTAATGAAAACTACATTTATAAATAATAAAACCTATATTAATTAAATTCAAATATAAAAATAAAATAAAAATGAAGAATTCAATTTCAATTGTTGTTTCGTCAATTTTTTAAACACTCTTTAAAATCCAAATGAAATTTACTTTCTTATCGAAATTTTATGTGTACTAAAAATAGAACACCCAAAAATTTTAAATACAGACTTCGACATATGTACAATACATGTACAACGGCAAGAAAAAAGGAAGGAGAAAAAGAATGAGTCAACCATACCAACCTCTCACTCCTCTCTTTCTCCGTCTTTTTTATACTACAAGGGACCAACATGTTTCGAAGTCAATTTAGACTTACTCATCAGGGGTAATTCATAGGAAAACTACAGTTATAAATACCTGTATTCATTAAATTCAAACATTACCTGAATATAAAAATGAAGAATTAAATTTCAATTGTTGTTTGGTGAATTTTTCCATTTTTTTAATAGAATAAAAAATCTTTAAGGTCGAAATGAAAACTACTTTCTTATGAAAATTCTTTGTGTACTAAAAAGAACACCCAAATTTCACAAATTGAAAAGGGACTTCGAAACTACCTACTTTTACGGTTCATCAGAGACAAATGTACAATAAATATATAACAACAAAAAAAGAGGGAGAAAAAAAAAGTCAACCAAACCAACCTCTCACTCTTTATTTCTGCGTCTTTTTCATAATACTGGGGACCAACATGTTTCGAAGTCAATTTAGACTTCCTCATCAGGGAAAATCCATAGGAAAACTACAGTTACAAATATTAAAACCTACATTAATTAAATTCAAATATTACCTGAAAATAAAAATGAAGAATTTAACATCAAATGTTGTTTGGTCAATTTTTTTATTTTCTCACTAAAATGAAAATCTTTAAGATCGAAATTAAATTTATGTTTTCATGAAAATTTGTTGTATACTAAAAAAAGAAACATCCAAGAAACTGTGACCTCGCTGGCGTAATTGGTTAACGCTCCACTCGTAAAGAGTGGCGTTCCCGGTTTAAATCCGGGCCGAGGTAGATTTTTTCTCGTTTCTTCAAAAAATATAATATCACGGCCAGTAGACAAAAAAAAATAATTTTCAATCAATTTTAATTAAACATTTCATCTGGCCAAAACCAATAACATCAATATATATCTGGTTGCATGTTAAACTCTTTTTTTGAAAATTCATTTTTTTTAAGACTCATTATTTTAGTTGAAATTTCATCTCTCCGGCTGAAAATTTAACTATTTTAATTATTTAAGTTGAAAATTGATTTTTTCTAGTTGAAAATTCATGTATCTTGTTGATAATTCGTCCTTTTTGGTAGAAAATTAATCTTCTTAGTTAAAACATAATATTTTCGGATGAAAATTGAACTTTTTGGTTGAATGTTGAACTCTCTTGTTGAAAATTCATTTTTTTCTTTTTTGAGGATTCATCATTTTAATTGAAATTTCATCTCTTCGGATGAAAATTTACCTATTTTGTTGGAAATTCGTTTCTTTTATTGAGAATTAATTCTTCAAACTGAAAATGTAACTATTCCACTGCTAGTTGAAAATCGATCTTTTCTAGGTGAAAAATCATTTAATTGGTTGAAATATGTTTTGGTTGTGGATTCAAATATTTTGTCGAAAATATGTCTTTTTTGGTTGAATTCAACTGTTTCTGATTTCAAATTAATATCTTGCTTGGCTGAAATATCAACTATTAAATGTTTCGTTGAGATTTAACCTTTTTTGGTTGAAGAATCAACTACTTGGTTCAAGTTGAACTACTTTATAAAAAATTCTTTTTTTTTAAGATTCATAATGTTGGTTCCAAATTGAGCTTGTCTGAATGAAAATTCATGTATTTAGTTGAAAATTCATCCTTTTTAGTTGAAAATGCAACCGTTTGGTAATAAATTAATCTGAATTCGTTGAGGATTCGACTATTTATTTGAAAATTCGTCGTTTTTTTTTGGTAGAAAGTTAATCTTCTTGGTTGCAAATTCATCCTTTTTGGTCAGAAACGCAACTGTTTAGTTGCAAATCAACTTATTTGTTGAAAAGTCATATTTTCGGGTTGAAAATTCAACTCTTTTGTAGAAAATGTGTCTTTTTGGCTTCAAAATTAAACAATTTTATTGAAAGGTAATGTATTTTGTTGAAAGTTCGTCTTTTTGATTAACATTCATCTTTCTTGGTTGAAAATTCAAGTACTCGATTGAAAGTTGAACTACTTTGTGGAAAATTCATTTTTTTATCTGAACATTTAACCATGCCATTTTTGGTTGAAAATTTATCCTTTATAAGTTGAACATTCATCTGTTTGGTAGAAAGTTGATGTATTTTATTGAAAATTTGTCATTTTGGGTACAAAATTATCTAGTCTGTTGAAAATTTATCTACATGGTTCAGGATTCAACTATTTTGTTAAAATATATCATTTTCGATGAATTCTTCTGGTTGAAAATTCGTGTCTTTTTTGTTGAAACTTAATTTTTTTAGATGATTACATTTTTCGTTTAAAGCTTATTCTTTTTAGTTGAAAATTCAACTATTTGGTTGTTAATGCAACTGTTTTGCTAAAAGTTAATCTTTTCGTTGAAAATTCATATTTATTAGTCGAAAATTCATCTTTTTGGGTTAAAAATTCATCTCTTTAGGTATAGAAGATCTTTCTTGATCACGTAGGCATGGTGGCAACTGAACTACTATGTTACTTTCGTGGAGGGGACGGGGTGAATACTAAACTACGGCTATCAACGAGAGAAGGAGGGTCAAAAATTGGCAACGTAATTTATAGACGGTCCCTTGCCTACCGAAGAGAATATAAATAAAGTCCCAGTTCTCGAAAAAATTTGTAATCGTCACATGCCCCAATCTCCCATTTCGTTCCCAATATACTCAAACCGCGGTCTCGGTCCCTCCGATTTCGGCCTTACCAGAACGGCTGGCCCTCGCAGTTTCTCCGGCGCGCAGGGCGAGAGACGGTGTTCAAACAAGCGTGAAACACCAGCAGCGTATAGACAAAGGCGTAGTGCGTGGGTACTCACGTTCGTACTCACGTTCGGAGATTGCGTAATATTAGGAAATGGTTCTTACGACCCTGACTGTTTATGTTTGGATCCTCCCGATTTTGGACCAAAACAATTTGAAGACAACCCCCGACACTGGACTGAAACTGCGGTTCGAGTGTATATTTCTTCCAAGTCAGTTCCGACCAAATAAGCCTTTCGGTCCCTTCCTTTCTCGAATTTCAACTTGTCCTCCAAACCTACCATATCAGAATAAACCCGTTATACATACAGGTCGTATTCGTCCTTTGGTATTATAAAATAAAAGGCCACTAAGGTCGGTACCAACGACGGACGAGCTGGCAGAGCATGTCATGCGAACTTACGGTTCTCTGTATTAGGCATTGCAGGTTCTTGTGGGCCTCTTGATTCCGCGTAACCAGCCCACCACTATAGGGTGTAGTGACCTAGGGATACGAAGAAAAGAAAACCTGAACCTCTGTCGACTTATCTTGGAAGTGAGTGACCTCTAAGGCCACGAAGTTCACTCGTTTCCTCGTACGCAACCAGCATCTCGATCGTCGATCATCGATCGACAAACGAAGGATCTCTGTGGATCTCAGAGATCAAACCTGATTTAGCGTGTGAGAAGAATTCACAATAACTTGTGCTTTTCTCCCTCTTGTATGAGAATAAGAATGAATCATATCATAGGGCGTTCATTGCCAGAAGAGTTGAGAAAAATGGTGTATTTATCAGTTCCAACAGATGATGCGACTGATATATTTTTAAGTATAGGACCATTATATATATATATATATATATATATATACACGAGTATAATAGTACCATTGGAGAAGACACATCGATCCTCAGAGTTTCATCTCTCTTCTAATCGATCTCAAAACCATTTTTGTTTAAGGATGTTCGGGGTGGAAGAAGAGATGTGGAGGATTTACGCGGAAGTGCTTACAGGGTGTCTACTCAAATCCAGAAAAAAATGCCCTGACAATTCCAGGTTTTTCCCAGATATCTCTAGATTTTTCCAGGTATAATTTTTCTTAATACAAAGCTACTCAAGAATTTAGTATCACATTTTTTAAAGTATGTAATCGACCCTACACCCCCTCAAAACATTACATAATACTTGAAAAAGTCAAATTAAAATCCACCTGTGACTGGTGAAATTGTACATCTGATTCAATGATTGTAATTACTTAAAATTCAAAAATCGGAATATGTACACAATTTGGAAAATGTGACCATTTAAAACTAAAAAGTAAAGAAAAATAACTTATGTTGATAAAAAAATAAGCCATAATGTCACTTTAAACACTTATCTGTTTGAAATTTAGATAACCATTCTTACTTGATCGGATTAGATTTTACAGTTTAGATAAAATTTGATTACAGAACAAAGCTTTGAATTCATGAGATTTCAAGTCGATTTATTGCATTTTCAACGCAATAGTCGAATTTTTAACAGAAAAAAAATTATTTTTAACCAAGCATTTGCATTAACAACCAAACGGTTAAAGTTTCAACAAAATAATTACATTCTTAACAAAATGGTTGAATTTTTAATCGAGAAGTTGAGTTTTCAACCTACAAAGATGCATTTTCAATCAAGTGATCGATTTTTCAAACAAAAAAAATTGAAATTCAACTAAAAACCAGGCGTGGATCCAGAGAAGGGTCCTGGGGGGGGGGCGTCAGAAAATTGTGTACACATCTTGAATATATATATCATTTTACACATTTAATATTAGTTTATACTTTTTGCAATCTTTTTAATATTAATTAGCGATTCTGAATTATTTTATCATGCTAATAAATTTAAATTAAAAATTTGTTTATAGAAAGTTTATTTACTTTAGTCCCACTGCTGGGGGGGGGGCGATCGTCGTTTCGCCAACATTGTAGATCCGCGCCTGCAAAAAACACATGAATTTTCCAGCAAATTAAAGACTGTTGAATTTTCAACCCGAAAAGTTGAATTTTCGACAAAAAAATTCATTTTCAACCAAGAAAGATGAATTTTCAACCCAATAGAATGAACTTCTCACAAAACAGTTGAATTTTCAACAAAATAGTTGAAGCCTCAACCAAAACAGATTAAATTTCAATCAAACAGTTGCATTTTTAACCAGAATGATGAATTTTCAACTTCAAACGATCAATTTTCAACCGAAAATGAAATAGTTACATTTTCAGATGAAAAAATTAGTTTTCAAGAAAAAAAAGGATTTTTAAACAAAACAGATCAATTTTTAACCAAATAATTGAATTTTCAACAAAAAAGTTCATTTTCAACCAAGAAAGATGAATTTTCAACTCAATAGGACGAATTTCTTACAAAACAGATGAATTTTCAACAAAATAGTTGAAACCTCAACCAAAACAGATTAAATTTCAACCAAACAGTTGCATTTTTAACCGGAATGATGAATTTTCAACTTGAAACGATCAATTTTCAACCGAAAATGAAATATTTAAATTTTCAGATGAACAAATTGATTCTTAAGAAAAAAAACGAATTTTCAACAAAACAGATCAAGTTTTAACCAAATAGTTGAATTTTCAACCTACAAAGATGCATTTTCAATCAAGTGGTCGATTTTTCAAACAAAAAAGATTAAAATTCAAATAAAAATAGTTGCATTTTCCAGAAAAAAAGACGATTTTTTTAGAACACAGTTGAATTATCAACCCGAAAAGTTGAATTTTTAACAAAAAAATTCATTTTCAACCAAGAAAGATGAATTTTCAACCCATTAAGACGAACTTCTCAGAAAACAGTTGAATTTTAAACAAACTACTTGAAACCTCAATCAAAACAGATTAAATTTCAGCCAAACAGTTGCATTTTTAACCAGAAAGATGAATTTTTAACTTAAAACGATCAATTTTCAACCGAAAATAAAAGTTACATTTTCAGATGAAAAAATTAATTCTCAACAATAAAAAAACGAGTTTTCAACAAAATAGTTGAATTTTCAAGCAGAGAGGTGAAATTTCAACCAAAATGATGAATGTTCAACAACAAAAAATGAATTTTCTGTAAAAGAGTTCAACATTCAACCAAATAGTTGAACTTTCAGCTGAGAAGATGATGTTTTAACCAAAAATTTCAATTTTCCACCAAAAAATACGAATTAGTAACCAAATACACGAATTTCAAACAAAATTATCAAACTTTCAAGCAAACAGTGAAATTTCTAACCAAATGTGATGAATTCCGAACTAAAAATATTATAGTCGACTTTTCAACAACAAAAATTAACTTTTAAGCAAAAATAGTTGAATTTTCTCATTGGGCTCTATTGAATCATGGTAGCAGCAGATGGAAAAAGGAACTCAGTCTTCAGTAAAAAATTATTGTCAATTTTTTTTGTCATATGGTGCTTACGAGTTTATTCTTCGCACAAAATTTTGTTCTGCACACTACTAATTCGATTCTGACCAACATTTTTTACAGGGACATGAGTTCGTAACTCAACATCAAATTAAGCCAGTCAAACAAAACAAAAAATTTGTTATTATGCACTGAGGTCCATCAATTATCAAAGTTTGAAAAATTAAAGACTGATTACTTTGACTCTTTTTTGGTGGTGAGATGGAGAAAAGTGACTAAAGTGACCTATTCCTTTAAAAATTGACGAACAGCGACTTAAATGACTGTGTGGAAGTCCTCTATAAATAATGCTTCTTTTAGTTATTGTAAATATCTAATTGTGTAAAAATGGCACTATTCATATGTAAAATTGAAAAACTATATTTTTTCATTTATGAAAGTAACGTTATGAAAGGAAAAAAATTCTTAACGGTACAAGTTTTTAGGGATTTAATTAATATGTTTAATTGAGGAAGCTCTGACAAATTATTATAGGATATTATTATATAAATTAATGATCACTGTAAGAAAATATGTAATGGTTCTGCAAAGACTCTTAAGCCCGTAAAAGGGGGGTATAAACAAATGAAGAAGATTTAAGGATGTTCGATAATAATCTCCCCTAAAAATTCAATAATCTTTAAAATAGTTTAGAAAATCGTCAGAAATAGCCACGATGTTAAATAGAACAAATTTTAAAAGAAAAATCTATCTACCCATTTTGTTTTTAAAAATATTATCTGCAGTTCTATTTGGACGGTTCTTACTCAAACACAGTTAAACTTACATTTAAAAAATGTTTAATTAACTAATTAAATAATATATAGCTGTCTACCTAGCTAGCTTATTTCAAGCTTATTTTAAATGAAACTTAACCCAACAGAATTGTAGCTACGTTAATATCAACTCTAAAGAAAGTCTTTTTGAAGGGGAAAAAATTAATTTCCAGAACCATATTGTTTTATAGGCTAACATAGGAAAGTGGGATTTTTCTCCTACTCAGGAATTCAAAATTTTCTAAAACATTCTCTGTTGGTCCCAGGATGTTGTAAATCTTCCAAAAGAGGGAGTAGTAAATTCATATGCACATCTAAAGGAACACTTTTAGAGGGAGGGAGGGGGGGAATTGGTTTGCAGAGCCATAGTAATTTATAGGCCAACATAGAAAAATGGGATTTTTACCGCCAACACGAAATAAAAAATTTTATTAATCATTCCCTGTTCGTCCTAGAATGTCGTAAATCTTCCAGAAGTAGGAGTAGTAACTACCTAAATCTAAAGAAATACTTTTTGAAGAAGAAAAAAAATTAATTTCCAGAGCCATACATCGGGAAAAATGGGTAGTCAGCTTGACTATCTGTCAAAATTGATTTGAAATATACTTGATCCTGAAATTTTTGTATTTTGTTTCCGTAAAAGGCTACAATTTTTATATTAAATCTTTTTTCTGTTCAAATTTTAGTACAGTTTACATGATTTTTGTTAAAGATTAAAAGTCGATGGAGTAGATAAACGAAAATTACAAGAGCTTGCGAAATAAAAAAATTTTTAGACAAAACATTTCTAATTGAAATATTTTGTTAGTTCTGAATTTGAGGTAATTATAGAAGTATACGTGAGATAAGGTTCGAACAATTTAGTCAGAGAAGATTTTCTGACGCGAGCTTTATAGGGTCATGCCAGAATTTTTCTAGATGATTTATTCATTAGTGCGGTGAGAAATTTCAACAAACACGAAGGGTTTAAATATTATTTCTGATGGCATTCTTCGTAGTTAAGCCAATTGAATTTGATTGGGATTAATCTTCTGCAACACTTGGCATCAGATTCTTCTGATGTTAGAAAGTAGGATCAAAAAACTTTCTTTTGAAGAAGCACGTTATTTATTACACTTAATTTCAAACTTACTGAGCTGGCTAATGGGATAAAACATCCCATTGCTCAGATTTCAAAACATACATTGGAAATACTATTATCGAGCAATGGGTAAGATGTCACTCTTCTGCAGAATATCAGAAAACAGGTTACTGACTTTAAGTCTCTTATCACAAACATCAATTTTTTTATTGTGAGTCAGATAATTCAACTTTAGTTACATCTGAGCTGTCACTCCTAAAATCTTCTACATTGCACATAATATGAGTGAAACGTGCGTCAAGCAAGACAAGAATCTGCAAATTAATGATATATCTTAAACGCGAATCAAAGGCGGCATTGTAGTGCTGAGATTTAAATAGTTGTACACATGTTCATGAACGCAGTTTAGAATTTAATATTCTGAAATCAAGATTAAAAATACTCGATGACGCATCCAGTTACAGTGGTTCAATTTTCAAAGTTTTTAAATAAAAGATTAATTTCCTAATTTAGTAGTTCATTGATTTCTGCAAAGAATGCTCATGGCAACAGTTTTTTTTTCACTTATTGTGTGAACCATAAACAGGCGATGCCTGATAACTGGTTCATCCAGTAAAAATTTATACAGTATAACTAATTTTTATCTCATCGTTGTAATACAATAGTCTTCCTTTATCCACTAAAACATAAACCAATATAATGTATTGTACAATTTTCCTCTCTAGAGACAAACAGGTTTTATAATTCTATCAGTTATTTTTGTTTCTTAACATGATATTCTTTTATGTTTTGTACAAATTCATAGATCGTCTGCCTTTCTCTAATATGTTTCAGAATATTGTTAAAAACGGTAATACTACAGTTAATACGTGACATTTACACTGTTCTATTTCTGTGGTACTTATTCCTTAATTCGCCAGCATATCTACTGATTATGTACTTTGTTCCCTAATTCAAATTGATAATCAGTTTTTATAAGATTATTTGTCATTCTGTACATCAGTTTTGCTCTTTCCATATCCTAAAGAATACGCACATCTGAAAGCTCTGTTATTTTATATAATCCCAGAGTCGGCATCTCTTTTGGAAAATTGTACGAGGTTTTAAGTATTTTATTTTGAAGTCTGTATTTTATCTAGTAGATGTTCTGAAGCAGAAGCCCAGTTTGTGATCACATACCTAATATACGATTCTATAAAAGCGTGGTAAATCATTTTCTTATTTTTCATGTTTAATAACTTTTTACATCTTCTAAAAACACTAGACCAGGGTATTATTTTTTTATAACTTGTTCAATATGCCGTTTACAAATTAATTTATTATCAATTATGACACCCAGATATTTGTACTCCTCAGTTTCGTGAAAATAACATTTTGTGTTTTTAAAATGAAAAAAGTCTTGGGTATATAAACAAATGAAAATGTCATATATACTGTCTTTTTTCATTTGTAGTTAACTTATTGTATTTTAACCAGTCAAAATATACTAACAAGTCCTTCTTTATTTCTTCTTCTAGTTTTTTACTACCTTATAACTGTAAATAAGAACAGTATCATCTGCAAACATATACATATTGTTTCCTGTCACTTAAATATGATTTTATTAGCTTAAGAGCTGTATCCTTTATTTCTATCTTAGAGAGTTTTTTGCACAGAATACCATGACTGACTGTATCAAATGCCTTTTTGAAATCAATAAATATTGCTGCAGCAATTTCTTTGTTATCTATTTTCTTTGTGATGTCTTCAATAAAGTCCGTCATAGCACCCTGTGTATTAAACCCTTTCTGGAAACCATATTGCATTATACTGATTTTCCTGTTCTTGCTAAGATAGTTTATTAATCTTATCTTACTTGCTTTCTCGTAAATTTTTTGATAAGTTGCTTAACAACGAAATTGGTCTATAATTACCTGCATTATCTCTAGATCCACTTCTAGGAAATGGCATCGCTTTCCTTATTTTCCGAATTTCAGGAAAAGTATCATTCTCAAAATCAGTATTTATGATCTGTAGTAAGTGATTTTTTATACCAGGATAGTATATCAGCAATTCACAAACAGTAATGCCATCGTCGCATGCTGCTGCCTGTTTATTTAAAGTACTTACTATTTTGTCTAGTTACCACAGTAATTGACTCGAATTTGGTTAATTCTAAGTAAAGTTCTATTTCGAGCATCTCTTTACCCTCACTCTCTATACTTTCCTGTAGTTTTTCACTAATTTCCGGACAATAGTTATTTATTTCATTCACAAACTCCTCGGAACTCACAACCTCTCGATCACGAACTAATAAATTTTTCATTTCACTGTTTTTTGAATTTTGTGGACTATTGTTCAAAATTGTGTTTATAGCTATCCAGGTTTTTCGAAGGTTATTTTTTGCTTTCTGTACCATTTTGTTAGCATCAGCTTTTGATATTTTCCTAATTTCGTCTGTTACTTTACTTTCAAGACTTTAAGTTTATTTTCAATAAACTCATTTGTCGGATTAAGTTCTTGTTAGACGTACAATTCGTCTCTTTCCTTTATAAGATCACTTTTTATAAATAAATCCATCTCTCTCAGAGAATGTAAATCTCAGAACCATCAGAAAAATTTCTTGGACAGATCGTGTTCATGATCTATAAGGAAAAAGGAGTAGTCGTAACGAATGAAAGGTTTCCTTCTTAACAATAGGTCTTTATTTATTTTGAAAAGTTTCAGCTTCCATGGGGAACGCCTATAATGGTTTATGGGATGTTCAGTGGACTTCTACGGGACGGTAATTGGCAAGAATCGAGTCTCCCGGTCGCCCGTGGTGTAGAACAGGCATCCACGCTTTGCGGTAGTCGAATGGACAGGTAGTCTGGAGTTTAATCCTAATTGGACAAGATCGCGCAAATTCGAGCGTATGCACTGGCTAATTACTGATCAAAGCGGAAAGGTGTCCGACAGTCTTCGGACACCAAGAACACAGGTCAGTATACTAATTGGACATACCGATTTCAGTTCACCTGGCAAAATGAAAATTGATTTGAAATGGGAAAACTTGGGGAAAATTAATTCTAAAATAGGTAGAATACTGCTGGAGCAAATTGAAATCTGAATCACGACAAAGTAAACTCAGAGATGGAGATCATTTATAAGTAAAGTAGGTATTCCAAATATTTTTGAAACAATCTTGGCGCCCTTTTATTTTTTTCTGCGTGCAATAAAAATACTTTCTCCGACTGCAGCAGCAATTTTGAATCAATTTATAGACTACTTAAAGAACCCTAATCACCCAAATGTCATTTTTATTCATACCATATTTTCTGCCCTCTCATTAACAACTGGAATGACCTTTGAGGTGAATCGCCAAAAATTAAGCGGGGCTCACCTCCAACGGTAAATATGGTTGGATCATTAAAGGAAGAAGTTCACGATGCAACCCGGTTCAACGACTCCAAGAGCGGTGATTTACCAGCAATTTACTCACACTCGAAGTACCAACGAGTAATTGACAATTCACGCCGGAAAACTGCATCCGAATCCTCAATTACCTGAAATCACTGTGCGCATTTCAGCTGACTTGATATGTATGAGGTTATAGGAGAATGAAGAAGGTGATAATGGCGAAGATCAGAGGAGAGGATAGATGATGGGAGGGATAGGAAGACCCTCATTACCACGGACTATGAAACAGTGTCTACATTGAAACACATGATACGTATTGCTGAAATAGCGGTGCTCTTATCTCCCTCAAGAGTCTGGCGATTGTATTACCAGCACTTCAATTGTTTCCAGGAGAAGATTTATGCTCTTGGTATCGTCACGATTTATTTTCATTAAAACGATCTTCCCACAGACAAGAATAATTTGTCTTTATTTCGGATCGTGATTGTGTTAGCTTTCATTGACATAGAGAAATTTATGTTTTATTGTATACAAACATAATTGCATGGATAATGTTTGATGCTATAAGTTGTTGAGCAGTGTGAACAATTAGTTTCTCGGTGTCGATAATGTGGTCTTTTTTAGGAATAACAATTACAGGGTGGCGAGCGAAAACGGATTTCAAAATTCCCTGACTTATCTCTGATATTTCCCTGACCCAAAGATGAAATTCCCTGATTACTTTTCTTTCTTTCTTTCTTTCTTACCTGAGCCTACAAAGTTCGTGAAACTAAGTAGTTTTTTCTAATCGAGTTCATACCTTAACTATTGGTAGGTTCATGGTCAGTTAAACACAAATACATAAACCAAATAATAAAGAAGATATGAACTCGATACAAAAAAAAATTACTTAGTTTCACGAATTTTATCCCAGTTTTGACAACAGTCTTATCATTTTTCCTATTCCCTGACTTCTACCGCAATTTCCTGACTTTCCCCGATTTTCTAGGTTTTCCCGGTCGCTCGCCACCCAGTATTATTACCAAATCATGTGTCAAAAAAGATCCCGTTTTTAGCTCCGCTGGAAATCGAACCCAGGTTCTCTGATTGCCGTATAGGTAACAGCACCCAATCAGCAATCGGAAGGCCTGGTTTCGATTCTTAGAGGAACTAAAATGACAAATTTAAAAAAATGATTTGGTAATAATAGTTATTACTAAAAAAGATGATTGAAAAAACTGAAACATCGAGAAATTAAAATAACTGCATAGAGTTAACTTGAGAAGATATACAAAAAGTACATTTACCATATTATTATGTTTTACACAGTTTTTCTGAAAGCGATTTTATTACTTGAAACAATAGATCCTTTGCTTCTAGTAATGTAAACGGATATGAATACCTAATTTTGCCTAGACTTTCAGTACTTTCGAGCAGTAAAAGTCAATGGGCTGGGGTAATAAGAGGCTTGAAAGGGTCAACGGCAGGGTGTAAAATCGCCATGAATAGGCTCGTAATATATAACTGGTTCGTCGGTAACTCCATTTCTTCGAGTGTTATGTATATGCAAGGCTCTCTTACTAGCTGGGATCCCTTACACCTTTACACCTTTATAGGGTGAAGTGGAAACTAGGTCAGTAGCGACTTTGAGCGACACAAGGAAAACACCATGAGGTCCTTGTTAACTCTTCGCGGGATAACAACCGGGGTGAATGGGAGATATGGAACAAAGAAAGTGCGGGGGCGAAGTGAAGAGCAAATTAGCGCAGGCGGAACCTGCAAAATCGAACTGGAACGAAACTGAAACTTTGAAATCGTTAATCCTTCTGCGAACACGAAACAATTTCTGTTTCGTATAACGAGTCAATTTTTAAACTGTATCTGTTTTATTATTATTATTATTATTATTATACTATTAAGCCAAATACTTTTCAAGGTAAACGTAACTCGTTTGGTTCTAACCTCATTAAACTACCGGGGATCAAGGAGTTTAAATGGTAAGGGTAAGTTTCTCGGGTCGCCATTTTCTTCTTATAAACAATTGTCCTCCATACATCCCTATCCTTGCATACACCCTTTGTTTCCTTTACATCCAAACATTTTTTCATGTAAGCTCTTGTGTTTCTACGGCTCTTCACATCTCTTCACTTTAGAGTCTCATTCACACATTCCAACCATTCTTTCACCGGTCTACCCCTGGGTACGCTACCACTAACTTTACTTAAATACACCTCCTTCGTTAAAAGTCCTTCATTCATTCTCTGAACATGACCAAACCATCTCAGCAAATTTCTTTCTTTCTTGTCAATCAATGTTTCTTCTACACCACATTCTTTGAGAACCATTCATTACTGACTTTGTCCATGATCGTTTTACCGCACACATTCCACAGGAATTGCATGTCAACCACGTTCACTTTACTCCTATCCTCTTCTTGATACGTCAGGTCTCGCTACCATACAGCACAGTGGGTGCAAGCACAGAATTATATATTGCAATTTTAGCTTTATTCGCTACATTTTTGCTTCTGCCGATAATCTTTTTACCCTCGTTTATACGTCTTGAAATCTCTGCATCTATCTTTCCGTCATCAGTAAATGAACTTCCAAGATACACGAAATCATCAACTTGTTCTATCCCTATGATCATTATCTAATCCAGTTCTTTCCTCATCGCTAAGACCTTTAATATTCAGCTTTTCCAAGTACGCTTGCCTTTTCTCGTTAACAGCCACGCGGATTTCATCATGCCACCAAGCATCTCCAGTCTTTCTTCCTACAGCCAAGGTACCGCACACTTCAGATGCATTCTTAAAGGTACTATACCGTAGTATTATCCATGAACCCACTACATTGATATTGCCTAATTCCAGATTCCAGTCTCCGTTATGATGTCCCAAATATTTATTCAGCTTTTCACGATATACCATTTGTACTTCTTGTTTCTGCAAATTCTCTATTTTAATTCGAGTCTGCTTCGACTTATTATTAATTCTTCTTCTCTATCCTTGACTTAGGTATATTTTATAAACTGTGAGGTAGTGATCTTTCTTTAATAAACGAACAATTGACGTAAAATAAAATATTCTTATTCATTCGTATAATTCTTATCTCAAAATCGTTTCTATCTTTGAAAGGGTCCGAAAGAGTGTAAGAAATCTTCGAAGTCTTGCAGGTTTATAAGATGAAAATAAAAGTGTACTTAATAGTGCCCCATTCCGACTTTGGAATTCGAAGTCCCTTGTGCCAAGTCCATGGCTTCGCCGAATTCCCGAGAGAGAATTTCAAGACCGGTCTCAATGGAGGTAACATATCTATTGATCTCAAGCGATCACCGCGACTTTGAAAATCGATCTTTTAATTCGGTCTTAAAGTGATAAGACGAAAAGACGAAAAACAATCTTTTTGGAATAAGACGAAAACTAAAATAGTTTTTAGCTTTTTTGACACTTATATTATATTGTAAAAAGGCAAAAGTAGAGGAAAAAATGCAAATACTTACCATTCCTTGTGTCGAACGGAACCAGAATGCATTTACTGTCTTGACTAATGTCGCACCTATATACCGCACCACCATTTCTTACGTTTCTTTGATAGGGGTCAGCTGCTGCTGGTGCACCTATGATCACCCTGAAATAAAAAAAAACATTCCATTAATACTGAGAAATTTCATATAAAGTACTTATATTTTTTTTAGTCTACTTTTCAAATATTTCGTAATGTACATAAAAAAAATCCATGTTCCACCCACTAAGAAAACTGTTTTGCTGGTATTCGTATTTTTTTTGTTGTCCAAAAAAAACTTTGGTTATAACAAAGTTTTAGTTGACTCAACAGAAAATTGATTACTTCAACGAAAAATTTTGTCATTCCAACTACATTGTTGTTGCTCAAGTTTTGTTAAAATAATCAAAATATTCTTGAAAGAAAACAAAATATGGTTGCAGAAATACCAACAAAACGTTTTTGTAAGTTTTCTCAGTATACAGCTCAGTAAAATTAGATTTACTAAAGTTTTCCTTTTCGCAAGAAGTTGGACATTATGAGAATAACCATTCTCGTTTTATTGTCCCAAAGACCTTACTTATTCCTATATATCTTTAATGGTTGTAGCCGGGAGTTAAAATTTTCGAGATCGAGGTTAGTGGTCCAGATCTATTTTTGTGTGTGAGGCTGGAGTGTCACCAGTTTGAACAACGGCTTTTTCTTTATAAAAACTCTCGACTAATTTTATCAAGGAAACTAATATTCGCAATCTTTAATTTTTAAAACAAAAATAATGATAATAAATTAACTCCAAAGTTAGAAACAAACATTTTAATTTGTAAGATTCAGTTGATCAAATATTTCTACATGTATATGAAAAATATGAATGATGTTCGTTATCACTAAATTTACGATCGTTTTTATCTGAATTGCGAGAATCACTGCATAATCATGACGATAGGCAAATATAGTGAAGGTCTGACGACATCTCCAATTTATTTAACGATTGCACATAGCGTGCTGAATAGGCCATTAACATTATTGGCTCGAGGTTCACGATCGTGTTCAATGTTCATATACTTTTCTTTATAAAGGGCCTCATCACCCACTTTGATTCGACAGTTCATAAGCTATTAAAATGATTAGCCTGATGGGGTACACAACAATAATTTGCTACTCTTATGTACAACTGGAATTACCATTTATTATGCTCATGTGTATATCAAATTACGGGATAATAATACGATACAATCATGATGAATTAAATATTTTATTACAAAAAGTAAATAATTATTAATCATTACATGCATTTCTGCGGTTTTTGGCCTTAGGCAGACGATGACTCTAACTTTTTAACTTCATACAAAGGAGGTCCGATCAACAGATATCTGTTACATTGACACTCATGATGAAGAAAATTTTTCAAAACAAATTTCATGTGACACGAAAAACAAGTTCCAAAAATTTCACTGCGAGCCGGATTTGAAACACCTCCTTTGTTCATGAGAAGTGCTCAAACCAATTCAGCTATCGCAGCACGCTAGTGAAAATTTTGGAACTTGCATTTGGTCAACCATATGGAAGGTTATTGTACCTTCGATGTTTCTGAAGGTGTTTTTGGCCAGTTCATTTTAATAATTATTCTATTTCATTCCGTGATTTTCATTATCTGCACTTCTGCGGTTTTTGGCCTCAGACGATGACTCTAATTTTTTAACTTTATACAGAGGTTAGATCAGCAGATATCTGATATCGACACTCATGATGTAGAACATTTTTCAAAACAAATTCGAAACAGTTATCACGACATAAAATAGAATAATTATCAAAATATACTGGCCAAAAACACCTTCAGAAACATCGAAGGTATGTTAACCTTCCATCCGATTGACCAAATGCAAGTTCCAAAATTTTCAGCAGCGTGCTGCGATAGCTTAATTGGTTGAAGCACTTCTCATGAATGGGAGGGGTCGGTTCAAATCCGTCTCGCAGTGAAATTTTTGAAACTTATTTTTCGTTTCACACGTTGTTTTGAAAATTTTTCTTCATCATGAGTGTCGATATAATAGATATCTGTTGATCAGACCTCCTCTGTATGAAGACGAAAAATTAGAGTCATCGTCTGCCTGAGGCCAAAAACAGCAGAAATGCATGTAATGACTATCACGGCAACAACAAAATACAACAAAATTTAAGTGAATTCAAGGGGATTCCAAAGAATTCGAGGAAATTCATAGGAAATCTGGATTATTTGAAAAGAATTCAGGTCGAATTTAGAATAATTCAAGTGAAAGGAACAAATTTTTTTAAATTCAAAAAAAAATTCATTGAATCAAGAAAAATGGGGGTGAATAGAATTATGTAGTTAATTTAGAGGCATTTCGAGTAAACGAGAAGAATTCGATGAAATTCACTAAAATTCAAAGAGAATTTCAAAAAAATTAAAGTGAACTTAAAACACTTCAAAATTAATTAAAAATTCATTGAATTCATCAAGTTTGAAGTGAATTTAGAGAAATCAAGGAAATTTATAAGGATTCAGAATGAATTCAAAACAATTCAAGTTAAATTCAGAGAGATTCAAGTCAATTGAAAAAAAAATCAAAAAATTCTATTGATTTTAATAAATTTGGAGTGAATTTAGAAGAATTCAAGGAAATTCAAGAGACTTTGACGAAATTCACTCAAATTTGAGTGGATTGAACAAAATTTTAAAAATCAAAAAAATTCCATTGATTTCAATGAAATGGAACTGAAAAGAATTCAGAGCCCATTCAACAGAATTTAAAAGCACTGAAAAATTTTTTTTAAATAAAATAAAAAACCAATGAATTGAATAAAATTCGAGTAAATTTAGAGGAATTTAAAGGAAACGAGAAAAAGAAATGAAATTGATCAAAATTCAAAGTGAATTTTGTTTAAATTCATTGAATTGATTAAGTTTAAAGTGAATTTGCAAAAATTCAAGATAATTGAAAAGAATTCGAAGGAATTGAGGATAAATTAATAAGAATTCTGGGTAAATTTTAAATGAATTGAAAAAAAATCTAAAATATTCCATTGATTTCAGTAAAATTAGAGAGAATTTAGAAGAATTCCAGAGAATTTGAGGAAATTCATACGAATTCAAGATTAATTAAAAAGAATTTAAGGTGAATTTAGAATAATTCAAATGAACTGGAACAAATTTAAAAAAAGATGTAATCCATTGAATTTAGATGAATGGGAATGAATGGAATTAGTGAGTTTAGAGAAATTTCTGGAAAATAAGAAGAATTCTATAAAAATATTAAAAATTCAAGTGAACTAAAAACAATTCAAAACTATTTAAAAATGCATTAAATTTTGAGTGAATTGAACAAAATTCATGGGAATTCAAACGAAGTTAAAAGAGCTCAGGGTTCGATTAAATTCCATTGAATTCCATAAACAGATAAATAGGAGCGAATAGAATTAGTGAATTTAGAGGAATTTAAGGAAAATGAGAAGAATTCGATGAAATTTATAAAAATTGAAGGTGGATTTAAAAAAAATCAAGTGAACTGAAAGCAATTCAAAACTATTTTAAAAATTCATTAATTTTATGGAATTCATTAAATTTATAGAGATCATTAAATGTATAGTGAATTTAGAAGCGTTCAAGGAAATTCAGAAGAATTTGATGAAATGCCTAAGAATTCAAGGCGAGTTTAAAAGACTTCAGGGAGAATTAAAAAAAATTAAATAAATAAATCCACTGAATTCAGTAGAATTATATAAATTTATAAGAATTCAAGTAAATTCGAAAGAAATTAGGGAGAATTAGAAAAACTCAAGATGATTCAAAATAATTCAAAAGAATTGAGGATAAATTAATAAGAATTCAGGGTGAATTCCAAATGAATTTTTAAAAATTCAAAATATTCCATTGATTTCTGTAAAATTGGAGTGAATTTTAGAAGAATTCAAGGAAACTCAAGAGAATTTGTTGAAATTCATACGAATGCAAGATGAATTAAAAATAATACAAGTGAATGGAACAAAATTTTCAGAATCCTAAAAAAAATCCATTGAATTCAGATAAATGGGACTGATTAGAATTAGTGAATAAGAATCTGATAAAATTCATAAAAATTCAAGCTGAACTTGAAAGTCTTCAAGATGAATTGAAAAAAAATTGAAAATCCAAAAAAATATTGGATTTCAGTGGATTTCAAGGGGTTTCCAAAGAATTTAGGGTGAATTCAAATAATTCAATAAAATGGAGATATAGTTATAGACCTAAATTCAATAGTGGTTAACCTATGGGTTAATTCAATGAAAGAAAAGTGACTAGAATGATCTTTTCATTTAGAAAAGTGACTATAGTGACTTTATCCTAAAAAAGTGAGTAAAAAGTGATTTGAGAAAAAAAGTGACTAAAAGTAACTTGAGTGACTGTGTGGCAGCCCTGATGATAGCTACTGAAAAATTTTAAAAATATTTTTTGGACCACCCTAATTCATATTAAAAATTTATCATTTCGGGATGCAGAATTCATGTACATATATATAACTGTAAAGATTTCTTTTGTTTAATTTTGATCTTCAGAGTAAAATTTTTCAATCTTGAATGCGTTTCAAATTCTTCACTCTAGATTCACATAAACAATATTTTCTATCATTAATAGTACAATATCAAAAACGCCGCGAATCTTTAACGTTAAATTATTTTCTTCGAGAATAGTTAACGTTCGCCAGTTTTATTGCACAAAAACGGCTTCAACCATAACTAATTGTTCGCAATGCGAAATGTGACTTTAATGACAGAATCCATTAACATACCATTTACTTTCTGATTCATATACACGCGATATATTATACATGACACGTATCCTTAATTGTTCATGAATACTTTTATTAACACGGATTAAAGATTGAGTATATTCATCCTCTCACGTCAGATTTAAAAGCCAAAGCAAAGAAAATCTTCTTCCTTATGTAACTTGCATAACTCCGATAAATATGTTCCATGTTTGTAGGCATTGAATAGAAGTCCTTTATTTACTTCTCACACATGTGCATATTTATAGCGCATCTCAAGATAGAGCTAACGGCTGTTTTAAATAATTTATACAAATTTCAGAAGATTGTGTCAAGGTTGAATATCCCGTGATTTATTTTAAAACTCTGAAAAAATTAGACTTAATACAAAATATATAGGTGGTCTTTGAGGACCATTGAAGGTGTTTCGATGAGTCGTCGAATTGTCAGATTCGTTGTATGAATAGTGTTAATTTATTCAACGTGAGTCCCGAGATTGTGCGCTATCGATGACAGCGGAAAAGATTAAAGAGAAGTCATTCATTGATGAGTGTTGATTGACACGTGTGAAAAAAAGTAGCGAAACGGTCAAATAAAATATAAACAAATCTATCTTTGGTCATGCAATTGAAGTCTGTTTATTAGAATGTGTGACATTTTAAGCCATGTTTATTGAGAAGCTAAATTAATAAATTCCCAAGAAATGCTTTTGTTAAATTGAACTTATTTCTTATTCTTCATATCAATGATATAGTATGTACAACATTTTTAGAAACTACTTAAGAAACGAGGGTGATTTGCCGATGACATCCGCAAATGTGGCAATATCCGGAACGTTTTTAGTCGATAACCCCGAGAGTGAAGTTTTGATTGACAAATCCCGATAATCTCATTTCTCAGCTAGATATAAGAAGGCTTTCATAAAATTTCAAAGTGCCTGAATAAATCATGCCAAATAAAGCGAGCAGTCTTGATACATTTTGAAAGTCTCCTAATGCGAGTTTTAGTCACTTTTTTATTTATAAAACTAGCCACTGTAATTTGAAATAGAAAAAAATGTCTTAAGAGTAATTATAAAAGATGAAATATTTTTTGTAGAAAAGTAAAGATAGTGATCAACACTTTTAAAGGTGTTCTATAAAATGAAATTATAGCCAAGAACACTTTAGTTCAACTTTTTTTATTGACCAAAACTATTTTGTAACCATTACCCATTACATGCAATAAAAGTATTCTTTTTATAACGGAACACCCTATAGGCACATATATGATTAAGAGCGGTGTGTCAAAAAAATATATAAATATGGACAGGTAGGTTTACCGACCATGCAATTATTGAAAGTGGGAGTGCCATTCGGAAGGGACTATTTTATCCGATCATGAATTTCGCCTCTTCTAATGTCCTCTTTATCTTTATCGAGATCTTTATTGTCTAATAAAACGACTCATCTCAAATCTCCACCATTAATCAAAATACCAACCCAAAAAAGTAGCTTTTACTGTCCAAATACTATTACACGTGTCTTATTTTACTCCGGAAGATGCCACTTGTAAAACGATAAACCTTACTTTTTTAATAGTTAAAACAGCTGCATACTACTTTCGTATAAGACTATCTTTAAGGATAATTTTTAGACCGTGTAAAACGGAACGCACTTTAAATTCTAGCTTGATTCATTTGCATAAATGATTATGCGATGTAAAGTCATCTTAATTTCTCAATTTTGTTCTCTGTAAATATCTGGAATTTTGTTTTCAGGCCTGAAAATTGTATTGATTTTATTTTTATGTTCCAAATTTTGCAATTAAAGTAAGAGCATTTGTTATTTAATCTATTATTGTTGCACTTCAGTGTAGGTGTAAATTACGACCCACATTTGCTCACTTGACTACATTCGCTTTCATAGAAAACCACTTGTTTCGCGTTTTCCCTAGACAAGTATAAAAAGATTGTGGTTATCTAAGAAAGTGAGCAAAGCAGGGTGAGCAAATCCGGATTTCAATGAAAATAAAGACAGGAAGTCTTTTTTTTTATGTCTGTGATGAAGAGAATTAGTAGAATTAATAGTACTTCGATAATTTTAAAGTGAAATTTAAACTACGATTTGTCCTTCTCTTTTCTAATAAGGGATAGTGTTTTATGTGCTTTTATATACCATTTCCCATTTTTGTCAGTTTTCAAGAATTTTTCTCTTTGAAGTTTAAAATTAAAACACTCAAAACTGAACAAAATGAAAAAAAAATTGATCTATAGAAAACTAAAACCGCCTAATTCCAATGAACATCATTTTACAGGAGAGACAAAAAACCTTTTCAGAGGAATAATTTGCAACAGATTAAGATGACTATTCCTTTTTGCGCAGTTTATAGGGTCAGTTTAAGGACCACAATGTCAAAAAATAGATGGCGCTGCGTATGTATTTTATAATTTAATGGAAATTTCTATGGAGCTAGGACGGTTTGGCATTCCATGACATTATAATGAGAAAAATATAACAAATCGCTAAGGAAAGGATGTGAAATAAATATTTTTATATTTTTCACCATTAAGCAACAATTAATTTACATAAAAAACTGAATATTTTTATAGATATACATAATACCTTAACTTTACTCAAAGTATTCACTATCAGAGATACATTTTTTGAAAAGCTTATAATGAGGTTGAATTTGGAAAAATAATTGAATATTTTCCATTCCGATTGTTCTATATTTAAATACTTAAATTTTCCAAATATTTTACAGCGTCTAATTAATTAAATTATGGGCAAAAAATGGTTAAACCTTCAATTTCTTCAATTAAATACATGTATATACGCATAAAAAAGTGTTTTCTACACGAAACTCAATTTCACTATAAAGTGGAGTTGGGCGGTTTTAGCTTTCCATAGCTCAATTTACCATTTTTACTTATTTCAGGAATCACAGTTCTCGTCAAAAAAGGGGATTTTCTTCATTTTTTTTTTTATTGGAAAAACGAATGAATCGCTGGATTCTTTATATAAAATATTTTTCGAAAATTTAAAAAGTATTAAAGAAAAGTTAACAAATTAAAAAAATGCTATTGAGATATTAAATATCTGCGACTACGGATAAATAAGGTTTTATGTAAAAAGTTAGCCAGTTTCGACAAAAACGACCTAGAGTTTCGAGATTAAAATTTCATGGGTTTTTAAAATCGGCTTTGGATAGCAATTGAAAAAGAATTAATTTCATTTTTATTTTTAAACTTTTCAGTTAGAAATCTTTCAAATTTTAAGGTACATAGTTGAATCGCGAAGGCTTTTAAATTTCTTAGTTTTTCAACTTACACATTTTTTCATTTCAAGAAAATTGATTCAAACTTAGAAGCCTTAATAATCTTTCTCAAACTGCGAGTTTAAAAAATTATTTGGTAAGGGTGTTTAAATTTGAATAGTTTCAAATTGAATTTCCTGTAAATTGTCTATTTTTTTTAAGATGCGGAGTCTTTCAATTTGAAATTTTTAACTTAAGAGTTTCTACATTTTTTTGCTAAATAAAGAGCTTCAAATTTGTAAGTTTTTTTTAACTGGAGCCATATTTACTCTGGAGGCACTCAAATATGATTTAAAATTGAAAACATAAAAATTTTCACGATTTTAAATGATAATTTAAAGTCTCAGATCGTAAGTGATTGCAGTAAGGTACGCACGCCGATTGCAGAAGTTTTGTACCCCTCGGTAATTTTTTGCCTCGTTGAGTTTAATTTGCATAATGGAAGGTATAGTGTTGGATTATTTTTCAATTTCAGTTAAGCTATAATAACTACTTTCATTCTGATTTAAAGAATTAACGAATCACACACTAAGTACATACTTGATTCGTTCGATTCATGTTTTCTCTGTAGAGCAGAGATAACGTGGGTCGAACCTGACGAGGTCTCGACTCGCCCACTTCTAAAGGACTGTACACATACCTGCATTTAGCATACGAATCTTTGCAGAGGCGAACCGGTCCTTGCCATACAAAATCACGTCAATTTTCAATGTTGAAAAAAGTTATTGATTTCATAAAAATTAATGTCTTTCGAAAGCTTAACTTCGGCAAAGACGAATTTATCCAGTATTCACAACATTATCATATACACCAAAAGTTGTAAAACATTCATTGGCCACTTTAAGGGTTACCTGGATGACAACCTTGAATTCAAATCATTTATTATGGCTAATATCCTTAAAAATGGGCAAATTTCAAGGTGTAATTTTGTAATATAAGCGAATTTAAAATAAAATGTACAAATATAGAAATTTTCTCCAACTGAAAAAAAAAATTTTTTTAATTGTCATAAGCTGGATAATCTAGTATATATCAAGAAAAGATAGAAAAAAAATGGAAACTGGTTTAACGTAGTTTACCTCTTAAAGTGTAAATGCTGTGAAAAATCTACATTGGTGAAACTTGCAGAAGATTAAAAATGCGAATAGCTGAACATAAAAGTGATTGCAGTTTGGCTAACCATAATACAGGTCTATTTTAGCATGCCTGGACATTTGATCATTATTTTAATTTCGGTTTCAACAATATTAAGATTTTAGCTAGAGGAAGTATCACTCTTAAATCGGAAATTTTGGAATCGATTCTCATCGAAAAATACAGTGATTTATGTATTAACTCACAATCAGAAAGATTACACATCAATAATTACTATCGGTGTATATTATATTAACATGTCGTTCTTCGTATTTAATACCACTTTTCTGTGCTTGTAAATTGTCACAATGATCCAAAAAAACAAGCAACGTTTTTTTAGTTTTGTAAGCCTTTTATTGTATAAGACGTTTTCTTATTGACTTCTTCGCCATTTCGGAGAAGCATAATGATTAACACTTTTTGTTATTAAATACTATTTAATATTACAGAATTTAATCATTCTTTATTCGCTGATAAAGGCCCAAAGGAGGTGCCGAAACGTCAGTTTATTTTAACATCATCTGAATAACTGATTTTTTGAAGGTATGACCGATGAAAATTTCTTTTCTCCATTGGAGAAAATTTCCAAATTAACTACAATGTTCGAAGAGAGGTTTTAAGTTTCGAGATTTATTTCTCAAACTTAAAAAATTTTTGAGAATATACAAATATGTAGAAAAAAACCGCACAATTTAATTTTAATCACACACATTGTTTTGATCGCCTTAACATTACCTGAATGTGTGTCAGACCGTGACATTACTCAGTTATCCTTATTAAGAACGAAACATCAACCTCGCTTCCCACGTTGATGATTCGCAGCATTGGCAAAAGAATAATAATAAACGAAAAAGTAGAAAAACCGAAAGGACATAAGAAATTATAACTTTTATAACACTATACTTTACTTCTACTCATTTTAGAAAATTTATTGCAAAATTATTCACTCGCCTAAATTCTCTAAACAAGGATCTCAGAGATAATAACATATATTAAGTCAAGGATAGAGTCAAGCAGCCGAAACATTTCTTGCAGCTGCTGAAACATAATTTTTCAAATTGATAGGTGAACATTTTTTATAACTCCAAAGCACGCTCCAATTTACTAATCATGAGACACCTGCCTGAAATAATAATCGGTGAATTTTATGCTTTCATATAATTATAAGATCATGCCCTTCTTTTCTATGCAGAATGGCACTTAGTCACGTAAAGAAGTGGTGAGCCTTTCAAAGGATATGGTACCAGGTAATTATATATTCATTATTTTTTAGATTATTTTTAGTGCAGAAGATAACAACTAAATGAAACTATTAAGCCACGAATTATGTAAGTCTAGAGATCCTGAGGGAATATTTCAATTAGATAATTAGATTTCATTTGAATCCAGGAAACTTTGCTGAATTTCATGAATACAATGAAATTTCGTCAAATGAAATCCTAAGATAAATATATGTGAATGTAAATGTGAATTTTCATTAAACACTTTCGAATCCTTGTATAGTCCTGCAAATTCTAAGGAAACTCTAGAAACGGTAGAAAATCTGCGAAAGTTCTTCACATTAACCTCTTCGTTGGCAAAGAGATTTCGACAAAAAGTGCCCAAAATGGCCAGAAAATTTTTTTTCTTGAAAATTCATATATCA